>OY751341.1:12166914-13366914 GCA_963564715.1 Catocala sponsa | reverse complement strand
TTGATGCTAGCGTCAACCTGCGGCTTCGTGCGCATGAATTTTAAGGTAACGAACATCAGGATAAAAAGTATCCTAGGCAAATAGGATAAACATAGGTCATAAGGATTAACACATATCCCTAGTGGCCTATTTATACGTATATATTATTTCATTTTGGAAATATTGACTATTTTTATCAAAATCCGTTCATTTAAAAAATCACGACACATTTAAATTATAGAATAGGGCTCTCCGGAAGCGTATATTTTCATTATTTTAATGAATACTTGAACAACAGAAGCATAGGAACAATTAATTTTAATTAGAAGGTGACCTTTCATTACCCTTTCAACATATTTACGAGTACAATTTTAACATTTGCCTTTTGTAGTATCTATGTTAGTCGAGCGAAATTATTTCTGTTCCGTTCTGCATGGCTGCACACATTTTGTAGTTATGTGAATAAAAAGAATCTTTTGTTTTAGCCAAATTTCGAGATATGTACTACATGCTACAATGCAAAACGAAATCATTGTAGGCTTTAAATAGACAAATATAAACAAACATTATAGGTTATCATATTTGTATAATTATTATTTAAAAGTCTCCAATGATTTCGTTTTAAACAATACAATTCGATAAATATTATTGCTTGTATCGCTTAAAATAGTTCGCTACATATCTGAACTCGTATTTATTTCGTAAATATTTGTAGTAATTCTAGTTAGCCATGCATTGCATGATCAAGTAAAATCTACTACACGATGCGGGCAGTGTGCGTAATTTAGCGCACTCGCACGAGTTGTATGCATCGTGAAACCAATCGGGGTACCAGTGCAAGTGACCAAGCATAGCTTGTGTGAGTAGCATGCGTATGTATCCCATGGTACTCATGGTGTATTACGTGTTTTTTCTTTTATTTTTTTTTATTTTGCTCGTCAAAATGACCACACTCCACCTGATGGTAAGCAGTCGTATGGTCTAAGAGCAGTGGCCTCCACATCGCCCCCACAGTAGCCGAGGCGATGTTGAGGTCTCTACTTTGACGGCCTGAGAAGATGCTTTTTCACGCCCCGCTTAAAGAACCCAGGATTGAAGGAAGAAGGAAATACGTGCCTTGGCAGAGAATTCCATGCCTTGGTCGTTCGGTAGAGGTATGAGGACCCAAACTTTTTGGTACGCGCTCTAATCGACTCTACCGTATAAGGATGGCATCTGAGCCCAGCACGCGTTGTTCTGGATAGGAAAGGGGAGGGCGGGATAAGGTGGAATAACTCTTCAGAGTGTACAGCATAATTGTATACACATGCCATACAACAACGACGCAATAATTAGGTGCACATTTAAAAGCTCGAGTGAATATTAACAACATTTTATTTAGACATAAGTTGTCCAATCCTACTCAAGGAACAAAATTATCAATCTGCGACTATCTCCAGGTTCTGGAGAGCTATGTGTACAAAGCCTATTTCGTGTTAAAAATCAATTATCCAATTTTCATACAATTAAAGCATATTAAATCACACATAGAAACATTATAAAACTCAAAAAAGGTGATTATGTTTTAGGTACATTTTTATAAAGCACAACGATCAATTTTATTTTATTCAGGCGACAATTATAATCGTTAACAATATATAGTTAGTTTGATTTAAATTATGGACCATAAAGTTTTATAACTATTCTTTGAACTCAAAGCCGAAAAAATAAGAATTATCCGTTTCGTTGTAACTTTCGTCTGCCAAAAACTTTTACTTCAGTACCTATACTTTGCAGGATTTTCCTTTCGTGTTAGTTGAAGGCCTTTATAAGGCTGGTAGACAGCGTCAAAAGCTTCTTAATTTGAAAGTTTTCTTCTGAATGGCTAAAAAAACGATTGGATACTCTCGAAAAGTATTTGAAGGTGTATAAAAGTGTTGGCGGAATTGGTTTACTTTCATAGTTGGGCTTTCGGATTGGAATTGTATTGTAAATTTAAATATGTAAGTAGGTAACAAGCTTAGTCAAGCTAAACTTTTTAACATAATGATAGTGCTATTGATAATGATAGCGCCTAGTCGAATATTAAGAAGAATATAATAAAATTAAACTACTAGCATATTGTTACGTCCTTCAACGTAATACAATCCTTATAAATACGTTATAAAATTTTGTCATTTACATACATACACGGTCTCACGTCTATATAGGCAATTAGGGATATCCTTGAGGTTCTGGCGAGGATGTATTACATCCACATTTTGCCAGCTATGGTGCTAAGTACAAGTAATAGGGGGCGAGCCCATAGCTGTTTACAGGGCGCAGCTAAGAACAAGAATTTAGAAATTCTCATAGCTGCACAGACACTGCCACTTTTTTTAATTTTTTTATATTTTGCTCGTCCAAATGACCACACTCCACCTGATGGTAAGCAGTCGTGTGGTCTAAGAGCAGTGGCCTCCACATCGCCCCCACAGTAGCCGAGGCGATGTTGAGGTCTCTGCTTTGACGGCCTGAGAAGATGCTTTTTCACGCCCCGCTTAAAGAACCCAGGATTGAAGGAAGAAGGATACACGTGCCTTGGCAGAGAATTCCATGCCTTAGTCGTTCGGCAGAGGTATGAGGACCCAAACTTTTTGGTACGCGCTCTAATCGACTCTACCGTGTAAGGATGGCATCTGAGCCCAGCACGCGTTGTTCTGGATAGGAAAAGGGAGGGCGGGATAAGGTGGAATAACTCTTCAGAGCCCTCCCCGTGGTATATTCTGTAGAAACATGCCAATGAGGCAATGTCCCTACGGAGTTGCAGAGGTTCCAGTGAACTCGTGACCTCTGGATCTCCGATGATACGGACAGCCCGCCGCTGTAACCGGTCGAGAGCGTCCAGCAAGTACTGCGCGGGGCCATCCCAAAGATGAGAACAGTACTCCACGCAAGGGCGCACTTGTGCCTTATACAATAGGCACAGTTGCCCAGGCGTGAAGAACCGCCTCACCCTGTTCAGAACTCCGAGTTTTCGCGAAGCTTGCTTAATGACGCTCTCGATATAGGTTTTCTGATTAAGGGAGCGGCAAAGATCCATACCTAAGACTGACTACTGACTTCTTAATACTGACTACGGACTTCTTAATAAAAAAAGCAAACATTGTTTTACTTTATTTGGGAATCTAATCCGGGGCTGAATCGAAGTTGAATACACTAACGTTGTGCCATAATATGCAATTTTGAAAATGTTGTCCTTTTAAATTTATAAATTTTATTTTTTATTGACAAAGAGAGAATTTGATTGTACCTAATTCAATCATGTGATCAAGCCTCGTTTGAACTGTTCCCCGAATGATAGGTACATATGTACTAGCATCGTGTAGTTTACCTATGTAATCAGTTTAACTTGTGATCTCGTACAAAATGGAATTTGTTCGCCAGTAACGTAAGCCCGATAGCAATTTTAGTTGCACAAAGATGGCTTACACATACAAAGGAGAAGGACTATATTACATTTCTAAGGTAATCTTAGAATGAAAGCAAAACATAGTATGAAGGCTTGTTGTTTATCAGGCCCGTAAAGTAAAATGGGAGGGAAAAATGAAACGGGTTTATTATGACGGTGATGTATGGGTGTGAAGTGCTTGAAATGTGATAAGATACATTAGCTCGTGACATATCGTCCCTGATAGAACAATACAGCGTAACTAACATTGTCTTATACCTATGCGTATGAACAAAAAAAGCAAAATTTAGATTTCGCTGCTGCAGGTCAATAATATAAAATGTTCCTAAATCCGAGTTCGTTTTAAATTCAGGGGAATAGTTCTCTAGCAAATCAGATTTGCCCTCTTTCTGTTAAATTTGCGAAAGGAACGTACGCGGTATCTGGCAATGTAAGTTACGCAGTATTGAACTATCAACAACGATATATCTAAAACTTTATATAGTTAACTAATGGAATAGACAAACGTTGTTCTGTCCTAACGAACCGATTGCAGTGCCACTTTACGGATCCAATGATGTATCTAAATCTTCCAGGCACCTATTCAAACACACACACACACAAAACAATTAATCCAAATCGGTACAGCCGTTTAGAAGAAGTTAAGTAACATACACATCTACAGAAGGATTATATGATAAAAAATTTAGATTCACAATAGGTGGCACTGCGTTTGGGACCCGAGGCAACATTCGGGCAGGACAACCTTTGTTGGTTCTACTAGTTATATTATAAATAATCAATTTAGAAAAATAAAATCTAATTTAATATACATACTCAGTTCTATTAACAAAGGATTACTATTTGTACCCGTCCTGTGAACATTTTGTTTTGTTTTAATATAATACTCAGTTCTATTTCAAAGGATTTCTGTTTTCATCGTCCTGTGAATATTTTGTTTTATTTTTACTGGTCACATTTTTCATGCGCGTTTGTCTTTTTAGGGCTGCTACTCTTAAAACTCTTTAACTCCCAGAACGTGATTTCATTTAAAAACCATTTCCATATTCTATCCAATCAGATTTACCATTCGTATTCTATGCATTCCTATCATAAGATTTTTTCGTTTACTCTTTTCACATACTCAAATCATTTTAGCAGCATCTCCGGTACTTTTATTTTTACTTCGCAATGTTTGCTTGTAACAGTATTCCTCGTCAACCTTCAAAGCCACACCGCACATAATTCTCAGAGCTTTAACTTAACACCCCTTTATACTATGCTCTGTTTAGTGATTAATGTGCTTATATCGGTTAAGCTTTGAACTTTGTTACGTCTGAAGGGAATTAGGCAGGCTAATAACCCAAATACATATAACGTTATATGTATAGAATGACAGGTATTACGCTGTTTGTAATAAAACCTAAAGACTGGAAGTCTATTACTTCAATTATGAAAGACAGCACAATTCCATTAAATTATAATAACATTACGTAAATGTTCATGTCATAATAATAATTTACCTTAGTATATTTTGCCACAAAAGATCCAAGACTTAAAAGTGTCATCGGTATTATAAAGCTAATCGCCTACCGAGAAACGTGCATTATTTAGAATTTCAGCGGAAAGAATTGACGTAACTCGCATAAAATTTTCAGTGAACTAAATACGTAAACATCGTATACAACAATTTTCCATGAAGCCATTTAAATACCTAGTATTAGACTACATCAATTTGTATTTTTATACCGTAGAATAACTCAAAACTATAAATAAATTTTGTAGAGTATATCAGTCAAGTAACATGAAAGACGTTTTGCTCTAATTAATGTCTCGTTATAATTTGGATTCTTATAACGAACCGTACCGAGATTTTAGACAAAAAGTAGCAATTTGCAAATGCGTTGAAATGCTAACACTTGTGCGATGCACAAAAGCATCCGTGTCGTGCTGAATACGAGACAACTCTGAATAAAAGTGCTCGTTTCATAACAGCCATTTTTATTTGCAGTTCTTTTCTCGCTGAATATGAACAATGCAAGTAATGTGGTCTCAAGAAAAATCTCTCTGTCAATTTGTTGCGCGTAGATTATATTTTCATCATATTCAGCAGAATATCGCCATTTTTTTTAGAAATTGCTGTTCTTCTGCATTCTGCTAACGATTATAAACCTTACAGATAACTCTAAGATTTCAGAGATCAAAAGCAGCACAGCGAAAGATCTACATAATTAAAATATTACAATTTATATAGTTTGATTTAGTGAATTCACAAATATATGATTGTATGCCTTTATTTAGAACCGAATCCTAAATAATATTAATAAATGCGAATGTGAGTTTTTGTGTTGCGTTTTTACGTCTTAACTGCTCGATAGATCGTAATGAAATTTTGCATACACGTTGTCAAGGGTACAGAAAAGGCCATAGAAGCAAATAACTTTAGGTAATCTAGAAAAAAGGTACTGTTTTTAAAAAAATAGAAATTTATTAACGTGAGGGAAGCCGTGGGCAATACTAGTACATATTACCCAAACATCCCATAACTGTCATTTTATCGTTATAAATAACAAAAAGAACATTATCGTGGGTGGTAAGATTTGTGGTAAATTTCTGGTACATAATTTATTAAAGCTTATGTTCTCAAGAAAACACTTGCGATATCCAATATGCCTTTAAGAAAAACGCTTCCTTATATAATATATTCAGGAAGAGGAGTGGAGCATTAACAAATGTAAACGTTTTCTTGAACGACGTGAGCTGATAAAGAATTCAGGAAGCTGCGTGGGACTTACGAAACCTTATGCAATTAAATAAATTGTTCGAAAGTAAACTAATTGTATCAATACGATTTGTACAGATGAGTAGCATGGAGTAAAGGTGTTTAGAAACAGTTTAATTTTATAGAGTGAATAGCAACCTCACGCGAGCTCTGAAATCTCTTTATGATGATTCCAGAGCTTGTGTTAGGATAAATGGGACCTACACAGAGTGGTTTAGCATCGATAAAGGTGTTAGACAAGGATGTGTAGCGTCACCTTGGCTGTTTAACCTATACATGGACAATTGTTTGAAAGATTTAAAAGATTGTGAATGGGGATTAAGAATGAATGAGTTACTTGTCAAATGTCTTCTTTATGCCGACGACCAAGTAATACTTGCGTCATCAGCGGAAGAGTTGTGAGGTGCTTTTAAAAGTAAAGGAATGAAAATAAATGTAAGCAAGACGAAAGTAATGGTATTTGAAAAGGAAAAGTGCGTGACGATGTGTAATATTATGATTGATGGAGAAAAAGTAGAGCAAGTGAAAGAGTTTGTATATTTGGGTACTTTGTTTACAAGGGATGGTAAACATGACGGAGATATTGAAAGGAGAACGATTGCTGGCAATAAAGTGAATGGAGCTCTACGCGCTTTTATGAACAGTCGAAATGTATCCGAAAAGGCACGTTTGGCTGTTCATAGAGGACTATTAGTGCCCACACTTATGTATGCAAGTGAAAGTTGGGTATGGCAAAAGAAGCATGAGAGCAGAATAAATGCTGTAGAAATGAGAGCGTTGAGAAGCATATGTGGTGTGACTCTGAAAGATAGAATAAGAAATAGTGTGATTAGAGAGAGATGCGGCATGAAAGTGGATATAGTTACAAGAATAGAAAAGGGTATGTTAAGCTGGTTTGGACATGTAGAAAGAATGGACGAGGAAAGACTGACTAAGAAAGTTTATAAGGCTAGTGTGAATGGAACAGTCGCAAGAGGAAAACCTAGGCGAACGTTTTTCGATCAGATCGGAGGCGTTCTGGACAAAGCCCAGGTTAAGAGCTCCTTGAACCGACGGGCGTGTATGAGGAATGTGATGAAAGTGAATGAAGCCAGAGAAGTGTGTCAGGATCGTAGCAAATGGAAATCCGTAGTCTCTGCCTACCCCTCTGGGAAACAGGCGTGAATCTATGTATGTATGTATAATTTTATAAAATAAATAGCTTTTGGTCGCGGCTTCGCTCGCTTAAAAATCGGTTATGTCACTAACAATATTTTAAAAATAAAATATTGTCTATGTTACTCGGTGATAATGTAGCATTTCAACGGTAAAAGAAATTTTAAAATCACTCGTATAGTTTTTGAATGAAATCGTTAGAAACAAATAAACAAAATTTCAAATCTTTCCTCTTTATAATATTAGTATAGATAATAATAAACATAATTCATAAAAAGAGATTGATGGACATTAGCATTTCTACAAAATATGTTTGTACATTTATATCCAATGTCGTGGGTGATATGTTGTTCTTCTCGGTAGGTTATATAATAACCTTTATTAAGAAGAAACAGTAATATTCTATCTCATACACACAACACCATCTAGCCCAAACTAGACAACTACTACAAACTTGTACTATGGGTACTAAACAATGGATAAACATATATTTATTTATTTATCATTTGGAAAACCAACAGCTATAACAATAAAGAAAGGTAACTGAAATATGAAGTAGTAAGCCAATTACAGGTTCTTACGGATAACAATAGAAAAGCACACTTACGAGTCAATTAAGATACGAAATGTAAAGAACTAGCTTATTACTAAGACTTGAAGAATTTAAGGTTCAGCTGCACGCGTGCCACGTTGCTTTTGGTATTAAAAAGAGTTTTCCTTACATATGTTGTTAAAATCCTTGATTGCTCGCACCATATATGTATTCTGTCTGTAGTTAGTAGATGAAAACGGGATAGAAATAGGCGGGTTGGATCTAACCGATCTTTGAGGTACATTGAAATGCAATTTTTGCAACAAGTTGGGACAATCAATTTCATTGGATATGATCTTAACATGAATGAAAAGTCTGCCAACTGAGGACGATGTACAAGTGGCTGAAGATGAAACTTTTTGCATAATTGTAAGTAAATATTTGAACTATACGGCACTTTTCGACGAAAACATAGAAAGCTTATAAAACGTTTTTGAATATTCTCTATGCGATCAATGTATTTATGGTAACACGGATTCCAAATTTGAGAGGCATATTCAAGGTGACTTCTTACGAACGCACAGTATAATATTTTAAAAGTTTTAGCTTCTTTGAAGCACTTGGACATCCTCATGACAAAACCAAGTCCTTTCGAGGCTTTGGAGATAATTTGCTCAATGTGCACATCAAATAGCAGCTTCGCATCATGGCAGACTCCGAGGCCTCGAATCTCATCTTGTTTCGGTAACACTTGAGCTTTTAGCGCATAAGAAGTTAATAGTGGAAATCGTTTCCTGGTAAAGGTCACTACTGAGCACTTAGCTGGGTTAAGGTCAAGCTTATTAACCTTGAAATAATCATCAAGACGTGACAGATCTGCCTGAAGAGCCTCCATATCCTTTGCTGTCGATATTTTAGAACAGATCTTCATATCGTCAGCAAAGAACAGAAGACCAGAATATATATGTATATTTCTTTTTTTTTGTATATACATACACCAAGATACCCAGACCAAGACAAACATCCATGTCCATGCATACAAATGTTGGTCACGGGAATCGCATCCGCGAACTCAGGCGTGGCAGTCGGTTACACTAACCACTACGCCATCGAGGCCGCCAAAACAATCTATAAAGATTTGCATATACAGTTTCAACTTTTGTTTGAAAATAAAATACTATTTCGTCAAGGCATTTTTAGGAGGACTTATATATCAATTAATTAATTTACTTTGCATACGATGTCAGCATCTGCACTATAAAGATGTATTCAAGCGTCACCTAAACGCTTGCGGTATCGACGTTTCATCTTGGGAAAAGCTGGCTGCAAATAGGTCTACATGGCGATCTACCATCTTTAATAATATTAAGACGTTTGAGAAAAACCGTCTCGAAACGATTGACTTAAAACGCCAAATACTTAAAGAAAGGCCTAAACCCTCCTACACTTATACATACAACAACACAGGCCAACTCTACTGTCACAGCTGTCGTAGGACATTCAAGACCAAGTTCGGTCTAGCAAGCCATATTAGAGCTCACCAAAGAAAAGATCCATGACTTCTGAGGTCACCGTCATCGAAATCGATGAGGAGGACTATATATATATATCATCATCATCATCATCATCATCGTCAGGCTATAATAATAATAGTCCACTGCTGGACATAGCCCTCCCCCAAAGAGCGCCATAGCGCCCTGTCTTCAGCTTGCCGCATCCAGCATCGTATATATATATATATATATATATATATATATATATATATATATATATATATATATATATTGTTAGGAATCTGATGAGAAACGGCTTAAAAAAATAACAGACGCACTTTAACCTTTAAATAATCATTGACTTATTCAAGAAATGCGTTAACAAATAAAGTAAGAAATAATTGATATCACCCAACAGCGATCACACAGCTCGTCCGTTCCGTCCGCCGCTCGATGTCAAAGTGAGTCATTGCGCGCCGAGCGCGCTTTTATAGCACGCTCGATCGGATGATTCGTGACGTTACTTGTTTACATCGCATTCCGCAACTAACACGGCCTCTCCTGACACTCTGACGTCCTCGTCAGGTCTGGAAGATGAACCTGCCTAACCTGACTGGCAGTCTCAGTGTAGAGCTTGGATCCTCATTTTCACTTCAATCTAGTAGGCCTAGGCTCCAAGTTCGCATACCTCACAATGACTGTTGGCATAGGCACAAAGTTCGCATACCACACAGATTCAAACATTGTAGGCATAGGCTCCAAGTTCGTATACCTCATTTGTGATAACAATAAACAGCCCCGCGTCACAACCGTAAGCGTGCACTCAAACAGCCATGACCGGTGCATGAACATTGCTATCTAATAGTTTCACAAAACATATTCAGAAATCATAACTAATGAGACGTCCCCCATAGCAACGCTATGCCAGCTAGTATAGTTTGCCAACACACACACCATAGGTAGCTGCAGTGAGGCAAGCGCATGTGGTTGCGAGGTACGTAACCTCCCTTAAGAAATACTGCTCACGCCATAGGTAGCTGCCATCGGGCAAGCGCACGTGGCTTCTAGACAACAAAGCACACGCCATAGGTAGCTGCCATCGGGCAAACGCACGTGGCTTCTAAACAACAAAGCACACGCCATTGGTAGCTGCCATCGGGCAAGCGCATGTGGCTTCTAAACAACAAAGCACACGCCATAGGTAGCTGCCATCGGGCAAGCGCACGTGGCTTCTAAACAACAAAGCACACGCCATAGGTAGCTGCCATCGGGCAAGCGCACGTGGCTTCTAAACATACGAGGAAGGCGCTGGTTCCGATTGACATGCTGATCTTGCTGAATTTGGTTTTGTTTTAGCAACACAGTTGCTTTACTCGATTCACGCGTAACCGTTCGGCCGTCCTCAATTTTCTCTTCAACCACGATCATGCCTGTTACGTGACAGCCTCACGTAGTTAGACTTAACCCAAAACAAGAACGATGTGATGTGTTCATTTTATTTGTAAACGCCAGAACCTAGTTCTATTACTTGTGAGCAAAGGAATCTTTATCCCACTTCTGATGTTAGGAATCGGATGAGAAACGGCTTAAAAAAATAACAGACGCACTTTAACCTTTAAATAATCATTGACTTATTCAAGAAATGCGTTAACAAATAAAGTAAGAAATAATTGATATCACCCAACAGCGATCACACAGCTCGTCCGTTCCGTCCGCCGCTCGATGTCAAAGTGAGTCATTGCGCGCCGAGCGCGCTTTTATAGCACGCTCGATCGGATGATTCGTGACGTTACTTGTTTACATCGCATTCCGCAACTAACAATATATATATATATATATATATATATATATATATATATATATATATATATATATATATATATATACATATACGATGTAATTAAATACCTTTATTATAAGTTTGTTGGTTGTTAAGTTACTTGTTTACAACAAGTTACTTGTATACTTAGGCCAAGCGGAGTTGAAATTAGATAGTTCTGTCTAGTAATTTGATACTTAGATCGCACCAATGTTCAACGATATTACTTCTTGATATGTTATCAACTACATTAATTTCGTATACAAAATAGAACTAAAGTTCTCAAAACAACAAATTTATTTCATTTTCAAACTAACATACTATTTAAATTCTATAAAGTAAAGAATAATTTGTTTGCAATGATAATAATCGAACATCATACCTGTATGTACTTAGTCACTTTATACAATTTGCAATATTTTAATTATTGTTTGAATGTTATAAGATTTAAGTATAGGGTCTTAGCGTTTAACGTCTTGATGTAACAGCGTCACTTTTTGATTGTCGATTAAATATATCTCTTTTTCTGCGTATAATAATATTGATATATACATCGTGGTCGGTGTTACTTGTTCTAGAAAATACGATTACGCAACTACAATATTTTATTTATTGGCAAATGATGCAAGATTACAGCGTGCATTTAAACCGTTTTTTTGGTCTGTTAAACACAACTCTCGCATTATAAATATCTCTTGTGTCGCGGGAGACTTTACAAACATTCAAATAACGGACACAAAGGACACCCGGACAGGTAACAACCGTTTGCGGTTTACACAAAGTTTTGTCCCGTGTGGAATTCGAACCCACAACACTCGGCACAGTGTCGAGGCGTCCATTTAAACCACTACGCCATCCGTGCAGTCTAATACTGAAGTCGATCCAGTACCCGTTTTGCAATGAAACTCAATGCAATAAATCTTCTGGATCCGATTAAGAAGAAACCTGAATGCAATTGCCGGAACAGGCAAAAGCGCCACAGAATGGTCTTTAATAGCCCGACTCGGGCATTATGCCAAGTAGACGATAGCATTTAACGGCGAAACTGAGCAAAGTTACCAAAATGGGGTGTGATAGAGCTTTATTTATCACCATTGACTTAGAAGCATGACTTGTCATGCTTCTAAGTTCAACTTAGCGAACTAAGGGAATTCTTTACTTCTTTATATCAATATTAGGTAACAAGCTGTGTCGTGGGGGACTTTACAAACATAAAAAAACGACCACAAGGTACACCCAGACTCAGAGAAAATATTTGTAAATCACACAAATAAATTATTTTACATAGGTCTGGAGTCTACTTATCCGCTACGCTATCCGCGCAATAAAACTAAAACTTTTTACATATTACAAGTAAAAAGTTTTAAAACATAATGCAGTCAATTTTACACCACGAAAGCAGTGTATACGTGCACTCTTGTTAATGAATGCGGAGTGATGTATCAACTGCTTTAACTCCTGGTAATGAGATACCCACAGGTAAACAAATTACAAAAGGCATTAAACTTGCATAGAGTATTGTTCCACTCAGTCGCAAATTAATAATGTTAACAGAGTACACTTCAAATAACATACTCTTATTTATTTTAATGAAGTATGAAGTTTTGAATACGTGTTTATAAATAACTACAATTAATGTGGGATGATAAATTATAATATCATTTCCACTGTTGGGAATAATACTCCTCTCACAAATAAAAAGATTATAGTAATCTGTTCGTTGTGCGTGTTTAGAGTAAACATTGCAGAAGTTTTGAAATCAAATTTCTGACGTTCAATTTGGCGTACAGATTTCAATTGCCTTTTTTGAAGATGCTCTTTGTAATCATTGTGTCGAAGTTTGCGAACTTTGAAACAATGGATACAGTTAGACTCAGCAAATGTATTTTAGATCATACAATTTCTTGTCACGTTCCCGGATCGTATACGTCATTGTTGTCGGCTCGATACCTAAGTTTTGATCTTTTGGCACACTTTAATACCAACGCTCGATGCGTTTCGGCCTTAATCTGCATTAGGCCCAGACATTTTTTACATAGATTATTTGGAATCTAAATTCTTTCACATCTGATTTACTAATATCGTTATCTATAAATGGGTGAGTATTTCGAGGGTGGTTTCAAGATCAGCTTGCCGTTACTGTCCTGTTTTTTGGCATTTTGCCACAATGCATTAAATCTGACTGACTGTAGAAGAAAACTGGCTTATCGCATATTCCTTTCCTTGGTCTGCTTCTAACGTGGCAGCTTAGTGGACTCTTAAGGTCCACTGAGTTCCGAGAGTTTGTTTCTATGTATGATTTTATAAACACCTCTCGTCAATGATTCGGGCCTTGTCATCACTATTATTTTGTGTTGCAGTTGGTACTTTTTAAACTAGAACACTATTTTCAGTTGACATCCTTACAAATATTATAAATGTGAATGTGAGTTTGTTTATTTATTACGCTTTCACGCCTTAACTACTCGACCGATCATCATGAAATTTTGCATACATATTGTCAGATGAACAGGAAAAGACATAGGGTACCTTTCATTCAAAAAAAAGTACTGTTCCTAAGTTCAAAAAAAAAACGCGAGCGAAGCTTCGGGAAAAACTAGTGACTGATATTTGAATTTTTGGTACTCAGAAAGTTACCAAATTTGAGCTCCATGGACATGGATGTGTTTATTTACCTTTGGATAGTTAAACTTCTCGAACGCCTTCATAGTCCAATAGATTATCCAAGCGTTTCGATTTCATTATCTCGTTTGTTTTTGAAGAACACTATTTGAGCCACTAGAAGCTTTCGGAATGTAAAGATGAGGTAGATAAAAATAAGAATCCTTGACTATAAAGTCCAGAGTTATAATCCTAAATTAATCTGTACAAAAAACCCTAAACATTGACTTATTTACGTAGATAAGTCTCATTAAGTCAATGTACGTGTTCTCTATCAATTTTAAAAAATTGATAGAAAACATGTACCCTTCCAATTTGTTCGGCTTTAAAATCGTTTTTCTGGAACCCAATTTTATGCAACACAAAGATAGGTCAAAAGTTAAAAGTGTAGGCCGACGGAAAGGTCAATGGACATTGCCTCTAATTAAACTCACATGATCCATCTTCTTTCATTAATTAGTTCTTTAGCTAGTTGTGGTCAGGTTAGAAATACATCTTTTGACTTTGATTTGACTTTATCCGTTTGTCTAAGTATAACAAGGCAAAATACGTCTTTTCAATTAAATATAAATAATTAATTTATCATTGATTTAATGCTATGGTTTGATTTAAACTATTATATAGAATACGATATATACGATTTATTATAGAATATTGATACTTAAGTTTTTTTTTTTAAATATTTTTATGTTACATCAAATACATAATGCAGTCATAACTGCCGATAAGTGTATATACGATTATATATTTTGTCAAAAATTTGGCTGTAAGTATCTTTATAATAGTAAATGTAGTACTGAGTTACTTAATCAAAGAAATTTCTGATGAGTTCAGACATAAGAGTAAAGAACTTAGGCCTCACGATACGGTAGATATTTGTGATATATTCTAAGACTATACTACAACTAGGAGTTAACTGATATAAACGTGCTCACGCTCTAATACTTTTATTATTTCAACCAAAATAAACAGCTAACAAACTAAACTAAACATTATATTCATCAGGTTAATTGGCATGTGAAATAAATAATTAAAAATAACGTTGAAATATTTTAGATATTGTTATGCTATCACTAGGGACAGTCGCATTGTTGAATTATATATTTATAGTTGACAGCTGACCCAATTTTAAAAGGCACCAACTATGTTAAAATGTAGTACAATTATGAACCATACATGTAGTACAATTATAACAATGGACATATATAATAACATCAAACCTGTTTTAAACTTTCCCACTGCTGGGCACGGTCCTCTTCTCAGTGTAAGAAGAGTTAGGTCATAGACCACCACGATGACCTAGTCCGGTTAGCAGACTTTATATATCTTTGGGAACAATATGGGGAACTCTCAGACATAAAGAAAATAGTGTGATCCATTTAACTGTCAACTTAATCTTAGAACGTAAAATTAATAAATAATCCTTTATTGTAAACTGAACTAGTGTAGTAGGTTTAAAAATATAAGAGTAGCCTTATTACAAAATGCGGTTTTCATAAAGATAACCACTGGATAGACTGGGTTGGCAAGAGATAGGATGCATACTATAGCCAAATAAAGCAATAATGTTAACATTTATTTATTTGTAACATAAGTACTAAGAATCAGATAACGGCAGTAATTTTATGACTGGTAAACAGTAATAACTAAAAAGTATACGTTTTTATATGCAAGTGACGTGTGTTTAATTAGCAAAACATAAAAAATACGTACCTACAAAAATAAGTAACTCGGGAGTAAAAATTTGCATGTAAATATCTGCAACGGTTTGGGCTCCAATACAAGGAAATATATAAGTATCTATATATTAATACTATATTACTAGTTTGTACCCCTTTTTACGAAAATTGCGCGTACGGAGGAGTATGAAATTTGGCACAGTTAAAGTTTATATGGAGAAGAAGGGGCGAATCCTAATATTTATATAAAATATGCATTAGAAATTTATTAAATTAATGAAAAAGCACTACACGCACACAACCATGCATTTGAACTATGGTTACATATATGACATAATATGTCAATAAATATTATATCAGCAATATCTTACAGGCAAACTTTGGTCGAATTTCGAGCACTAGGCGACTGCTAGTATGCATAAATTGTTATTTGGGCAAAACAAATCACATGTAAAGACAATGTGTAATTAAATTTGAAAATACAATTTTCTTATTTCACCTTATTAGATATTTTTACACGATGAACAGTAACTTTAGAGGATACAAAACAACTGACATCTACAAAATTTCCATTCATTGTATTGCCAAAAAGCGTGTTCACGTCGCGTAATGTGATTCTAAAAGCACCTCAGCTGCCCTAGTTAAAGGAAAAACACTTTCATACATTGTAAGCCACACAAAATTGGTAATTCGATTTTAGCACAAGACACGTCGTTTGTGTAAGATGTGGGTTCGCCAAATAATATTATGACAGTTTGTCTATATAGCCGATGAACTAACAGTGTAAAAGTGAGTAAATATCTATTTTTAACATCACTTACTATGTTATATATCAAAGATAATATGATATACTACTATCTTTACAGTGATACGTAGTGAGTAATGGTTCTTTATTTATTTATTGTTAATTGGCTAACAAAGTAAAAATGAGATAATTTCTTAAAAATATTATTATTATGTTACTAATCCGGTAGTAAGTGCAAGACGAATGACCTATGTTCAAACCAACTGAAGCAAATTAATTTGAGCGGTAGACTATTATCAATAGTTTACTTAGTATACACAATTACCTCTATTACGCGAAATATAAGAGCGATAAATTATAACGATTACTGAAGCATGAATAGACTGAAACGTATCGATTTTCAGATTTCATACCTACAAACTGAAGTCTGTCACATAGACTAACTGTTGTAACATGAGAAATAGTCTATGATATTAATATAAAAATAAATATTATAAAAATAAAGATAGGTGAATGGATAAGGCATAGGAATTGCAATCGAGATGTTGTTGATTCACATGCCACACGTGGCATCACTATATCGCTGTGAGTCTACTCCTAATACAGGTAATATTAGCATTAGCGGAAAGAATAACAAGAATACTATTATAAAACTTGCAAAAATAAAACCTAGTAAAGATTTACAAACAATTAACGAAGGTAAACGAGCCACAATATCGGTCGCAATGTTATATAACATATAACATTTGACACCTAATAATATGAGGTACATACGAATGTATTTCTTCTCTCACGTGAATGAGACGTCGTGATACATAATATTAAAATCAATCCCGATAAGCGCAACGCCATCGATATCAAATGGTTATTTATATTTCAATCTATTGTAGTTCAAAAGACTGGAAAGATTAAAAAATCAAGATGATGTTTAAACAAAAGCCTGAGAGATTTAATAAAATCAAAAATTTAATTAACGTCATTATTGAAATAAGGAATAAGTGTCTTTTCTGGTAAAAGCTTCGTTATGCGTTCCCATAGGTTGGTCAGCTGTCTTATGATAAATATTATATAAAAAAGTGTGAATCAATGTTAACAACTCCATTCTAATCTGTTATACTGTATGCCAAGTAAATTATTTAACGGAGCTTAAATCTTTAACCGCTGTGAAGTTTACTGAAGAAAGCAATTTAAACTTAAATTACCTAAAAATAGAGTTAGTCTTTTCGCGTTTATGCATAACGAGTCTGAACAAGCTATCAAAGGTTCTTAAAAATCTCGGGAGTTCAAACAATTAAAACAAAATTTAGTATTGTTGAGCAACAAAGTAACAACATCTCGAATAGTTAAATTAAAATGAAATTGATTTGCTTTTGAACAAAAATTATTTATAAAGTAAAGAATTCAATTATAGGTAAAGCATCAAATGATAACAGCTTTTTGCATAAATTTATTTGTAAAGTGCTTTTTTGCATAACGAATTAACACTACGAAGTTGAAGGTACATTTAAATGAAAGGATAATACATGGTATTTTGCACGTTGGCATATGAAAGGTGCTTTAAAACCCCAACTTATTAAATTCTTGCCACGTATTCAATCCTGGTGAAGCAGTAAAATGTAAATATTTCGGCGGCGCACGCACTTCAATCCAGGAAAATGATATAATATATGTGAGATTACAGTCGTGGGTGTGTATTTTGAGGTAAATTCTTACGTGGGTACGTTGTAGATCACACTGACAGATAACAATCCGTTTTTCTTTACGTTTCCTTCTTCAATAAATCAAAAGAATCAGTAAGTTTTGGAATTAAAATATTAGCACTTTGTATGCTACTTACTATAAGCTTGTGTATAAATTTCCTATTCCTAGGTATGTGACTGATCTTAGTATAAAAAAGATTAGACCACAGTAAGTGGTCCAATGCGAGTTGGCAGAGTGCATATTCTTCCCAACTTAGGTATATAAAAAGGTGAATATGAGTTTGATTATATCTTCAATTTATATCGCTTTAACTACTCGACCGATCATCATGAAACATACACGTTGTCAGGGGTACAGAAAAGACCACAAGGTACCTTTCATCCCGACAAAAGTTCTCGAGAGATAGAAATTTAATGACGAAATCTAGATTAACGCGAGCAAAGCCGTGGGCAAACTATAGTTTGAGAATTAGTTGGAGAGATTAGAGTGTTCTAGATATACAGGTATTGCACGTTTTTCTTTGAGGACGGTAAATATTTATTTAACGCAAACTAACTTTAAAGATATGTGTATCATAGATTCGAATCCCCGCTAGACTTGGATTCCTTTTTTTGTTCTATTTGTATGATCGATTTCATATTCATTATTTACACAAATTGTCTCACTACTGTATATCCGTAGAAGTAGGCAAAGATATAACACACTTACATTTCTCTAGCTATGGTTTCGGTCCAGCATAATAGGTAGAGCGTTTTATTGTCTACCGGAATAGTGCCAGACGCTCTGTTGGTACTGAGGATTTACTAGCAAAAAACTTAGTTAGAATGTTCCTGATCCGGCAATCGATAACGAAACCTCATGTACAGAATAGTCACTTCCACACATCACAGTCGCTGCGCCGCCGAGATAGTTATTACTTACTTGAATATAAAATCAGACATACTACATTTGCGGATAACAACTAACAGCCTAATACAAAGAAGAAATAAACTTCGAGGAAATTGTATAAAAGTTTAATCGGGTTTGACCAGTAATGTGAGATGATCAAAGGATGAAATCGACTGAAAGTGACAGCCAAATTATTTTATCAATTTGATTTTATACATATAACAAATCAGTTTCCGTATATGTAGTTTATGATGGCCAAACTAGAAAAGTAGTTGATAGATTGACTTTATATTTTTATGCAACGCTTCATTTCTACGTTAGAGCATTTTTATTAGATTTAGAACGTACCAGAACTTAAAAAGAATAGCTTACTTTTTGGTGTACACCGTGCCTATAGGACTTCAAGAATACTTTAACTAATCCTCAGATAATTTATACTTAGATATAATGTATTGTGCGAAGATAATGTTTACCGAATTTCGATCACTTGACGAATCTTCGCGGTGACTAACCATCTACGCAGAAGACATCATAGTGCACAATTGTATGCACACCTACAGGCGCAGTCTTAGAGTCTAATCGTATAGCATTCCAGGTATTCAAATACGACCAGAGAGAGCTAAGGTGCAGGACCAACGGCTTTACGTGCTACGTACACGAGAGTGTGCCACACCGCCAACTTCATAACTCGAGGCAGTTATTTAGAATTTTTGAACCGGAAGACCCCAAATCTTTTAAGGCATGACCTCAGTATAGATCCCGAGACTTTATGCGCAGCAATATTCTTCACTACAGCTGCACAGCCGAGGCAGTTGGGAAAAATGCTATCCACAGAATATTCATATAATATATTATATAAAACTGACTCCTTGGTCAAATGTCATAAGTCATGTTTCATAATCTTTATATATAATTCTACTGTACGTGTGTATGTCACTGAACTGCTGGACCGATTTTGATGAAACTTTTTGTGTGTGTTCAAGTGGATTCGAGAATGGTTTAGATATGTTTTTTCTTTTTTTTTCACTTGTGTACAGGACATCGTCTGTCGGGACTGCTAGTGTCTATATAAAATACTAAGCTGCCTCGTTGCTCCATTGGAGTTGGTGATAATTATGTTTTCATTCGAGTAGGACTTAAAAAATATAGCTGGTTGGACTTGAATGGAATGCACCCCTGCCTAAACCTGTAGCGATAAACAGCCGTCAGCACATATCACCTGTGATATTTCAATCTATTTTGTGTCATACCAATATTTAAAAAATAAAGATGATATTGAAAAAAGAAGTGTATACGAGTACAGTAACAAGACTTAAGACTAATATTCTTAAAAATTGTAACTCAAAGTTTCACTAGCTTTGTTTGAAGTCCCAAGTAATAGCATTTACCGACTGGCCGCATTGCCAGAAATGCAGAAACTCTCAGTACTGTTAGAGGCATTCTGATAAAATAAACACTTTGCGCAAATACACATATGACACGAAGTTTACGATGTAATAATTATGTTATGTAGTTTTATTTTTATTTAATTAAAATGATCTCCGGCGCTACGAATAAATCCTGTGTCGCGGACGGATTTACAAAAATTCAAACAATGGACACAAAGAACATCAAAATTCGGAACAACCATTTGTGGAGCACACAAATGTTTGTCCCTTGTGGGATTTGAACCCACAACACTCGGCCTAGTAGACGTGGTGAGGCGACCATTTAAGCTACTACGCTATCCGTGCAGTCAATCAATTTACAATTTACAACTCCTTTAAAGTTACGCATTTCGACATTGTTCTAACTAAAATTACGAATGTGAATGTGAGTTTGTTTGTTTGTCAGGCTTTCACACCTTAAATACATGATCGATCATCATGAAATGCATACACGTTGTTGGGGCTACACAAAAATACATATGGTACCAATCACACAGAAAAAAAGTACTGTCCCCGAGGAATAGAAAATTTACATTACCTACATTTACGCGAGCGGAGTCGCGGGCAACATCTAGTAGTTACATAAATACACAGACAGAAGTGAATATATGCGATAGATGGAATTTAGACTTGAAATGTCAAAGCATCAGAGCTACAATCTTCACATATTTAGTTTATAATACGAAGAGTGACTGCTGTCGGAACGCATTATAGAAACCATTTTATTATTCGGCGTTAAATATTTTATATATGAGCTAAATAATATCTCATTTACAAATATGAACATATATAGGTAGGATTTGTGATGTATACACATATATTAATTTAGATAAGAGAGATGGATAAAGATATCTATATTATCAGACGGCAGTGGTGTTCATCTTTCGTTATATGTACTTGTTAATCGCATAGTTCTACTACTACACAAAGCATCACCTTACATGCAAAACACAGAGGCAAATTTTAATTTATGACGTAGGATCATGAAAAGCTCAGTTGGAAATGCGCCGACATGGTTTGTCAAGGGCGCAGGTTCAAGTCTTGCTTCATGGATTGTCTATTTTCTCTGTTATAATTTTAAAAGCGTTATTTAATTTTACTGTCAATAAATTTTAAGTAGCGGTTCGGAGTCTAGAACTGTGTGTATAGATGCAATATGTGAAATTTGAATATAATACACCTCAGCCTGCCCCTTGTGGGATATAGGTGACTATGTGTATATTTATTATTAAAATAATATATGACAAACCACTATGTACACTTAGCGTAATCAAATTGCTATGTGCGCAAGAATTACAAGCCGTGCGTACGTCGACACCAGTGTTGCGTGTTGCATATTAAAATTATTGTTATCAATTTTTACGGAACACATTTTGATATTATATTGGATGATTCCACACGCAATATGCGTCATATGTTCCTTTAGCTACCGTCAGTTTCAGGAGTTTTAATACTTCCTGCTGAATAACTGAATAATATATGCTATTTCGTCAAAACATTTTTCGTGTCTTCAGTGTTTCCACGCGCCGCAAAACATACATAGGTATTTTAATATACCTATATGTAGGTACCTATACATATGTCTGTTTAATCTAATGTCTTTATTTAACCCAGTATTCAATATTTAAGTGTTCTTATTTTTATGTTGGTAACTTTTTGTGTCGTTTATAATCATCTACATTGTTTTCAAAATATCACAAACAACGGCTTTTTAAATTAACTTTTGAGGGAAACATACTTGAATTTATATTTTAAAACATTTTACTGCTCTTTTACATTCGTTCGTTGTTTTCAGAATAATAATATGTACTTTTTGACAAATAGAGCAAAAAAGGTACCAAGCTCTTTTGACTTGAATTTTTTTTTTAATTAAAACACTTTACTTCCACGCAAGTATCTAAAATGAAAGGAAATTTGTTGAAAACAGGAGAAAATGGTACAAAATTATTTTGTCTTTGTTTACTAATATAAAGTGCATAACTAAGACACATTTTTGTTATAAAGTAAGAGATTTAGGCGGTTAGAATGTTACTATATTCCAAAATGTGTGAAACTTTACTTGCTATCTAAGTACAGAAAATTTCTAATAGTGATTGTAAATCCTGATATTATAGGAAAACTATTTGTGCGTCGATTTTGGATGACCGATAGATCAGCCAATTATTATTGGGTTCTTCTGTTAGAGAATTTCCGGTAGCACCGTGAAGTATGAAATGTTACTGGTGGACAGCAATAGTCCTTCTAATCATTACGTAGTACTAGAAAGATAGTTAGTGAAATGTAAACGTTACCACATCTGCGTACCCTTGTACACACAAGAAAAATATCTCGACTTTTCCAAATGAATGCAGACTTTTTTGATGTGTGTATAATATATATAAGCATGATTCCATACTACAAAATAAAACCGGCTTAAAATAATTTGCGACATAACTTTTATGTGGTCTGGACGTGAAAGTATAGTATTCGAATCTTTTGACTAAATATCGACAAACACGAAACGACAACCCAATGATATTCTAAATTCAAAATAAATCTCCTATTACAAAACAATATGGCGGCCCGTTACTTGGTAAATGAAACTGAATCTTAAATTGGTTTGGCCTTAACCGCCTTTTAATATTTCATAAGTACTTATTAGGACGTTACACTTCGTAAAACGACTGCCAGTCACACGAATAATTAATAACATTATTACCTGTAGGGATAGAAAATAACAGGAATACAGAAATATTACCCTTTACGACTGTTTACACACTTTTTGTTCATTTTAGACATCATTGTCCTAATATTGCCCCCTATATACGACTGCAAGTACACAGGTCACTCAAATGCACATAAAGTAAAATAAACCTTTAAATATTTTCGTATTATTGTTTAGTTTTATTAAAGAAATTTTTGAAGATCCATCTAGTGGCAGTGTAAAATAAACCAAGACAAAGTAATAACTATTTATAAAGATTTTGTCGGGATTTATACGTCACTGTAAAGCATTCACGTTAGCATAAGTAAATATTTTAAATAAGAGCGGTGGTTTGTCGTAATTTTGACATTTAAATATAAAACTTATTTTTATAATATTTCTAAAATGATTCCGTCATCAAAAGCGTTTTTATTTACTTTTAAATTGTCAACAAAACCTGTTACGTCAAAGGTGTTAGGCGTATTGAAAGATCAAAAGCTTTACTCCAAACGGCGTAATTCTTTCCTAAAAGATCCTTATAAAATATTCAATATAGAGAATGTCCAGAAGATTCAGATATTTATTTAGCCTAAATACTGTAAATCTTATAATTGATTTTGTGCAGCTGCATCGCATCGGTGTCATTATACCCGGAAAATGTTGGCATTCAGGGCGCTATCATTAGATCTCTCGAGGTCGGTTACTCTTCCAAGTCATGACGTAAATTGGCTACGACAAGCGTCAGCTTACACTGAGAGAACCCATATGAATTCTCGATGCTTAAATTAACGAAGATATAATAAGACGATGCTGGGTAGGCACATATTTTTTCAAAGTACATCGGCATATCAAAATCTTTCTTTCAGTTTTAATAAATAAATTTGTATTTATAAAAATATGCATTAATTTCTGTTTAATAAAAAGAATATCATGAAAATAGATATTAATCTATTTCACGTTATAATTTTATTTAGTCCTTTGTTCAAAATAATGTTGGCTACGTCATTTGCATTTATATAACGTATAAGTAGAAATATACAACTAGATTTTAAAGAATTTTAAATATATATCTTCGCCTGATATATAAACTACAAATAAAATATTTTAAGAGACGCGACGATGTTGAATCAGTTTATTTTACGCGGTGCAGACGTTTAAATTTCAAGTTCTGCTGAAAATGAAAGTTTCTGTATACACGGAAAAACAGAATTACACTTTTAATAATACATATAACACTTTATATATAACACATATCAAGTAACAATCTACCCAAATATACCCTTTGTCTAATACAAACATTCTCAAGTTATGTTTAAACTACAACATTGAAACCAATCAGTTTTCAAACAGAAATATTGTCATACAGACAAATGAATTTAGATGTAAGTCAGTCAGAGAAACTTTTTCATGACAATCACATGCAATAAACCACTATTCATTCAATAAGCCGTGATTAATTAATCACAGGGAAACTACAGGTAACAGAAACTTACCCTTTCACAAAAATATCACACGTACACCTAGTTTTGAAGGGGAAGTTATTTCGAACTTTCTAAACACACATATACATGCTTTTCTACTTTGTTCAATAATGCTTACATATAACACCCGGTGGTTATACTTGGGGTATAAGTGCGGGCGATATTTCGCTCAGCCCTGAATACGTACGGAGGTCAAAAGTACCGCCAAGCCACTGGACGAATACGCTTGTCCAAAGTTGCACGAAGTGTTCAGTGCGCATGTTCCTTTCATTAAGTAAAGTTAGGGCGCGTACAGATTCTGCAAACTTTGATTAAGATATGAACAGATGTCCTCTTTCTGTTGTGTATGTATGTGTCTACAGAATGTTTTTTTTATCCAGGCTATAACAGCTCGACGTCGAACTGAATCGTGGCATTTCTTTAAAACAGCTGCGGTTCGGATAAGCTTTCGAGGAATGAGGATGAACGTAGAAAGAACAATTTCAGTTGCTGGACTGACCAAAATTAGTTACATGTTTGTTTTCAAGTTTAATTGGAACAGTGTAAACATACAGCGTGGCATTGAAACTTGAAACGACATGGTTTAGTAGTAGTTCCGTGATTAGCTAAGCGGTGTTGTGGGCGTGGGGAACAGTTAACATAGTAGTTCGCGGTAATAAAATGAAGGTATTAGTTAACAAGCCATAGCTAAATATTTGAAGGCGTTGACTTACAACCAAAGTACTCATGTAAGCCTATTTACTAATGTTATATTATTATGTGATTTTGTATTTAACCTATTGAGTGGCAATGGCCCGCCGGCGCCAGCGGCCAGGCACAATAAGTTTTTAGTGTCTAACATTTCAACTATGGATAGATTAAAAGTAGTTTCAATGTATAATCATAGGTATAACTTTGAAGCTCTATATTCAAGGTAACTTTATGAGTGTCAAATCCAGTGTTGTTAGGTAAACAAACATCTGTTGATGACGTCAGAGTAGGGTAAACGTTCTAATGCCATTACATTTCACGCACTGATAGCTTTAATAGTTTCCCGTGTTGTCTGTTAGATACATATGTTTATAACTTCATTTATATTAGAAGTTTGCATTGCAGACATAATTGGAAAGTTATGTATTTCTGGTCACCGGTGTGCGACTGCCACCTAATAGGTTAAACAAAATATTTAAATAAACTCGAAAGACAATTTATTAATAAATAGATTGTGCATGTAAATACAAGAAAATATATCTTTAACATATTAAAACCACAAATGTGATATAGTTTGGTCGTTTGGATTTTCATTAAATTTTCTTTATTAGTATGAAGACAACTTGAATCCGTATTCACATAAATATCCATTTAAGATAAGAACTAACAAAATATATCTTCTTTTTCTTCACCCTAGCCTTTATTATTCCCAAGTCATTCGGGGTCGGCTTTCTAGTCTAACCGGATTCGACCGGATATCAGTTTTTACACGGACCAACTGCCATCTGACCTCCGCAACCCGAAGGCTAACGATACCCTAAAGCTAGACTAGTGTCAGGATATTAGAGGGCACTGACTTCCCAATAACGACTGTCATAGATGTTCATGGCAGCCGGGACCGATGGCTTAACGTGCTCTCCGAAGCAGGCGATAATTGTCAATCAATACGCACACTATTTCGAAAAGTCATATAACTTCCCAAAGTCAGAGGTTCGCGACGTGGCGTGGGTTCGAACCCGAGACCCTCTGCATTGCAGTCTGTTGGTCTCCCCACTGAGCTATCGCTGCTCAACTAGCAGAATGTATATGTAAAATAAAATTATAGTAGATAATAACGCAACATTGATTTTAATTTTCTCGTTTTGAAGCGTTTTCGAATAATGGAGGTAGATTAACTTATTTCCGTTTATGCATAGCGAAGGGTAGTGGAGGTTTCTTAGCGAAGACTATTTTCAGAAACTGATGTGACATTCTTATTTCTAACTTCTATATAAATAATCGTTTTGTTCGTTACTGTATGAGCTAATGAGCTTTGATGCTAATGTTTTTCATCATCATGTCAGCCGAAAGACGTCCACTGCTGGACATAGGCCTCCACCAAGTTTTTTCACACAGACCGGTCTTGGGCCACCTGCTTCTCGCTACCTTTACCAGGTCGTCGGTCCACCTGTTTAATGAATTTATTAAGAATTTAATCCTTACTAATATTATAAAAGCCAAAATGAGTTTGTTTGTTTGTTACCTTTTCACGCCTAAACCACTGAACCAATCATCCTGAAATTTTGCATGTACGTTGTCAAGTGTACAAAAACGGACATAGGCTACCTTACATCCCGAAAAAAATAGCTGTTCCCGAGGAAAACAACAATAACGTTCTTATGATAATAGATGGCGCCACGTGTCTTTCGAATCATGATTGAATTATATTATTACAAGCAGAGTACAACACGAATTGATTGTCAAATTCTAAATTAACGCGAGCGAAGCCGCGGGCAAAAGCTAGTGCTAAATAAAAAAATTACCCTTGAATTTCGCGCTGTCTGCGGCATTCAAAATAAGAATGCTTGAAAAATGTTTAGTTAATCTAATTTTATATTCCTTTAAATCATAATAATATGATAATGACATTAAGAACTACCAAAATTCTGTCTGGTAAATTTCATGTCAACTCAAATTATAACAAAAGGTATACAGAAAAAGCCGGCGAACTAATAATACAAAAAAAAAATACAGAAAGCTAATGTTTTGCGTAACTACGTTTTCAAAATTTATTTATTACATTTATATTGTAAAACATTGTGATATACCTACCTAAAGCCTTTCTAGGTAGAATGCTGTTGTCAATTCAAAAAGGTGTAAAGATTATAAACTTTTTGAGTTGACAAAAAAAATTCAGTATAACAGTTTATGAGAATGTTTTTGTCAACTGACAATCAAAGTACAGACTTTGATTCTCTATTGAATAAAAGTGTGTAACCTCGTATTTAATCACTGATTAAAGACTTAAGAGCTTTCCAGTACAGATGCAAGCTTACTATTAGGTCTTTAGCTGTGATATTGCCGTTTATGTTCTACATCTGATTTCGTGTCAAGTGTACAAAATGAAAAACTTACATAAAAAAAACATTCGAGAATAGGCTATATATATATCCCTACTAATATTATAAATTCGAAACTCTGTCTGTCTGTTACCTTTTTACGGCTACACCACTTAACCGATTTGCATGCAATTTGGTACAGATATAGTTTAAAACCTGGGGAAGGACATAGGAGTACTTTTTATTGACGTAGGTACCACGAGGGTGGAACCGCGCGCAACAGCTAATTAATTATTAATAAATAACAATAACCATCTATACAATTTGTATTTTAAGTTACATCGCTTAGTGTCAGCCTGTAATTGTTGTTTCATTTCGTCATAATTACATACAATAATTGATGTTTTTGTTAATTTAAGACAAACCATAGTATCCTAAATACAAACAACTTACTATATATGTATAAAAACGTAGAATTCGAACTGGCCATTTATAAAAATATAATGAAATTGTTAGTATGAAAACCACAACGTTACCGATTTATTTCATACAAAGCGCCAACCCTTATTACTAGTTAGTGATATGTTTTTAATAAACTACCTTACTTATAAAAACACTAGTTTTTACCCGCGGCTTCGCTCGCGTAAATGTAGGTTAGGTTAGATTAGGTTTGCAACAGTTCTTTTTCTGGATGAAAGGTACCCTTTGTCGTATTCTGTACCCTTGACAACGTGTATGCAAAATTTCATGTTGATCGGTTGAGTAATTAAGGCGTGAAAGCGTAACAAACAAACAAACTCATTTTCGCATTTATAATATTAGTTAGGATCTACCTACCGCTGTTACATACTTACATTCAACTGACAAATCAATATACAGTTTTATTAATAGACTAGCAACCCACCTTGGCTTCGCACGGGTAGTACAAAACCTTAACCAATTATATATTACTAGCTGTCCCGACAGACGTGGTCCTGTACAAAAGAGAAAAAAAAAAGCATTTCTAAACCACCCTCGAATCCACTTGAACACACACAAAAAGTTTCATTCAAATCGGTTCAGCCGTTTAGGAGGAGTTCACTGTCAACACACGTACAGAAGAATTATATATATATATATAAAGATATACCTGCCTCAAGAATCACTTTGTCTATTGGTGAAAACCGCATAAAAATCCGTTAAGTAGTTTTTGAGTTTATCGCGAACAGACAACAAACAAACAGATAGACGCGGCGGAGAACTTTGTTTTACAATATGTAGTAATGATTTTTATACCATCAGTCGCTAGTTAAGATTTTTAAATATTTCAAATTGGTTAGGACGTAAGCCAGTTTTATTGTACCGTGTAAGTCATCTTGTGAAGTGCAGTTTAGTAAAACAAATAAAAAAATAGCCTTTATGAATATTCAACTAAGGTTCATAATATAAAAATTAAATGCTTTTAAAATGTTGTATCGTACTCATGAGGTTCGGTTGGTTGGTGGTTTGGTGGTAAACTCATTAAGTAATCCCACACCGGGGTTTTATCTCGTGTATCATGTGCATATACGTAATACTAGGGTGAAGACATGTAAACATAAAATGTATTACAATTTAAATGTATCTTAGGTAGCGAGTGAGGGGGTCGTATGTGTACGTTTCCAATTCCCGGCGGTAAGCAATGAAAACTGCATCTGTATTTGGAACGATTGAATTTTATTATACATAATATAGTCTTCTTGATTAATTGACCGCAAGCTAATAGAGTGCCTCGGTGGTGCAGCAGTAGTGGCAGTAGTGCCTGAGGTCTAAATTTAGTTTTCGGGTTGGGTAAAGTTTTATTTGAAACTTCTATCAAAAAGTTTTTCTTTAACACGAAATTTGTATCTGTACAATAGCCTTTTTCCTAATAAGAAATTGAGATTTCTCTCTCTTTTCAGACGATTCTTGGAGGCCGATAATCTGCCTCCACCGATTGCTGTGACTGTGCCATTTAATTACACAGTTATTCCGAAATAACACTGCGCAGCTTTCAAGACTTGCAAATATAAATTATTGTAATCACAGTATACAACAAACGGTATTATTTTTTGTTTTTTGATGAAAACGTACACAGACAGATAAATTATTCGTAGTGTGGAAGTCCCCGAACTGCGAATAATATCTTGTAACCTTAAGGGTTTACTTAGGATAACGACAGGCCACGCTGTAGGGGCGTGGTGTCTTGAGGTTACTTTAAGCAGAGATGATTCCAAGATACTAGAACAATTAACACTTTTATTAACAATGAGTATATAACACACTTAAAGCAAGCTACTCAATTAATAGGAATCAGGGCGTGGTTCTCAAATGCTTCCTACGTGGTTCTTATTAGGAAGAACCACTTAACTCGTTGTGCAGCTCAGCGGAAGGAAGAAGGACTCCACCAGGGCGCGATCTACTATATATAGACCGCCGCCGCTCGGAGGGGGACTAGTGATGCCACCATCTCGCTCGCCGCGCACGCGGCCGTGCGCCGCGAGTCGATTACGTGACAATCTGTATCACAAGGAACTTTACAGACTTTCATACAACGAATACAAAGTACATCCAGACACAGAACAACTGTTTGTAGATCACACAATTTTTGTTCCATATGTGGATTGAACCCAAAACACTGCAAGCGATGCAGTGCAAGTGCCAAAAATGTATATCCATATTAAAAATGCGCTTATCGTGAAAACTTCAGGTTTCGGGTGCAATTCGTGCTCGGACATAATGTTTTTGGGGTGTACAGCCAAGAAATTTTCAATAGCAAAACTGAGGCTGGAATAGAGGAGTAATAGGCTCGCTAGTTATTATGTGATATTTGAAACCAGAGCTGTCGAAATATGGGAATAATGATCTTTGTATATGGGGATATGGACGTCAGACGATGAGAGACAAAACATAGGTACATACATTTGATTTAGCATATAGTTTAAGCCTAGAAGCACATTTAGAAAGATTTTGTTTAGGCATTTTTAGTAAAGGTTAATATCAAATGAAGTAAGAATGCGTAATTAGAAGACTTTAAAGGACTCAGCTAAGCATGTTTAATACGTAAGGCTGCCTTGCTTGATAATTGCGAGTTAAGCATCATGTGTTCGGTGTGCTTCTTTATTGGAAACTGGTCTGAAAATATTAAATGTGGACTGTAAAGACATATTTAGAAATAAATATATGTGTACCCACTCGTACGTTTGCTTAAGAAGTATTAGGCTAAAATCGAACTGGACAAAGCCTAAATTACGATTTTTCTAGAAGACTCCAGCTTATATTATAGGAACACAGTGTTGGTTTAAATATCACAAGGTAACAAGAGTTGATGAGCGAAATAATTTCCAGCAATCAACAAGAAATGTAACGCAAACCTTTTTTCAATTTGATAAGAAATTGTAAAGTTTAAAGTTCGTAACTTTGTTCGCCGATAACTGATTTAACCTTCATGAATAAGTCTAAAGTATACTATAGCGAAAGTTTGGTAACTACCCAAGAATATACATAAATATTTAAGGGTCGGTTCCTATGATCAAGAAACGACGGGTTGGGAGCCTTCTGTGCTCACCTATAGTCCGCGTAAAGTTGTAAAGGCCATCTTAGGCCAAAAATTATTGACAAACACACACAAAAAAAAAACAATTCAAGAAAGTACTAATTTTTGCCACTGACAGTTTAATTGTTAACACAATGACATATTCTATGAAAAATATGACAAAAGTTTACTGTTCGTAGCTAAAACAACTCGTTATTGGATACAAGAATTAGGCCTACGTAGACAGTACTAACTTGATGCCTTTAGTTTTGATTAAGTAAAGCGTTATACCGTGTAGAAACTAAAATATTTTATCTTACGATATTTTAAGTTAATTACTAGATATATTATTAAACAATGACCTCCGCGGCGTCTATCTGTCTGTTCGCGATAAACTTAAAAACTGCTGAACGGATTTGCATGAGGAAGGTTTTGGTGTATAATTTGTTAAGGTTTTGTACTACCCGTGCGAAGCCGGGGCAGGTCGCTAGTATCTTATAAAGATAAAGAGGAAAAGTTTTATTTTTTGTTTCTTCGTTTGTAAGGATTTAACTCAACAACTAATCAACCGATTAAAAAAATGTATTTTAGAAAGCTAAGCTAAGCTATTATCACCGAGTAACATAAGCTATATTTTATTCAAATAAAGTACAGTATAGTACTAACATAATCTAACCGTATAATCTACTTTTACGCGAGCGAAGCCGCTTGCAAAAGCTTGTATTTTAGTATTTTATACCTGGGTGAGATACGTTAATAAATGAAACCGGTTCATACTCTTGATATCTGTCTAGGTGTCACATGTACTTTTTGTCGCAATATGCTAGTTGCCTAAGTATGATTTTTACGTACAAGAGCAAAAAAAAAAGTAATCAAAGCAATCTTTTTGTGAAAAGGTACTAAAATTTGTTGCAAAATAAGGAAGTAATTAATATTTTTTATTTGGATATAAGAAAAGTGGGGCTGTAATGGGAATATTTTGCTCTCTCCCACGGACAACTGCATTTAAATAGGGTTGCGACACTCCATTAATAATAATAATTTTCTTTATACAGGCAACGTAAAGCCATACAAAAAAGTTAGTTACATTGATTCTTGTAAACTAATGTTAGTATACCTAAAACTAAAGAAAGTAAACATTACATTTGCTGCTAGTTTCTCTCTACACGAATCTTGGAGCAATGATTCATGTAAAGAGAATCAAGCCTATCAGAAATCATTGCCAAGACGCGATTGTATCGCCTTTGTACCGTGTATTATTTTTATATCATTTGTCGTACCCTCACTACTAGATTTGTAACGCTTGTCCTATTTATTTCTGACCCGTTTTCAAAAATTCTTTGTATTTTAGAGTTTGGGTAATGTAACTATTTTACTTTAATATATATAAAAATAAATTACCACATATATAACGGAGCATCACTTAAGAACGGCTCGACCGATTTGGCTGTTTTTGAACTGAAAACTTCTTTAGGCGCGTTGAGCACTTCTTGGGTGAACAAAAATCATAGAACTCGCGTCATCGTCACGCTTTCACGCTTTCCATTTTTGATTTATTTTAGATTATTAACAATATCTCAGATATGGTGCGTCCTACGCAAAAAATAACGAAATGTTGACCCCCTTAATAACCCGTAAGAGAGTATCAGGAACTAACACCCGACCCGCCCCAATTATTTTTTTTTGTATTGGAAACTTCCTTGGGCGCGTTGAGCACTTCTTGGGTGAACAAAAATCATGGAACTTGCGTCATCATCACCGAAAGCTTTCCATTTTTGAATTATTTTTTATTAATAATTTGGTTTATAAAGAAGTGTTATGATCAAGGAATTAAGTTTTCACTTCTATCGGCAGTCTCCAAAGACTGCCCCAATTTTGTTTTTTGTTGTGTTTGTAATTATCAGGACAAGGTTTGGATGAACGCAAATTTGCGAAAAAGCCACGGGGAATGTCGAAAATTTAAAATATAAAAATTTATTGACCTTTGGATATTAAATTTAATTACATGAAATGTATTTTTGTATAGGTTGATAGAACTACGACTGTCGGATCAGCTAGTAAGTAATAAAAAAGTGAGTTAACTGCATAGATGGCATATCAGTTTTAGTACTCGCTTTGCCATATTCACTACGCTGAGTGTTGGAGGTTGCAATCCCACAAATGTTTGTCCCGGCAAGCATTTGTGTGATCTACATATTATTATCTTTATACGAGTCTAGGTCTTCTTTGTTTCCGTTGTTTGAGGTAAAGTCCCCCGCGATACACTAATTATTCTTAGGGCAGGACTAGTCTTACTACTAGCTTTTGCCCGCGGCTTCGCTCGCGATTTTATAAAATGTCAATAAGAACGAACGCTCGCCGCTTGACACGTCTGTCCGCATAAACAGTCAAAAAATGTATGAATGGCGCGGCTTTTTTTTTCTTTTTTGTGCTAGTTGTTGGCCTCAGATGGCCTTTACAACTTTACGCGGACTGTAGGTGAGCGCAGAAGGCTCCCAACCCGCGCGACCGGAGACGCCGTCCTTATATAGGCTTGCGATTCGTGGCGTCACGCGCCACGCTAGTGCCGCGAACGGTTCAAGCCAAATTCGACCTTCGGCCCTACATTTACAGCGCAACGTTAGTGAACTGCGGGTGACAAACTTATTATTTGCTGTTGGTACAGTAACCGTGTCTAGGGATTGAACCGCAAAATTAAGTTTGTTTTTTATTGTATATACTTTTTCGGGATAAAAAGTGCCCAGTCCAGGATATAAAAGTATAATAATACGAAGTTTCATCGTAATTGAACTGGTAGTTTTTGCGTGATGCTTAAACAAACAGACAGACAGACAGACAAAATTTTTTTTAATCACATGTTTGGTTTCGGTTTCGATCTAGTAACACCCCCTGCTATTTATTTTTTTAATATTGTCAATGTACAGAATTTACACTTCTACAGATTTATTATATGTCTAGATAAAATTGTATTATATAACACCACATAACAGACGATAAACTACAACAAAGCTCGAAAAAAGCTGCATACTAACTATACATAAAATAGTTGATTATTCATGTTCCTGATCTAGAATGTCTACAGGCAAAATAGAAGCCTATCATTTTTCACTGTCGGACAAAGGGCCAGCGCCTCTCATTGTGAAGTAAAGCGGTAATTGGCATAATTGCCACACCCCGTGCCAGACAGGTTCTTTGCGCAGATAACTCGATAATGTTACACAGAGAAAAATGGAAGGCTATTAATAAAATAGCTGCAGAGTTTTATGTATACAGTTGATAATGGAAAAACTAATAAATAGATTAGATTATGCTTAAAGGAATATGGAATATATGTTTCGAGTAGGTTTATTTTTTGTGACTATTGGTATCTATCTCAGGTATTAAGAATAAATACGGGTTGATTTGTATCCCAGCATTCTGTTTTTCGGTTAATAAAAATTTGTGCTATTTACAAAAGTATGAAACATGAATGATGATGCCAATGATGACCTTATGTTGCGGCAAATTGTATAGAGTTACCTGCTTCTAAACACAGAAGCAGGCATGTCTACTTCTATACAATTTGCAGCAACATTACCATTGCCGCTTAAAACTGCAACTTATAATCGAATGCACATTATATTTAAAGAGTTTAATTTATAAAGAGACGTTATCCTTATGAACGGTATCGAATATATGGGCAGAAAGATATCATACATATGTTTATCATAAAAAGAATACGTAGAAAGGTAAAAGGTAAACTTTAACATAACAACTCAGCAATCTCAGTTATAAACACAGCCAAGCGTGTGCCATGATAGTAAAATCCTTCTCGAAAAGGGCAACACATCGCTCGGGGTATCACTACGGCAAAAAGTTCAATCTAGAGACTGCAGCACGTGCGGCAATAATCGAATAAAGTGCACTTGCTTCGCTAGTCGAGAACATTTCTAGGTATTTCGAATGAACAGCACTGCAGCGTCATATGGTAGAAAGGACAGATATTGCTTTTAACTGTGCTAACGGCCACTATATGATCATTAAGCTTAAGAGGAGCTTAGAATGCATGCAGACATTTATTTGAGTATTTATTATTATCTAAGTTTTTTTTATACATTTAAGGTGGCATACAAGCATACGGCCCACCTGATGGTAAGTGGTCACCGTAGCCTATGGACGCCTGCAACACCAGAGGCATCACTTGCGCGTTGCCGACCCTTTAAGAAAGGAAGTGGGAAGGAGCGGGAAGGGGGAAAGAGGGTGATTGGGCCTCCGGCACTCTCACTCACCGAGCGAAACATAACAGTAGGAATACTGTTATTTCACGTCGATATTCTGTGAGAGGGTAGTCCTTACCCGGTCGAGCCGGCCCATTCATGCTGAAATCAGCGAGGCTCTACTACTCTAAGCAAGCTACAGCTAAGTGTCTTAGTCACCCTCTGCACTGCAATTATTAAGGTTTATTTCTAAGTAAATTTTTGGACGCCCAGTCACAATGTTCTTTTTTGGGTCTAGGTATGGTTATATTAATTCGTTATATATAACCTATCATATAACATAAAGTCTCTCTAAAAGGTAACAGAAGTTACATGAATATGTCACCTAATAGAGATAGATAGCAATAACGACTGAACCTACGTACGTAAATTATTGTTTGAATTCTACATTGATTGCGATTCCACTGCACCCTTGTTTAAACCGAAAGATCAATAAGCCAATCACAGTTAATTCAGCAATAGTATAATATATATAGCAACATAAACATAATAAAAATATCCAACTACATATGTATATAGTATATATACATACTAATCTATTTAGATTTGTTTATTTGTTTGGCTCTGAAACTACTGAACCGAGTTTACTTAACTCTTTCACCATTGGAAAAGCTACTTTATCCAGTAGTAATAAACGCTATATAACATCAAACTACGAGCCACAGGGGCAGAGCAGTACTCATAAACGTGAGTAAAATCGCGGGGACAGCTAGTATATCATTCAGTGTTATTATGCCGAACAAAAACATACGTACATTATGAAGTAAGCAGGTGTAAATATAACTAGGGATTGGCTTCATTAATTATTACGGTGCTTACGTACCGGGGATTACGTGTATCTCACTCAATTCCATGTTCATATAGCACTTATGAATAGTAATAAGTAATTAAGTGCAGCTTTCATAATCAATTAATATGAGACTACCTTCGAACCACGAGTTTGAGAGCTTTTAATGAACACTAGAATTCTACTTGGATGAGAAAATAAGATTACATTTATAATAATATTCTATTCTATCACATACACACAACACCATCTAGCCCAAACTAAGCAGAGCTTGTACTATGGGTACTAGACAATGGATAAACATACATATATACTTTTTTTTTTGTAAATACATACATATTATATATAGAAACACCCAGACCAAAACAAACATCCATGTTCATGCACACAAATGTTTGACTTGTGCGAGAATCGAACCCGCGACCTCAGGCGTGGCAGTCAGTTACACTAACCACTACGCCATCGAGGCCGTCATTAAAATTAATGAGCCTTGCTTTTAATGCTATTGAAGTACATTTGCTGTAGGAATTTATACATTATGTAGAGATTACTGTCTGTCTATGCCCAAAGAGATTGCAGAGACGTATGACACTGAAGTAGTTTCAGTTCCATCGACCCACCTACATTCCAAGGCAACGGGCACACTGTGGTTGGTTTAGTCGGTAGGACTTGAGGCTTTCCAGTTTTCCCCGGGTAAGTCTGACATAACCTCGCCGCACGAGAAGCCCATTCTACCACGTTAAAAAACAGGTATATGAAACGTGTGACTGTTTTAAGTTTCAGCTGATAAGGAGTGACCCTAACACAGCCAGTATATGGATATGATTGGCAGACATCAAGAACTTCGTTTTTATGCCTATATAAACGCTAACGCTGTCCGATTTGGAACGCTGATCCTGTGCGGGTTGACAGATTTTACATGTCGTCAAGAACAATTTGAACAACATTATTTTTTAGCTTTCAATAGGCTTGCCCTCAATAGGTTTGACCGCAATCTCACCTGTAAACCTGTAACTCTCAGGGATGCAAGCTTCTTTTACCGTCAAAGCGAGCGATAATCAATAATTATTTAATATATATACAAAATTTTGAAAAGTCGGATGATGTCTTGGGACTAATTTCGAGACAACTGTGTGGCAGTCCACTGTGCTATCGCCACGTAGTTCTAAATTCCAACAGATTAATAACTTATACATTATAAAAATATCGTCAACGTAAAATAATCTTGTAGATGAGTAAGTCCACAATTTGAGAATCAACTTAAACAAGTAACGTCGGGATCAGTCAATTTTTACAATTCGTAACAAAATAATACGGTACTTACTAAAGAATTTTCTCATTTCCTGATCTCGAAATAAAAGAAAATGTAGTTGAGATGCGTAGGTTTTATGTAGTACGTAACACCTACACAGCAGAACATTTGAAATGAAAAGGATAATGGGATAGAGCTAACTGCTTTGGTTTTATTTAATTTTAGTTTGAGTTGGGTGGAAAAACATGACAGCGCCATATAATGAAATTTTAAAAGGCGACACACACTATATATAGATTTTCTATAAAAAAGGGATTAAATATAATGACTACCAACAATACTAATTGCGCAGCAAAATATGCTTCCTAAAATATTCATAACGAGCACCTATACGCCTTAAATCACTGCATTCCGTCTCGGAAGGGTTAGGTTATGTTAGGTTACTTCTTAAACCCACCCCAAAAAAAGGGTCGACTTAGTTTGATATTTTTAAATATATTTTGGTGTGCAATTAGTATTTTTGGTAAGCATATTTTGCTGTGCAATTAGTATTTTTGGTGGTCATTATATTTAATCCCTTTTTTATAGAAAATCTATATAGGGTTAGGGTAAATAGGTTAGTATTTAACTGCACAGCAAAAAAAATATTTTAAATACTACCCTATAAAAAATACCATCTACCAGAATAAAACGTATCCTAGTCATATCGTAGTCTACTTGGTTACCAAATTTCGTTTCGTTCGTTCGATTCGTTCAGCAAGTCGGGCATGATTGACTAACAAATCTGAGTAAAAGTTTACATGTTATCTGAACTTTAGGTAGGATTGTGCTTCACGTGCAGACTACTTAACTACTATCATTTGCAGAATGAAATGAGTGTCTACTTAGTTTCACATTGGGACTGAGTTATGGCAAAATGAAGCAAAGCACATTAAATTGTTTTTAGTATACCTAATTATTATCGTATATAGTTTAATGTGTGTTGGTTAAACTAATCGTGTAATTTTATTACCATTGATCTCGTAAAATTAATTAGTTTAGATGTTTCAGATGCGATTGTCGTATTTCGGATCAAAATATATAAAAAATGAAAAATATTTTCTTTGTAGTCTGCTATATAGACTTCGTGAACTGAACCAATTTTAAGTAAAAGTATAAAAATAATTCAAAGGCTGAGCCATAATCGTATATATTATGTAGGTACATATAAGTGGGGTGGTTTGTACATAATAATATGATTGTATGTGTTTTCTTTTATTTAGGTTGTTTATAAGTAGTATATTTACATATATTATATTACATTCTAGAATGCCGCTGTCTTTAAACCATTGTTCGATAATTTGTGAGTTGGTACACTTTGGCATAAATATGTCCATCCTCTCTATAGAATAAGCTTTTGCAAGATTACCTATTAAGGTAGAGAGTATTTTAGTATGACTGCTATATTCAACGATTACCCTGTGATTCCGTTGGCTGCAATGGTCTGCGAACGTACGGAGGTTCATGCATAGGTGATATTGTTAGGTTTGAGGTCGAGCACTAAATATTCATTCAAGCGTAGGTAACCTCTAAACGGAGCATGCGATATTGAATAAGGGCTCCATGCATGAGAAGTGCTCATTGTGCCTTTACTTGATCTTCTTAAAGTATATTGCTTTTATCTTTTTAAACAACTTTACAAAGGATCCTACACTTACTACTAATTTTCTAAACTGAGTTTATTTTCTTTATGTCTGGTGTACAATATTGTTTACGCGTCGGAAGTATTTTAGCAGTTTATTTTAAATCGGTATTATTAGCAGTCTTTGGAATTAGACCAATACCAATCAACACACCGTACATTTACGATAAATGTAGGTATTTATTGGCAATATCTGGTTAAGTAAGTACTTACCTATTGGTTACGAGCTTGTTATGGATTTTGGTGAAGCTTCATAGAATCGTAACATATAGATAAGTGGACATTTGCTCAGTTTTTAACTTGGATACACTTTTTTTTTTATTTATTATTTCTTGTCGGGTTTTTGTCTAAACCAGATATATTAACCCCATAGTGTTTCATGTTGATTTTTTAATGTATAATGTATATGTATTTGTTAATGCTGCTGTCTTTTCCTACAGATAATGATGTTTTTGATAAATATTTTGAATTGTTCCCGATGTGGTTGCTCGTAATTGCATGACCAAAAGGCATATATTTGTAACTCCTATGCGTAAATGTACCATTCAGTGCTAAGACCTGCTAGTAATTTGTTGTCGCCGTGGAATAGCTATCTCCTAGCCCGATCTAGCAACAACCGTGAATATACTTAGCCACGATACATGGTGTTAACATTACAAATATAAAAAACATGTGGTTACAACAAAGACGCACCTCAAAATGTCCTTCAGTCGCCGGGCTGTAAGTCAAGTTAGGTTAGCATAATTGAACAATAAAACGGATCCTATTATGGTCAATCAGTTTACCCCAACCGAGAACAGCTTCTTCTTCACACGTGTTTGTTTCACAAGTTCACGATTTCCAACAAGTGTTTATAATGCACACAAGAGGCACGACAATACTACACGTGCAATGATTATAAATCAAAATCTAACAATACTCAATTTCCAAAGATTTAAGCAAAATAAGGCGTAATTATCCCAAGAGGCCTGGTTTTCAAGAAGATTTTTAGTCTTTTTTTACGTTTAGTTTTACTAAAACTCCTGCGCTTGAGACAACGGGAATTGCGACCAAAAGGTTGCCAGTGGCAAAATTACGTCTGGGACGGAACAATACTTGTATATTATTATTATTATTATTTTTAGTTATATTGTTATTTTTACTATCCAATTAATATATCTACATGTTAGATTAATAAAACTTACATCAAAAAAGATAAATATTATTTATATTTTACACATCAAAAGGGAAGAAGTCTTTTTTGATGTGTAAAATTAGCTTGCCATCCTCGGCCCAACTATTTCTTCTTGTTATAACTTCATGGCTGCAAATCAAATTATTATTAATACGCGACTTTTAGGTGTTGAATCAAGATAAAACATGCACCAGATTATAAGTTAGACGTTCAGTAATACAACTGTGAAAAATGCATTTACATAATTTCATGCAGTAAATTTTTGTATGCGCGTACAAACATACAGACAGACAGAAAATCTAAATGACTATTTTGGCTTCTATAGCTCTTATAAAGAACCATCGTATTATTTTCAATATTTTCTATGTACGTACTTAGACCAATTACAATGTTATTATATGTATAGATTAAAAGTAGTATTCGGTTTCCCACGTAAAATATTGTAAGAAACAAAATACCTGACATTCACAAGACATTATTGAACGCACGAATTCAGTGGTGTTAATGAATATCAGTTTACTTGACAGATTGTATCTTACTAGAGTTACCTAATTATTCATGAAATTGCCCAATATATTCAGATTCAGATTTCATAATTATAATATAGCGAAAGTATGTGAAACTTACCATATCATGAAGATACCGAATTTATTTTCAATGCTATTCTAGCTTGTGAACATTTATCTCCTCTGAGCACTATAAGAGGCTTTTGTTATTTTCTACCGTTTAAAACAAATGTTAATTGAATAAAGAGTAATGTATTCAGTACATATGCCTATTTGTAGAACTGAATAATATTTTAATCTCATGATGTATTTTAAAAACTTCACAAAATTAAAATATAATTCAGTCAAAAGAAGCCGAAGGATAAGAAAACCCTTCCCTTTTTTGTGTAAAGGATTTATTCCTAGTGCTTTGAACTAGGAATAAATCCTCTAGACTACGTCGGAAATTTGGCACTACAGCTTGACCTCCCCGGTCGCAGACCTAGAGGCAGACCCAAGACAAGGTGGAAAGATGTAGTGCTAAAGGACAAGAGGGAATGTAATGTTACTGACGATGATGTCGAAGACAGAGCGAAGTGGAGGAGAAAAATAAGGAAAGCTGACCCCACCAACATGTGGGATACATAGCTGGGAAGAGAGAGAGAGAGAGCTTTGAACTAGGAATAATTCATGTGTCGCGGGGGACATTACAAATATTCAAACAACGGACACAAAGAACACCCAGACTCGGAACAACCATTTGTAGATCTCACAAAATTTAGTCACGTGTGGGATTCGAACCCACAACACTCGGCGCAATTGCAGTTACGTGGTGATCACTTAAACCACTACTCCATCCATGCAGTTAATTTATATTTCCTTGGAGACTGAAAATAAGTTAACAACCCACTGAAGACAAGTTAAGTGTAACTTTTAAACTTTCGCGTTGCATGATATATACATACATATAAATATAATACGTAACGGGTATTAACGCGATCATGCATAATGTTTACCAATGTTCCAATAAACAAATATCTCGCCATTGTGAAAAACAGACTGAGTGGCAATGAAATGCCATTTCATTATATTGAGTTACTGCGACACTTCTTACACGGTAATTATTTCCTTTTCCAAGGTCAACACTACCTCCAGATGGATGGCGTAGCGATAGGAAGTCCAGTGGCCCTTGTACTTGGCCTTGTAATTGTCTGGTTGGAACATTTTGATAGAGAAAATATTGAGCCTTGGCCCAAAGGCCATACGACTGTAGAAAAGATATGTTGATGATATCTTCAGAGTACTAATTAGGACGTGGAACAAAATGTATAAAACCTTAATTCCATTCACCCTAAAATGAGGTTTACTTATGAAATGGAGACTGATACGGAGCATACGTAATAGGGATACCGTGAGTGTAGTGTGTGACGGTATATGGACAAAAAAATATATGAAAGTGAGGGTGAGTCAAGATTCTTCTGCCTCACAAACGGAGACATGACATCGCAGCACCAGTCAGCTTGTGACTACGGCCGGTGTAACCTGGTAACCCGGAATACCTGTTACCGCGTTAATACCTAGTAGATCCTCGCTGGTTTCAGCATGAATGGGCCGGATCGAACGGGGTAGTACTACCCTCTCACAGAATACCGTCGTGAAGTAACGGTACCCGTACTGTTGCGTTTCGTATCGGTGAGTGAGAGAGCCGGAGGCCTAGTTACCCCGATCCTTTTCCTATCCTTTCCTTTGTCCTTGTCGTCCGTCATTCCTTTTTAAAGGGCTGGCAACGCACTTGTAACTCCTTTGGGGTTGTGGGTGTCCATGGGCGGCGGTAATCGCCTACCATCAAGCGATCCGTCTGATCGTTTGCACCCCTATGCCATAATAAAAAACCCGTTACGTATTGTATAGGTATAAGTCACGTAGCGGAAATCCGCAACTTGGGCTTGGTTATTGATATGAAGTTAACACTTAATGACCATATAACTACGATATGCAGTCAAGCCAATAAGTCGCTCGGCTTTGTTATGAGACAGTCTGCTCGCTTCAGTAGTAGGGAAGCGATTACCGCATTATATTTTGCATTTGTTCGTAGCAAGCTCGAGTATAACTCTGCCATCTGGGACCCGCACGAAATTAAATATAAGTTATTGGTGGAACGGGTGCAGCGAAATTTCGCCCGTTTTCTTTATAAAAAACTGTACGGATATTATCCATACCTGTACCCGTCTCTATTTGTGTCGGGTATGGTGGGAATTGATACTCTCGAACTGAAACGAAAGTTGAGCCTTATGGCTCATTTGTTGCTCAATGGCAAGATAGACAATCCTGAAGCGTTATCACGTTGCGTATTGTCTGCACCGAATCAGTACTTGCGACTGCGCTCGCGCCGTTTGCTCGCGGCGCCGACTGTGCGCACGTGCACCGCACAATTCGCTCCTACTTGTCAGGCCATTTCTACACTCAATGCTCTGATCGCTAACCAACCAAGTGTTGACTTATTTTTTAATCGAATGCATAAATTTTTAAAGTATTGCTATGAATTTTAAATTAGTTTTATTTAATGAATTATTATTAATATATTTATTATTTTATGATTATTTTGAATCTGTTATTATTTGATATTAATTTTAATGTATATATTTATTTTCTTATCCATGTAATAATTTGTAATTGTTAAACTTGACTCTCTGCACGTGTTGGGAAAGCAACCTGTTAGTGCAGAGAGTAACTGTTATAAAATAAATAAAAAGTATTAAGTGTATTATCCTTTGCAATAAAATCCAGCCACCAGTAATAGGCAATACCGCGAATGAGACAAAGTGAGCGATGTCAAACGCTCGAAAACCCGATGCCACATATTAGATTCAAGTATACATACAAGATTGAATTGGAAATGAGCGGGGTATGACTGTACAAAGCTGACATGCACCGCAACGTGACTTCGAATTTTAAATTTTACCCTAATATCTAGTTTATATGGCGTACAAATGTACTTGCGCGGTGTAGTGTTTTAGATTAGCCACACGGTTTAAATATTGTGCTGCTTTTGGTCAATGAATTCAGCGTCAAACGAGCGAGTGGCCTTTGGCGCGAGCAACAGAATGAGATTATAATGTTATTAACACGGAAACTTAGAGTTGGAAGTGGCATTCGTGTGTGCCACGATGGTGGTCAAATAAAATTTAAATTTCGGATCAAAAGCAAATTTTGAACGCAGGTATATTTATCAGAAATGCTGCTATAAACATGGATATGTTAGTTATAGGCATACATATGGTAATTGGATAATATAATAGTTAATTATCTGTTTTTTGGAAATTACATAGTCGTTATCCTATAAACAAAATGCATATTGCAGTAATATTTACCGAGGTACAGTTTTAGATATCACTTAATTGAGCGCGAGCCTAATACCGCCGGCCTAGTACAAGACTCCATACAGCTTCTGAGTTTTTTGCTCTAGAATCGAATCGAAATAGAATCAACTTCATCCACAACAGTCGTATTAAATACCTACCAGCGACTAGGTACCAAAGCATTGGTTACTTTCAATAAATAGAACTTTAGCATTAGTGATAATGTAAATATAACCCTCGGTTCTCGGGGAACTTTACCAACACATTCAAATGAAACAAATGTTTGTCCAGCCTGAATAGCGAACCCACAACATTTATTGTTGCATTAGGAATGACAAAATGACTATTTAAGCACTTTGCCCTTCGTTCAGTCATATCCAATCAATGCATACATCAATATTTTTGCTATGTTATAATAAAAATTTGGACACACTTTTATCCGCAACCGTACATATGAAGTTCAATGTCACTTCCAGGTGATCAGATTGACTATACCATTGTAGCTAACACACATAAGATTTCGTATTAATTTAAACATGCGCCCAAAGTTATCAGGCAAACATGGTGTGACCGAACAAAGCTTAACCACGCATCATATATTTGTATTTAATATGTGGGTGTATGTTAACACAGTAGTTTGTAGTCAATGAGTTAACTAAATTACGAGTATCCAAATATTCACTACGTATGCTTATGTATTGTATTTTTTATTAATGCTCGTTGCTGCGTTATAGAAGACAGTAATTGAAAACTAAATATTGAATTGGCTTTCGAATATTTGTACAACCCTCAGGTACAACTCGTCCTGAATGTTACACTACTAGGTCATAACGTGTATGATCTACTAATAGTATAACTTTTTTAGTCGAGTATAATATAATATTTTATTAATTTATTTTTTGCTAGCTGGCATATGCGACTTTGTTTGCCATATGAAAGGTGACTGTTTCCTTTTTCAGGATCTATGCTACTTTCCTATGTCAAAAATTAGTTTCTTTAGTATTTAAAATGTAATTAAATATGACTTACTTGTTTAGTTCTTATGTTAGAGGTAGATAAAATAATTTCTCAGTTTAATTGGTTTGTTATCAATTACATGATTGTTAAAACTCGGCTTCCTATCTTATGTTCAAAATTAATTCTATAGAAACCATACATTCTGCCGCATAATAACTCGTACAGGTATAATATAGTTTAGGTATATATGGGCAAGTATATAATATGGTTTTTCTACGGACCATAATATATATTATGGTCCGTAGAATAACCATCCTAACTAATATTATAAATGCGAAAATGAGTTTGTTTGTTACGCTTTCACGCCTTAACTACCTACTCAACCAATCAATATGAAATTTTGCATACACGTTGTCAGGGTTACAGAATAGGACATAGGGTACCTTTCATCCAGAAAAAATAACTGTTGCAAACCTAACCTAACCTAACCTACATTTATGCGAGCGAAGCTGCGGGTGAAAACTAGTACTAATATAAAAAACATACGAAGAGGTATATACCTTTAAGCATAAAATTACGTTGATTTACATCGATTCTTGTTACAGACTTTGTATCACAAAATTTTGCATGTTTACAAAGCCGTACTTTACAGAGAATAAACAATACAATAGATTTAAACTGTTCCAGCCAAACACACGATTTATCGCGATATTTCAGCAAAGCGATTAGGCGCCTACGCAACATTTATGCCTGGAAGAATTATTGTTATTTTCCAAAGAAAGATGACCTTTATCCAGTTCTCTCATTTAACTGCCGATCAATCTTTTCAAACAATCCTTTTGCGAAACGAAGGATGAAGGCTGTTTTATTTCGAAGATACTTGATACTGAATTTTATATTGTTATATCAACACCGACGTGCTAATAGCTAACCTTGGCAAATAAAGTCTACAATAGATTTTGATTTTCCACAATCTCGGCTGAGCTGTGGAAAATTTCGTACAAATATATATAATTATAAAATCAGCTCTGTATTAAACTGTCCCACTGCTGGGCACGGGCCTCTTCTCAGTGTGAGAAGGGTTAGGCCATAGTCCACCACGCTGGCCTAGTGCGGGTTGGCAGACTTCACATATCTTCGAGAACATTGTTGAGTACTCTTAGGCATACAGGTTTCCTCACGATGTTTTCCTTCACCATTAAAGCAAGCGATAATTAACTATTTAATACGCACATAACTTCGAAAAGTCAAATATGCGCGCCTTGGGATCGAACTTGATACTCTGGATGGCAGTCCAACAGTTTCCTACTAGGCTATCGCTGCTCATATTTAGTTGAAAATTTCGTCTGTTCTAGTATAAAACTGAGATAATGTGTTTGTGTGTTTGTGTGATATACCTAATTGGAATCGTCTACTTAAAGAGAAGTCTGACCACAGGGGATTGGTTTTATGTTTTTCTTGCCCGTCTATTTGTTTTGGCATCACGTAATGACAACCCAACGGATACTGATGCAGTTTTTACGTTCATGTTCTTGGCAACACGGGGGGAAATGTAGATCGACAGAGCTAGCAGCGGGCACAATTTAGTTCTATAACATTTATTTGATTGAACAATTGCCTCAATTTCCCTTCGCTTCAATTCATCAGGCTATGATTGTCCTCCTAAATTTAATTATATCTGCTTTTAAAAAGCGGTATTTTTAAATAGGTATTTTATTTTATACTAACTTGGTTGATATAAATATTTTATACAAACACTGCAATATACCTTGTAATACCAAAAGAATCTTGCTTTTAACCCATTCAATGTGGCAACAAATTTTGCTTTCACTAGCCAGAATCGGCTCATATTTAACGTAAACGCCGATCGGCAGCACTTGATGAAATAAAAAAACCAAAATATCTAAAAACTACTCATATCAGGCATTTCATTAGTAAATTCCATACACATTTGTTGTTTTATTAATATAATATCTTTAAATTTGGGTAAAATATAAAACAACTATACATGACGCCGATCGGCGTCCTCCGAATTTGAGTATGAAAAAATAAGACGCTGATCGGCGTCCGCCGCTTAATGGGTTAATGAACTTTGAGAGAAATGCCAATTTAAGATAGTAAAAATAATATAAACATAATTATTTAAAAATATATTCAAAAATATATTTTGTATAATCGAAAATGAATCATAATATAACAACTATGTTTTCAATACAAATAGCAATATATAATGAGTCAATGGTACGGGTATTTAGGTTTAGAAACGGTACGAATGATCCGGCTACATGAAACCGGCATTACTATATAATAATTGTTACTGCATTTTACCAAGTATGTAAGAGCGTCGGATGCTCGTGTTAATGGTCACCTTTTCCATTTCATGCGTTTCGTTACATATCCTAACTAATACTATAAATGCGAATGTGAATTTGATTGTTAAGCTTCTATGTCTTAACTACTTACTCGACCGATCATCATAAAATTCTGGTATACACGTTGTCAGGGGCACAGAAAAGGTCATACACCACTTTTCCTCGAAAAAGGTACTGTTCCCGAGCGTGATTTTAATTCTTATTAATACTAATATTTTGACTTATATAAACTAATATTATTTTACGTTTATGCGAATGTAACACGTTAAAATTAAACTACTTTATTAAACGGGTTTTAACGCGGTTTATTCAAAAACTCAACTTTTAACCGCTTTTAAATTAATTATATCTTATACTTTACTTTATTTTATAATAACCCCGACGTTAAGGCTGTTTTGCGTTAAGGGGCGAATAAATTACTTTAAGTGTTACTACACTTACAAATGTTATTAAGCAGCGTAAAAACAAACACAAATAAATAAATTTAGGTTCAGGTACCTGAAATCTAGGTACAGAAAAGAAACACACATAAAGAAATCTAGGTACTCAAGTACCTAATTGAGTACCTAGATTTCTTTATGTGTGTTTCTTTTTACGCTGATCAATAATATTTCTTGAAATCTTACTGTAATTTGCTTCTTTTGGTTTTTGACTAAACGGTTGATTGGAGCCCAAGCTGGTGGAACCATTTTCTCTATTGAAATTTGGAATGTTTCTTAATTTCAATAGTCCCGCAAAACATCCTTGATAGGAATCGGTGCTCTGTTTTTATTACAATTAGGTATATAGACTAGTATACTAATTATGAGATATATTTTAACGATTATGTGGATTTACTTGACGCTTGAGATTTTACACATTTTAGTGCTCTAATTATACGATGAATATCAGTTTTAACACTGACCAATTTTCATGTGAACTTTGCAATCTAGATAAAGATATTGTGTAAGGACAATCTCACATAACATTTTCACAGAACACCCTCTCGAACGTGCGGTTGGCTTATGTAAGATCTGGACAGATTGCGTTGCTACTGTGTGATGCATTATATATCCTCTATATGCAGACGAGAATAGCCTGAAGAGCAAACGGTTGCCCAGCTTTAGAGGACTTTCGTGTAGGTCAATACTTTACAAGGACGTGAGATGATAGACTATCTATAGAAATTGAAGTAGGTCAGTTAATCATAACTCATGTGTAATATATACATACATATTAGTGGAGGATAGGTAGCACACATGTTTTCATATATTTCCTTAAATCACCAGTTTAACCAGGCTGTTCATTACCGAGGGGCTAAACTAAAGTATAATCTTAGTAAGTAAGTTATTAGGGCTCATATTATAGATTGGCAAACCTATTTCCGTTGCTATATTTTCAGACCCTTACTGCTACTTAGAATTCGTTCAACAGAAAATCCAATAACACGTCCTCAAACTTTGAAATGGTACCCGTGTCCACACAATTACATTACACGCTAATTGCCGCGGGCTGACAAGGCAGTTAGTCCTTTATTGTAGAAGTGCTATTTAAAAATACGATTGTTACATAATATCTTAAGCCGTCAAAGTAGAAACCTCGGCACCATATTACGTGAGGACGTGGTATTAAGTGCTCTGCTCATGGACTACATGATTCTTTACTGTCAATGAGTATAGTCATTTTGACTGTTTACAATAATGAAAAAAATATAAAACTAACGCTCGCCGGTATGAAACAGACAACAATTTATTTTTATTGGTAGAACAATATATTTGACTACCAACCAAAATTACGTATCTAAGTTTCCAACGTACGGTTTCTCTCAATACTACTAGTTCGCGGTTCGGGCTTAATGTTTCTTGGAGATGAAACACGGCTTAATGTCGTGTGAAATTATCCCACTTGGGTTTTATCGACTGTAATGGGGCTTTGTCTCTAATGTAGTATTACAGTGCTATTATTACTGAATATTTAGTTTATTACGGTTAAAATGCTTAATAGTAGAGCATAATAGTTTAATCTAACTTATAACCTGGTATTTGTTATCATAGCTAATATTATAAAATGTGGGCTTGTTTGTTTGTTACGCTTTCACGTCTTACCTATTCGATCAATTAATAACCATTATTCATGAAATGTAGCATTAATATTCTCAGGGGTACATAAAAGGACAAATGGTACCTTTTATTCAGAAAAATACTGTACCCGAAGGATAGCTGTTATTTAATATTTTTTGTTTACCCTGTCTTTGCTGCTACAAATGTCAATTTTCTAAAATAAATCTTAATATACATACATTCATCTGCAGAAGTTGACGATACCACTAATTATTATTATCTATAATTAAATTACTGTTAAAACACTACTTTTATATATATTTTTATAGGTTACTGAAAAGCTACCGAAGTGTCGAGGAAAGTGTAACTTTTAATAGTTGAAATTATCTAGAATGACTGGTGTTTTTTTATTGTAAACTGCGATAAAAATCCGTACGTCGCCGTCGTAGTATAATTTTAAAGTATAACATTCGCGTAAACGTAAGTCAAAATTACGCTAATTATTATTATCAGTCAACATATACTTTGCCAAGTGTTGGAAAAACTAAAAATAACATGCATATTATATTCACTTAATAAAATGTGTTTAAATAACTCTTCTAACTTATTTAAAAAATATCAAAGCAAACTAAGCACAAGTACACTCATAGCTCACTGATCGGTAAACGATTAGCAAGGTTATGCAACGTTGCGTGCGGTCAGTCTATAGATGGGTGACCGCTTAGTGGTATTTCACCTGAGCGTCTCCGTGCTTCGCAGGGCACGTAAAAAGTCGGTCCCGGCTGTTGTCAAATTGACAGCAGTCGTTAAGCCATGTCAGAGGCCTACGGGCGGCTTGAACAACTCTTGACAACAGATTGGCCACTAACCACACGAAAAGAAAGAAAGAAGAAAAAACAAGCACCCCTATTTGATGTCAATTATTAGTTTTCTACTGTACACCTCTGATATATTATGTAGGTATTGGTGGTAAAAACAGCAATAAATTTAAGGAAATCAGATACGATTAGTGTAAGTTTAATTAAGTTTTATAAAGTGATAATCACGTTTTCAGTGAGGCTGTTTTGTTGTTATGTTCCTTATGAAGGCACATTTGGGGCCTATTTAGAACTTGCCGAGGCATTTTACGGTTTCTTACGAGAAACGAGTAAGCACTATTACATAGGAGCAAGACTGGTAATGCTTCTTGAGATGTTTTCAGTGTACACTCATTACTGGTGTGAGTTAACTCTTTTTCATAAAAATAAATCAGCAAAAAGTTATTTTGGATAAATGTAATAATAATTCTAACTAATAATATAAATGCGAATGTGAGTTTGTTTAATAATCCGGTAATACCGACTAAACCTACCACGGTGTCCCTCGACATAACCATAGACGGCGTGGCCACGTGAATCGCTTTCTTATGCAATCGCGACCCCGCCGAAGTTTCGGCTCGCCGTGTGAGACGGCAGGCCACTACATAAAAATACTTCCTCTACTGTCTCCTTGGGGGGGGAGGGACAAAGAATCCCCAGGTCAAACCACAGGGTGGCTGGAGGACATCTCGCGCCTTCCGGCGCCCGATTCTGCGATTAGGGAGAGGGTTTAAGCGCTCCCTCTCCCGCTCCACCGCCTCCTTGATAGAAATTACTTCCTCACAGACTGAACTACGGCCGGGAGTGAGAGGGCAACCAGTCGGACTGCCACGCTGCGATGCTCAGGCATTACCTGTGTCAGTCGAAAGGTGAGGGCGAAATGCCACCTCTCCAGCCACTCTTCAAAAACGGGACTTACCGCCACCATCGTGGCGTGCCCGGGACTGGGGTGCACAAGTCGATTTTTCCATTCTTCCACCTGGACCTGGTGGAGTTCGGACCGTGCCGCCTCTAAAACGGGAAGAGCTGGTCCTTCACCCCGAGCTAGCGCTTTCTAGCGCCAACGGTAGAGCAACGCCAGAAGCGACGCTTCCTGGTTCCAGAGCATCGATCCGCCGGATCGATGCCTCGAACGAGATCGTGCGGTAGTCTCTAATTAACCTGACGACTGTTACTAATCTAACTTAACCTAACCTACATTTACACGAGCGATGCCGCGGGTAAAATTTAGTTTAAAATAAAAAATAAATATTGAAGAAAGAATGAAACATGTGTTTCGACAGAAAATTCCAAGTTTCAATAGTTCCGTAAAGATAGGAGGAGCTCAACTTCTTGGTCCGCGCTCTAATCAGATCTACTTTGTACAGGTGACACATATGTAAGTCCAGCACGTGTTGTTCTCGATAATTAGTTCTGGCAAACGGTGGAATTTTGTGATGGCCGGGGTTGTGTGATATATTTTTATTTGAACGTGACGTATATTTATTGACGTATACCTATGTATACAGCAATTAGTTAACATTATAACTACTATGCGTCCAAGAGGTGGGAGCCTGGTGATCTGTAACACAGGTTTTCCTATTATAGACACTAGTCTCGACACAAAGTATTGAAATTTTTTTATATCTGTACTGTGTTATCTTATGTATGTACCTTTATGAAAGAGAGAAATAAATACATATTATTTAAAAAAAGCCGGTCATACATTATCCTTACTTCCTTACTAATATTACAAATGCGAATATGAGGTTGTTTGTTTGTTTGTTACGCTTTCACGTCTTAACTACTTGATCAATCATCATGAAATTTCGTATACACGTTGTCAGGGGAACAGAAAATGAGATATCCTAACCTATATTTACGTGAGCGAAGCTAGTCCTAGTTCTATAGTATATATTTAAATTATAATATTGCGTAGTCGCATACAAAACCTACTTAAATTGCGACATGACCTTATTATGCTTAATTTATATTGATCTATTACAGTTACAATTTTATTTTACGACGGATTCTACGTTGCCCTACGAAAAATTATTCAAATCGTGATGGAGTGCAAATATGGGATCATGGTTTATTTGCGTCAAATTTTGCATGATATGTAAAATAAACACATCTGTGGATTACCTGTTAATAGATTTTCAATATGGGTGTTTTTATACTATCTAGTCTATATATCCTAGCTAGTGCTTGGTGTTATAGATTTGTTGTTTGTAAATGCAGCGTCGTTCCACGATCTAGTTTTTATATTTAAGATAAAAACTAGGCGAATGCCTCAGCACTATTTTCTTAAACAAAATAAATGTAATATTTACCGTACCAGTGGCACCAGTATCAAGCTAACAAAATATGAAGGTGTTAGGCGCATATTAAAATTTAACGACCCAATAAAATATTTGATAACATAATACAAAATAAGATCATCGTTTTATAAGCACATATTTAAGCAGTTCATTTTCTTTAAAAGTTGTACATAAATAAACTAAAATAAAAGTATTTAAAAGCAAAATGTTACATATAACGTAATAGCTAGAAACAACCTAAACATAATATATTCTTAAAAACAAAACGACTCCCACATTAAAGGCAGCATTAGCGTGGGAGTAATTTATTTTTATACAAAACAACAAATTATGCATCCCTGGGGTTATTACGAACTGCCTGTATATAACATTGCGTTTATATACAGGCTTAGTCTCGGTACAAATGCTACGTATATTGCGGGGTTGATATGAAATTGTTTATTCCACAAAAGCAGTAGGTTTTAATCCAGTATGGATTAAACAACAATGAACATGAACATCAGAACCCAAAAACATTAGAAACATTAATCATGAATTACTAAGCCAATGTGCCGTTCATGATGTATGTTTTCATTTCGACAACAAAAAGGATTATTGTTGTATTAGTAAAACTTGCTTCAGAAGAATTTAGACGATTGTAAATAATGAGTTAAAATTCGACAGATACTCAATTCAAAACTGCCATGTCTGCCCTTCTAATTTACAAGATACGATTTCTACGCAAATACATACATCGATTTTCCAGATACAACAATTTTTCATTCCAATTTCGATGTAGACTGAGACTGTGTATATACTCTGCTATCGTATGATTTTTTTTGCGTTTTACGTTAAAAGCACTTGAAACTATTATGCTAATTCTTTACTACAATTAAAGCTATTTAAATTATTAAACTATTTAGATTCAAGCTTATACTTTCCCTGATATACATATTTCAAGATAATCTCAACTCTAGTCCAATTGAAATTTGAACATTAGAGCTTTGCTATAGAAGTAGTCTTTACAAATTGACGTCTTTTAATAAAAAGATCTGCACATATCAGGTTTGATAAGCGCACTTACGAAATAGTAAAATTCACTATTTCGTCGGCACGGTTAGAGTGACATAATGTAAAATGTAATACCGATTTCTTTAATTTTAAGGCAGATACTAAATTAAATATTCGCAGTAAATATAAATATAATATTAACCTCCCTATTATAAACAATGATATTTATTATAAAAGCGCTTATATTACTGCTACACGTGTGTTTAATCATATCCCTGTATACATAAAACAATTAAATGGCAATATGTTTAAAAATGCCTTAAAGAAGTGGCTTATTATTAATGCCTTCTATAGTCTAAGGGATTTTTTTGATAATAAATAATTTGTATTGTCTTTAAGTAGTTCTTGATGTTTACTAGAGTTACTGTTTACTGCAAAGTTGCAATACCCGAATGGGTAACTGTTGATTCGAAAATTATGTAACACCATTGTACACACAGTTTTATGCAATAAATATATGTCTATGTCTATGTCTATTATGTCACTCCAGCTAGTGGGAGTAAGTTGCGAGTTTTGCCAAACTTTAAGATTTTGTTTGAAATGTATTATGTCGCTCGTGTCTGCAATTCCGACGGCTCCTAGGTGTTCCAGCCAACCTTCTTCTAGCGACCCAGTTTCCTTTTATCCAACAACTTTATCCATCAACAAACAAGTTGAGTAAAATTTTCGCCAAGCTAAATGGCATGTGCTAACTACGCTACGTTACTTTTTTTATTGCAAGGAAAAGTTTGCATTGTTATTATTTATTATTCATTCTTTCTTTTCATTTTACCTAGGTTGCCGCAAGTTGAATCTAGTCTTATAAAAAGGAGTTCAGCTCATCTCGGCATCTCTTTTTGGATCGGCTGCGTTGCCATTTTCTACCATTTGAAGTCGACTGAGCAATGGTTTTTGCCCATGTGACAGGCGATAGATGACCAGACTAGCGCCATTTTATTATTAATTAGCTATACAGCCAATATTTGTTTTTCCTATTTTAGAGCAAAGTATGGTAACAAAAGGTGTCAAACTCACAAAATTTTTATAGAACAAGTTTGTAGTTTTTGACAAATTAATTACCTGCCTTGGTAGAGCACTGGTATTGTATGCGATTACTCATGTATTCTCGGATTTTATTCCTAGCTCGTGCAAAGTATTACGGGGTTTGCTCTCAAAAAATCTCAATTGCAGTACGAACTCTGGTTCTGTGCCCGATTAACCTATGAGACTTAAAACATAGCTTGTGCGTAAGCACACTACGTAAGTATTTATATAATTTTTGGTACTTAGATCTCATTTTAAATTACGGGTGTTTTCAGAAAATACTTACGAGTTTCTATTTAGTTCTATTTTATGCCGAATATGATGTTTATTTTAGTACCGTGCAATTCGAGTATCAATTATATCGCATAATGGGACACATAATCCCACACCAGTAATTTCACTCCCAATTAACATTTATTATCTCCCTTGTGCTCGCTACAATACTATGCTCCCAAATTACAGAGTAATTTAGGACTCGATTGGTATATCAAAAGGTTTTTCAAATAGCAAGTTAAGCTTTCGTATTGTTGAAGAGCCTTTTAAAGTGCTTGCTTTATTATTTAAAATTATTATATATTTATAATAAATCATTTTGATTTTCTATGAGTATGATTAATACTTTTAAAGATAATATTATAGGCAGTATATAATACAAACTCAATATCAAAATATATAAATATGTTATCCTACTACTACTCCACAGTTTATTCTGTGCATTTATTATATAGACCTGTATGTATATTCGGCATTTGGTACCAAAGATGTATTGCACCAACTTTTCGCTACCTAAAATTTGGGCCCACGTCAGAGAGGGTAAGCCTATTGCCAATTACAGAGGTACTGAACCATGGTACGTGACCAAGAATTTTGAAGTGAAAACTTCTTTAGCGGCGTTATGCACTTTTTTTGTGATGGGTAAAAAATGTTAAACTCGCGTCAGGACACGTGACCTGATCGAAAATTCGTAAGACGGAGGGAGAATTGTCAAACTCGCGTCAGGACACGTGACCTGATCGAAAATTCGTAAGACGGAGGGAGAATTGTCATGTTTGTGTACGATAGCGCAATAAATGAATATTGTATTTTACCACATAAATGATAGTATATTTATACTGATAATTAAAGCAATTCGTGCAAAACTATTCCCTAACCATTCCAAAATATCAAAAATGCACAACGTTAATATTCAAGTTTTCACTTCTGCCGGCACTCCCGGAGTGCAACCCGTTGATTTTTTTCTAACAGAAACATCCAATAACATTCTGATCGACCTGAGAATCTAACCCGATAACGATCTCTTGCAAATACAAGCTTAAACTTATGCCGCGGGGCTTACAAAGTATTCTAGAATCTAGTAATCAGATTTTGGAATTTTGATTTCATCCTATCCTTAGTCATATTATTTTTAATGGGAATACTAGTAATTTTATACGAATGTCCGGAAGAAAGGTAAAGATATTTTTTTTTATTCAAGTCCAAATGACTAAAGTTTGGTTACACGAAATTAGGAATTAAGGTCGTTGTCTTATCTTTAAGCGTCTGTTAAGGTAAAAAGTTTATTTTTATTACAGAGGACAAATAAATAAATTTCTGAATAACGAAGAACTAAATAACGAAGTCTAAATAACGAAGTTCTTTTAAATTTGTCGTTTAATATAAAGTAATTATATCACGGTATTTTAAATGTACGGACTTTACGGAAAATATTTCTCTAGATTTTTGCTTAGGTGGAGTTCAATACAGCTTCTTTTAATAGTTGTACTTAAATTGCAGTTACTGCGTACTACACGGCTCCTCGTGCGATATAAATTATGTACTTTGTGATTTGTTCTAGAAATTTGTTCTACTTATACAAAGTACTGCATAAGTTGTAATGTATTTAAGATTGTACATGTTGCGATTTATAATGTCAAAAGTAAAAAATAGGTCACTAATTAGCTGTAGTAGTAGAAGGTAGAAAAATGTGCTTAACCTTCTTGAGTAATATATCGATATTTCGTTAGCCTCAGGATGTTTTGATACATTATAAAGAATTTATTTCTAGATATTACCGTCTAAGAAAACGAGATCCTATTATGGAAGCTAGTTACAAAAGTTAATAGGTTATTAGTAGTGGGTAATGTAATAGGATTTACGTTTGTATTCAAGGTCAGTAAGTTAAATGGATTCTATATAATGTCGTAGAAGTTAAATAATATTATTTAAATTAGAATATTCTAATTACCATCATGTTTTACTTGTAGCTTGCACCCACGGTTTCACTCCCGTTTTTTGGATAAACCATAGCTTTATGACACGGGGTAAGATACCCCTAGGGTCATAAATTTTGTTCCGTGAAAATACGATATCATACTTATATGAAGCGACCATGCAATGTGCCTCTCTCTCTTCATAATATATAGCAACTACATATACTATTTAGCAACTTCTTATACTTATATATTTAACGCTAGGTACAGTTAACGCACACACAGAAACTAATAGGTATACCAACGAACATTCCAAGAACCATTATTCTGGATTTAGCCCTCGCTAAATAATCTACAAACCATTATCTTTCAAAAACATCTATATTGTACATAGTACTTACACGACTTCGCTACAGTTTATAATTGGACTTAAATAATTTATATAATTGATGTTGTCTAAATAACGAATCTGTTATCTTTGGAAAACCAGTTATAGCACGCAACCTTTGACAATTATAGCTTATCCACGTAATGCAATGAAAGCATAAATAAATAGATACAGGCTAGTTCTTGTAAAGGATTTTGTACGTTTTTCCCGTAGTACTGCGCTCATAAAGCGCGGCTATAGGATAATATATTTCCATTCAATCTATTTAAGCTATAAAGAAGGAGAACAAGGCATAAGTTATTTATAAATACTGGTAAATTTTTATATTGCAAGCGAGTATAAAAAACAACGAGCATAAACTACAAAGTACTTATAATATTCCTTTAATCTTTACAAACTATTAGTCATTTCAATCAAAACTTGAAACTAAAATCATTTACATACAGACAAGAACAAAAGACAAACATGGTGTAACTATTTATATTTAATTTAAAACTGTCTGAAGTCTCCAAACTGAAAACCGCCCTCAGTCATTTAATTAAATAATTATAAATAAACTTTAACGAGAGGTTAGTCAGAGGTGTAACACAGTTACATTTTAACAAGGAGGACTTATGTAATTGGGTATAGTCTATTACCATTAGAAAACATTCATAGTCAATGTTTTTAGATGACATCTAAAACAGCAACTTGGCACTACGAAGGTGCCACATTTTTTCATCGTTCATTCGTTCATCGTTCGATTGATGTGATTGCCCGCACGGGCAATATACATATATATACATATATGTACCTACATATGTAGCACACATACCTACGCATGAATTTGTCGTAGCTTTAAAACTAATGAACGGATTTTGATTCATTTATTTTGTTTAATAGTTCATTAAGTTCGTTAGTTAGTGTTCCAAAGTGGTCTGTGATAAGAATACAATGTCTCTAACTAAATATCTAACAACTTACATTCGTAAACACGCCTCACCTAAAAACAGAGTAAAGCAGTATGCTTAAACATAAAAAAACACAGTATTTAATGTTCCTCATAGTAAAAATTACAATGTCGTGTTTCTAACCATCCTCAGCTTTTCTCATTCAATAACTGTCACAGACAGACCATTGTCACGGCGTTGGCGTGCTTACAAACAGATTTTATTTTTATAAGTCATCGTACGGCTGGGGGCGTGACATTGCTATTGACGCGAGGCACGTCTACGTACATACCTACAGCTGATAAATGATTGATAATGTTTTTGTTTATACATGAATACGTTACGTCCTCAATCACTTGTTAACTGTTGAAGGAATTTGGACGAAGCATTGCCCAGAGGTAGACTATTCTAGATTAATATTTTGTGTCCTAGTATGCGTCGACGGTAGGCAAAACAAAAACAATTATTTAAATTAATCAACTCATAAGAGAAGAATTTCCCTCATATCTAAGTTGTAGGCCATCCAATACCCCACCGCCTGGCTGACATGGCAACGCAATTTTTACACTTTCAGAGTGGTTTGGGAAGCATAATCATGGTATATAGTTGCCAAGATTTATAACTTTCTTTCCTCCTAGATTTAAAATAGTTTAAATATTTTCTTAAAAACATCTCCATGAATAACTATGTTAAGTAATATGTATGATATGTACTAATTTTTACATATCTATGTATGTAAAAATGTGTACGTACATAAATGTATATCGTGTTATACTTATTTACCTACTATTTTTAAAGACAGCAATAATTTGTTACAATATGGCCCAACGCATGTAAACTGCTGTGACTAGAATGGATGAATTCGTCGGTTAGCCTTTAAGACACTAGGTGTAAATATGTATATCTCTGGTCCTTTTGTATATGCTTTAAATTAGTCTAATCCCCAGCCCCCAGCAGTATGATGACTTATAAAAATAAAATCTGTTTATAAGCTACTTAACTAATATTGTAAAAGCGAAAATGAGTTTGTTTGTTTGTTTGTTTGTTACCTTTTCACGCCTAAACCACTGAACCAATCATCCTGACATTTTGCATATACGTTGACAGGTGTACAGAAACGGACATAGGCTACCTTTCATCCCGAAAAAAAATTACTGTTCCCGAGGAAAACAATAATAACGTTCTTATGATAATAGATGGTGCCACGTGTCTTTCGAATCATAATTGAATTATATTATTACAAGCAGAGTACAACCCGAATTGATTGTCAAATTCTAAATTAACGCGAGCGAAGTCTCGGGCAAAAGCTAGTAATAGATAATTTAATTGATCTTCGCAAGGTAGTTGACAGTCAAGAGCTGAATCATGCTCAGTGTCAAGAACTGATTTGTGCTTAGTGCTTTGCGGTTGGAAAAGCCTACGCCTAGCAATGGACTAGTCCAGATTAATGTAATATACAGCTAGCCCTAATACCGTTCTTAGGCAAAAACATTACGCCTAAGAATGGTATGATAGAATCTTAGGCATTAGGCTAATAAGCATAACATTTTATCTGACACTAGGTGGCTACTGCTAACGTGCTTAATAACCGCCATCCACAGAGGCCGAGCTCGGAGTTTTCCATAAATAAGGGTAACTTTTTTAAGTAATGGTGACATAATTGGTTAATTTCATTTTTGTTTCTCGCAAACTTTTCTTTTGTAAGTAATGGTGCTTTAGGGATTTGATGCAACGGTGAAGATTAGCGAGGAGTGAGCCAAGCTAGAAACTTTTAGTTTTTTTTATTAGGAATTACTAGTAATTTGGATTACAAATTAGGTAGTAGCGAATTAGTAACGAGTTGGCGACTGTGAAATTAAGATAGTTTTGTCACTTGGCAATAACCAAGGCGAGAGTTACAACATTTTTCATTAATGCTCCGCTCCTATTGGTCGTAGCGTTATGTTATATAGCTTATAGCCTTCCTCGATGAATGGTCTATCCAAAAGTATAAGAAAATTTAATTCGAACCAGTTGTTTCTGAGATTAGCGCATTTAACCAAACAAACAAACTCTTCAGCTTGTTAATATTAGTATAGATTACCAAACGTGTGGCTTGTACCGAGTGTTTTAAACGCCAAGTGTGCGTCGCTTAGCTGTTTTATTTAGTAATTTTTGTCGCTACGATAAACTAGTTGAACAAAGAATTATCGTCAGTAGGATCTAATATGAACAGCTACGGATCAACTATAAGTGCATCTATTTTATTTAGTAAACTATAACTATTTATATTTCAATTTATGTATGTTTTATTTCCTTACCAGTTTTCACCCGCGGCTTCGCTCGCGTAAATGTAGGTTAGGTTAGGTTAAGTTTGCAACAGTTCTTTTTCTGGATGAAAGGTACCCTATGTCCTATTCTGTACCCCTGACAACATGTATGCAAAATTTTATGTTGATCGGTTGTGTAGTTAAGGCGTGAAAGCGTAACAAACAAACAAACAAACTCATTTTCGCATTTATAATATTAGTAAGGATGCATTGGTTTGTAATAAATTATTATTTATATGCCTGAGAGAATACCAGCATTGTAGTCTATACTGCAACAATAGCAGACGCAGTTGCCTCATTTGATCTGCATGTACCGCCTTCTGTTTAATTGTATTTATTATTATATCTTTTAAAATTATTTATGTATGAAGATTCAAATAAAACATTTTTCTTTCTTATTTAGAAAGAATCTTATATAGTTTGGACGTTTACTAAGCTAGAATATAGTCAATCGCCAATCTAGATCATGTTAACACTTTCGAAGCGACACGGATTTTTCTATACTTTCCATTCCTGCGGCACAAGGCATTTTACACCTGGCCATAAAACTATCATTGTGGCGGTACCGGGCTTATTAAACTATGTAATTTTTATGAAACTAAAACCCTTTTTTTGCCTTCATGGAAAAAGATATATATATATTTTTTTTGCTTTGAATATTATCAACGATGAATTGATTGACATGAATCTGAAGGCGTACGTCAACAGCTTATATTGTTTGAAATGTATAGCTATAATAAAATATAGGGTTTTATGCACCCTGTGCCGCACTGTATAATGGTATTTTTGTGCATATTTTAGGGATGGGAAATATAAATATCGATAATTTTAATTGAGTTTTATTGTATAAGGAGAGAAAAAACTACATTAATTGATGTTTTTCATTGAACCAGGCCAAACAAAAGGTTCTTTTACATTGCCCACATCCAGTTATAATTTTTTTTAAGTTTTTTATCAGCTTGGCGACTTGTCAAAAAGATCCGAAGTTTTTCATAGCATCTGACACAATTTCTCTTCTTTCTTCATGAACATCATCGACATAAAAAACATTTTTTTTACGACATCGTTTTGTCGGTCGTCACGTCATGATGTCGACGCGTGCGTTTGTTTCGAATACGATCACAACACTGGCCGCGCGGAGCGGGCGCAAGGTGCGGTATCAGGTGTACCGGGTACCAGATGCTTTTAACCTGGTTTCGCACTGTGATGAAACTTTATTTCTTGGGTGCGGTACCGTTTCTAAGAAACCTGGTATTAAAGTAGGCACACCACTGGATTCTATTTTAATAACACACCTTAGATATATATTCATCTCTTTCCTAAACCGAACCAAATTGAAGTTATGCCCTTCGCACGACAGAGAAATCTATACTTTTCTTTGACGCACTGTTAGCAAGACTTGCACAAGATGATTTAGACCTGGTTTCGCACTCAACGTGTTAATGGAGGCACAGGTGCCTGAAGGTGCCTGAGTTAAACAGTGTGATACTGTGAAAGCAAGAAAAATTTAGTTCATAACCACAAAATCGAGTACAGATTGTTCAAAAGAATGGACTATTCTTTCAAAGACATTACTCTTTGCTCTTAATGGCGACCGCGATACTGTACGAGACTACTGTGCATGAGATTCTCGGGCTGGACAAAGTCATACATCTCTGCCAACCTCTTGGGAGATATACGCGTGAGACAAATTATGTATAAAATTATTTAAACACTGAACTCGTGAAGGCATGAAACGTTCTAGATCACTTCTAGAGACTGGGGTATATAATTCTAAAATACCTACTTTACGCACGTTGTCTTGCCACATATTAGGCTTTACGGTTCACTGGCAGTATTATGTCTTCCATAGTAGAATTAAGTAGATATCGAAGTAATTAATATCATTATCAACAATATTTTGTCAACAATAGACAATCTTGCTGTAGATAACATTATCGAAATTATTATGCAATTTAAAGGTTATCGATAAATAAATATAAACATAAGTGTTTGGAGGACCACGTAACTTTCATTTTAGCCTAAATAGAAGAAGATAACTTAGATTAAAATCGCTGGAATATCGCTATTCAATCACCTGTAAACCGAAGGACAGATTTGGATGAAATTTGGCACACAGAGAGATACTTAGAAACGACATAGGATACCTCTTATTCTGCTTATGGATTCCCGTTAGATTCATACGGATACCTGAACCTAGCAACTAACATAAATGTAATTTTACTAAACGCCCTAACCCTTTCGACGTTCATTTGTGACCTAAATCAATAATTAATCATTGTTGACTTTGAGGTTAACGAAGCCGCGGGCAGTTACTAAGCAAAAATATTACATTTGCTTTTATTAATAATAAATATCAATAACCTTATACAAATTGTATTTACAGTTATATAGCTTAGTGGCTGCCCGTATTCGTTGTTTCAATTCGCGAAAAGTACATGATGGTTGACGTTTTTGTTAATTTAAGACAATCCATACACCATAAGCTGTTGCTTATGGTAACATATTATATGTATTCTTCCATACAACCACAGCAGCAAAACCACGATAATAATGCGAATTATAAGTAACACAGCAAAAAATGAAATGTCTGTTTCAATTATTAAATAAAAGTATTTAGTTAGCAAGCAAAAGTCGTGAAATGGCTTTATTCTCGGCGATGTAATTATAGCAACTAATTATGCCTTTATGCAAATAACTCCTGTTACAAGACTGCCCCGTTTGTCGTGATTGTTATCGTATGGCTCGTGGGTTTACTAATCTTAAGGCAATTGTGGCATTATATAATGCTTTAGTTAGGTGCCAACTTGAGTGTAACGCAGTCATCTGGTCTCCACATGAAACTAAATATAGGCTCATGTTGGAGAGAGTACAGAACAAATTTGTAAGGTACCTTTATTTGCGTCAGTATGGGGTGTACCCATTTTATCCGCTAAGGTACCCAACCTTATTTATTTTAGGAATGGTAGGATATACTGAACTTCAGGTTAGGAGAAGTCTAGCATTGACTAAATACTTATTTGAAGTGTTTAGAGGAAAAGTATATAACGCAGATATACTAAGATTGCTGGGTTTGTGTGTACCAGATAGGTATGTGTGGCGACGCCGAAAACCGACCCTACTGGTCGAGCCGCGAGGGCGTACAAATCTGTTGGGAGAGGCGCCACTGACGCGTGCTGTTCACACTCTAAACCTTATAGCTAAGGAAACAGACATATTCTGTTGTGCTCTGAGTGAATTCACAAAGGTAGCATTATTTGTAATTTGTTACAGTAAGTAATTAGTAAAAATATAATAGTACATATTTATATATACATATATAAGATAGCTACACTATTGTATTAGGCTAGTCCTGTAATGATAGTTGTATTGAGTAAACAAATAAATAAATAAAATAAAAATAACTCGCTCTGAAACGAGGACAATACTCTGGCTTCGCAAAAGGGGCGATAGATCTTATATAAGATATAATTTTGCATATGAGAACATACATTAAACGGACTTTATTTTTACTACCGGCTATAACAGCCATATTATTGTAGAATACACGTCAATATTTTTGTCAATGGCTATTTTAGATAGCCATTGACAAAAATATTAATAATAATAATAATTTTTATTGAACACCTTGTTACATTTACACAATTATTAAACGATAATGACTACAGTAGTATAAACTGTGTCGTAGCCATTAACGCCCACATCCGGATATATTAAATAACTAAGGTTAGTAAGGGTAAAATTTTATTGTTTATTTTAAATAAATTTGTGCCTATATTGGGGATGAGAGTGTGTTTGTAGGTGAGTGTATGTGAGTGTCTGTGTGTGTATTTTGTATATGTACATATGTGTGTATCTGTGTTTATCGGTATGTGTAGGTGTGTGTATATGTATGGGAGTAAGATGTATTTGTTATTATGCTATGATGTCCTCACATTGTGTATAAGTTTGTGAAAGAAGCCACTCTGTTAGTTTCAGATTAGATTTATTATAAGTCAAAGAATAGATTTTAAGCACCCTATTTATCTTATTATAAAGTTTGGGGCTTAGAAAGTAATATTGCCGGGATGCCAGTGAAGTCCTGTGTGATTTAAAAGAACAGACTCTGTCAGATCTACGATTATTTTTAATAAATTCTAGGTCATACGGAGTTTCAGTATGCTTACGCAAAATCACCTGCAATATATATAATTATCGTACCGTCAGCACCTTGCAGAGATTATAGAGATAAGACGTTGGGAATCTTCTAGGTTTACCAGTCATGACCTTGAGTATACATCTCTGGGCTCTCTCTAGACGCATCATTAACGTTTTATAACTACCACCCCAAGTGGTAATGCAATAGCCAATAATGGACTGAACTGGCGCATAATAGACCATCTTCATAGTGCTTAAATCTGTAGTATTTCTTAATTTTTTGAAAATATACACTAACTTTCTAGACCGAGTAGCAATTTGATCTATTTGGTAATCCCAAGTTAATCTACTGTCAACTGTTACCCCAAGATATTTTATGTAGCTAGTACGAGCAATAGAAAAACAGGTGCAGTTAGAGGAGTTCGGAAAGCTACACGTGTGAGCCTTAATTAAGAATGAGGATGGTGGTTGGGCAGCCGCACTAGGGGCAAAAGTGATGAACTTTGTTTTTTCTAGGTTAAGGGTAAGTAAGTTAAGTTCAAGCCATTGAACTACGAAGTTTAGGGCGATTTCAGCATTATTACGCGCGTACTCCCAAGTAGCTCCATTAACTAGTAGTACTGTATCATCAGCGTAGGAAACAATTCTACAGTTGCTAATTTTAAGGGAACAAAGCTCATTAACATAAATGAGAAAGAGAGTGGGGCCAAGAACACTTCCCTGAGGGACTCCATAGGCCAGTGGGACTTCAGAGCTAGTGATGTTATCAATTATGACACAATGAGTGAGGTCCTTGAGATAGCGGGCGAAAATATCAAGAGCTAAACCCCGTGTGCCCAGCGCTTCCATGTTATGGAGAAGAAGGGGACAAGAGACAGTGTCAAATGCCTTAGATAAGTCCAAAAATAATCCAGTTGTCTTTATATTTTTATCAATACTAGATATAATGTTGTTGCTTACATCCAATACAGCATCTTCAGCGGATTTACCACGTCTAAAACCATAATAATAACTGTGAAAATTTTTTATTTAGGATCTTTTCAAATAATTTAGAAAGCGATGATAAAACAGAAATAGGCCTGTAATTATTGACACTGTCTCTGTCTCCGCTCTTGTAGATTGGGTGTACGAGGCCTTTCTTAAATACTGTGGGAAAGACACCTGTGGACAGGCATAAATTAAATACATGCTTGAGGACTGGTATTAGTATATGCCTCGATGTTTTAATCACAGATGATGGTATTTTATCCCATCCCAGTGCCGTGCCATCTCACAGACTTAATATAAATTGTTCAAGCTCAAAGTCATCCACTTCTGACAGAAACATCGAATCCAACATAGGCTGTCGACATGTTAAAGCAGATAACTTGTTAGGACTTTGATAACTGACAGAGCGAGACACAATGATATTTGCCAGTATAGTATTACCGGCCTCGATGGCGTAGTGGTTAGTGTAACCGACTGCCACGCCTGAGGTCGCGGGTTCGATTCCCGCACAAGTCAAACATTTGTGTGCATGAACATGGATGTTTGTCTTGGTCTGGGTGTTTCTATGTATAATATGTATGTATTTACAAAAAAAAAAGTATATATGTATGTTTATCCATTGTCTAGTACCCATAGTACAAGCTCTGCTTAGTTTGGGCTAGATGGTGTTGTGTGTATGTGGTAGAATATTATTATATTACTAGCTTTTACCCGCGGCTTCGCTCGCGTTAATTTAGAATTTGACAATCATTTCGGGTTGTACTCTGCTTGTAATAATATAATTCAATCATGATTTGAAAGACACGTGGCGTCATCTATTATCATAAGAACGTTATTGTTGTTTTCCTCGGAAACAGTAACTTTTTTCAGGATGAAACGTAGCCTATGTCCGTTACTGACAACGTATATGCAAATTTTCAGGATGCTCGGTTCAGTGGTTTAGGCTTGAAAAGGTATCAAACGAACAAACTCATTTTCGCTTTTATAATATTAGTTAGGATTATATGATATAAATAAATCTTTATATGGCGTAGGTTTTTGATTTCGTTCATCTCGTGCCTCTTGTGATCGTAATTCACGTAACTGTGACATTCTCCTACGCGCATCAGCATTGACTTCTTGAATTTGTTCGCTTGATCTTTGTACTCTTTCATATAGCCGGGCTCTAGAATTGATCGGTCGACGACTCAAATTGGCCCCTTTGCGTTTTTTTGGCATTGCTGACTGTACATAGAACATATAAATAAATGAAGTTAAAATACTTAAACGGATAGAAAAATTTGTTTATATTTGATAAGCGTTATCAACTGTTAAATGATTTTTTAACATCATACGATTTGATGAATATTTATTAACAGTCAGTAAGTAATTTATTAAGTACATTTTACAAATAGTTAATAAATATTTATTAATGGTTATAAATAAAAAAAAACATTTATAAATAAATGATATAAATGATATTAATAAATTATATAAATATAAATAATTTGTAAAGATGATTTATGTTCGTAAGCAATCTTCAGATAATATGAAATTGCAAGCAGAAGAAATTCACTCAACAAAATATTTATTAATTTTTTTGAATATGCTATAGATATTTGTGACATAAATATTTGTTAACTATTAATAAAGACTTATCAACAATTAATAAATGTACTTTCTTCCCAAATAAATATTTATTGAATGTTAAAATATATTATTTAAATTTAAGAAATTAAATAAATTATTAATAGTTAATAAATCCTTTTATCAGTGTATTGATAGAAAAGAGTGACTTAATTTAAACAGTTTTCATTTGCTTATTATTTGACTTACCTTTCACAATAATAAAACAGGTATATTTATTAACCACGTATACGTCTTCGTTTTGATTTATTAACCACGTACACGTTTTCGTTTTGATTTAAAACAATTCCCAAAAAATGCTAAGTACAATATATACAGGTACGGTAATGGCCGCTGTTGGCGGGAGCTTACAACACGTGTTTATTTACATGAGATCACTTAATTAACTGAGAGTTAAAACTGTCTCTGTCAGATTAATAAATAGTAAATAAATTATTGCACTGGAAATTAATGATAATTTTACGATGACAGTAAAATTAATATGAGTGTTGCAAAGGAAAATTAAAATAATAGGTATAACAGTCACTGCTACGATTGATACACAAATAAAACTAAAAAAACATGGCTGAAAAATGTATAGTGAGTAAGACAGGAGACCGGCTTCGTCCTCATCCCTACTACGTCATGTTTGCTGGATAAGTGGTGACACTTGGCGGGGATAACTGATCGATTTATAGTTGATCAGTAGTCGAACGGTGAGGGCGGGAGATCAAATTGAATTAAAAAAAAATCATAATTAAAGGAACTTGAAATTATAATATCTGGATAGGAATTAACAAATAAAAAATAGGGGTTGATCGTAAAGGGGTGAAAAATTGAGAGTATTATGAGATTTTTTATTGTAAGTCATCAAAAAATTAGAAAAAAAATTTTGCCAAAAAATTAAAGTTTATAATTAACAAATAAAAAATAGGAGTTGATCGTAGAGGGGTGAAAAATTGAAAGTAATATGAGATTTTTTATTGTAAGTCATCATAAAATTAAAAAAAAATGTTGCCAAAAAATTAAAGTTTATAATTAACAAATAAAAAATAGGGGTTGATCGTAGAGGGGTGAAAATTTAGGGTTGTATGTATTTTTGTATGCTGTGTCATAAAAAAATAAAAACAAAAAATTTTGCCTAAAAAATAAAATAAAAAATTTAGGGGTGGACTACCCTTAACATTTAGGGGGATGAAAAATAGATGTTGGCCGATTCTCCACCCTGGCCGACAATCACGCTAAGGATCACAAAAATCGGTCGAGCCGTTTCGGAGGAGTTCAAGTTCGAACCCCGTGACACGAGAATTTTATATATTAGATTATTATAATTGCGGCAAAGTGGTTATTAACTATATTAACGGCAGAGGAAGGATCACTATGAAGTTTAAGCAGCTCGATAGGCGCAGATATTTCACTAGTAATGTTAGTAATCATTTTAAGTACCTTCCATGTCATCTTGGTATTACCTCTGGCCTTAACGTATTGACGTATTGACGAATTATATTTGAAATAACAGTCAAAAGTTTTTGAATTGACCAAGCTATAGCTAAAAATTTGCTTTAAAAATATTGTCCGTCCAGAAGCCTCTTACCATATAGTCGTAGTAGTGAATGTGTCACGTCTTAGGTTCGATTCCAGGGTCATTCAAATTCCTATAAAGGAATTTTCAGCATTGTACCTGAAACTCTGCCCATTTGAAGGCAATAGGCCCACTCTCTATAACGTTTTGCCTAAAACATAGCTAGCGACACGTGAGTGCAATATAGTTCTGCCAACAAAATAAATATGATTTCCGTATATCCGTATTTACATATAATTAATTCATGTTGGGATTTAATACGACAATACAGATTGTCTACTCTTCTTGTGTACTTGACGTTTCGACCACACTAAGCATGATAGATAAATAAGCATTCAATTCCAATACGGATTATAATATATCTATTTTGCAATATGACAGTATAAACAAAATCCATACATCTTTGAAAGTAATAAAGAAAGCAAAATGCCCATATTCTATAGTAACTAGACATAAAATTTTATAAATATATTACAAGATAATATGTACATTCGGTACCTCCTTTGGACCGTTTTTTTATATTATAAACGCTTGTTTCGAAACCCTTGTATTATTATACTGTATTACTTAAAGCTACCCTTAATGTACTTAGAGATTAACAAGAAACTGTTACAAATACAATTACGCAGGCGTTTTACAGCGAGTTTTAATTAATTCACTTTAACTTTGATTAATTAACTAATACTTACGTAGATTAACAATACCGCGAAATCATTTTCTTCGTTACACGTGTTTTATAATTTTTGCCTAATTTAATAGAAGAAATTTTAGCGATGCCTATGCCTAGTTTTTATAGAATACCGGATATTATCTATTCTGTACCTAATGAAAATTAAAACGTCTAATTAACTGCATGGATGGTGTAGTAGCTTACGCTTACGTGATCGCCTAGTCATTGCCACAGCGCCGAGTGTTGTTGGTTTCAATCTTCACAGTCCACACACGACAAAAATATGTATGATACACAAACAGGTTCCGAGTTCAGATAAGGTACGTAAAGAACATCGAGGTGTTCTTTGGATACCTTGTTTGAAGGCCCCGGCACACAGAAAAAAAAATAGATAGTATATTACTCATATGTGTACCTGTTTGTATACTGGGACACTGCATAGCTACATAGGTGCATATGTACGCGCATACTGTAAATTTTAAGATTTATTTGACACTAGCTGTTACCTACGACTTCGTCCGCGTAGATTTTAACTAAAAAAGTGTTTGTCTCCGCGGAACCCTATTATTTTTCTAAAATCAAAGTAGCCCTTAGGCTACTTTGGTTTTAGAAAAATAGTTTGTTCCGGCTAATCTCCGAAACGGCTGAACTGATTTTGACGGGAGGAGTAATTTACTCCTTATAACATCAGCTATCTGCCAGTGAAAGTCCCGTCAAAATCGGTCCAGCCATTTCGGAGATTAGCCGGAACAAACAGACAGGCTGACAGACAGACAACAATTTAAAAAATATATGTTTTCGTATAGGTAGCTTATATACTTTCATATGCATTAGATAAAAAGCTGTTATTTTGTTTATTTGTATAGATTATCAGCATTACATTTGTACACAATCATTTCTAAATTATCAAATTCTTGAATATCAGACATAATGAAAAAGCAGTGTCTCGGCCCTGAGTTGCAGTATTAGCCATGAGATCAAATATATAATATAGTCTCACGCCTATATTCCCAAAGGGGTTGGTAGAAGAGTACAACCACGTTTCGCCAGCTAATAAAGAGCGAGCAGTCTACCGTGCCGATACTGAGATTTTTTTGCCTTAATAATCACTAACAATTTTCCCGATCCGGAAATCAAAACCAAGACCTCACGCACAGTACTTCCATTCACAAAGCATGAAGTTAATAAACAAAACGTGTTTTATGACTACTTTAATTTTAGATTTTATATGAATAGCAAGTAGGCTTTAATAACCTTTAAATCAAGCAAGCTTAAAAGTAAAACAGTCGGAAATCCTCGTTAAAGACGAAACGCGTAATTGCATTTAAATTATAATTAAATAGAGTTGTGAATAACTTTATCGAGTTAATTACAAATTAATTACTACTTCACGTTAATTATTAATGCAAAGATGGTCTCCCTCCTTTGTATTGTATGTCATTATCAAGGGCGAGGAGAAAGCACTCATGTATAGTGACGTGTATATATTCAAATACAATTCGAGTGCCACGGTGCATATCGCTACCTCGAATACTATTACTTATAGTCGCCTGTCATACGTTCTCTATAGCAACTATACAGTCAGTTATACATGTTCTTTGACCTCTTTAATCTTTTGCATTCATAATCCATATCGATCTTATTAATCAAACAACTTAAAACTTGTTGTTTATCAAGGGACAAAAGCACAATGAGTTTGTTTATACTCATTTTGTTTTTGCCATCTACACAAATATATTACTATATTTTTAAGTCCTTATTAAATAATATTTAAATGTACGAGTAGAAAATATATTTTTAAATCTGTTACTAGTTTTGTTTATGTCTTAGGTACCTGATTGCTTTAAAATTCTTAAGATAGAGGCACATGTCAGTTAAATGGCATTGTCGATCGCGCACCTACGTTCTTAAATAATAATATAGATATAGTTTAAAGTAATATCCCTCTACGATAACATTAATTTTATTACATTATTACAGACAAGCGTAGACATTATTGATCATAAATGATTTTCTATAATATATGACATTTTTATCGTGTAATATAACTATAGATTTTTTTAACAATTATAATATGTTTACTCATTTATGCAAGTACAGTATTAATCTTACAAACCGCCAAAAGTATTAATAATATTTGGCGGCCTCGATTGCGTAGTTGTTAGTGTAACCGATTGTCACGCCTTAGGCCGCGGGTTCGATCCCGCACAAGTCAAATATTTGTGTGCATGGACATGAATCTTTGTCTTGGCCTGGGTGCTTCTATTTATAATATATATGTATTTATAAAAATAAGTATATATGTATGTTTATCCATTGTCTAGTACCCATAGCACAAGCTCTTCTTAATTTAGGCTATTATTATATTATTATTAGTAGTATTTTACTTGGAATCGTAACTTTCCATCTATGGAGTTGTTATTGTGGAATTTTAATATGCAATAATATCATTATTTTCATTAAAATGTAAGGAAAAGAAAGAAGAATAGAGAAGTAGAGGAATATTTCTGTAATATTTATGAGAGAAGTCAGTATAATACTGTGAGAAGAACATAACATTGTTATTTTTTCGTAGTTGTAAAGATTTCAGAATTATTAAGGGTCTGTATTTCTGTCACAATCTCTTGTTACAAATACGGAGAACATAGCAATGTTAGCAAGATAAGAAACTACACTTAAGCAGTAGGTACTCGTACATTATTTGATGTATACTGTGACATGTGTGACTTATTAAAGTTTAAATAAAGTATTTTACTATATTATATTACCATATTAAACAGCAGCAATATAACAAAATAATCTTTAATTATTAATATAAATTTAAATAAACATAGTAACAATTTTGTATCTGGATTTATTGCCAAGTATAATTCAATACCAAATACGAAGGTAAATATATTACAAAATGTCCACAAAAATCCCAGTCTAGACATTCAGTATTGCATTACATACACCTGCTTTTAATGTTCAGTAAGTACACCTTTACTTTAACAATGTTAAAATAATTACCGAGGGTCTAGTTGAGAATGTTAGATCACAGTTTTCAGTTGCTTTAAAACTAACCATCTTTAACGGCAAAAAGAAACATTATTCTAAAACTTAACAGTATTAAAAGTTTACTCAACAAAAGATATTTTTTTATTTTGCTCTTCAAAATGACCACACTTCGCCTGATGGTAAGCAGTCGTGTGGTCTAAGAGCAGTGGCCTCCACACCGTTCTCATAGCAGCCGAGGCGGTTAAGGTCTCTACTTTGACCGCCTGAGAAGGTGCTTTTCACGCCCCGCTTAAAGGACCCAGGATTGAAGGAAGAAGGAAACACGTGCCTTGGCAGAGAATTCCGTGCCTTGATCGTACGGCAGAGGTTTATCTATTTATTGCGCGACGTTTGACCGAATTGTATCGATCGTAGTCACGAGTTGATTGATGTGAACTGAGCGGCTTCTTCGTGAAGTGCGGGTAGTTGCCGAAACAACTACCTTCACTTAGTCATTTTTATGAACAATTGCCTGTCAGTACACACAACACTGGTGATCTGAATCACTAAGTTACACAATTGCTGATGACTGGATTTCAAGATGTAGACAAACGGTATCCAATCTCCCGGTTAAAAATACGATGATTTTTATTTCTTATTATTATTTTATTATTATTATTTAATATATTTCTACTTTAAAGCACTCTAAAATGATTTGCTTCAAAGGTTATTTGTTGTAGACAGCAGATGTAATTCGAAATATTACTCACGTAAATATTGTTGAATTATCTGACAGCACACTTAGTCAGATTTTTCAAGGTTTATGCTAATAATTACACGCTGAAATTAAACTTAAACGCAAATAATAGGTTTACTTTGTTGATAGATTTTAATATTTATCATTTTGCCAAGGTTTGCATATTTGCGCTTACGCTTGAAGAACAAAAACAATATAAATGACATTATAATAAAATGTTGTCAAATATATAATGTCGTGATTGACTCGTTGGCATAACCTCGACCTACCAGCATATACGACCTACCAAAATATACTTTTGAAAGAGCCTATATGTTTTTTTAATAATTTATACATGTATTTTAATACTACAGTAAATTTGCATTTATGCCTTTGGGCGATTGTGGTATCCAAGACTTGATACTCGGGATGGACAATGAGCTACTAGATTTGGCTGTCAGATAATTCTTAGACGTAGCACTAAGTCAGTCAAGACTAAGATGGCAATCAGCTTGATCTATTTTACGTGAGACTGATGAAGTGTGGATGTAAGACACCTTTGCCTAAGCCTTGTGAGATATGAATTTTAAGTTTAAATTATGCTTGTTACTTGAGAAATTATTATGTACATGAGCATGACTGCAAAATCAAAGACGCGTATTTATTATTAACGTATTGGAAACTAATGTCATTCATTCAAAGTCATCTGAAATGCGATTGATACGTGCATAATAGAACCCGCAAATAGACCCGAATATGTTCGATAAACCATAGTTCGATACAACTTGACGTCATCGCAAGATTGTGTTGCCGAGAGCCAACATTGTTGCGTTGAAACGTGACGAGACAATACCAATACCACAATGGAATAATGTACCTAACTTAATTTTCAATATAAGATATAAGTTTATCGTACTCTAGTGACTTTGTATATGTTTTTAAAACATCCAATTACTAAATAATCTTTAGAGATAATTACATAAATTTAGGTCATGGATGGTTAAGTGTCATCATTTGGCAAGTGTGGCTACAATGTAAGATGTGACGTATGTATCTACAAATAAATATTTTTTCTTTGCAGTTATTAAATATGGAAAGCACCAGTTACTTCAATTTTCAGATTTCGATATATACAGCGACTTGCTATTGTTTACTGATAGGTGATACTTTCAATCTGTATATATTAATTAGCACTAGCCTGTAAGTTTTAAGTTAAGGTTATGAAGACGAAGACGTTCGCCTTCATAAACTTAACCATAATTTATATCATCATCGTTTAAAAACTGAAAAGTTTTAAATCTTTTATCGAACCTTAACTTATCAATCCTACGGTTTGTATAAAACCGTAACGTAAATTACTACATTTCAATTCCAAGCATTATTAACACTATTTTAAATACAAGTTGGCGAAATATGGCATTAATAATCACAAGTGACCAGTAATTATAATAAATCCAGAGGATTTAAAATCGTTACTTACATCTATGCCTCTTTCGAAAAAATTTAACTAAGCAGGCCACTTTAGGAAAAGGCCATTTAAGAAGGACAACAGCTTACGAAATGAAATTGCTGTGACAACTACAAATAAATTTTATCAAAACTTTAAAGAGATATAACGCTTAGAAATGAAATTTACATTTATTTTATAGTGGTTCGAAAGTTTTATTTATAGCATAAGATATGGGTGGTATGACAAAGACATAAATCGTCGTAAAATTTAACAGAATGTGTAAGCTATTGGCGCATTTCATAGCAATGTGCGATGTGCGAAAATTCAAAACATTCGAATTCTTAAGTGGTAAAAATTTTAGGAATACTGATTTTTTTTATACAACTAAGGTGGCAAACAAGCCTACGGCCCACCTGATGGTAAGTGTTCACCGTAGCCTATGGACGCCTGCAACACCAGAGGCATCACTTGCACGTTGCCGACCCTTTAGGAAAGGAAAGAGAAAAATAAAGTGGGAAGGAGAAAGAGTGGGAAGGGGGAAAGAGGGTGATTGGGCCTCCGGCACTCTCACTCATCGAACGAAACACAACAGTAGGAATACTGCTATTTTATGTCGATATTATGCATTAGGTATGTCTATATTTTATTAGATTATTATCTTAGTCTGCTGGGACAATACATTTGCACTACACACCACAATAAATAAATAAATATTGCACCCATCTATATAATTATGATAACATCGTTTTTAAAATATTCCATTATGATTCAAATAAGTTGTATAATATTAGTAACAATTGTTGATTAACATCGGATTGCGAGATCCATCAACTTGAAAATGACTCGATTAACCACTATCATGTACTGTTGAAGAATAAGACTGGCCATATTTCTATAGTTATGCTTACAGTTCAAGTACGAGACGAGCTGTATGCTGTCTACAATAAACTCAATAACATTTTGCTCGTCTCGGGACACTGTGATCGGCAGTAAGCATGATAGTTATTTTCAATTTGCTTTCACACGACATTTATTTCGCTTCAATTTGAGGATACTATTTTCCTTCGCTTACCTACGTCAAGTTAAGCCGTCGCAGAATGACGTAAGCGTGCAGTGTCAGTACACGAACATTCTCTCGGAGTTAGACAGCTAATATTATTATAAAGAGGTGAAATTACGAAGATCCTGACTCGCTATCAAATTCAGTACTGCAGTTTGTTGGCCTGCTACTGGTATTATGATTATTTATTCGAGAATAAGTTAGACATACATATTATATGTAAATATCAATATAATAGCGAAATTAAACACCTGCAAATCAATTACTGTGGAATAATGGTAAATTTTATTTATTATTAAGATATTAATGGCAAATTTTGTTAAGTATACAGAATATGATGAAGGATGGCATTACTAAGAATTATATAAGTATCAATAGACTCCTTCGAAGTGGTATCATGGTCCCTTTCTACCATCATTGCCGTCAAGACCATAGGTGGAAGAAATTCTTTTTGTTTCAACCAGAAACATTCCTGTACTATCCATTGTCAGGAACCATTCCTGTGACGCTCGTGCACGGCCTATGATGAAATAAATGTCGTGGCATTACGCGAGCGTTGCGTTTTGCCAACGAAGTTTCAGGTGCATATTACTATTACAGTAGATAGGTAGTTATAGCTTGTATATGTATACCTTTATCATTGCCTAAGTTACAACTCATCATGTGTGGCTAGCTTATTTAATGTTATAGGCAAAGAAAAAATTCAATAATAAGCACTATTATACTACAATAAAATATTTATTATACAATATAATAGTGCTTCTCTTATATGCCTGCTTTGTAAGATAGTATCAATGCTACTCCACGCTTTTAGCGTAAAACAGTATATTCGTTCGATATTCACAAAGTACAGGTTAACTATAGATCTTCTTCATAGATCCGACGACCTAATTCAATTAACTAAATAGCCTCGGCTTAATCTTGCCACCGTGGCAAAGGTCGCATGGTATCCAAGCTTTATTGACTCTGAAGAAAAATTGAATTTCCTATTGACGTAAAATCAATTACTCAGCCATTACTCCGGTCTCCTTTGTGCACTTGTGCAGTAATAGTCTGGATTAAATAGGTTATAGTATCTCATTTATAGCTCTCGCAACATGTGGTTTATGGTTTGCAGGTGCTAGGTAATCAAATGTTAATGTAGCTGAATAAAGTTTCGTGTAAGTACAGTCAACGATGTACGTGAATAAACATTTGTTTTTGAGATTTTCAATTGCTTTCTCGTGCACATAAATGGTAAATCCTCATCTTTTACTGCAGTAACACTTAAAGAGTAGTTATTTCAATCACGATTCATTGCTATATAACAATAATGGATTTTTATTCGCAAAATACAGTTTCAATTTCGTTTAATGTTCAGCTACTTATGTCGCTAAATGTACATAACATATATACATGGACTTACAGCAGTATTTGTCCGAAGGGGCAAGGTAGAGGTTTGTAACGCCCACTCTTCGTCTTCTATTGTTGGCTACCGGTAGTCATATTTACTGAGTCCATGCTACTTCTAAGAATTTCGATAAGACACAATGTATGGGTTTTCTGTTAGAAACCATAATGGTAATGAATATATTGCAAGATTCATGATTGCAAGCAAACGTAAGTGCAAACTTATGCCATGGAATTAAATTACTAAAAATAGCTGTCAATAATAGGAATTCACAGTTGGTTAAAATATTGAATTACTGAACTGAAAATACTTTTGCAAAGGGAATAAAATGATGATATAATTTTCTGCCTGTTCTGCCGTTCTTTTTTGTTTCTTTTGCGTGAATTGGTATTTAAAAATCGAAGTAGGCTATTCCTTAATACAGGGTCCAATCGTTACCAGTACCTTTATTATTCCAGTCGAATGACGCCCACTGCCGAATCTAGATGATCAAATATTTTTACAGATATTTTAATTTTATTATTCAATCCTTCATGACGTATTGTATCGTATCCATGCCAATTTTATTAACCGACTTTAAAAAAAGGAGGAGGTTTTCAATTCAACAGTTTTTTTTTTGTTTGTTACCTCGTTACTTTCGACTGGATGAACCGATTTTGATGATTCTTTTTTTATTTGAAAGCTGGTGCTTCCCGTGCGGTTCCATTTAATTTTGATTAAGATTTGATCATTCGTTTTCGAGTTATCCTTAATAATGCGTATTTGGCTACATTGATGATGTTCTCATTTTTGGCAAGGTTCACTAAAACCGAGAAATAAACAAAATTTTAACAAAAGAGAAAACCGACTTCAAGAACGAATATTCTAAAACTTAAAATGCAATAAAAATTTAATAAATAATTGCATATTCTTGTGAATAATTAAATTATTGTTATTTTTGGAGTCGATGTCAGCCGCCCGCGCCGCGTGCTGCGTCTATGTGTGTAATTGTGCATGCCAATGTTATGTTATGATTATAGTAAGACATCTCATGTTTAATTAGTTACAAACTTACCTTGGCTGATACAGACTCCATTAATAACAATAATTTAATTATTCACAAGAATATGCAATTATTTATTAACTTTTTAGTGCATTTAAATAAATTGAAATACTCGTGGTACATTTGTAAAACAAATTGGTCTATATACCATTCATATTAACAATCGAAATTCCAGTTGAAATAACAACACCACCACCTTATACCTACTACACACTTTTTGAGTAATAGAGAAAGTAATTTCTATTACCAAAAAAACTGTTGCTTTACTGGTACACTGCCACCTGTACCTTAAAATTATTCACCAGAAAATCAGGCTAATTTTAATGAATATACTAAACACCTTAAGAAAATACGTTTATATTGAGATATTTATAAACTAGCAGTGTGTTTTATTGCAGCAAAATGCATTCCTAACACTACATCTAACAAATTCAATGCCGTAGTTTGTATAAACTGTGTAAATTAGTATGTTTATATCACTAAATTAGAAAGACTGAAAGAACTAGAATAAAAGTATTCACGCGGTTATAAGTTGCGTCATGGAAATGAAAACCGAGAATGACGCTGTGGTTGTAAAAGTGGGTCAAATAGAAATAGGTATATTGGTAATAAAGAAATTAAAATTAAAAATTAAAATGGATATCCCTAGATATAAGTACTTATGTATGTGTTCGATATTACATATTAAGTACTTATATCTAGAGATTTAGGTATCCTTTTAAGTATAAAATGATACCTGTGTTGGGATAAAAGAAAGATCTTACAAACTATATAAATTATACAAAACTTATAATAGCCTCGTTGACTTTCTTGTGGCATAATATGTCTAGACTTTAGCGCGAATGCTGCATCAATATCTAGATTGAGTAGAATATTTGATATTCCCTTCGTAAAATACGAACCCATCATCATTAGATCTAACCATCATCTTAAACAAAGTTGGCAACATGGGTGTGATGTATTTTCCTCAAAATTAGACAAAGGTGTATTTACCTCTGCCTAGCCCGTAGGAAAGATTTAATGCTGTGTTATTTATGAGTAAACAAGATTAACAACAGACAGAAGTATAAACATACTTTTATCACTTTGACTATTCTTTTCATACGTTCTATGTTTACATCCTTTGAAGTCCAGAGCTTTTAAAAGATGAATAGTGTGTATCAACAAAATAACTCTCAAAGTGTAAACTTTTAACTATACACATTTGCAATTAACTAGCAATGATTAGTGCTATTGTAAGCCACTTATGTATATCATTATTAACCTATTGAGTCACAGCGGCACACCGATGGCAAGCGACAATACATTTTGAATTATGTCTGGTATTCGAAGACTTGACAGACTACTAGGTGGGTCTTGCATCATCAATTATATTTTTTTAACATGCAACACTTAGTTCAGATCAATATCAAACTCCTACTCTCTTCTTATAAAGAACTAAAACAGAATGTTTATTGTTTAGCTATCGTCGGCTTGATTTATACATCTTATTTTAGATTCGAGATTAAATAAATTTTAACTTCACGTAAAATTACTGTGGTATGGAGCAAATGTTTTTTTTTTATTTTGTTTTATTAAGGGAGCTTACAGCTACATACAAGTAGTTATATAAATACAATCAACAAACGCCAATAACAAGCTTCCACAATTAGTTCACAGCTTGATTATTCGACAGCTTAAGCACATTTAGTATAAAAGAAAATAAAAACAAAAAAAAATTGTACTTAACAAATGGATTTACAAGATAAGAGCCAATAGTATCTAGTATCCAATATTTATAAATTATCAACAAAAAACTTGGTTAAAAAGGATCTAGCAGAATATTTACTAGTAGTAAAGAGATGCATGTTGCATACTTTTTGTAAGAAAAATTTTGTTTTTCATCATCTGGCACAAATGAATTCGTGCAATCAATAACTACTCTACAAGAAAGTTTAAAGATAATACAATTTAATATTTTAATGTCAGTCTAACTGTCACCTATTAGGTTACATATGGCTTCTGTATCATATTAAAATGGATAATCAAATTAACACAAATTTGTAACATTTTATGCAATGTAGCTAAGTATTTATATCATGAAAAGTAAGTAAGATTGGGAAGACGGCCTCGATGGCGTAGTGGTTAGTGTAACCGACTGCCACGCCTGAGGTCGCGGGTTCGATTCCCGCACAAGTCAAACATTTGTGTGCACGAACATTGATGTTTGTCTTGGTCTGGGTGTTTATAGGTATAATATGTATGTAATTACAAAAAAAAATATATATATATGTATGTTTATCCATTGTCTAGTACCCATAGTACAAGCTCTGCTTAGTTTGGGCTAGATGGTGTTGTGTGTATGTGGTAGGATATTATTATTATTATTATAAAATATATTATAATAAAACGAATTAATGTCGATCGACAAAATTTTGTCCAATATGGAAATGAAGTTCGTACCATTTTAGCCGCTATGTGTATCAGAGCCATAAAGGCGAATGCCATTTGTAATATATTGAACATCAATAATCTGGTGAGTAGGATTAAGAAAATATTACTAATCAACTTACTGCTAAGGTACCTGGCTTAATATCTACAATAATACTCGGCCTATATTTATTTAAGCATACAACTATATACCAAAGAATTTGGCAAACAGTGGTGTACAATATTTATATTTCGATAAGGTTTGCTTTCCAATAAAGTCAGGCCGTTATGGTCAAAACCTTTTTACATCTACGGTGCATATTGCCAGGCTATAGATTACGAGGATAATGAATGTTCTACATATATAGTGGGAATATGGTTTACTATTTTGATATAGAAAAACCCAAAAACATTTTGACGGACCTGCAGGTAAATACAATAAGTAAAACCGACGAGGCCTTTTATGTCTATTACTATTATACCTGTAAATAGTACCTACGATTGCCTTGCTGGATCAGCAGTAGTCAATACGACTGCTGTACGTAAGGTCTGCTGTTCAATAGAACAACAGACCTTATGGAAAACGCAATAAAACTTTGTCCGGGAATACCCAGGCAAAGTTTTAATGTGTGTCTCTGTCAAGTAAGTCTCAGTTACAGAATATCTGACACAATACGTGGTGAATTGTCTATGTAATACACCTCTGCCTATCCTTTCGGATATAAAGGACTGATACTATGTTTTTTGTACGTACTTAAAAAACAGATGTTCTTCTTTTAGTTTTTTTCTAGCATTTGAAATAGAGCTGCCAATAAGTTTATGTATGTGTTATACTGTAAAGTATGTAAGTTTAACTAAAGTCCATATAATGGATGAAGTTAAATGGTTTATGGACATTAAGATACGTTCTAAGTTTAACAAACTTTCACAACTAACCTTATCTTACAGCTATGCATACATTAATCGTTGAACTAGGTACTTGACCACTCTACAGCAATAAATATTATTCGCTGATAACCTATGCCTTTCTATAATATGATTGGAGAGATGCCCTTTAAGCAATATCAGGTACAAAAAATAAACAAAGTGTCTTATTATCGTAAATGTGCTTTACTATAAAAGAGGGGTGCATCCTTCCTTCAGCACAGTTGAACTCATACCGAGTCGACTCCACGATGAGAGCTGTCTTGTTGTTCGTTATGTGCCTGGCCGGCGCGGCCATGGCGAGGGAGATTGACGACACCACCGTCGGTAAGTTATTCCATCCAAACAAACATTATTTGCTCTTGAGACTTAAAATTGACAAACTTTAATTTCTATTATTTTATTTGAAGATGTGCATTCGTTTCATAAAATATACAAAATAAAATATTTTAACTTAATAAATGTTTTTTGATGTTTCACGAAACGAATGTGTTATAACATAATATCATAATATATCATCATTACCTTGATTTTAATTCAAAATGAATATTCTCATTTTTTTTTCTCCTATATCTAATAGGTATCCCAGGAACGACTATACTTATATATAATGTTAATTTTTTTCAGTAACAATGGACGTCAAGCAAAGGCAAATGGTAATTCTGAAATTGCTGAACCACGTGATGGACCCTCTTATGTACAAAGAACTTGAGGACATGGGCAAAAACTTCAGATTCGAAGAAAACATTGATCTGTTTGTCGTAAGTGATTCCATATTTATTTGACGTACCTACTTGAAATTAAGCTGCTCTTATTTTCACATAATTCTTTTATTACTGTTTTATTACTAATTGGTTATTTTGCTTACTAGAAAACCGATGTTGTGAAAAACTTTGTCAGACTACTGAAGGTCGGTATGTTGCCGCGCGGTGAGATCTTCACTCTGCACGTCGATCGCCAACTTAAAGAAGTTGTCACCATGTTCCACATGTTGTACTACGCTAAGGACTTCACCACCTTCTTGAAGACCGCCTGCTGGATGCGCCTTTACCTTAATGAAGGCATGTTCGTATATGCTCTAACCGTGGCAGTCAGACACCGTGTGGACTGCAGAGGCATCATCCTGCCTCCTCCCTATGAAATCTATCCTTACTTCTTCGTGCGTGCTGATGTGATCCAAAAGGCATACTTGCTCAAAATGAGGAGGGGACTTTTGGACCTGAAACTTTGCGACTTCTACGGTATCAAGAGGACAGACAAAGACGTTTATATCATCGATGAGAACGTTTACGACAAACGTGTTTACCTTACTGAAGATGACAAACTCCGCTACTTCACAGAGGATATTGACCTTAACACTTACTACTACTACTTCCACGTCGACTATCCGTTCTGGATGAAGGATACCATCTTTGACAAAGTCAAGATTAGGCGTTTTGAACTTACCACTTACATCTACCAACAGATATTGGCCAGGTATTACTTGGAGCGTCTGTCCAACGGTTTAGGTATGATTAAGGAATTCTCTTGGCACAAGACCATCAACACAGGCTACTGGCCTTGGCTGAAGATGCACAATGGAATCGAATTCCCCGTCAGGTTTAACAACTACGTCATTGCCTACGACAAAAATCTTGATATCATCCGTCTTTGCGAAGAATATGAAAGGATCATTAGGGAATGCATCATTAAAGGATTCATCGAAGTAAGTATACCGATATTTTGTTGTTATACTAAGAAAATTATGCGTAAAATATATAATTAATACCATATTCATTTTCAGATTAACGGTATGAGACTTGAACTGACCAAATATGAAGACATGGAAATGCTTGGCAAGCTCATTTACGGCAAAATTGACAAGACTGGTCTCGACAAGACCCGCATTGAGTCTTACCGTTACCTGTTGATCGTCATGAAGGCAGCTCTTGGATTAAACACATTCGTGTCTGATAAGTAAGTTTTTAACAATAATCAGAAGGTAGAAGCTAATGGTCTACCTGATGCTTAAAGGTTACTGTAGACTCTTTTAGTACCTATGTAGCCTACGAGTGTCTAGTCTTTTAATTTTCGTATTATTTATTTGAAATGCGTCATATCAGGTTAATCTAAAGATAAAGAGAGATAGTCTAAAATCCTAAACCTCGAATCGGTAAAAGCAAGTCTCATTTGAAAGCTGGTCAGGTTTTGCCATTTATCAAAAAAAGGATTTGCTTCGCAGTAGCTAATCCTTTAATCGATAACTAGCTTTTGCCCGCTGCTTCACTTCCCTACATGTAGGTTAGGTTATGTAAGTAACAGTAAATTTAAAATATAATATAGTCTATGTTACTCGTTGATAATATAGCTTTCTAATGGTGAAATAATTTTTAAAATCGGTTGAATAGTTTTTTTAAATCCTTACAAACAAACAAACAAATACAATTAATAATTTTCTCTTTATAATATTAATATAGATATAGCGTGTCACTTTGTGATCTTTTCTTAAAAATTATATTATATCCGTATCATTACGCTGCTATACATTTTCCACGTATTTATTCCTATTTATGTTTTTATAGATACTTCGTCGTTCCTTCCGTGTTGGACCACTACCAGACCGCTCTTCGTGACCCTGTATTCTACATGCTTCAGAAACGCATCATAGATCTTGTGTGCTTGTTCAAACTACGTCTGCCCAGCTACACCAAAGAGGACCTTTACTTCCCCGGTGTGAAGGTCGATAATGTAGTGGTTGACAAGCTTGTCACTTACTTCGATGACTACCTTATGGATATGACCAACGCCGTCACTCTGACTGAAGAGGAGATAAAGAAGACCAGGTCCGACATGGTCTTTATGGTACGCAAACGTCGCCTTAATCACCAGCCATTTAAGGTCACCCTTGACGTTATGTCAGACAAGGCTGTTGATTGCGTAGTCAGAATCTTCCTTGGACCCAAGAAGGACCATCTTGGACGTCTCATCGATATCAACATGAACCGTCTTAACTTCGTTGAACTTGATACCTTCTTATACAAGTTGGCCACAGGCAAGAACACAATCGTCAGGAACTCGTTTGACATGCACAATCTCGTCAAGGATCGCGTAATGACCCGCGATTTGTGGAAGAAGTTTGAAACTGTTACCGACATGAGAGATCTGCTTATCAAGGACTTGAGAAACTACCACACTGGCTTCCCTACCAGGCTCTTGCTTCCTAGGGGTCGTGTTGGCGGTATGGAAATGATGTTCTACGTCTGTGTTACCCCATTGAGACTGGTCGACAACGTAGACATGACCATCTTGGACACTAACCGCAAGGATTTCATGGTTGACTTCAGATCTAGCGTCCTTCTCGACAAAGTGCCTCTTGGTTTCCCTCTTGATCGCCATATCGACATAGAAACATTCTTCACTCCTAATATGAAGTTTGTTGATGTAATGATCTTCCACAAAAAGATGGTATGTGACATGAAGACCAGGTGGAACCGCTATGTTTTGAAGAACTACGACATGATTGACAGGACAACAATGGTAGCTGATAGCTACTTCGTCGATACTGACCTTAACATGAATGTTGACCGCAACGTTAACCTGATCGATTTGTAAATTATTTCTATCGAATTATTACATGAAATATGACCACGGGTACAATTAATGCAATGTAAAAAACGTAAAAAAATAAATATAAATTATTTTGTAATAATGACTTTATTCTATTATTTGGTAAGCCTTAACACCCTAAAGAATAGAGCTTTTTGATTTTTTACTTATGTGACAAAAATTCCGTTTTCTCAAAATCTTAATAACCCATTACGCCTTTCTTTAATCTAGTAAAACAAACAGGCCACTAATCAGTCTATTAATAACGAATTTCTATACCACTATATAAAATGGAAAACAAAATAATGTTATAAAATTAAATTAAATATAAACCTCAATTAAGATGACATGAGGACAACCACCAGTGACTGGTACTAGCAAAATCTGCTACGAGACACAGATTTTCAAAACGATGGCCCCTGACATTGAACTGCTCTCGGCCATATGCCTAATTGTCGTAACGGGGAGCTAACCACAAATAACATTTACTTTCTTGTCATATACAAACATCATTTTTTTAAAGTGAAATCTTCTTTAGCGGCGTTGTGCACTTTTTTTGTGATGGGTAAAAAATGTTAAACTCGCGTCAGGACACGTGATCTGATCGAAAATTCGTAAGACGGAGGGAGAATTGTCAAACTCGCGTCAGGACACGTGACCTGATCGAAAATTCGTAAGACGGAGGGAGAATTGTCATGTTTGTGTACGATAACGCAATAAATGAATATTGTATACACCACATAAATGATACTGTTATACTGCTAATTAAAGCAATTCGTGCAAAATTATTCCCTAACCATTCCAAAATATCAAAAATGCACAACGTTAATAATATATTCAAGTTTTCACTTCTGCTGGCACTCCCGGACTGCAACCCGTTTTTTTTATTTCAAGCATAGGAGACCCAAATAGAAAGTAAAAGAAATACATTTGCCATTTTCAACTAAATTATTACATCATAATTTTAAAACCGCAATATCAAATTATCAACACACTGTTCGTATGTTATTGTTGTGTTATGAGCTGTGATGTAATTACGATCATTGAAATTAAACAAACTTTATACGGATTTTATCACGTTGTTTATTTTTTATAAAACACAATTATTACGTAATTTTGAAACTTTAAACCACTATTGTTAAACACTTTTACTAGTTACTGTTTACTTTAATTTAAGCTATTTAAATTATAGAACTATTTAGATTTAATTTTACACTTTCCCCGACGTTTCGGTTGCTTTTCAGCAGCCATGATCACGGGGAGACTAAGATGATAGTTGTCTCAATGTTCCAGTGTAGTTATTTCAAAGTACCCGAACATAATTTAATCATTGGTGTTTCTATTTACGCTCATTCTGAGTAAATAGAAACATCAAAAACAACTGGCTATCTGTTGTGGGACAATAAATTCTATATATAAGTCGACGGTGTGGCAAGGGGCTCCCCAGTGTATGGTATCCCAAAGATATCTTGATAACGACAGGTTACAAAATACACTATCTATTAATATTTCCAGCAATTTCTTTATACTAAGTACCTAATTGTAACTTAAATATAATTGTAATAAGTATTTTTCCATCCACATAGTGTATAAACAAATATTTTGAGTTTGGGTTTTAACTTATTAAAAGGTATCAGAAGCTTAAATCCACTCTATGATAGTTTTGTCTCTGAAAATCTACAAATATTAAAAGAAAGATTATAAAAACGAGGGATTGGTCGTGGCTACATGACCATAGCCGAGTCATTGCGGTCAATTGCAGTCATTTAAGTTGTATACTAATATTGGTGATTTAATAAAATATATTATACTTTGCCCTATGCCAGTCGTTGATAACATATGGCATAACAATTTGGGGAGGCTCACCTAAAACCATTATGCTTAATCTTGAGAGATCACAAAGAGCGGTATTAAAAGTAAGCCAATTTCTTCCCTTCCATTACCCGACCAAAGATCTCTACGAACGCTGTGGCTTACTATCCATACGTCAACTGTTCATCCTAAATGCGCTACTTCGAAAACACTCAGACCTACATTACAGACCTAATATACTATGTAGCAAAAGACGCAAGTATGCAGTGTGCCCTAGTAGACGATTTAGGACTAGTTTCTCACATAGACATTTTACATTCCTTGGCGCGTATTTATATAACAAAGTTAACCGATTCTTATCCATATATCCACTTACCAAACATCAATGCAAGAAAGTCCTATCTAAGTGGCTTCAATCCTTAGATTATGAAAATACTGAAAAACTGCTGATTATTAATTACGAATTAGTCATATTTTGTAGCTGCATAAATAAATTATTATTATTATATATATATATTAATAGGTTGGTGTTTAAGTAGGTGTATTTTTATTATATTTAAAAGCAGACGAGCTAGCTGCTCTCCTGATGTACATCTGAGTGTTCACCAACATAGACCAGCTTGGCGACTCCTGGTTACCTGATAGGCGACAGATAGTATCATGATTGTAGCTAACGGATATGGACATGATGTGTTCTCTTAATATTGCACTAGTAATGCAAAGCAGGATTAAAAGGCTCGTGTGTGTGTGTGTCATTGATGGCTCAAGAAGCTGTAGTTGTTGCTGGGGAACAAACTACGATGGCGATAATTCGCTAAAGCTGAGAAGATGAAACATAGGTTTAAGCTTTTATTTATCAGAGTTATATAAAAGACTTCAAAGTTCAGCGTAATGAGTTTTTTAGCATCTAGGCTTGAACCTAATAACGTGTAAGTTAAGATGAGAATATTGACGGTTAAGTAAGTGAGATGGGCCTTACCGTAAACTTCCAAAAAATAATTTTGTTGTTGCCGTATTTATGAGAGAAATAATTTGTAACGTAAAGATGTTTCGTATTTTATATGATGTAATACAGAGAACAAGCAATGCAAGTTCATTATTATAGTATAAGCGACCGTCTTTTGACATTATTTGGTATTGGCATAGTCAACAACATAAGTAGCTAAAGATTGAACAAATTTAAGTGGTAAAGTAATTAAATTTCAAGGCATCATATTGGGCGGACTATATCGCCTATTCACCTTATAATAAAACACCGGCTAAGTACCAAATGATTGGCTGTCATGGAGCTAGAAAAAGAAAGCCCCACGAATTAAATGTTAAGCTCTAAAAGCATTAGTCTAATTAAAATCTTTAGCAGTTTACGTATATGCTTATGACAAGTACGAATCCGATATTTTCTTACCTTTGAGATTGATGATCTGTTATGACGGTAGCAATTATTTGATTTTTTGAATAGGAAGAAATTATAATTGATGTAAAACGTAGAATTAGACAATATTAATTACATTTTCAAAGGATTTGAATGTTTAATAATTGTGTTAAAAAAAGATGGAAAGTAGGTACTCAAAAACTTTTTATATGCGCGCGCGTACTTTGCTCGCTCAAGATATTAAAATAAGGAATGCACGTGTTTATGACGAAGAATGTAACTATAACGCACGCTCGGCTTCTTCATACTATTAAGATGACAAACAAAGATACAATACACTAGAGGGTTAGTTACCGTAGCCTAGCTTGCGTAAAGGCGCAGGGTCGCGATTGCATGGGAAAGTGATTCGCGCGGCCTCGCCGACTTTGTTTATGTCGAAGAAGACCTTGGTAGGTTTAGTCGGTATTAGTGGGATGTCGCTTTCTTTCCTCGGAGAGTCCGACGTAACTGCTCTGTCGCCACACGGAGAGGTATGCGTCAATGCAATGCCCCGCGTAAAACAAAGCTTGCCTAAAGGCAACTTGCGTGTTGCCCATCTTACAGAAAACAGTTACTGTGCTACTAGCGCAAAAATCAAAATTTATGCATTAGTATGTATAAATTTTGTATATATTTAATGAATTTTGTTACTTACTGACACTACAGGGCTGCCTTATGGGGCCTTCAAAATCAAGTCATTGCAGGAACTCAACACAAGTTTTCCGATTCAGGCTCCGCTAGTTGAAACGAAATCCTAGGCTGCAGCTATCGCTACCCCACACAAGTGTATATAATAGCACAACAAGTAGTACCTAATGTCTAGGCTTATGTATCTGTAGCAAATCTTTTTTTAGTGCAAGAAATCATCAAATGATCCCTCCGCTCTAGCGAAGCGAGCCGCAAGCCGAGCGAAGCGTTGAGATATGCCTATCTTGTACTTACTAAAATCACATCCATGTTACTTCTTCTCTACATTACAATTGCGTAGAAAGAAAAAAGTTTGATATATTTATAGGTAAGTAATAAGAGAGCATGGTGACATAATGTGAAAGCGTGGAAAGAATAGACGACAAAGATGGACTAAGAAAATGTATAAGGCAAATTTGAATATACAGTGTGTCCGGCCATGGACCAGCGATATTCTAAATACTTATATAACAACTATTTTAATACACAAATACACTCTTCATTTGAGTCGAATCCACTTCCTAGCTATGTGGCAGCCATTTGATTTTTTTGTTGAAAAATTCTCTATTTGTGTACAAAATAAACCATATCTCCCAAAGTTTTGATCATATAATAAATAAATAATAAATAAAAATGTTTATTTCATTTTCTACAATAAATAACAAATTGCATTCGGAGTTTCCTTTTACGCTAAACCCCGCCACCTGTGCCACCTGGGTTGATGATCGCCTCCTTCCCCGCGGAGGAGTACGCGTCAATGCATTCCACCACGTAAAAAAAAAAGGTGGCACAAAGAACCGTAGCGTGTCTACAAGCTTGAGCTGGTGACTTTGAGCAACTGCTGCAGCTAGCTATTAAATATTGTAAACCCATTAAATAAAATCTATTATGCATGTTAAGTGTTTTTTATGTTTTTCTGTTTAGAGTTCCGACAAAGACCTTTTGTGCTTGCGCATACGCTTTGTTCAAACGAAAATAACTTTTAAAGTTTTAGACACACAGTTGTAAATTTAATGTTGTAATGTAGCTTAGCTCAACATCTGTCGCATTAGTACAAAAATGAAAAGGCTTATGGGGGTGTTTTTGCAGTAATTAACAATAATTTGTTAATTTACATAATTTTCTGATGGTATATATTGAGATTCATATGTTTTTCAAAAATTATGGACATGTGAACACATTGTTTTGTATTGTAGATGGTAGACAGTGTTGTTGCCCTCTGAATTAGCCAATTTTTATCTCAATATGATTAAAACTTTGGGAGATATGATTTATTTTGTACACACATAGAGAATTTTCAATAAAAAAATAAAATGGCTGCCACATAGCGAGGAAGTGGATTGGACTCAAATGAAGAGTGTATTTGTGTATTAAAATAGTTGTTATATAAGTATTTAGAATATCGCTAGTCCATGACCGGACACACTGTATATATGACAGTGAGAATGGGAAGACATATGAGTAAATTCTTTGGTCATCTAATCAGATCTATCAGAGACGAAGTTTAGAAAAGCCAGGTTAAGAGCACCCTAAACCAAGGAACGTGCATAAGTAATGTGCAGATAATAAAGGATTGATGAGTGTTCTAGGTTTCTGAAAACCGGGAATCCGTAATGTATATTAATCATCTCTACGGAGAAATCCCTCTAGTGAAAAGGTATGTACCTATTTATGTATAAATACGATAAACCATAATTTAAATGATGTAAATCGTAATAATTATACTTTATAGAAAGACCAGAAATCGCAGATTTTACAATAAATTCTTCCCGTAACAAAGAAGACAATGAAAATCCTAATCTTCTTGTTGTTTATTTAGAACAGCAAAATATAGTTTTGTTAGTTGTGTATATGTATATTATAGTTCGGCAGCTCTTTGTGCTTCGTTCTATCTTGCAAGCGCATACTGTTATGCCACCATTCAATCCAAATAAACGCAAAAATATCCCTACAGGAATGCGACACAAAAATCCTTTGCAAAACACCAATTCTATGTTATAAGTATATATCTTTACAAAAAACTACATAGACAGCTAAACATACTCGAGTTGAACACACACGAATTCAAAACACAAAACACAAATCACAAAATGGCTTGTTTTTCAAAACTATGACAGAATTGAATCATTATTAACATACATCATATAATAATTATCACGCAAACACAAACACACATACACACACACACACACACACACACACACACACACACACACACACACACACACATACTCATACACACACACTTCAAATAACCATCACCAGCCACCACCACTAACATGATACCTCCACTTATAATAATTATGTATAATTTGAATCCCTATCATACCGAACACTGTCTCTTTTAAGATACAGGTATTATTGCCTAGTTTAAGAGACAGAGCTCAAATAGTGTACTTAGTAAAATTGTACATAGTTACGCTATTATAATAATTAAATTGTGTACTATACATATCAGTTAATTTTTGGTGATAAATAAACTTATTAATAATATTAATTTGGTTGTAAATATCTAGCTTATATTTTTTATTATTAATAATTAATGAAACCTTGCTTTAGGTTTGTTTAAGTTTTCGAGTATATCTCTGTGAATGCTATGCTATTTTTCATTGAGATTGTACGTGTTTAAATATTTAGATAACTAATTATGACCCCTGAATATCGTTGGCAACTCTGGTATAGGGCATAGGTAACATCGTTTGTATTAAACATTAGTTTATCATCTGTGAAAAAGAAAGTATAGTAATGAATCTAGACGGATATATTATGTATACCATCAATTTGGATTTCAAATAACTAGTATTCTTTGAAATTAAACTACTATATACGGATTTTATCGCCTTATTATTTGACACTTTATTACAAAATTTTGAAAACTGTTATACTACTATTACTATTAAACTTTACAAATTTTTAAGCTAAATAAATGATTGAAACTATTAAAACTACCGCTAACCGCTCTAATGCATAAAAGCTTTTTCTGCATTTCGACGCATAAGTATATATAATAAACTGCCGAGGTATATAGTTAATACTAAAGGTAATTCGATATTTAAAAGGCGTCTTCAAAAACTACTCATCTCTAAATGCTATTATTCGCTGAAGGAGTTTTTAGAGGATAAGAATATTGAAAATTTATGAACTCAATTTAATGTCAATTGTAATGTCAATCAATTAATTTTGAAAATAACATTTATTATTATTTGACATATTTACATAGTTGTTTAACATTTTCAATATTATTCTTTGACATATTTACGTATATTATGACATGTTATTATTTCATAGAATTAGATGACAGCCAAATTTGCATGCCCTATGGCTGGATATGGTCGAAGAACGATTAATTGTACTAGCATTAAGATCTGCACAGAAATGTATACCCATATTCGCAAGAAATAAATGAATTATGAATTATGAATTATTATGAATTATTTATACTATTACTACTATTATACTATTTATATTTATGTTTACACTTTCCCCGACGTTTCGGTTGCTTTTTAGCAGCCATAGTCACGGGGAGACTAGTATTCTTGTTAACCCCTCCATTAAGCTAGAATGCTTTTATTGGGAGTGGCTTCACGTCAGGAGTGCAAAGGGTAGGATTCGAGCTCATTACCTCAGTGGCGCAGCGGTTGTGAATGTGACTGTTGTGTATGATGTCACGTGTTTAATACCGAGTCGGGCAAACTACCGACCGATAACTAATTATCAAGTAATTCTCAGTAGCAGCCCGAAGTCATAAACTGTAATAGACTCGCTCCCTATTACATGGGACCTAAATCCATCGCTGGTGAAATATAGGTGATTAGTACACCTATATAAAATATCTCTGCAGAACTAGGCCCCATACAGTACACCGTTTTATTTGGTTACCGTCCAAATGAGCCAGCTCGCCCCTCGCCCAATTAGCACTAACCTCTTTCACAAAATCTCCGTAAGATTGTTGCAAACAGATTGTTAAACAGTGTTACTGTAACCCAGTGCATAAATTTTTATGATATCCCTTGCTTACCTCTCCCATCCCTTTGCTTTAATTTCTTCTTCTTGGGTCGACCACGCGCAAGTGATACTCCTGATGTTCAAGCGATTATAGACTTTGGTAAACTGTTCTAGCTTTCCATCTCCCGGTCGCAAGCCACATTCGTAGAAAAAAATTTGTAGAATCAGGACGAATCAAAACATTTGATTAGATAAGTAACTTATAAAGTATACATACATATTCTTAACAGAAATACGATATTTCCTTTTGTCATATTACAACAAAGAATTATCCCTCAGAAATACCCTTGTATGTATAAAATAACATATTTTTAATGAATTAGTCTTTTCGATGTAAATAGGTACTTATCAGTGCGTTAACTTTTTTATTATGCTTTGCTTATCTTTAATTGTTTTATTTATTGTTACTATCTACAGTGCAACATTGTACATAAGGAGATGCCCTTTCTTGTTTAAAGACATCGGATAGAAAAGTAAACAAATGGTTTTATTATCGTAAATGTTCTTTAGTATATAAGGGGGTTGGTTGTTCTTAGAAGTACAGTTGAACTCACACCGAGTCGACTCCACGATGAGAGCTGTCCTGTTATTTGTGGTGTGCCTGGCCGGCGCGGCCATGGCGAGGGAGATTGACGACACCAACTTTGGTGAGTATTCAGTTTAACTTCTAATGTCTCTTCCATTGATATAGATATTTTTATTAGTACTATTGAAAATACGTTTAAAATGACGTTTCCATAGTAGCATCCGAAAATATTTTATTCTAAGGCGTTTATGTCTACGACTACTTCGTTTGTCCCACAGCTTTAAGTTGGCGCATATATTTTTGGTCAAGGATTTATTTCCGGGGTGGAAAATATGAGACTGCTTTTTCGTCCTTGGGAGCTTTCAATAACGGCACATAATCTGTAAATATGCCTGTTAGATGTCAGTTGGTTCGCTCCCTATTTAGCGCTACCAAAACACAGAAGTGTACTTGGTACTATAAAGTCTACGTATATATTAGGCAATCATAGAATAAATTATTACATCTATATTTCATTAGCTCCACATGTTTAGATACCATGTAAAAGGGAGCGAAACTATTGCGTTTTACCGGAGATTGATCAATATTTTTTCTAAATTGTGCTTAGTGTGATTGTTGACACGTTTCTAATCCAAAAACAGGATTTCATCGCCGTTTATATTTAGATCGGTTATCTTAATGCCTATGCTTAAAAGTTATTAACACTTTATTTTTTCAGTCAATATGGATATTAAGAACCGGCAAATTGTTGTTTTGAAACTGCTTAACCATGTGATGGAGCCTCTGATGTACAAGGAACTTGAGGACGTGGGCAAAAACTTCAAGATCGACGAAAATACTGAACTATTCACTGTAGGTTTAAAGTCATCTTATTATTATTTATTCTTGATGATTTACATTTTTCTATAATTATTTTCACTTTATATTTACTCCTCACTAATATTAAATTTTGCTATTTTAGAAACATGATGTTGTGAAAGATTTTCTGACCATGTTGAGGGTTGGAGTACTCCCACGCGGTGAAGTCTTCACCCTTCACGTCGATCGCCAGCTTAGAGAAGTCGTCACCATGTTCCACATGCTGTACTACGCTAAGGACTTCACCACTTTCTTGAAGACCGCCTGCTGGATGCGTCTTTACCTTAACGAAGGCATGTTCGTCTATGCTCTTACCGTGGCAGTCAGACATCGTGAGGACTGCAGAGGCATCATCCTTCCTCCTCCTTATGAGATCTATCCTTACTACTTCGTACGCGCTGATGTGATCCAAAGGGCTTACATGCTTAAAATGAAGAAGGGTCTAGTGGACCTGAAGCTCTGTGACTTCTACGGTATCAAGAAGACTGACAAAGACGTTTACATCATCGATGAGAACATTTACGACAAACGTGTTTACCTGTCTAAGGAGGACAAACTGCGCTATTTCACTGAGGATATTGACCTTAATACCTACTACTACTACTTCCACGTTGACTATCCGTTCTGGATGAAGGACACAATCTTCGATAAAATCAAAATCAGGCGTTTTGAACTGACCATGTACATGTACCAACAGATATTGGCCAGGTATTACTTGGAACGTCTGTCCAACGGATTAGGTTTGATAAGGGACTTCTCTTGGGATAAGACTATCAAGGAGGGTTACTGGCCTTGGATGAAGACGCACAACGGAATTGAGTTCCCAGTCAGGTTTAACAACTATGTCATTGCTCACGATTATAACCGTGATATCATCCGTCTTTGCGAAGAGTACGAGAGGATCATTAGGGAATGCATCATAAAGGGATACATTGAAGTAAGTATACGTTTAGACATAACAAATGGTATATAAATAAATCGTACTTAAAAGTAATACTTGCGGCTTGGTTTTAGGTCAACGGTATGAGGCTCGAAATAACTAAGCATGACGACATGGAAATGCTCGGTAAGCTGATCTACGGCAAAATGGACAAGACTGTTATTGACAGAGTGCATGTCGAAGCCTATCGCTACCTGCTGATCGTTATGAAGGCTGCTCTTGGCCTGAACACGCTTAACTCTGACAAGTAAGTCACCATATTGTTTTAAAACATTTGAATAAATGCCATTGATAGTTACAGATAGTGAGACATCGCTTTATTAAAGCGATAAAGACTCGAGCAAAATGGTCAAACATGCCAGAAATAATACCAATCGTACGTATATTCACGCATTTTTATTTCGCATCTAATTGAAATTTTTTTACAGGTACTTTGTCACATCCACTGTACTGGACCACTACACCACTGCTCTCCGTGACCCCGTATTCTACAAGCTCCAGAAACGCATCATCGATCTTGTATGCCTTTTCAAACTGCGTCTGCCAAGCTACACCAAAGAAGACCTTTACTTCCCCGGTGTGAAAATCGACAACATAGTAGTTGACAAGCTTGTCACCTACTTTGATGACTATCTTATGGACATGACCAACGCCGTAGTTTTGACTGAGGAGGAACGCAGAAAGACCAGATCTGACATGGTCTTCATGGTCCGCAAACGTCGCCTCAATCACCAGAAGTTTACGGTCACCCTCGATATCTTGTCTGACAAAACTGTTGACTGTGTAGTAAGAGTCTTCCTTGGACCGAAGAAAGACCACATGGGCCGCCTCATCGACATCAACGTGAACCGTCTTAACTTCGTTGAACTTGATACCTTCTTATACAAGCTGACCACTGGCAAGAACACAATCGTAAGGCACTCCTATGATATGCACAACCTGGTTAAGGACCGCATGATGACTCGCGACTTGTGGAAGAAGGTTGAATCAATTACTGACATGAGGGATCTGCTGATGAAAGACTTGAGAAACTACCACACTGGTTTCCCCACCAGACTTCTGCTTCCTAAGGGTTATGTTGGTGGTATGCACATGATGCTCTACGTCTGCGTTACCCCATTGAGACTTGTCGACAACGTAGACATGTCTATTTTGGACATTACTCGCAAGGACAACATAGTTGACTTCAGATCTACCGTACTTCTCGACAAGATGCCTCTTGGCTTCCCTCTGGATCGTCACATTGACGTCGGCAACTTCTTCACTCCTAACATGAAGTTTGTTGATGTTATGGTCTTCCACAAGACGATGGCCTGTGACATGAAGACTAGATGGTACCGATGGGTACTAAAGGACTACGACATGGTTGACAGAACATGGATGACTGACTCATATTTCGTTGATACCGATATTAACATGAAGATTGGTCGGGATGTTAACCTGAATGACATGTAACTGGATAAATCGTATACCGGATTACCTGACTAATATCTTTGATGAGAATGCAAGCGATTATTTGTTTATTTTGTAGACTTCTTGACTGATTGCATAAATGCTAGCTTTGTATTTTTAGTGTAATGAAAGTGTTATACAATTGTGTGACGTTCTAAATAAATGAAGCAAAAATAAAACGTTTATTATTTTAATAATATTGTTTGCGCTGAGTATTGTTTCGTTATATTTATTACGAGAGTCTATTTAATATTAGATATTACTCGCAATTCCAACCACTTATCTTCATTTTTTATAACAAAATCTAGTAGGACATAGTACCTACTATTCAAACTATTGCACACAAAATTTTAATTCACAGGCAAAGAAAGCTTTTTTGGAATTGATAATATTAGTAACTGTATATACTAAAATATAAAATAGGTCGATATATTAAATACACAATCATTAGACTAATCAAAAAAATCAAATTCTATAATTATACTAGATCCACTTACGCACGTTTTCAATCTCAGTTTATCTACATACACATACATACATACACATACATACATACCAATCATAAAACCCCACACATTTTTATTTTAGAAGTTTAATTATTGTTAGTTTTTTATATTTTATTTGTTTTTAAACCGATGCAATGTCTGCATACTCTAGATGTTAAGCAACTAATGTATAAAGTGTGGTTATCGCGACACAAGCCTCGAGCTTAGTGCGTAAGCCGCTGCCAATTATAAAAATGTGTAAAATAGTAAATAGATAAATAAAATACAAAATAAAATAAAATTTAACTTAGCTAAATGTTATTTTGGTACTCAAGTGGTAGTTGCAGCGTTTCTGTAACCACCTGATAATAGACGGTAACTATAGCACAGAGGCTTATAACATCTAATTTAATTACTAGCACGCAGTCACCCTTCAAAACAGCACGATCTTAAGGAGTTTTAGAAACTCTGCTCTTTGCTAAATATCACAAAGTTACTTCCCAGCGATATTCTATAAGTTGGAAATGCTTACCCAGTTGGGTAGTGACCTAACTTGGAGTGCCAAGCTTGTATGAAAACTTAGTTCAAATAGGGAGCTTGTATATCAAATTATGTAATAATTGTCGTGAAGTTTCAGTAAGTAGTTTATTTCCTTTTTGTAAAGTAATTGTATTGTTGAGGACAATATCAAATTAATTTTGAAGAAAGAAAAGCGAACAGTCTCCTTTTAAAAAAATATGTATGTAAGTATATATTTAAAAAAGGAAGCCGCATTAGGAATAATCCCTAACTATTGTGGCGAAATCTACAAATCCCACACGGGATTATCACGGGATATCCCACTTCGAATCCCACACGGGACAAAACTTTGTGTGATCCAAGAATGGTCGTTCCGAGTCTGTATGTTCTTTGTGTTCGTTGTTTGCAAGATTTTTTTATAAAAAAGTTTCTTTATAAGTAAAAAATAATGTAGGTACACCGAGACTTATAACAAATACACAAAATTTGGTGCGACTGGCAAGGGGATCACTTATACCATGGCGCAAATCATGTGGTAGTGCATAATAAAATTTCGATTTAAGTGTTGGTAAAAGGAAGCAAGCTCCTAATGCAATAAACAAAGACACATATAATAAATTTTAAATATAATATAAAAACAACATTAAATGAAATTAAACAGTCGTGTGATCGACTTCAGTCTTTGATCATCGTTGAAACCTGGTATTTAAATCAACCTGGAGCAGCGCAACTGTTTAAGTACCTTTTTTTTAATCTGGGTGAATGCATTGATGCATTCCTCTCCGCGGAAAAAGGGTAGCGGTGAGCGTATATTGGGCTCACTCGGGGTAATATGGAACATCCCGAGTACTACCGACTAAACCTACCATGATGTGCTGTTTAAGAACCTAGCACAACACAGCAGCCTACCTATTGTGTATCTGCGGTGGGTAAGGTTTTCAAAGCTCAAAAGTACCCGTAAAGTTAGTTCCTTGCGCTGACAGCAATAATACCTTTTTTAAACTCTCTAGGCGGAACCTATGCTGTTTACATACTTCTTTCATAATTATTCGTATTAATAATGGTGGACAGTGTTTCTGGTGCCTAATTTATTATTATAAAACATTGACATGAGTTGTTTAGATTTGCAAATATACTTATAAGACAAACACTTATGAACTAATTTAGACGTTCTACATTAAAACAATCAGGTAGTAACTTGTCTACAAAGAGATCCATGTAAGCGAGGTATTTACACATGGTAAATCTTAAACTCTTCAGTAATTTTAAGGTATACCTAGTTAAGATGCCAGAAACATATCTTACGCAGTCATGTGTATGAAATATCCTAGAATTTAAGCTTTATAGCTAAACTAGATTAAATCTAAATCATTTCAAAGGATGAAGATAAGATAAAGTCAAAGTAACTATGGTCCTGGGGTTTCAATTAACGCCGTAACATAACATACTAATATGTAAGAACGGAAGTAATCGAATCCTACATAAACTAATATTAGAAATGCAAATGTGACTTTGTTTGTTTGTTTGTTACGCTTTCACGCCTTAACGACTCGACAGATCATCATGAAATTTCGCATACACGTTGTCTGGGATACAGAAAAGGACAAAGAGTACTTTCATCCAAAAAAGTTATATTTATGCGAGTGAAGCCGCGGGTAAAATCTAGTAATAAAATAAAAGCCGTAGTACCTACTTCGGGTTCAGTTAAGTCACATTATCAGCATATAATGTACATACATTTATAGAAACACACATAGATAGCGTTACTCATAAATCTCTATAAGAGTAGGCAAATTTGTGTAACACCTTAAGGGCCTAAAATCATAGTTGACGAAGAATAAGAAGGATGATTTTAGGTCACACCTGTAGATAGAAGGTTTTGAGGCGAACCTATTGTTGTCTACTGAGTTAGTTCTAGACTCCGAGCTGCAACTGACAATTTTCTGACGGAAATGCCCAATAACACATTGTAAGAGACGTAAATCGAACGCGAGACCTTATGCATAGTAGTATCGAGTACCGATGCACTACCGAGGCAATCAAAATACAATTACTTATACTTAACTATTTTACTAAATAGTAGGTAGATAGTTAGGATTTCCACTTACTTCATTCCTGTTATACTTTCTAGTTTCATTCACTCATATTTTATCACATCGTTCATGCACGCTCGTCGGCTTAAAATGCTCTAAACCTGAACTATCTTTAGAAATTCTCCTGTCCTCACAGAACGTTCATTTCATTCCGCCTATCTTGTTCATGTATTTTACTTTTTAATTATATATTTTTTTTATTAATCATCTTTGAATGCTTTTTTGGATCACACAAATTTGTGTGTGTAGGGATCGAACCCACAATATGTGGCTCTCGCAAAGTTACAAGGCGAACTACGAAAACACCACTACGTGTTCTGTACAGATAATATTTTGGAGGTAAATGTAAAGAATCATCTTTACATCTGCGTAAATATATTTAATCACTCATAAAAAGTTTAATGATAAGAAGAAAATAATAAAAATATTTACTGACAGGTGAAATTATATTACATTTTAGGCACTTTCAGTAGGTAAATGTATGTACCACCTATCTGTTATTCGTGACTTTGCTCATATCTAAGTAAAAAGCATTAATAACTCAAGACTACAGACAATCCAAATCGTAACAAAAAGGAAGACTTTGGTATTTTTAGACGATATGGAAATAATAATATAAAGCTAAAGCTCGTACTGACATCTATCTACAACTAAAAGAAGCTTACGTATTGCTGGATTCAATGAGGTGATAACAGTTTAGTGTATCTTGAGCTAGATGGCGTAGTGATAGTTATTTTAAGGGGTTTCTTTCTGAATACCAGCTAGCAACATAAAAAGTATATTTTATATAGGTACCTCTTTTAAGATTTCATACTTCAAGGATGCGAATAGATCCTATTGCTGAAGTCTACTTTGTCTGTCTGACGCATCGATAAAGAGCTCTCTCTTTAAAACTTAAGTAGAAAGCTGGCATAAACACCAACGCTCGTTGAAGTCTGCTGTGTGTGAACATGTGCAACAGGGGACCGACCACTACCTGAGATTTGACAAACTACAGATTCTCGCTAAAGAACACCGATTCCTACCATTACCATAAAAAACATCCTAATTTCAATAGAGAAGATGGTTGGAATGTACCTACCAAAATGTAGCTTGGGATCCAGTTATTCAAATAGTCAAACCCAAGAAGAAGCAAACTACAGCTAGACTTCATGATACTTTGAGCTCATTCTACGTAAATAGAAACACCAATGATTAAATTATGTTCGGGTACTTTCAAATAACTACACTGGAACATTGAGAGAACTACCATCTTAGTTCCCCCGTGATCATGGCTGCTGAAAAGCAACCGAAACGTCGGGGAAAGTGTAAAATTAAATCTGAATAGTTCTATAATTTAAATAGCTTAAATTGAAGTAAACAGTAACAGCTAGTAAAAGTGTTTACCAATAGTAGTTTAAAGTTTAAAAATTATGTAATAATAGTGTTTTATAAAAAATAAACTACGCGATAAAATCCGTATAAAGTTTGTTTAATTTCAATGTATAACATTCGCGTAAACATAAGACAATATTATGTAAAAATAAAAATGTTATATCTTACATGAGTACTTGTACATGAGTAAGGATTACCAGAGTGATGTGATCAATTTATTCCTAGACTCGACTTGCAATCTTCAAATATGATCCTACACACATTGTAATGTTATAATAATAATAATAAATAATGTTTTATTGTCAGAAAAATGGAGCACAATATGTGAAACTTGTTCTATGACTTAGAGTTAGCACAATATTTACTACTCGTATTATAAGAAATTTCTCAAACTATGCTATAATTATGCTACACAATACTATGATAAATAACCATTTGTATAATCTTTGTAAAGTTGTATACATGTACCTATATAGCATGCATTAAAGCATGCTCATGTTTAGATTCACGCCTGTAAATCTATAAAGTCGTAAACATATATTACACCCACACATCGCCAATTATGGCTTAGCCTCCACCACATAAAAGCAGGCGAGTCTATTATTGCCATTGGACACATTTCTACACTCCATTTTGTACATTGTACCTCACGTTCGACTGCAAACATAATCGCAATTACATTCCACAAAACTAAAGAATAATAGCAACATCTATTAATAACTCAGCGAAAATATTCCAAGTATATAATGTAACACAGTGCATTACATAATAAAAACGTTATCAAACCATATCAAGGTTAAAAAATCATCGTTATTTTCTTTCGCGATAATTCTGACTGACCCCACAGATCTTTTTCTCCACTTTCGCATAACACTGATAATTATAATTATTATTGTTTGATAACGGCTTGTTATGTTTACAAATACACTTTTGTAGGTGACTTTTATTTTTGGTGTTCCGTATCAAAATATAAGAAATGAATTTCTGTAAAATATTACAAATAGGAAATTGAGATCTTTAATTTTACACTATTGTGTATGTATACATAGGTATATAGTCGCATGCCTATATCGTCGAAGGGGGGGTTAAAGGTGTTTTATAACCACATTTCCACAGCCATATAACCACTCACGTAAAAGAAGCCTATTGTTGTCTATGCAGTTCCAGACTGTTACTGAAAATATCTTTACAGAAAAATGCGTAAATCTTTGCACGACCCAACAATAGAAACACTTCGCCATCGGAGCAGTCTTCACATGTATATATATTTTATAAAAATATATGATCATATTCCAAGATTGTCGCATATTATAGCTGTTTCAATTTCTCACCAAATAAATGTAAGGCCGAAGCCGCATTGGTCAGCGATGCGACACAACAACATCAACGTATATCCTTCGGCGGTGTGGACCGGAATATGTTTATATGAGTTTGTTTTCACGAAGTCGCCAATATGTCGCCGTTGGCTGTATGTAGTGCGGCCTCGGCCTAAAATATTGTTTATTCCTGAGTGAAAAGTATTTTAGACTGCTTTTTGTACCGTGAATGGATATTGCAAACAATTTAAATATAGAAAACAGGACTCGTGATGTTAATAATTGAATATCTATAGGTTAAGAAATTCTCTGCCAAGGCACATGTATCCTTCTTCCTTCAATCATGGGTCCTTAAAGCGGGGCGTGGAAAAGCACCTTCGCAGGCCGTCAAAGTAGGGACTTCAACATCGCCTCAGCTGCTATGACGACGGTATGGAGGCCATTGCTCTTGGACCACATGACTACTTATCATCAGTCGGAGTGTGCTCATTATGACGAGCAAAAAGTTTAAATCCCGGGTCGGGCAAAGTTTTCTTGGATTCTGCTATAAAGGAACTCTCTGTAGCAGCTTGGAGTCTCGAGATACGCCCAGTTGACGGCAATGAGCTCATCCTATTTTATGTGGAACCTAAAATCAGAGTTGGAGAAATGTGAGTGTAACATACATCTACTAATCCCTTCGCAGATAGAAGCGTGAGACTAAATAAGTGTCATCTCTCACTACCTCTTTAGGATAGTGGTGTGATACATGTATGTATTAGCTTTATAATTCCCATGAAAGAAGGAATTTAGTACGGAACCCCAAACCGTGCGCCGTCCGACCGATTATAATGTTGATAAATTAATCCAGTCTCACAATCAGTTCCAACAACTCCTCTGCCAATTTAGTTATGGATGCTAATATGTAGAACACAGGAACACAACACAAGGTTATTTGGCTATGATCTCATATATAATGACTTGTCAAGTCGCTCTGTTTTCAACGCTCTGCCCTTTGTCACCTAACATGTGTATTAGTACCCCTAGGCTCGCTAGACTTTGCCCGCGTAAATCCCACGGAGTATACGGAGTCGTAAATCTGGGTCATGATCTATCTATGTGCCAAGTTTGATTCAAATCCGTTCGACAGTTACTGTATGATTGAGTTACAAACATCTAAACATGTTAACAAACTTTCAGATTTATAATGTTACACATTTTGTGTGGATTATAAAATGAACGGGACAAAAGTGATTAATTATATTATTCTGGTCTGTTTGTTGCTATTGATAACTTTTTGATAGAAAGGTCCAATAATACTTTTCCTAGAAAAGTCATCATTATCCTTAAGTACATAATATAAAACAAAGTCCCCCGCCGCGTCTGTCTGTCTGTTCGCGATTAAACTCAGAAACTACTAAACGGATTTTCATGCGGTTTTCACTAATACTGCCGTCGTTATGAAAAGTGCAATAACTAAGTTTAAGCTAATTTCGAGAAAAACGCGGTTAAAGATTTTATTTTTTATTTTGTTTATATCTCCGTCACTGTACATGGTATCGACTTGAAACTTTCACTACATGATAGATAAAAATGTGGAGAATATTATGTAGAACTTAATCTTTGTAAATACATTTGTTCCCGCTATAAAAAACAATAAATCTACTTATGTTTAGTATTATTAGTATGTCGAAAGAATTAACTACTTATTGCACTAATGGTTAGGAAACCAATTTTATGCATTTTTGAGTGCTAGCAATTAATAAATTTGTATAAGTATTTCCTAACCATAGGTGCATTAAGTGACTTATTTTTTGCAGTTACTTTTTTACGTCAAACATGAATAAATAGAAGTTTGTAAAACTTTATTTTTAATGACTCATGGTTACAATAAAAATGATACCAGGCTCGGTCATTTGGTACTCAGTAACGAAATTGATGCTCTGATAACAAACGGGAAACCTATGAATGTAAAAATGTTGTTAACGTTTAATTTACTAACAAGTATAGAGGATTACAAATAATGAAATATGCTAATTATAAATGCGATAACTATACTTATTTTGTACAGAGTGTGGCATGATCGAGGACGTGCATCATATTTTAGTGGAATGTGTCCGCAACGAAACTTTAAGACGCGATATATTTAACAATATTAATATTGTTAATAATGTAGGTGGTTGCAATAGTGTGTTGTCTCAACCAGACTCAAAGGATGCCAAAGCATTATACAAATTAATAATAATCATAATCATAACTTTATTTACAAGAATATGGTCAAGTATACAGGATGGTCGTGTTATAAAAATGTACAGCATATTCTGCCACATGTGGCGTGCAAAATACATAATAATATACAATAAATGTTTGTTATATTATTACATGTCTAATATTACATTAAAAACAAAAAGAAAGAAAATAGCTGGTCCATTAAATTAACAATACATGGAAATGTCAAGTAATGCTTCATGCTTATGCCCATATACCTTGAAAATGGCATTTATTTGATACCAATAAATAGTACTAATTATATAATTATAAAACATGTAATTTAGATTAAATGGATCCTGATAAGAATGTCGTACCTATTGTGTCGTACGTATTGTCGTACCTTAGTGGAGGTCTGTTTAAAGGCAAGATCCTAAATAGATAATATAAGTATAACTAATAGTATAAGATCCTAAATTATCATGTATGTAAAGTGTAGTAATTATTGTATGTTGTATTACGAGGACGACATGGTCGCTTCTTTATTGTGGACCAAGTCCTTTAAATAAATGAAGATTTAAAAAAAAGAAGCTATACTTATTGCAGATATGGTTTGTAAAATTACTTAAACGTGTAAATAAGCTTCCTTAATATATCTGCAATAACTTAAACTTATTGCATTTATAACTAGTAAATGAAGATTACAAATAAGGAAATATTCTAATTATAAATATAATAACTTTACTTATTGCAGATATAGTTAGAAAAATACTTAATAGCGTAACTAACTTATTCTTATCTCAATTATATTAGTCTTGATAAGTAAATCATAAAACACGGACCTAAATGTTGCTGTGAAGCTTAGTATTAATCCGGCTCTGTCATAGATACGTAAAAACTGTCTAAAGAGAATATATAGTACTCGTTCTGCTGATTCCGAACGTGTAGTTAACTCAATTCGGCTCAAAACTCTGGTTATTGCACTTTTCGTAAGGACGGCAGAATAGACAGAATGATTCATGAGTAATGTTTAGGTGTATAATTTGTTAAGGTTTTGTACTACCCGTGCGAAGCCGAGTTAGATCGTCAGTCGATCGTAGTCATACATAAAATCACGTCTGTGCATCTTCGATACCTTAGGTAGAGATTTTCACATTCAAAGTTTGCTAGCTATTTAAGTGTCATGTCAAAGAGAGAGAGACCCTTGTCGTCTACGTACCTACATGGTTCGTAAGACAGACAAATCTGAATAACACTGTCACCGTGACAGCTCATGTCAGGATTTGAACTCACAATTGGCGGTTGCATAAATACTCACATTTATACTACAAGGCATTACATTTTTTTTAAATTATGCTTTAACCTTTTAACCGCCCCACGTCATAACAGTTGTTGTGCCCCCAGCGCCCGGCACAGTGAATCGAAAATAAATACTTACAAAAATAAATACTTATTTTAGGACTTTTAATTATGAGACTAAAGTGTATTAAATTGTAAATGATTACTTAATTATCCATTTACACAATATAAACATTTTTTTGATAGAATACACCTTAATTAAATAAAAAAGCAGATTAAACGAGCTGTGGTATCTGGTCGGAAATATACGACGCTGGCGAAATGGACACGAAAATATTTGTCGGATTAATCCGACGTAAGCGGTTAAAAGGTTAAACAATAATATCACTTCGCTGCGTATGATCATCAAGTCTATTATTCTCCGAGCCTAGTATTTTTGTAAAGCAAATGCAGGTCAGTTTCTAAATGTACCGGATGACACTGATTAACAGAATGTGCCTATTTTACGCGGAGCAATGACCGTTTGACCGCCGTCCATATAGCATCCTCACCGGGTTAGTCTGAATATAACCAGATAGCTTCGAATCCTGCACAATAATTTCTTACCAAAGCTTTTTATTAAAATTTATAGTTACGGGTTTTCTTTTTGCGAAAACATCTGCAGATACTACGCTATTTTAAGTTATGACATTGGTATAGTTATTTTTAACATATCCAACATAATGCCGGTCAAAAATGACCGCGAACAACTCTTTTTATTGAGTCTGCTAATATAGTATTCACATTGTTAAGGTGGGACTTAAAAATGGATGGACCTCTATCTTATACGTTATCGGTATTAAAGCAAGATGCTTTGACATGTCATTTCTATTTTGTAATCGATTAGACGTTATAACCATAATATAGCCCGTGGCTCCGCTTACTAGCTAGCTTTTACCTGCGGCTTCGCTCGGGTTCAGTACTTTTTCCTGGATGAAAGGTACCTCATATCATTTTCTGTGCCCCTGAACACGTGTGTACGAAATTTCATGATCGGTCAAGTAAAGATAAGCCGTGAAGCCGGGGGTAGCCAACAACAAACCCACATTCGCATCACTACATTTTATAAAATAAAGTCCCCGGCCGCGTCTGTCTGTTCGCGATAAACTTAAAAACGACTGAACGATTTTTCATGCGGTTTTCACCAAAAGACTGATTCGAGGAAGGAAGGTTAAGGTCTATAATTTGTTAAGGTTATCCGTGCGTTTGTATATCTGGGGCGAGTCGCTATTTTATAACATTAGTTAGAATTGGCTAAACGCGCACAGGTCACGGTTTCACTACATTATGTGATGAAATTTACACGATACATTCAAATAGTTAATACTTGATACTCGAGGTACCGTATCGTAGCCAAATGTACATTAAAATGAATGATGTAAATCCGTGTTCTAAGCACACAAACTGACAGACATAGAAACGTGATTTATAACGTGTAAAGCCAAACATAAAAATGAATATTATGTTCCATCCGTAATTCAGTAACGTCGAAATGTCTAGAATATATTATGTATAGTAGTTGTCTTCCGTTCAATTACCCAATGATTTTTGGACCTTAAAGTCAAAACACAGAGTTTATTTTTGTTTGCAGTTTGCCAACGAATTGGTAATTACGAAGAAATGTTTTTAAAATTGTTTAAAATTTTTTTTTTCTAAAACATGTATTATATAATCGTACATTTACGAGCAGCAGAATATAATATCTTTGAGATACATTGCTAACGACATTATGATCTTTCTGTTGTAATTTTGCACAATAATATAATTGTCTGTTTTACAATATTGTTGGGACTGTGTTCATTTAAACGCAGTCCCAACTTGTCTTATTGTAACTGACGACTAACTGGGTCAGTTCCCGCGAAATATGTACTAGTCTAACGTTGCAGCCCTCATAGAGAGTCAGTTTAAAATTTCCTTTGACTTCTATTTACCATATTATAGATATTGAAACAGGCATTAAAATATCTACGGATGTATGAAATCCAATTGCGCGAGCTATGATTTTATATATTTCACGGAAACTGGGCTATTGTCATACAACAGGTGCGATTACTATAATCCAGCCAGCCACATCCACTACATAGTTATTCCTGGTTATACCTAATTATTACTTTATATTTTTAACAGTTTATTATATCGTTACTATTTCATTCTGCTCTAACATATACAATTACAGTATTTTGACAAAACAGAAATTGACCATAGGATTTAGCAATAGGTCACAAATTTACATGACACGATTCCAACATATTTAGGCAGTCATACATATTTTCGCACCAAAATAAAGATTTTCTCTCTATCTCTTTAAAACAGGATAGTTAAGTCAAACAGTTTCTATTTAGCACCTATGAATGGTGCATTCTGATAAATATTATTATAAACAGGCGCCTACACAGAAAGTAACTCGTTAAAAGCAAGCCATCGTTAAATTTGTTCACGGGTAGCTTTTTATAGAAACGGGATGCGAACTTCACGGGTGGTTTAATTGGCGGGTATCAGTGCACCGAGTGTAGGTGGTTTTACATACTATACAAGTATACACCTATGGTATACGCGATCAAAGAATCTTTGTTTCGAGTCTGACTTTAGGTTGAGTCTGCTATTTTAACATAACAGTTATTCAGTACAGCTATTTTAACTGTTATTAAAAGCTCCTACGGCTTAAGAGTCTAGAATGCCCGCTACATCACTTTTTGTTATTTGTTCTTTACTATTGGGCATTGGGCATGTGCAAACTGTAGGGAAACATGTTTGATATTGCTATCTAAGCATTTAATATATAATGCATAATGCATTAGTATGTGTGCCTACGTGCGGCTGCGTCCGCAATCATATAATAAGTTTAGTCGAGAATAAAGACAGTTTACGTGAACACATATATTCCTTTTATTTAATATTCCAAAATATAATAGGTAACCCTATACACAGATAGATATTACCTAAACAAACCATAGCTTTCGCATTGCATAAGGACAGATCAAATGGTGATAATAGTTCTGCCATCAGCGGTTACCAGCAATAAGCTATACTGGTTTTCCCTAGAGACTGCAATATAGGATCTTATTATTTAACACAAATTTTAGTGTTACTTTTACACAAAAAATCACTGTTTCACTAACCGATCCCGAGCATTCTTTGTGTATCTTATTACAATATTTCTTTATATTGTGGACGAGTTTTCTTACCTGATGTCATGTGATGTAATCGACGATCGAACACGCTTACTAACATTAGCCTATTTACTCTAGATAACAGTCAGATTATATCTAGCTGAAAAGAAAATAGGTATAATCTTATAATTATAATATATTTCTTTTTCGGCACCACTAATCCATTTAGGATTTGTATAAATTTTCTTGCACATAGGTGGAATGTCAAGCATCTAAGCTTGGCGCCGTGCATCTGGGATCTTACTACCATTTCTTAAAGCATTGTCGAGCCAAAGATATACACTCTGCAGCGCGCTGTCTCATTGCTGGTCGTATGTTATCTTCAATGATCAAATAGGCTTTGAGGAGTTGAGCTGATCACACAATCAATAAATATCAATAATACGTGTAGTGTTCGATGTTCGGAGCTCGGTAACTTTCCGTTGGCCAATGCATCGTTATCAATGAGCTTCTTAGTTCTTTCGAAACTTTTAGAGCCTACAGTTAGTGTTTTACCAAACTATCTCTCCATGAGATGTACGAATGATGCTATTACACTGATATGAGTTCCCACAAAGTATGCTTGACTTTTGTAGCAATAGGTTTGGCCTTGAACTTGATGTAGGAGTTAAAGTTAAGTATAGATATTAAAAAAGCTGTAGTTGATTGGTTAAAGTTTTAGATAAGATTTAGAAATTAGTCTGCTACAAATTGAGACCCCCCTTGCTTAAAATAATATTATATATTATTTTGCAAGACAAAGTGAGGAATGGATTTGTTGCATTGCATTATGCCTGCTTGTCATCTCTTGAACTTTATCACGTCCCTGACTTTGGGCTAAGTCATTTTAGTCAAAACAAATCTTGTAATGATAACGTTGTTTTGTTTTTTTAATTAATCACAGGTTACGAAAGTTCACGACAAATGTTTTTGTATGACATCATTGCTGTTGAATTTACCGTAAATTATATTGTGATAGGAATATTACTGATGAATAATAACTGGTTATATATTATTAAGCTGTAATAGATTAAGATTTAAGCAGTTGCCAGGTGCAAACATAATTTTACTAAAAAGGATTACAATGTCGATATTATAAATGCAGAAATACTATTTTTAAGGTACATACTCTTTAAGCTTCTGTAGGCTTAACGAGTAATTAGTTAAAATAAACTATTTTTTCCTAATTGTTAAACTTTTGAAAACCTTAAACTACTGTAAACATATTTTTTTTAATTGTAGAATGAATCAATCCCGAGCTTTAGAAAAAATATCTACGTGATAAGCATTAAATGCCTTAACAAGAAAATCAGCTTTACGAAAATCTCATTGCACTGTATCAGTTTGATCTTAGAGTGCAGTTAAGCCATAATTGAACACGCTGATCTAATGTGGGTGATCTGATCTAAATTTCACTAATATTCCAGAATATATTCTTTAGTGTAAGACGTGTTGGATTTTTCGCAATTATTTAATAAATATCTAATAAAATAGTTAAATATTTTTATAAAAGTCTCATTAGTATGCCTGAAATGCAACTTTGGCATAACTGAAAATCTTTAGTTTGGGAGCAAGCTATAGCAGATTTACTTTCAACGTTTGGTATGCGCTTGTCAAGGCACTGCAGAATTGCCGCTTGTATATAGAAATGTGGCCAAACCTGGAGCTGCCCGGCTGGTTAAGAACGTCCGCCCTACAGAAGGTCGGATCCAAACAAGCTTCTGTTGTGTATCTCTGCTGACTAGGCCTCCAGAGCTACCTACTTAAGGAGGGCTGCACCGTCTGCAGCTGGTTCAGCAACGTGGATCTTATCTCTGGTGTACACAGCATCTATAGATTATATGATAGCTGCTTACGGTCAGTATTTTCTGAAGGGTATTTCTCCTAGTGTGAGCTCTACCATTTTGTCACTTAAGCCAAATTATTTTGTACATTAATATTTGTGTCAAGGTTTTTAAACGTAATAGGCTGCCAACGTTCTGGTTCAGGACCTATTGTAGGTGTGGAGGTAACCTACTAAGACTCTTTATTATGCTAACTGTCAATGACTATGACAGTCAACATCATAAGCAATGAGATCAGAAGGTTCCCTTGGTCTCCCAAACGCGTTTTCTTTCAACCGGTGCTTGCTAATGTGGTTTTGGGCTTCGCTGTCAAGTAACTTTTAGTAGTAATGTGTTGTCTAAAATACAACGTACTCTTTCTTTGTAGCGCAAATACGCAATTGGCACTAGCCCATATAGAAATTTGTATGATCATACTTGGATGATGTTCATTTATATTATCAGTAACAGGAAATTCAGGCATACATATCTACACTTAAATAATATATGAACTAGATGGCCATGTGTTGCTTTTTACAAAGGTAATACGATTATCATCATAACCTAATCAAACCAAAACTGATACGTTTAGCTATATAATATGAAATATTTATCATAAAAATAACTGGACAAAAGTTAGGCAATAATATGTGAGAGCGGATTTCAATCTCGCAGAATCTCTTCTATCACGAAATTCTCAGTAACAGCACAGAAAGTCAGCTCAGTTCTTTTCAGATAAACTTAGTAACGTGAGATCTAAAAACATGACGAAACTACACCACAACTACAGCTTACCCCTTCAGGTAGAGGTATAGGCGTGAACCTATGTATGTGTGTATAAAACAACGAATAATCGAACTCAGAGCAAATTTGTGAATCACACGAATTTTTATTTCATATACACATGAAGATTGGGCATTGTTCATGCAATACTTTGAGTTGTAGGTGTTATTTCTATTATGGTCATCTAAACTATTGCACAATCCGTGCAGTTATTATGTTGTTCAATAAATGACACATAGGTTTTTCAAAAGATGACAAGAAAGTAACATAATACAATTAAATATAACATAGTATAATTAAATATCGAGATATCGTAGGTCCATATGATAAAAATATACATACATAGATAATAAGACCCTCGTTATTAATTGATATTAAAAATACATGCGTATGTAAAAATAAAAATAAAATAAAAACATTTTATTTTATTTTTATTTTTATATATGAGCTTATTACAGTCTGCCTGACGCCTTTTATTCTTTTAGAAAATCTATTAACAAACAGCCCGAACCGAAAAAATGACTCTAAACCCGGGACCTCATGAACTCATATCATGACGTCCCGTCATATGCGACTGCCTCGGTGACACAGCAGTAATATTATTGGCTGCAGTGTATGCCAATAATAATAATAATCTCGGGTTTGAATCCCAGGAACACATGCACAGCACATCGTATAAAGTGTTATTGGAATTTTTTGCCAATAAATTCTTAGGAGCGGTCATGATTCTAGAACGGCACCCGATAATCGGCTTACAAGGTTTGTCACTTGACCATGGAACCGTAAAACCAAAGCTGCCTAAAAATATAGGTGTAAAACACCTTTAGGAACATAGTAGTTAGACTATAAATGTAAACATTAGGTCAGTGTACCAAAACTCTTACTCGTAATTAAACATTACACACAAACAAATTGACGTCATCTTAACTCATACAGGACGTAAGAATATTGACCCGCTGTTTAGTCATGTTACATTGAAATCCATAACTGTAGTGCATTCAACTATCTTTATCAATACAAGAAGTGTCTATGAACTATAAAATATTTTGTATATAAATTGGTCAAACGTTTTCATAGCAGCACAGTCAGTGAAGCAAAATGAAGACGTTAACAATAATATTAGCAACTGTAGTTTTAAGTATACAAGTTTCGGGGTACCTTATAAAGGTGCCTTCTGCACCCACTGCTGCCGCACCAACGGTCACAGGTAAGCTTTGAATTGTACATATATGTACTATAATAAAACGATAATGGACTGATTTCTAGATGAGTGGAAATTTTATTGGATTTTTCTGCTAAGAACCACCTTGACCTTTCACCTCCACCTTTCGATCGAAAAACCAGTGCTGAATAATATTTTCAAACTTATATCCCAAACGTTTCCATAAAAGATAAAACTCTCAATAATTTTTGATACTTATTAACGCCCGCTACTTTATTGTAGTGTATTATTATATCATTAAAAGGCAATATAAATAGTACAAACATGCTAACCAGACTGAAAAAGCACTGAGTCAGCTCAGTCAGTAATATTTAGTACCTGTGTTTTTCTTATTGAAATTACCACAGGATTTTCCTAGAATCGGGGCCACTATTCATATGACTAAAATCATTAGTGTGTTATATTAAAGAGTAATACACAATACTATTCCTAGGGATAAGATAAATTTCGCAAAATCATTATGTTAAAAAAATAGTACTGAATATATTGCATTCTTAATAACATAGCAATAAGCCTGCTATCCCCGAACAACCTATTTAACTGTTTGACTATGACGTTATTTAGGGCAGAGCTGTTATTTTTTTATTTAAGAATGCTTCACTCTCGATACTACCTGTATCAAGAGATGCCTTATAAACACGCAAGAATTATCCAAATTCTGACTTTATCCCAGGATCGAATTTACAACATCCGTGGCACTGGCACTTGGCAGTGGTGAGTTTCTTAAACTACTGTGCTGTCAACTGTGTATCACAACAATAGTTTGCTACGTATGTCAAGGTTAAAGGGTAGTAATCTGTCGGCCACAGTTTAAGACCACGTGCTGCTATTTAAAATGACAGAATAACCTTATTTTACCTTGGGTCAATTTGAGAAATTCAAGATATTGCTGTCATTTGTTAACACTGGGTATAAACTCAACAAGCAAGCCTGCTTATGATGAATCAGTCGGTCAAGACGGAATATTTTATGTATAATTTAGATATGTCACACAAATACTCTAGCGACGTGTTACAAATTACAATATTATATTCATAATATGGCAATTTGTAACACGTAGATTATAATTATATGATACTTTATGATATTAATATGCAAGTTAGAAGTGTATATTATTATTATTGCAAAGTTACACGCATAAAGAATAATTCTATATCGAATAGGGTTTGGGTCCCGGGACGTCTCGTGTCTCGAAGACTGAGACTTTTCGTAATTTTAGTTGTCTCGAGTCCCGGGACTTTCGGATCGAGACTCGAGACGAGACAAGATTGTCGAAATTGTTAGCTTAAACACAATTAACCCGACATCTGTTGAAAACGAGAGAGTGTTCTCCTTGTCCGGTAGCATTATTACAAAAATCAGAAACAGATTGTCGGAAAAAGCTGTTGACGCTCTGATTTTTTTAAAAGCCTATTTTATTAACCCAGCGAAGAAGTTTAATTAATTTGTTAATTGATTATTTAAAAGACTGATTTAAAAGTCTGTTTTATTATTTATATTTAGATTATTTAATTATGAAACAAATCTGTGATTATGAGAATTAACAATGTTGTGAATATGACCAATGATTAGATACTAGAAATACTAGATAATAGTAAAGTTATTAAGAATTAGTATGATTTTTAACTAAGTTCGTTGTATAACTATACGATTTAACTGCTTAAAAGTGAATCTGTATGTGATTAAAAGAAATAAACAAAGCCATCATTAAGACTGAAATTAACGTTACAGTTATTAAGATTTAATTTTCTGTTTAATAAATGTTGATTTTTACAAAAAAATGCCTTTTTAATACGTTTCACCAAAAATAACTCGATTAAAATTCTTCAAAAATTCCGTCTTAAAAAAGAAAAGCAAAAAAAAAATTTCTTAAACATCTCGAAGTCCCGGGGATTTTGGAAATTTCCATTTAAACATTATTCGGTGAAAATTTGTGAATAGAGATAATAACGTCTTTTTTGGTTTTTAGGAAGCACGCAATGGATGCATATTCAAAAATTGATGATCCCCTTGTTCGAAAATGTTTGTGAAACAAGCAGCAATCCAATTATTCGTAGATTAGCTCATGAGTTCACCTTGGAGCCTGCCGACTACTTCGTAAGCCATGTTTTCTTTTTTATAATAGATTATTAAAGAAAATAATCAAAATGGAACTAATTGTCTTACGCTTTTCCTTTCCAGGAGCCTGGAGTGATTGCCAGTTTACAAAACCTGATTTCTACTGGTTTGCTACTTAAAGGCACAATATTTACAGAATACAATCCCAATCATATGAATGAACTAAAAATAATAAGTGACGTTCTACACAATGCTAAAAATTTCGATACATTCTATACGGCAGCTGCTTGGGCACGTCAAAATTTAAATTGTGCATTATATGTAAGTGCCATATACTTGGCAATTCAAAACAGAAGAGATACAGAGAGATTATCTATTCCAGCGCCATATGAGTTATTGCCGAATTACTTCATTGACAAGGATGTCATTATAAAAGCTTCATCTATTTTTGCTGGGGAAGAAATTACTTCTACTGAAAATATTCGTTATGAAGGCAATTTCTATACTATCGACGCCAACTACACAGCCCCGTTTTATGATAATGATGATGAGTCAAAATTAGCTTATTTTCGGGAGGATATTGGCTTAAATTCATACTATTTCTTAAGAAAACTGAACATGGGTTCTTGGTTAAACGATGACGTTAATGGAGGTTTTGGTGAAAATATGTATCAAATGATGAAACAATTTATGGCTAGATATAATTTAGAAAGATACGCAAATGGGCTGCCCGAGATAGACAGCTTAAACTGGCATTCTCTGAATGACATTCCTTACGATCCTATGTTGATATATTCGGACGGAAATGAGTTTAGCCATAGAACATCGACAATGGATTTGCCAGAAAATGAAGATTTATTACTGCTACAAACTATTGAAAGCAACATTATAGCCGTCGCCAGTCACATGGTAAGTATTCCTTTAATTTTACAAGTGTTTTTATAGTGCATGTGTTGTAATTGGTTATACTCTAAGCGTAACTGAGCAAATAATAATTCATTCAAGTTTAAATTCTTTCAGCGTCAAAGTGGATATAACAAAACGCAAATATTAAATCACTTAATGGAAATCCTTGTCACTAGTGACAGAAGCTATGAGACATTGGCTCGGCAACTCCTTGGCAAAGATCTTACCAACAACGGGTAATTTAAGATTTGATTATTTTGGATTTGATCATAGGTTTCTAAATATACATCTTTGTTCTATTTGTCTATAATATATTTCTATTACAGACATGGCTCCGTGTTGGAACACTACATGACTTCCTTAAGAGATCCAATGTTTTGGAAGATAAACAAAAAAATTGTCGATATGGTTGATGAAGCTCTTAAAATCTTACCTAGATACGCCAGAAACGAATTGTACTTCCCTGGAGTAGAGGTTGTAAATATTGAAGTGAAAAAGATGACGACAGTCTGTGACTACTTCGGATTCGATGTCACAGATGCGCTAAAGATAGAAGAGAGTAACTCTAAATTTAAAGTCAGAATAGGACAACCTAGATTAAATCATAAACCGTTTTCTATTAAGGTAAATGTGTCATCCTTAGTCTCTCAAAAGGGAATAATAAAAATTTATTTAGGTCCCAAGCTTATGCCTGGTGAGCTCGCAGCTAAGAAGAATCTATTTACGCTACTTGATGTTTTTGAAATTACTCTGAAAAAAGGATCCAATATAATAACTCGGTCTTCAGATAATATGAAACAGTTTTCTGATGATTTCATGTTACTTGATACTATTCGTAAAAAAGTAGAAGACGCTGAATTTGGATTAGATTCATTGCCACTTAAAACAATTGAATCACAGGTTGGCTATCCATCACGGCTTATTTTGCCAAAAGGTACACCTCAAGGTTTGCCTCTTCAAATGTTTGTGTTTATTGCGCCATACGTTAAAGTAAACCTTGGCGAGTCTTACACTAAAAATAACATGGAGTTCAATACTGCTGTTTTATCACCTGGATATCCACTTGATTTAATGATTGAAGACGGACAGTTATTTGAATTACCTAACGCTATGATTAAATACATCACGGTGACTCAAAAGTCGGATAGTAAAGTGGAAAATTATGGAGGGCCAGGCATATCAAAGTCTTGGTACGGCCCAGATACTTATGATTCATCTTCACAACCAGACTATAACTCAAAGAATGGTCAATATGGACGTGATACTAATTATGCTGTTAAAGTAAATGAATTCAATGTTGATGTGAATGACTTTGGTTTAGATAATGGAAACGAAGACGAGTATTATAATGTGATTAAGTTAAATGACAAGCCTAATTCACATGTGAATAAATTAGGTTATTCTGCTACGGGTGCATTAAAAGAACCGTTTGATTATAAAGCAAAGAAAGCTCAGTATGACAATAAAAATTATTCTGCAAAAAGAGATTACACAAAATATAGACCAGAGCCTAAATATGAACCAGATATTATGACTTCTACACCCGCTATTGAACTGATAAGTACAACTGCAAAGTTAGTAAATATTATAGTTAATGAGGATAACGACAAATTAGATAGTATCAACAAAGTAGACAAATATGGTGATTTATCAGCAGATGATGTGATACAAAAAGATTTATTACAAGTAGAACGGCTTCCACTACCAGCAATGCTTAAAAAAGGTATGCCTTCTGTTTACGATTATTTGATTCATGCCTTTGATCCTGATAGCACTGAAAAGGTTTATGAATAATTAAAATTTCATTATTAAATTTGTTTATTTCGTTATATTTAAATACCTCACTGATATTTACATTTTGCATTTATCAGATCCTGAAGAAAAAGAAAAATTCGACTATAAAGCGAAGAAAACAGAAAGGGACTTCACAATTAAAGCAAAAAAATCTTTATTAGATATTCTAATTAAAGAAGCTAAACGAAAGGAATATATTAAAAATCAACCAGTGATATCTACCAGTGAAGCTACAGCCTTTAATTTGGAAGAAATCAAGGGCAAAGTAATCTTAAGTAAAGATCACATAACATTAGACAATCGAATCGCAAACGATTTTACGTCAAAGCCTTTAGACAAAGTAAACCTAAAAAGAGTGGATGGTAGTATAGATGGCAAAGTAGTAAATAACCAACCTGGTGTTCATATTTTACATTCATCAGATGCTGAAGAAAAAGCTAAATTCGATTATAAAGTGATAAAAACAGAAACAGATTATAAAATAAAATCTAGAAAAAATGAATTAGATAATCTAATCAAAGAAGCTAAACAAAAAGAATATATTAAAAATCAACCGGTCACAACGACTAATGAACCTGTAGTCTTTAATTCGGTTGAAAACAAGGGAAAAATAATCTTAAGTAAGGATGACGTAAAATTATACAATCAAATACCAAACGATGTCACGACAAAGCCTGATAACGTAGTAAACCTAAATAAAAATGACGATACCAAGGACAACATAGGAGTAGACGAAGCTATTACGGAACATAGTATTAAGATGGAAGGGGCTGATATTCCTATCGTACAGATAGATTCAGGAGAAGATGAACCGATTCTTATTTCAGACTACATAAAGAAGCATTCTCCTAGAATGTATAATTACTTATTACGCTCTTTAGTAAATGATCATGCAGATATCGATTTGCAGAAATAGCGAAATAAAAAGCGTGAGTTAATTGTTATGAATACAGTTTAAGTTAATTTTAGCAAGTTGTTGGCTGTTTAGTAATTAATGTTAAATATACTTCAATGCACTATTGTTATAACCTTAAATAAAATATTTGAATTTAATTTCGTTTTCTTTTTTAGTTTAACTCAGCTTGATACTTGTAACCTAACTTAATGCTATTTGTGTTAGTCTAGTGAATACATAGTAATGTATTCACTAGAGCAGCGATAGCTCAGTGGGGAGATAGACAGACTGCAATGCAGAGGGTCTCGCGTTTGAACCCACGTCGCGCACCTCTGATTTTCGGAAGTTATATGAATTTTCGAAATTATGTGCGTATTGATTGATAATCATCGCCTGCTCCGCGCCTCGGAGAGCACGTTAAGCCGTGGGTCCCAGCTGCCATGAACATCTATGGCAGTCATTATTGGGAGAGTGACGACACAAAAGATCCCACTGGGTCGAAGTGTCGCCGGTCTGCACTGACTGGCCCCCACATAAGATAAGATAAGAAAAGATAACGTATTCACTAGACTAACTTATATATTAATTAGCGAATTAAAGACATGACCACCAACAAGAATGGCAATAAATTGTCAACCTGACACGCAATCAGTTATGACTAAACATCATTACCTGTAAGAGAGCTCGTAACTCTTAAATATTTAACATTTACGATAGAACTAATAAAACTCTTTGATCGCGCAGATCGTGAGGTTGATTTTCATTGATCATTAAACCAAAGTAAACGTTCAAAAAACAAGGCGACTGAATGCACATTATTGCTATTTTGCGAGGTTTTCTATCATTATTTTTGGATGTGATCCAAATATTTTACAACGACGTTACGCTTTCCCTATTTTCATCGCAGAAAATTTAAAAACCATCGGTCACTACTGTGACAACAGCTAGAATACAAATAGAAAATACTTTTACAGTTGATTACAAATTTTTACAAAGAAATTGTTACGATCACTTTATGGTATTATAGCTTTTGAGGAAATTACTGTTCAAACAATACTAATTCTTACCGCTATTAAATCAGACACATGTTTAGCTTGTAAATAGTTTATCTTTGGATATTTAAATTGAACCAAATTATTGATTACATGTAATCTAAACACTAATAAAACTTTATGATCTATCGTTAAACTCAAACCGTCCACATTCGTATTTTCGCTACATAAATACATACATTCTTGAAAATAATATTTCCTCGTTACATTGAAAGAATTAATATAATAAATTATATGTGCACATTAGTAAGCCTAATTTAGTTTACGCTTCACGGTGAAGAAATCTACGGAAATTTCCTTGATTCATAGTTGGCATAATATCTATAAATATATTACGCATACTTATGCATCAGGTCATATGTCTTTAAATAATCCGGGAACTAATCATGAATATTGTCACACAAGTTTAGACATCACTATTTTATCTGTGAATTAATCAAATGGTTGCACAGGTGCCATGCCAAATAAATAAAAATGTCTTAGTAAGATAAATGTAACATAAAAACGCGAATAAAAGACAAATTACCTGTGAACTATTTAAAGAATTATTTTCATTTAGCGTTTGGATATCACCCGATGGTTACTGCAAGGAAAATCTTATGTTGTGTGCCAAAATGAAGTTATATTTCCACTCCATTGACGCCGATGATTCAGGGTGCGGTGCCGACAACTATGACAACATTTGGCTATGATTACCAATTATTTTGATTATGGAATGTTAAGTCTGTGTAAATTAGTCACATGTCGGTTACGCATCGGCAAATAAATTTAATAAGTCCCTACCGCTGCATCAGAGTGCGACCGGCTGTAAAATTATTAGCGTACTTATTTACGATATCTCATTTCCTGCCGTTTAATGTTTTATGTTTTGTCATCGTAAATAAGCTATCATCATTTACTGCCATCAATATTGCCTTAACAGTTCTCCAAGTACACTTAGAGGCGATTAAATACTTTGTGATACTTAGCAAGATGAAATGAACCAAATGTTTATGATATTACAAGATAAAAGTATATACTGAAATACGCAAGACACTAAATGTTATACCACGCAACGTAATAATTCACATTTTATTATTCGTCAAAGAGAAGATACCGCTATATATTAAAAAGAAGTATTCTTTATTACAATATCATGTTCCTATTAACATGAAGTATTTTCCTTAATAGCACTGCATTCCCAAACAGTAGACGATAGCTACTTTGATGGATGAGCTTTCGATATAAATAAATCCTCACAAATCAGAAATAGTTTTAGTATGCTTGGATTCAAGGTTCGCCTGTTCATTTCTATCTCCATTAGTAAACATACAAAAAATAAGAAGACAAAACACACTTTATAATAAGCTGTTGCTTAATAATTTGCAGGAAAACTTGTAGTGAATAATAAAATGGGCGAGAAATCAACGTATGGACGGCGTGAATTATTTAACGATGTATTAAATGAACTATGTTACATAACAGAATGAATATATTGTACCATTTGTTTTCGAACACCGCACACTTTGTTGTATTACGGGGACCACACGTCTTGTTTGTGTACCGAAATAGCTAAAGTGTAGTGTTTCATAAAATATCGTAAAATTTAATGTCTTGTAACCTTTAATCTGATGTATGTTTAATGTGTTTCTTTAGTAATTGTTTCAAATCGTTATTATACAACAAAAAAATTATAACCTGATTAACGAAAGTATGAATACTACTACATGATTCGCGTACGAAACGAGCTATATTAAAATGGCTTAAAAAACGTTTTAAAATTCTTAGAAATGCATATTTTATTCGAGAAATCATACCTAGCCAATTATATTCCTTATTTGAATACACCAAATTTATCTTCTAGATTCTATCTTTGTAAGTTATGTCTGACACAAATATTGTAGTTTAAAAATATTTCCATGTGCTTCAAAAATAAACTTGTAACCTGACCTAATTTCAATGTATATTGTTGTTTAAGACTACAGAACACGTGGTGAACGTGTAAAGTGCGACTCAGATTAGATGTTTCTCTCATTGTGGCATTCACATGAGAACACAAAAATTATAGCCGATCACCGACAGTCTATATCTGCGCGGGCGCCGCTGTATAACCCGTTTCACGCGCCAGTGGTCGCCAATCATCGGCCTCTACCTCAATATTTTGCTGTGCTCGTTACAATTTTAAATATTTACGTGTACGTAAAACCATTTATCATGCATTGAAATTTAACTTTTAATGTGTTCAAATGTTATGTAAATCTAAATACATAAATCAAATAAGTATTTTTTATTCGGTATATATTTAATACAGGAAATAAACATTTTATGAACTAAATGTTGTAAAAATAGTTACTTGTACATAACTAAAAAATGTTTGTAAATGCTTTAAAGGCTTTATCTGTATTTGCATAAAATGGAGCTATCCTAACAAAAATAAGTTTGTGTCATTGCCTAAAACCAAAGTATGTTAGAAATTAAAGTTCCAACACTATATTTCTAAAGTAAATGTTGAGTACTTCTGAAGATGACGTTGCTACACGTAATATTCTCGTTGGGATTGTTGTGAATCGGCGGCCGCATCAAAGGAATTTCCTGCTCTTAATCAAGGAACAACTTTATATGCGCATGAGTTTCTGCTACACTTTAAACTGGCCGTTTTGGATATGTTCTGTTTCACATGTTGCAATCATGAACGTAAACATTGATGATTCTTGTGCAAAGCATTCATCCTTATGCGTGCTGTCTATAAATAGTTTAGGAAACATAAAACTACAAGACGCTGAGTAGCAATTTATACATGAGGTTATAGTACATAGACAAATGACGCCTAACTTTTTTGTTAATATTAATTTAAAGACTAAAGTCGAATATTTCTTAAAGGGCAGCAATAGAACAAACTCATTTTTCTTCGGTATATTCAGGTAAACATAACCACAAATATCGCCGAATCTTATTTTAAATTAGTATAGATTTTATCCGAAATATACAGTTTCCAATTACATTCAGATGATTATGTTGTGTTCGATTAAGATAAAGACATTGTTGCATTATGGAAATGAGTAATTGTAAATAGATAATAAATAATTGTAGATAGACATTAATAAATTTTAATGAATGAAATAAACAATACGTCACTACAGTTGAAACGCAAAATAGTTCTGGAATAATGCTACTAAGTAGCTTCGTCAACAGCTATCATAGTTCTATAAATGGATCACTTCAGCCCGTGCCTATGAGTGAGTTGATGTCAATTAGTTTATATAAATCTGACACCTCACTTCCTGTAGAATGCAGGTTTTGCTAAACATTCTTACCATCTGACGTCGATATAATTCACGCTGACGAAGAACCCAATAACACGTCACTATTCTGAACGTGTACGGTAGAGAGAGAGACAGCAGGTTTTTCGCTTATTTTTGTATTCCAGTCTGAGGAGGAAGGAATGCTATAAATAAGGGTGCCACACCGACGTAAAATCTAGTGTAACAACACTCGCACTCGGATTCGGTTCTTGTTACAACTGCCAACCCTACACAACCACCATGGTGAGGATCTCCAGGATTTGAAGTTTTTAAGGACGTGAATGTGATTGTTACTTGTGACAAAAATTCAAAAGTGATCAAAATTGATATTCAATGTCAAGTTGTTCTGGAAAACATTTTCACTTATGTAATTTTCAAGAAAAGTGATTATGATATAAGATTGACAATGATGACTTCATTAATCTGTATTATTTCTAGAAAATATTTCGTTATATTCTTTATAATAATGTCCAGAAAGAAGATTTATTTGCGCTCGAGGCATTATTGCTCTCATATGCATCACCTAAATTCTGATGAAAAGATTTTTCTTTAAGATAAGATATGTACTTATCTAAATTGATATTCCTTTTAGGACACTGACGATGACCAGAAGATGGCCATGCTCCGTAAGGCATTCCAAATGTTCGACACCACAAAGTCGGGCTACATCGATGTTCTGAAGATCTCGACCATCCTCAACACCATGGGACAGCTGTTCGATGACTCCGAACTGCAAGCCCTCATCGATGAGAATGACCCAGAAAGTAAGTATTACATTTAATAAGTTTTTGAATCTAAAGATGTCATATTGCTAGAGACCATTTTGAAAGCTAAAGCATATCTTAGACTGATTTTTATTTTGTAATTTCAATTTGAACACAACATGACTTTTTCATCTTTTACCCGTGAACAACTTTAATAAATATTGAAATCGAGCAGAAAACCACTAAGATGCATTTTTTTATCCGTATAAATGTTGTTAACTAAATAAACACTTTATATTCATAGCCATATTTCAATCTAATGTGACAGGGCTCAATCTCATATAACCCATAACTCACATGTGCCATATATTTCAATAGTTTAGTTTGAGTACTCTATGCGCGTTCTTATAAAATACGAGCAAAGCGATGTAAATATTTATATCAGTTTATTTGTTTATCTCTATAGCATAATCATAAAAATGTTATCAATAAAGTATTAAAGTCCAGCCTAGAATATAGCCCGTTACAACATCTGTAAATATAATAAAAAATTTATAAGTTTCATTGTGTTAGATCAAGATTAGATTATAATTTTCATTTTCTTTAGGTTGTTTGCCAAGTTCTAGTGTAATGTAAGAATCAGATAAGCTATAAGTGTTGGCTAAACAGCTGCAAACGGCTCTTGTTAAAAGATAATCAATCATTGAAATATGCTAACAAGAATTCACACGTACCGAAGCTACGACACCTTTTCAAATAGACACCCGAATATTTTTACTCGTCGCGGGAACTAATGAGGTTATTTCCGTACTGTTTCTCCTCGTGCTTCCAATCCCTTTGAAAGATGCATGTCTCTGTTTCCACGGTTTATTTATCTACTATGGTTTCAATGAAAGATATAGCCGTTATTTTCTTAACACAGTGCTCAAGGTTCAGAGCCGATCTGTTTTAAGTCTCGCATTAATTATTATCTTTATTTCTCTCTAGCCTCCGGCAAAATTAACTTCGATGGTTTCTGCAACATCGCTTCCCACTTTTTGGAGGAGGAAGATGCTGAAGCTATGCAACAGGAACTGAAAGAAGCTTTCAGGTAAGCATTATTAATATTAAAAGCTAAATATATGTATATTTTGGCGACTGTGACTATTACTACAAATCACATTGTATTGCGCTGCAGGTTATACGACCGTGAAGGTAACGGCTACATCACCACATCCACGCTTAAGGAGATCCTGGCTGCCCTGGATGACAAGCTTAGCTCGAGCGACTTAGACGGCATCATCGCTGAGATCGACACTGACGGATCCGGAACCGTTGACTTCGATGGTAAATATTTACATTTATCAACTTATACAAAAACGACTCTGAGCAATATTGTTTTTAGTCGTTCTAAATAACTGTGATATTTCGAATATTATGATAGTATTATTGGAATATTGAGCTGGAGGTCTGCCCACATTTTGTCAGTTCGCCAAGACAGGCCTCCATAGTTAACACGCAGTTACCTGATGTCATTTCTCAGACAGAAATGTCAAAAGCGTGAACATAACAATTTGGCGACATATCAACGGACGCCGGTCGTTTAATCAATATATTATAAAAACCCACAAAAATGCCCGTTCCACTAAAACAATCCTTATTCAAGTCGATTAGTAGCTCGATGCTATAGCAGCTGCTTTTAAGATAAACTACGGCATAAATTTTCGCGAACGCAAACATAGGTATGTAAACATAACAGTCATACTGATGTCTAAACATTACAAACGCATCGAGAAGGCGGGCGGAATGCCACGGGCGGAAATTATGTTTTCTTACACACGCATATTACGATATTAATTCATTGATACTAATTTGCTTCAGTTGTTTTGGATACAGATCAAAGAATATGATGGAATGCTTTTTGTCAAAATCGTTGAGTGATTTCTCATCAACATTCTTTTACATATTTAAAAAGGATTAGTTATCATTGGAATGTGCTATCATTAATTATTGACTTTATTTTGGTTTCTATTATTGATAGAATTTATTGAAACATTCTGCCTTCAATCTTTGTATTCCTTAATAAGGCATTAAACTTTTATTAGTAACTAAATCAATAGAATCGCATTTTTAACTTAATTAGAAGTTATTAATAGACATGAATCAAGATTAGGTTAATAAATAAGCTTTCAAATGATACCTATAGCATGAGAGTATAACTACTCGATTACTTCACGTGACGCTGGCATACGCCATGTTTCTAGATCCTTTGTTCGTACGACTTCACTATATACGTATATAATATAGTATAACTAACTTGTTTAAGTCTACTTTATGATTAATACTAGGGTAGTTGTTTGATTTGGCACATTATTTTACACTCAAGTGTATCTATATAGCAATCAATGTGCAAGCCGTATCAAAATTAGTTGAAAATAAAGCAGTAATTAATATTTTAAATATATAAGAATAAGTGGGAGGGGCGGCTATCGTGAGGATATCTTGCTATCTTCCTTTTCCGTCATTTACCATTTACCTTTATTATCGGATTTGCAACGCTTGTAACTTATTTATTTTTGAGTTAATTTCAAAAATCTTTTGTGTTTTTGATTTTGGATAGTGTTACTATTTGACTTAGAAAAATGTAAATCAACTTACGTCTACTATATAATACTTTGCTTTCCTTTTAGGGTTGAGTTCATTTGTTTTACAAGGACTTTTTTTTTGTTTCAGAATTCATGGAGATGATGACCGGAGATTAAGCTATTAGTCGATCAACATTATTCTATAGTATTATTAAATTTAGATGCTATGTTATGTTATATTTTTTTAAAGATAAGATTTTGACACTAGTACAAAACAAATTGCGGTGTTAGCATGGTTGTTTAATTAAATTACGCAATTTACTCTATCTTATAGATAGGCACTCATTAATATAAGTAATAGTCTACAAAGGTAGGCCAGGCGTCTTTGACTTCGTTCCAAGGAATTATTTCCGGAATAATTCACACGTAACGAATTCTAAAACAATTATATGCTAATATTTGTAACGCATGACAGTTTTATTGACAGTATTCTAAAATAACGTCATTATATTATGAAGTCAATATACACGACACCAGTCTTTTACGCTAGTTTCAATTGGTTGCCCTTGACCCAATTATTCCTGGAAACTACTCGACGTTTTGGAACCACTGAGAGTGGTGGGCATATTGTGGCTCAGTTGATCAAAGATACAAAAATACCTCGGTAGCTGAGTGTCTAGTGATATATTATGATTTATACGCCCGCGCCGCCCCCGTTACATGAGCACATGTATAAATAATTCTACCTCCATATTATATATTTCTGAGTAATACGGTAATTGGGTTTGAAAGTGAAGAATTGCCTCTAGACCAAAATTAGCCGTGTTTCAAGTCTCGCAATTGAAAAATTGACCAATTGCATTTTGTTTCCTGTGAATATAGTACAGTTGAGAACACACTACAAAACAAGTTGCTGTCGCGAAACAAAGAATGCAGTACATTGTTCATAGTTGTTGCGCATACTATTTCTGACACAAAACTGTCTTTGTGCGTCCGCATAGAGAAATATACGCCCATAAATATTGGCCGAGACTCAAAATTTATTAACATACCGAAATACATACAATGACTTCGGCATGACAATCGGGACATTAAGCTGCTTTATTAGCCGACTAGCAAATAAAGATCATTTCTCTTTATTCTCAAAATATCTTTGGACAGGACTGATTTAGATTTAATTAATTTAAGTAATACATACATTTATACAGGGTTAAATAAACACATATTTTAAGAAATTTATATTTATAAGTGCCCTGTCTCCCGCACAATGCTTCTTTTGCGACCGCGTGTCTTTTTAATGCAATTAGAGCAACCAAATCAATTTTTTTTACTACCTGACCCGCGCCACTTCGCCTGCTTCACATTCTTATATGAAGCAGTCGAAGTTGAAAATTTTTATTGATGCGCCGCTCCTATTGGATGTTGCGTGATGTTATATAGCTTATTTGTGTCTTCGTCGATAAATGGGCTATCCAACACTAAAAGAATTTTTAAATTCGAACCAGGATTTCCTGAGATTAGCGCGTTCAACCAAACAAACAAACAAACTCTTCAGCTTTATAATATTAGTATAGATAGATAATCAAATTATGGATTATAAAAATTGGTGGGACAAAAGTCGTTATATAAGTTATAAATTCTTAGCAACCAGCTAATCCGCTACCTTGAGTGTCACTCCAGGTCCAATCAATGATCGCCAATATGGGTTTCGACCAAATCGGTCAACGGGTGATATTCTTGCGTATCTAATGCACTAAGGCTATTTGATAAGCAAGGCGAAGCTTTGGCAATCGGGCTGGACATTGCTAAAGATTTTGATCGAGTCTAGCACCGTGGTCTTCTCTTCAAGCTTCCGGCATATGGTCTTCCCAGCCAGCTAGTTCAATGGGTCTCCAGTTTTTTACACCAGCGAAAAATGCGTGTCCTAGTGGACGGATGCTCTTCACGTTTTGTAAGTGTAAATGCTGGTTCCGTGCTCTCTCGCACTCTATTTCTTCTGCATATCAATGACATGCTACCTCTTAGTGGCATTCATTGCTATGCAGACGATAGCACGGTTCATGGTTGTTACCATCCACAACCACCTGGCAACCGGCAGGATACTGAGAGGAGGTGGGTAAAGCTTGTCACTGACCTGACAGGGTGTTAGATGACATATCCGCTTGGGGTTCATCTAACCTGGTTGAGTTCAGTGCTAAGAAAACTCAGGTGTGCGCATTCAGCTCAAAAAAAACCTTGTTCTCTCCACTTCCCACTCTTCGGGGCACCACGCTGCCACTGCAGGATAGTCTTAACATCTTAGACATAGACATCCGCCACGACCTTAACTCTAGGGATTACATCGACAGTGTAATAACCACAACTGCGAGCAAACTCGGGATTCTAAACAAGGTGCGGCGTTTCTTTACTCTTGAACAGCGGTATTTGCTGTACAAGGCCCAAATCCGTAGCAGCATGGAGTACCTATTCGCACCTTTGGAATGGTTCCGCTCAGTACCTACTCGATGCCTTAGATAAACTGCAGCGTCATGCCGTACGTATAATCGACAGCCAGGAGGTTACGAAGGACATCGAACCGCTACAACTTCGTAGAGACATTGCGTCCCTTATCGTATTCTATCGCCTCTATCACGGCAAATGCTCCGAAGAGTTATTTGACCTCATCCTACCTTCCCCTTTCCTTTTGAGAACCACACATGCGGCGTCTTTGTAACCACGGATTGACGGTTAGCACAATCCCGTCTCGCACCAAAAGGTTCAGCAATTCCTTCTTATGCCGTACCATACAACTTTGGAACAGACTTCCGGCACATGTGTTCCCTCCCTTCTATGACATACAAAAGTAGTGTGAAGAAGCATCTGGTCAGACCGGCTTGACACTGACGACGGCTAGAAGACATCTATCTTCTCCTCATCGTCACTGTCTCTGGATTGTAATTGAGCTTTCCATCAGGTCCGTTACAATCACTTTGCCGTATCACTATAAAAAAGTCGCGGGTAAAAGGTTATTAACAAGGTTAAATTAACCCTGTATAGCTTTCTTGATCTAAATCTTAAGTTTTATAAAGCAGTGTGATTGTGTCAACGTCCTGTCATCCTTTGGTTTTGTAGTAAACTGAACCTGAACACACAGTATCAAAAGTTATAAACTGGCCATTCGTCGCACAACTTGCACAATATCGACCTTATGGGAAGGTGATCTATGAAAGCTGCAGTTTATATAAGCTAGTTATGCTTACGTAGTTATAGCTTGAAGGGTATTTGGTTTCTTTTTTGTTTATAACTTCTGCACTAGGTATAATGCCTATGTTGCGGGCGACTTTACAAACATTCAAACGATGGACACAGACAACACCTAGACCAAGTCAAAGTTACTATTTATTTATTAATTCAGGTCAAGAATTTTTATGTTAGTTACAAGGTTCAGGCAAAAGGTTGAGCCTATGAGAAAATACTTGTAAGAAACACATGAACATATGATGACACACTAATACACTGACGCTTACACAAGCGTCAGTGTAGTTCATATACTAAAAGCAGGTTAAAAAGGTTCTCCAAAATAACAATGTATCTGCTTTTGCTTAAAATCCCAGTAAAATAAACATAATTACCCGAGTTGACAACTACATACAATCTGTGACGACGACTGTACAATGAAAATTGTGCCCATTAAAGCGACCCTCAGGATCTCAATTGGATCAGGAGAAATACAGTTATGAGGTCTCGTGTGCATATAAGCCAAGTTTAACTATTTACTGCCACTAGTTGACTGCAGTGCTAGCTATTGTGATGTTTGGAGTCACCGTGCTAACATGGATAATTTGCCTCGACATATCCCTGTCGGCCCCAACAGATGAATTCCGTAACATCGTCAACGAAGGAGGTATGTTTTGCTGAATACTTCATAGTAAGATTACGTAACGGAATGTTTTACAGAGGAATATTCGCTTGTTTGATACAGACAAAGAAAAATATTCCACTGCCCACATTGCTCTAATATATTAAACATCAGATAGGATTATAAATAGAGATCCTACATTGTACATTTGCAATGATTTGTAATATTAATCTAAGCAAGGAATAGCAAAATATCATCTAGCTAAGACATAGGTTGGTATATAGTGAAATGTGTAGCAATGGCAGCGGTTTTGCTGTGTCCTGACATTGCTGAAGTCCATGAGGAGCGGTTACCACTTTCCATCAGGTGGGCCGCTTGCTCGTCTGCCGTCAATGGCAATAAAAAAAAGAAAACATATTATTTATATTATAATCGAAATAAAGATGTGATGTGTAATAATATGAGACCTCTCTCTAATTGGAGAGCAACATTATCAGGTGCGATTACCTTTATTGACTATTTATTTTTATCTAACTAACTAGTTTAAGTAAAAGATGTATAGAAAATAGTGGAAATTTTACTATATTGTACAACAGAAACAATATTATATTATAGAAAAGACAATAAACATACATTTTAATCAGATTGTGATTGAGGGTCAAGGTAGTATAGTTATGTAGTAAATAAATTATTGCATAAAATATATTTCCAATATCAAAAATAGATAATATTTTTTATTTATTTTTTATTCATTGAATATCTTCTGAGATGAAACACGTAGGGTTGCACAACAAAACAACAGGTGGCGAAAATAACGTGTAAACTCAAGTAAGTTAGATTTAGTGTTTATTGCAATCAAGCGATAACAAAAGTCAGTCCGATTTTTCTGTGACACCCCGTTCTATACCAAAAATTAGTAATCTTGTAAAAAATATAATTTTATGTAAAATATATATCCAATGATGAGTCATTTGACGTTAGGTTCTAATGGTAGAGTATAACAGAATTATTAGTAGGTATCGTTATACACATTTATGTATAAGTGACTTCGAGAAGAATCTTGGATAAAGATTTTAGCCAAACTTTATCAAAGTACAATACTTTTTCAGAGCTATGTGTTCAAGATGAGAATCAACTTATGGGCATTATCCCAGGAATTGCACCTTCATCACAAAAGTCGCAAAAAGCAGACGAAATTGAAGCAATAATACAGGTAAATTGTCATGCTGAATAATATTTAATTCATAGAAAAATATAATTGTACGCTTTCATAGTAAAATAATATGACCTGTTCATTTAATTGTTATTAAATAGGATAGCACTTGCTATTTTTTAGTTGTTTAACTTGACCACAGGCTTTCTTTTTGAAAAGGATGACCAAGTTCAGAATCACAAACAGACTCATTTTAGGAACATGATATAAAAATCTAATACTTGCAGGCGGTGTCATCCTCAGCATTAAAAAAGTTATTATTTACCTATGTGTTTATATAAATACGCACGTCATCTAAATAATCGAGACCATACTTCGGATAAAACCCATTAAGTCGTTAATAAAGACAGTATATTAATTGACTATTCCTTATAATTCCTATTTTACCCAGCTCTGTACCTATTACTTAATAGTGTTTACTATAAATTTTCTTTGAAGTTTATTTTAAGAAATTCCAATATAAATTGTTTTTTTTTTAGAATAGTGAAACCTACAAAGCGTTTGTGGACTACGTAAGGAAAGGGACCACTATGAAAGGCCTAACGTTTAACTTATATGATGACGATATGAGAGAAGCAGCCATTAAGTTATTTGAATTCATAAGAAGTGTAAATAGCGGAGGATTTGATGCCAAAAAGTTATTTGATTTTGAAGACATAAATAAAGATTTAGTAACATACGCATTTGATCTCAATATGTTATATGGAGAAAAACATCCTGGAAAAACTTCCTTTGTGCCACCTTTTATTAGGAAACCCAACTTCTTCGTTAATGCAGAAACAATTTTCAAAGCGCTAAAACTAAGTAACCACCTAAACTATAATGTCAATAACACAGGAGAGGCTCAAATAAATCAGTATTACAAAATTGATGACAGTATTATAATTAACACTAATTACTCTGGCTGGAATCTGCCTCACAATGGAGGTGAAGAGGAATTAAACTACTTTAGGGAAGACATTTCATTAAACAGTTACTATTATAGTGTACACCTTATGCATCCATTCTGGGTAAGTAGCCTGGACCTTGATGAAATTCATCCAAGACACAATGAACATTATTATTACGTACACCAACAGCTGACAGCAAGACTCCTTCTCGAAAAGGAGCATTTTAAACAAGGAAATATTTCGCCTAAGAAAACTGGCTACGGAGATTTTAATCCATACTTGATTCATGAAAACGGGCTTCATTTCCCACTTAGATCAAACACCTTAGGAGACTGGAGCGAGGATAGAGCAAGAATCAAATCAATAGACATTGCTATCAGAGAATGTATGGCACGAGGACTGATAATTATGGTTAGTAAGTTTCGAAAATTATTTTAATTTCACCTATTTGTAATAAAAATGTCATTTGTATTTATTTTTCTTATTGAGTTTATTAATAGGATACAATTTTCGCAGGACAATGCAACAACTATTAATATGACAGAAGCTAACTATGTAGATTTGCTAGCAAGATTAATACGAGCAAACTATGATGGAATAAGGACATCTAAAATTATAAGATCCTTATTTGGGTATGGCGGCAACGGATACCCTTACGATGAGTAAGTATTTTTTATACATATAAATATAGTTGACGAGACGAGCTTACTTTAATATGGGAATTACATTTACTTATCGATAATTTATAACTACGAATTATCTTCACTCGCCTTCAATATGGAAAGCTTGAAAAGGTTAGAAAGGAATAATCAAATATAGATATAAAAATGTAGGTTATATTTAGTCTTTAAATATTCTCTTATATTTAAAATCGATATAGATTACTCTTGCGATTTTAAAATGCCTATTTCAAATCGCTCTCCACAAGCGACACAAATTATTATAAATAAGTTTGAGACTTATCTATGATAAGCAATTGATCTATCTTTGAGCTGAGTCTAGCTTAGTTTATAGATCACTAAGTAGTAGCAAGTATATACTTCACATTATTTATTTTATTTTTACAGATATAACCCTGCACCATCATTGCTACACCACCCTGAGACAGCGTTAAGAGATCCTATCTATTGGTATATGATGCAATACGTACTTAACTATTTCACGGAGTATAAAGAGTCTATGATGCCATATAACCTAGCGGAGTACGAAACTCAAGATTTTAGTATTGTTGATGCAAGTATTCCTAAAATAACTACATACTTTGACTATTACCAGTTTAATATCAACAAAGCTATAACAAAGAATGGAAAATTACCCCTGAGTTTCAATGCTCGACAAAAGAGGCTAAAGCACTCACAATTTACATTAGCCTTTACTGTTGAATCAATGGTCAGAGAAAATGTAATTGTTAGATTGTTTATGGGACCACCATGTGATAATTGCTGGGAAGAATATTCAAAATTTTACGAGCTGGATACTTTCGAATTCTATCTTCAAATAGGAACTAATATCATTAATTGGTCACCAGAAACATCATCAAGGCTATCTAGCGATGAATATTACAATCTGGAAGGTTCATCTTCACAAGAAGTAAGAACTAATAAGTATAATATGTTCAAGTTTCCAGAGAACCTTTTAATACCTAGAGGTTTAGAAGGCGGTTTAAACCTAACGTTATTTGTTATGATCACTCCTTCTGGTGACAACTTTGATAGCGATTTTACGCCCCCCAAGCATTTCTACGGAGAGTTATATAGTGAGTTAGATACAAAACCTTTAGGTTTTCCTTTCCATAGGCCATCTAATAGTTACAAAGACGCCGCTAATAATTACAAGTTTTATAATATTTTAGTACATCACAAACAAAATAATGTGGCAAGTAACGGATACTTTTCGTGTCACTTGTATTAGTAATAAGTATATATTAAAATCTTGATTGTAAATCATGATAATTAAAAATATTGATATTCTAAATATATTATGTATTAGTAAATAATTGTTAAATATTTTAAATAAAAATTCCTTATTTTATTGTTATTTTTTGCATGTTTAACTAAATTTTCCGCTATTAGCCTTAATAAAAGAGAATAAAATACTTATCACGAAAATGAAAATCTACTGCCTCATTGGTCTAGGCATGATTTCGATAACTAAAGTAACTAAATTAGGATTTTTAATTACGCAACTAACATTCGCCTAGAACAATATGGAGTTAGCCTATTTGAAAATTCTCAATTGAAGAATATACTCTAACAATGTCCTACTATAATGGAATATTAATATAATTTATAAAATTTGGTGTCTTATCAAGATGTAATGGACAGATTTACATGGTTTGTGCACTCTACTGTAAGACACTTAAATATTCACATATTATATCATCATCTTTAAATTACACGTCGAAAAAGACTAAGATTTTGCTATCCATTTCATTGATATTTAATAAAAGATCAATGAGTGAATTACACATTTGATCAGTGTTCCTATATAGCATACGATAGTTACCATACGATAATTTTAATACCAATTCAAAACCTTGATCTTTCATTGTTTAAGGGGACAAAAATTGACCTTAAGACACATTGCAAAGAGTGAAACTTTATAATTTTATTTAACAGTATTTTTTTTAAATATTAAAATTATATGTAAAATGAAATTATTTATAGCCTTACATCAAGTAAAAGGTGACTTTTAACGGTGAACTTACATTATCTTTGTAATCATGCAAGTTGCGTAATATCATTGTTTAAATAAAACTGCATGGAAAATATTTTCCCTTGACGAAATGTAGCTATATGGTTTAAAATTCAGCGATGGGATTAAAACTTAGTACTATATCTGCTCATATGATTTAAATTTTATAAATACTATCATTGAAGGAAACCGTAATAGAAAATTAAAACAAAATGTGTTTTTAAAACAAACAGTTTAATTATACTCGTATTTTGTACATTATTGTGCAATAATATAACAAGGCTTTAGATAATTATGTACATGTTTACATCTTACAACTTCTTCTGAGTGAAGTATTCAGGAGTGTTAAGCTGGTAAGGGTATACTTCGCCTTTGTGGAATATTTCCACGTCCTTGAAGAACATGTTAGGCTGTTTGAAGTAAGCCTCCTGTACGGGGCGGTCGAAGGGATAACCGAAAGGTTTGTTGTCCACGATGAAGTTCTTGAACACTTCCTCACCCTTGGTAACACCGTTGTATGGGTAGACAAATACGAACAGTTGGAACGGATAACCACCGTGGGTACCCTTAGGCAGCATCAGTCTGTTGGGCATGTTGTAGGGTGTGTAGGACATGTCATATGATACTTTGCCTTCCTCCAGCCATTTCCAGATTTCATTGGTGGGCATGCTGTCTTCTTTGAAGAACGTGAATTCGCTAGATTTGCGCTCCACTTTGTTTTCACCAGGAGTTAGTTTGTGGATGAACCAGTCCAGTTCGTAGAACTTCATCCAGTCGTTTTCAAGGTTGAGTGGGTAACCGTAGCTGTCATATTTAGGTCCAATGAAGATCTTGAAAACGGCATCAGAAGCTACATCTGACTTGAGATTGATGTCAACCACGAACGGTTTGTGGTTCAAGCGGGGCTGACGGACCAAGAAGCTTTCCGGATAGTTCTTGAATTCATTTTTGTTAAACATAAAGCTGTTCGTTACATTGAAGTCGTAATATTCAAAGTAAGTGACTAGCTCATTAACTTTCACGTCGTTGACCTTAACACCGACGAAGTGAAGATCATCATAAGTGTAAGGATGTAAATATTCTTTGTAATGAATGAGATTTTTGATGATTCTCTGGTACAGCTGATAGAAAGCAGGGTCACGCAGCGAAGTCTGGTAGAAGTAAAGAGCACTTGGCATGAAAGTATACCTGTAAATAAAGTTAATATTTGAAACACTGATTGCTATTGCGATTAACTAGTGATATTCAATGCGATTGCTGCACATGAGGTTTCAGGTTCGATTCCTGTACAGGGCAACTTTATAAAAAATCTCTCAAAAAATACTTAATAGGAGTATGAAGGCACAATAGGCTCAACCCCTATGGCGTAGATACTAGATGGATTTAGAGTAAAACTACGTGTGTATTGTGAAATTATTGTAGAAAGAGAACTTAATACCACTGGAAAATTGGCTTATTGCGATGTTAATGTGTATCACGACATCCAGTTGTATTAAATTACATTGCTTTTTACTTTATCACATTTCTGCATTATGTGACGGCCATTCCTAGTTGAATGAAATATTAAACAAAATTATGACTAAACTAAAATAAATCCATAAACTTACTTGTCAAGAGGATAAGGACTCGCGCCAAGAACCTGGCGAGCGGTGACTTCATAAGAGTGCTGGTAATCTTCGATATGCTCCTCGGAGTACAAGTCAGCATTTGTCTGCCAGTAGTTACCGACGAAGTTGATGGCCTTAGGGCTGTGGAAGTCGATTTCCTTGTCGAACTGTAAATTAAAGAGGTGCATAATTAAATATACATTTGTAAAATATATTGCAACAGTAACATAGCGCATTTAAATTATAAAAAATAAATATACACTTACAGCCTTGAAGTGGCCTTGTTGCAGGTATTGGAAGAAGGTCTTCTCGTAGGAATCCAAGAAGCGAACGGCTTCAAAGTTCTTCTCACTGTGGACGTCGTAGTAGTTGCTTCTTTGAGCAAAAGGAAGGAAGCCAGTAGTTAAGTGAGAATAGTATCCAGTCTTGAAGGGCAAGTACCATGAGAACTCAGGGATACCACCCATGCCATTAGTAAGACGTTCCAAGTTGTAACGAGCCAACAACTGCTGGTAGAAATAGAAGTAGATCTCGCCACGACGTTCTTTGAACATGCCAAACTTGTCGGAGCTCCACCAGAAAGGCAAGTGAGTGTGGAAATAATAGTAGTAAGAATTCAGACCAATGTCTTCAGTGAAGTACGACAACTTCTGCTCTTCGTTGGGGTATGTCAATGAGGTGGAGTAATTGGCGTAGAAAACGTAGTAATCATGTTCCTTTACTACACCATAGTCAGTACCAACATCAGACTTATGCAAATATTTGTTGTACATCTTGTAAAGCACATCTTTGTTCCAGAAGTATTGAGGGAATAGTTCATAAGGAGCTGGGAGAACAATACCGTGTGTATCAGGCCTTTGCAGTACGGCAATGTAGTATGCATATAAGAACTGTCCTTCGTTAAGGTACAACTTAGCCCAAGCTGCAGTTTTGTAGAAGGTGTCGAAGTCCTTAGCATAGAACATAACGTTAAATAGAGCGATAGCCTCGTCCCTCATCCTTTCAAAGAAAATGGAGAACTCATTGTATTTGGGCATGAAGCCGGTTCTGTACAAAGTCAAAAACTCTTCAACTTCCTTCTTGTTCTGGAATAGAGAGAATATTAAATTAGAACTGTTATATTATTAATATAATCTTTAGTTATACAAATTACTGATAAATCTACTTACGGTGTAGTGATCAATGTTAGTTTCAATGCTGTATTTAAAACCAGCTTTGTAGCTGTCTGATGAGGTGTCATTTTTATCTACATGTTCGAAGAGAGACAAGACTTTCTTCTGACGTAAAACAAAGTCAGCATCAACTGTAAAGTAAACATGATTTTTATATGTAAGTAAAATGGATTTCACAGAAAACTAAGAATAAGGAAAGCCGTCAGGGGATGGCATCATTGAATCAAATCAATTATTACAATGATATGTATTCAGACATATAGGATTATGTCTTTGTTCGGTGTAATATAACCGAACACCTTAGTCAACACTAAACGAGTCACGCGATAACCTAATTACATCAAACGCATAAAGAGTCAGTGCACTTTCTATGACCGCGACATTCGGGTGCATTCAATGCAACATTATAACATTTTCATTAACATAATATTTAACTAACATTTTTAACATTTAAGAACTTCTTGTGGAACTGAACAATAAACTATTAGTGTGTAACATTTAAAACATATATTTTATTCAACAATCACTGCAAACCTCGCGCTACACCGTACAGTCTTAATACATTGACGATTGATTTGAGCAATAAAAAGGAATAGAGTTTCTCAAAACTCATAGATTTAAAAGTTAATTTAAAGATTTCTTACCAGTCTTCAGTTTCCATTCATAATGGTGTGGGACGGCCACGCCCAAGGTAAGGGCGACCAGCCCTGCGAGAATCACGACAGTCTTCATCTTGCCACAGCCGCTGCCAACTGTGCTTCATCAACTAGCGTATGCAGTTTTTATAGCCATTGGATCAGCTTATCAGCGTGTGTATTATAATTATCATAATAAAAATATTGCCTTGTTTGTGCTTATCTACCACGACCTCTTGTTTAATCTGGACAAAGTTCAATAAAATGACCCGGAATAGACTGAAAGTAAGAAAAATGCGATTATCTCATGTGCTTTGTAATCGTTACCTGATAATAAAGTTAAGAACGATAAAAAGTTGTTTTTTCGCCATAGCCCTTGAATGTAACGCAGCTTATTATGCGTCGTGTATTGACCAAAGCTTCGTATAATTATGCATTTGTATAATTGTATTTAACGGATTCCAATCTATCAAGTAATTACGTGATAAGGATAAACGTGTGACAAAGCGAATCAAATCACTGTCGTCCCTGCAAAGAGTTTAACTGCGTGATTTGCGCGATGATTTAACTGGTCATCTAGGTTTATTGTGGGTGCTTTTCCTACATAGAAATAAAACTTTGTTGTATCCATAAATAACTATCTGCATACGGGTTTTCTATGCATCCTTCGTACGAATAATGACTGCTGTGCATGAGGCCGGGTGCGATGACCGGACCCAGTAAAAGTTTTAATGAGTTATTCTGCCAAGCAATTCTCATTTGCAGCACGGAGTCTGGGAATGTGTCCCGTAAATGGCAACAGATTTGCCATTTATGGGACATTGCCGACATTGCCGAGTCTTGCCTTGTCTTGCGAAAAGTGGTTGTAAAACAACTCTGTCTACACTTTCGGGGCAATAGGCGTGAGACTATGTACCTAATTATTAAAATAAATAAATTTACGTTTGAGGTAACATGACAATATCGTCAAAGCTTTGCTATTACATCGCATAATCTTACAATTTGCCACATAGCTAATGTTCGTCTTTAAAACAGAATAAATACCTCAACTTGTGATATTTGCGCCCGGTGTTGTTTTACTCAAAGAAGAAGATTTATTTGTAGTTGGCTTAAATTTTATACACAGTTCACACAAAACCATTTATTCGATTCCCTAATGTAAATTATATCACATGAAATATATTAATGATCGTTGGGAATTTCTAAAGAATTTACATTGTGCGGTATTAGAATTATTTTATATGTATTATGTCTTATTTATCTTTAAATAGGTATAATGATTTTTTATGCAACAAAGGTGGAAATTCATACAACTTAACTGGTGGTTGGTTCTGCACCTGCTCTCTCCCATAGTACGATAACGAGAGTTAGGGATAAGAGACTACACTTGTGTTTGCGCACACATTTGTGCACTATAATGTTTCCTAAGCATCGGCCTATGAGACATTATACGTGATGTGGCGGTCTAGAAGACCTGATATGATAAGACCTGACCTGATAAGTCTTACGCCGGTTTTCTTTCAGTAGGTAATATTTCCCCCAAGCAAACTGGCTCCTTCATACCAAAAAATACTAATTTACAAAATTTCGGAACAGAGTAACCACGTATATTTTTTAATTAATTTTATTATAACATTAGCGTTTTACCCGCGATACAATACTTTCGCTTCTGTTGCGAACCAACACTATTTTTGTAGGGTAGTGTAATTGGTAACAACCACTTATGTAGTAGTTATATAGTTACATAAATTATCAACCGATAACAAACTTAATATACCATAGACCATACATTTATTAAATTAATTGATTAACATAATTATCACCTTATTATTCAAAAATGTATTGAAGCAAGCATTCTAATCTAATCAGATTCCATTAAATGGACTTTTATCAATTTAGTTGTAATTGCCTTTTATAAAAAGAAAAAAAAATACTACAGAAAACCTGGTATCTCACCTTCATTATAGCAACCAAAAGTAATACCGGTAATCTAAGACATTGAAATAGCAACAAGCTACTTTCAGATTGGACTGGATGTCAGAATATTAGAGAGTATTGAGTTTCTATGTGGACTCCTATAGATGTTTAATACAAACGAGACCGATTAGATTACTTATTTTCCATGGTACGTACAAGGTGTATACACATGTGTGTAAATACATAGGATCATATACCTTGTACCTACCATGGCATGACTAGGCAGACCATTTGGTTTGCCAAGTCTATAAGCATTTTGGTAAAACCCTTGGATAACTTCACGTACCGAACGATGAAGATAGCCATTGGATCATCATGAGCGATTACTGTAAGATTAAAATATATTTATTTGTTTAATCATTCAAGTTACTTACAAAACTCTATCGGTGAATGTATACATAATTATGTATTTTTATACGAAAATAAAATGCTAGTAATAATGGAACATCTAAGAGAACATTGTACGAGCTAATAATTTTACAGTCACTATCCTAATTGTTCCCTTATGGGTTTTGCATACAATGGACGGAAGAAGCTAAGATGTCTGGCTATTCCAGTCATCTATATTGCTCATTTTGTCTCATCCACGTCATTGTAACCTATTTCTCCTTATTTATGAGAAATCAGAGCCCAATATAAATTTTGTGATTTCTCACTTAACCTGTTAGCCTGTCTGAACTATGGTGCCGTACCTTGATAGACAAATGAATGATAACACAGAACGGTCTGATACTATGGGTTAACATATTTCAATTGCCAAGCAGATTTGCATTAAGCCTGCAGACAGTGAATTCGTTGTGTTTTCTGAGCTTTCCTCTTACAATGCCAAGAAAATACATATCATATCCATGAATGGAAACTATTACTTACTAGCTCATCATTAAAACAAATAAATGTTATACATAATGCATGCATAGAGCCTCGCTGATTTCAGCATGAATAGGCCGGCTCGACCGGGGAAGGACTATCCTCTCACAGAATATCGACGTGAAATAGCAGTATTCCTACTGTTGTGTTTCGTTCGGTGAGTGAGAGTGCCGGAGGCCCAATCATCCCCTTTCCCTCTTTCCACTCCTTCTCCTTCCCACATCCTTTCCTAAAGGATCATCAACGCGCAAGTGATGCCTCTGGTGTTGCAGGCGTCCATAGGCTATGGTGACCACTTACCATCAGGTGAGCCGTATCCTTGTTTGCCACCTTAATAGTATAAAAAAAAATTCATCCTGCGTTATAAGTAGTTCTTAAGAAAAATATATTTACTTCATAATTTTTTATGCATATGCAATACTTATAATGCAAGTGAAAATATACTACTTAGCTTAGCGCGAGTTGAACAATTGAATTACTGAAAAATGTTACCCTACAGTACTCAAGATTTCCTGTCAAAAAACTCTCAGTTATATTGAGCAGCATTGAATAAGGAAAAGTAAAGTAGTAGTTTTGTAAGAGAGATCTAAAGAGATGAAATCTAAATGTTGACTTTTTAATTTTTTTAATGTACCTAAAGAAAAATACAGAAAATATCGTTTCTTTTTTATTTTCTGCAGGCACTTGTACTCCGTAGAGAGTAGAACTTCCTATCTATGTCTGTGTTTTCTCATTAGTTTAATCTGGCTATCTTCAAGTCAAATGTGAATAAGTAGGTACTTATTCACATTTGACTGGTATTACGTAAAAATATAGGCGACAAGGTAATACTTAACCCAACTTAAAGCAGCTGTTTTCGAGTACGACACTAGCTAGCAATCTTCCACTTCGTCATATTGGACCAATATACATATGTACGTCGCCTAAATGGTCAACTCGTCGTACTCGAAAACAGCTGCTTTAAGTTGGGTTAAGTATTACTTTTCCGCCTATATTTTTAGGTAATACCATTCTTACGAACTATGGGCAATAGTCGTTAGATAAATAAATACTTAACCGGAGAGTAATGAGATGAAATTATTACACTTCTTTAAAGTCAAACTTTTATCGAGTCGCAAGAAGCCAATTAAACAATGCAGCTAAAGTAATAGAATACAGACGAATCGGTGCTTCGGATCAGAGAGTTGCTGACATAAAGTGTGAAATAATTTAAGATTAATTATTTATTAGAACTATTTCAAATAAATTTTTTTTTTTTTTTTACAACTAAGGTGTCAAACAAGCATACGGCCCACCTAATGGTAAGTGGTCATCGGAGCCTGCCACACCAGAGGCATCACTTCCGCGTTGCTAACCCTGTAAAAACATTTTAACACCCATTTTGAAAAACGCCATCTATCAGAGAATGAATAAAGTGTAAGGAATAAAGATATGACTGCCTCTGTGAGTTGGTATAAAAATTTACAGTTACAGTTTCATCTTCGAATTATATTGATGTCAATATTCAGAAGGAGATATATTGAAAAGTGAGATGCATGTAACTAAATATATTTTCAAGATATACATTGTTACATACAACTTATTTAAAAAATGTTAAATCGACAATTTACGTGAGTGTTATCTTTGATGGCCTTGTGGCATAACTTTGCGATCAGGTCAGGTAAGAATTTCGATTGTCAGGTTATGTAACTAGTTATTGGCTTTTTATTTTAGGAAATTCTAAGTAAGAACAAGACGTCTGAAAATTTGTTCGTCTTGTGACAATTGGGTTGACGTGTGTCTTTTACGTAATACCTAAATCATAGTTGGTAATGTAATAATAATAATCATATTAAATTAACTTAATGTGTAGAGAATACTTTAGTATACTCAAGACATGTAATAATCACAATATAACCAAGAAGATTAATGTACGACTCATAATAGTTTACGAGTATCTTGTGACTTTATTAATGAATTCAATATTTTCTTCTTTTCTATAATTGGCTTATACGTATACTACACTCAGCGTTTAGCTTACGTTTAACTATAATATATCTTCACATAACACATATACAAGAATTCTGATAACCCAACAAAAATAAAAAATATTTTAATAATAGATTATTTATTTTACTCGATTTTGTACATTATTGCACTATGTCAGTGTTAATAACTAACTGTTTGGATCTTACAACTTCTTCTGATTGAAGTATTCAGGAGTGTTAAGCTGGTAAGGGAATACTTCGCCCTTGTGGAAGATTTCAACATCCTTGAAGAACATGTTAGGCTGTTTGAAGTAAGCCTCCTGTACGGGGCGGTCGAAGGGATAGCCGAAAGGTTTGTTGTCCATGACGAAGTTCTTGAACACCTGCTCATTCTTTGTAACGCCGTTGTATGGGTAGACGAATACGAATAACTGGAATGGATAACCACCGTGGGTACCCTTAGGCAGCATCAATCTGTTGGGCATGTTTTCAGGTAAGTAAGACATGTCATATGGCACCTTGCCTTTCTCTAACAACTTCCAGATTTCATTGGTGGGCATGCTGTCTTCCTTGAAGAATACGAATTCGCTAGATTTGCGCTGCACTTTGTTTTCACCAGGAGTTAGTTTGTGAACGAACCAGTCCAGTTCGTAGAACTTCATCCAGTCATTTTCAAGGTTAAGTGGATAGCCGTAGCTGTCATATTTAGGTCCAATGAAGATCTTGAAAACGGCATCAGAAGCTACATCTGACTTGAGATTGATGTCAACCACGAACGGTTTGTGGTTCAAGCGGGGCTGACGGATTACGAAGCTTTCCGGATAGTGCTTGAATCCTTCTTTGTTGAGCGTTAAGCTGTTTGTTACATTGAAATCATAATAATCAAAGTAGGTGACAAGCTCATCGACTTTCACGTCATTGACCTTAACACCAACGAAGTGAAGATCATCATAAGTGTAGGGATGTAAGTATTCTTTGTAGTGAATGATATTTTTGATGATTCTCTGGTACAGCTGGTAGAAAGCAGGGTCACGCAGTGAAGTCTGGTAGTAGTAGAGAGCGCTTGGCATAAAGGTGTACCTGCAAGTAAAGTCAATATATGAAGAACTGATTTCTATTGTAAATTCTCAGTGAGTCCATAGCACAACACAGTGGAGAATATCATAGCGATACCAGGTGGGATAATATATTTTCGTTCAGACACATTTCTGCATCATACGACGTCAATCTTAGTATTACATTATATAAATTTTAACATCTAAAAAGAAAACTAATAAAGTTCTTTACTTACTTATCGAGAGAATAAGGACTCGCGCCAAGAACCTGGCGAGCGGTGACTTCATAAGAGTGCTGGTAATCTTCGATATGCTCCTCGGAGTACAAGTCAGCGTTTGTCTGCCAGTAGTTACCGACGAAGTTGATGGCCTTAGGACTGTGGAAGTCGATTTCCTTGTCGAACTGTAAATTAAAGAAGTAAATAATTAAATAAACATTTGTAAAATATATTGCAATAATAGCGGAGCGCATTTAAATTATAAAAAATAAATATACACTTACAGCCTTGAAGTGGCCCTGTTGCAGGTATTGGAAGAAGGTCTTCTCGTAGGAATCTAGGAAACGAACGGCTTCGAAGTTCTTCTCACTGTGGACGTCGTAGTAGTTGCTCCTTTGAGCAAAAGGAAGGAAGCCAGAAGATAAGTGAGGATAGTATCCAGTCTTGAAGGGCAAGTACCATGAGAACTCAGGGATACCACCCATACCATTAGTAAGACGTTCCAAGTTGTAACGAGCCAACAACTGCTGGTAGAAATAGAAGTAGATCTCTCCGCGACGTTCTTTGAATATGCCAAACTTGTCGGAGCTCCACCAGAAAGGCATCTGAGAGTGGAAGTAATAGTAGTAAGAATTCAAACCAATGTCTTCAGTGAAGTACGACAACTTCTGTTCCTCGTTGGGATATGTCAATGAGGTGGAGTAATTGGCATAGAAAACGTAGTAATCATGTTCTTTTACCACACCAAAGTCAGTACCGACATCTGTCTTATGCAAATATTGATTGTACATCTTGTAAAGGACATCCTTGTTCCAGAAATATTGAGGGTACACCTCATAAGGAGCTGGGAGAACAATGCCTTTGGTATCAGGCCTTTGCAGTACGGCAATGTAGTATGCATATAAGAACTGTCCTTCGTTAAAGTACAGCTTAGCCCAGGCTGCAGTTTTGTAGAAGGTGTCGAAGTCCTTAGCATAGTACATAACATGGAATAGAGCAATAGCCTCGTCCCTCATCTTCTCAAAGAAAATAGAGAACTCATGGTATTTGGGCATAAAGCCGGTTCTGTAGAAAGTCAAAAACTCTTCAACAGCCTTCTTGTTCTGGAAAAAATAGGATATTGATTTAGACTTTTCATATTATTTATTTAATTTTTAGTTATACAAATTATTATTTTAACTACTTACGGTGTAGTGCTCGATGTTAGATTCAATGCTATACTCAAAACCAGCTTTGTAGTAGTCTGATGAGGCGTCATCTTCTACTACGTGTTCGAAAAGAGACAAGACTTTCTTTTGACGCACGACGAAGTCAGCATCAACTGTAAAAAAAATAAGAATTTCAAAATGTATACAGACAAACCCAGTAGAAACAATGTTTCAGTTAAAATAAGATATAAAACTTTTTCATGGCAATATTGTTAGTATATTCACCAATTCTATCCTGAATGCTATACAGTGTTGTATACAATGTTGGGTCATTATTCTAATAATTTAATAACTTAAATGCGTAATGGAGACAATATTTTTCAAAAGTCATGGAATAGCATTTAAATATTACTCAAGTAGAGTTCCTTACCGGTCTTCAGTTTCCATTCATGGTGGTGTGGGACGGCCACGCCCAAGGTAAGGGCGACCAGCCCTGCGAGAATCACGACAGTCTTCATCTTGCCACAGCCGCTGCCAACTGTGCTTCATCAACTAGCGTATGCAGTTTTTATAGGCAAGCATCTCCTTATCAATGTGTATAATATAATTATCATAATAAAAATATTGTCGTTTTGCATAAATAATTTGTCAAACAGAACTTTACCCGTTACTAATACGTCGATTTTTGGAAACTGTCCTACGCAGCCATTGCATTAGTCTAGGATGGATTCATGCCACTCTTTTACTTTCTAGCATGGACGAGCAGTCAAAGCCATTCGTCAAAATATATGTCAAGCTCTCCCTATGGGTACATTTAGAGAGAAAAACTGGTTGACTTCTCATCGCAAGTCCCAACCCGCAAGGTCTAGAACTTAAAATTCTTCGCATTGATTTTTTGTATAGGATAAGGCATATCTTATCAAAAAACGTAACGTAATCGTGTATCGTATCGTTCTCTTGACACAATCTTCCATTCGTGATAAAACCCACGATTAACACTGCACGGGAAATCACTTCTAAGCACCGGTCTAGTATACAGCTGATTTCGTGATCTGTTTACATCATATGATTAAACTACACTGCTGTTTTTTGTAATATGTTGTAATAAATTGTAATTTGGTTATATGCCAACATTGCATTATTTTATAATTTAAAACCAGGAAAATAAAAATTGCCAGGATATATCTAACATTTTCCAGAAAAAGCCCAAAGATTTTTACACAGGATTGTAGTTCAAATCTAATATTTCAGTTTTCGGTACGCTGCCCCTTATGCCCGGTATAATTTATATATTATCCACTAAGGCTTTAGAAAATTTATCTTTCCTCCTTTCTGAGCAATGTATGTACATGTTGATAACCTGATGACTATTGAGTGGTCAGTATTGTTGTTCTACCTACTAATATAAATGTAATTAACTACTATAACTTAACTGCTATAAGATATTCCAAAGCAATATTGCTTTGGAATATCTTATAGCAGTGAAGTACAGTTCTTTTTGTAGCTCGATTATTTCAATTTATTTATGTTTAATTTATTTTATGCTACTTCACAAGATGACACTAATTAAGTGTATACTGTGCACTGTTAATATCATGTAAGTGAACTATGTATTGTACTTATGCAAATAAATATTGTTCAAACTGATGTAAAGCCGGGGTGCTAGTTAGTAGGTAATATGCACTTTAGTGCACTAAAGTACATTTATGCGGGCCAATCAAAATAATCTCGCTAAGATCGTTACAGCAAATCTTACATTATTATCAAGACTCAACCCGGGCATTTATCTATTGATTATAATACCTCTGCCTTTCCTTCCTTAGATACACAACCGTGAATACATTTATATCTGCTTCGGTAGCTTGTGTTTTTATTTATATTTACCAAAATAATCCTGCATTGCCTGCCTCCATTTTGCTATTTCAGAACAATACATGTATCTAATCTTACGCCTATTTTCCTTAAATTGAGCAAGATTACACAGTTCCAAACTCTGTTCTACAATAAATAATTTATTTACTGAAAAATACAATAACGCTTTGCAAAATTTAGCAATCGAACTTGAGGCCTTATGCAGAGCAGTTGCATATACCAATGAGCCACGATGATTAACACATAGGATTTGTATGCATCGCCCTATGCGTTCTTATAAGATTCACGTGAACAAAGCCGTGGGCAGAAACTAGAATTATATAGATAAGGACATTAAATCGGTACGCACTGTTGTATGTGGTTGTAGTGATACGCTGCCTTAAATATATCTATGTATGTATGCATCTATCTATATGTAGTATCCATCTGGTGTGTTTTATATGCGTATATCAAAGTTGATATACACATACCTTTCCTTGCGTGTAAGAAAAAGATTTCTTACATGCAAAGAAAGGTTCCTACTTCCAAATTCCATGCGTAAGAAGTCGATGATAAAATGATTGAGTGTAAAATGGAATAATGGTCCCAATAGATAATAGGTGCGGCCTAAATAACTAAGGTAAGTGAGGCCTAACCTAAGTTGTAAATGTATGTAATATAAATAAAGAATGTATTTTATCTTTCAGAGGTTAAGTAGATAACCCTGCATATCAGCTGATGACATGTTTTCAGCCTCGAAAGTTCAAATGGAACATATTTATGAAAGTATGGCAATTATGAATATTACGAAAATTTATCATGAACAATTATAAACCTTTTTTAAATACCAAATATAGCATTTGCCTTCGGTTTTGCTGATGTTTAAATTAGAAATTGTTCTTCCTTAGTATCATCACATTAATTGTATCACAGACTATACTACTATTATCTTTATTGATATAAAATTAAGTTATTGTCTTGCATAGATGTTTGGGCACTTACGATCAATATTCTACCAATAAAATGACGTAGCGTATTTTGGCACTGTACCTAATAGATAATAGGCTCATCAATCATTTATTGTACATAATTTACTGATCTCTTAGCAGATAAAGGTGCGAAGCTACGCAATGTAAGAAAATTACTTTATAATTATAATACTAAGCTACTTTTCTAGACCTTCATAGTTTATCTCCTGTCTAACTGAGCCTGTTATATTATAATATCCATTTTTCTAAGATTAGATAAGAATACTAACTGATAAATATACTACTGTGTAAGTTACGCTTTAGTATTAAGTATACTAAAGAGTAAGTTACACAGTAACATAACTAGGTTTAGGTACTACAAAAATAATTGAATGATGTAGCACATTGCTTACTTAGTTTACTTTACGAATAGCGACTAAGCAAGTCACTAATTGAAGGTATTGAACTTCTGATTACTAGTTTCATAGTAAATAAATATTGTCAAAATATTATTTACTTTGTTATCGTAGGTGAGTGTAAAGTGAATTGCGGCGTAAGAAATTGTACTACTGTTTCCTTGTTGCTTCTGTAACTAGCAGCTGGCTTTTGACGTTGTTTTAAGCCAGTACTCACAATATCGTCATAAACCAAATGAATACTATCTACAGTATCTACACTAATATTACAAAGAGGAAAGATTTTTTTGTTTGTTATTTTGTTTGTATTGAATTGGCTCCAAAACTACTGAACTGATTTCCAAAATTCTTTCGCCATTAGAAAGCTACATCTTCACTGAGTAACATAGGCTATATCATATTTTTATTTTAAATTAGGGATCCCTACTAAAATTAAAATAATGTAACCCAAGGTGTGAAAAACTGAGTCATAAAATGTTTATAATCGCATGCGCTGCGGAAACTATTGATGATAGAACAAAAAAATGTTGTACAATATTATAGATCACGTCGTCATTGTCACGATACGTATCAATATCTACAAAAAACTCCATAATACCATATGTCTAACTATTATAGTTATGTCACTACAAGTACTTTTTTACATTTTAAATGTTGATAAAATTCCGTCTAAATTCAATGTCATTATAGCCACCATCATTACCGGGCCCGCAGCCGGACAGCTCGCACACATTCCGCGTATTCCAATGATACCGACGGATTTAAGAGGCTTCAGTTCCCGGTTAAATTATTATTTGCATTAACTATTAATAAGTCCCAGGGACAAACATTTTCATTGGTCGGCATTGACTGAAGAAAAGAGTGCTTCTCTCATGGCCAACTATACGTTAGCCTGTCACGCGTGGGATCTCCGGCAAATCAATTTATTTTGCTTCATACGAATAGTACATCAAATATAGTTTACAGAGAAGCCTTGAAATTATTTTTTTGCATTAGATTTTTTAATATTTATTATTGACGTGAGAACGTCTAATAAATCGATGAACACCGGCTGTGCGCACGAAAAAGGATGACTCATTGTCCCGTTACGCTCATTGTCCCGTTACGCTCATTGTAACGTTACGGGAAAGAAATTTTGTTATGACATTGTCACGTTAAACTATCGTCCGTAAACCGACTTTACAGACAACCAATTTTTTTACTTATGTATTAGGTTATTAGTAATAGTATTAGGTTACTTATGTCGCCATTGGGAATAACAAGAGGAAATGAGCATAATTTATTAACACTATAATAACGCAAACGAAGTTGCGCGAGTCAGCTAGTAATGTATAAAATGAATAGAATAATACACTGGTTATTAATTAAGTAACTACGGTATAAGAGAAAGAATACTAATGGACGTCGTGATACTAAGTAAAGATAATAATATTTAATTACTTTGTTTCTGAGCCCATAGCCTGATGTCATGCTACTGTTGCGTTAAGCCTAGATTACCTTTATTATACTATGGTACTTTCCTAGACCTTCACTAACTACTGCCTAACTACTGCTTTAACTACTGTCTAACTGTACCTGTTATATTGTAATATCCATTTTTCGAACATCAGATTGGTTCTGTTTATGTATGTGGATAAATTTTCGGAATAAGTCCACTTGGAACTTGTCACAAATGGGTACCTATAATGTATTTTAATAAACCATGTTAATTTCTATCTTTGTAATAAATTATAATTTAAATAACATTAAATTAAACAAAGTCATACAAAAATAATGTAATTTATATTTAAATTATTTGCCATATTTTGTTAAGCAATTCGACTGAATCAGCGTCTTATATCAATAACTGTTTATAAAAATATCTAATTTTAAACTAATTTATATCAAAAGCAGATGGACACAGAATTCACATAGTTGGCTCATATATTTGACTAATAAATTACTACGTTTTTAAATCCAATTTATAAAACAAGGACTTCATTCAGACCCCGTGGTAAATATTGCACTTACATTTCAGACTGATTGTAACATAGGCAATATGGAATATAGAAATCTGCCCGAGGCAGTAATTAAATTATCTCACTCTCTTTTACTTAGGGCCTTAATATAGCTGCTGATATGTGAGTGTAATACTCTACCTAATTCTTCAAAGCATTGTCTTATATTATGTCATGTTAACAACAGTATATTTACTTAAATATTTGTCGAAAATATTCAATAAGTAAGTACCTATTTTAAATTTTAGTAAGATAGGACTACACCATAGGCAGAAATTTAATGTTACTATTGCACTATTTCGATAAAATACAACGTTGTGCTATACGTAGTTATCATTGCCAGTTCAGAGGTTATTAATAACCTTGAACATTCGCAGCTGCCCTATGATTATGAAATGTAACTATACAGATGTATATACAAAGAAGGACATGTATATTATACCCACATTTAATATAAGTACCAAGGTAAGGTATTTTTAGGTACCAAGTTATCATGTGCGTTATTTCCACCCACGAGAAACACTTCCAATTTCTATGCTACTATTGAGAATGTTCTATCTAACAACAGTTATATAATTTTGCCAAATTAATAAACTTATGCCTCGCAACAAGTGAAGCGCAGACTGCCTTGCCTCTATAGTAAGAGTACTATAACTAAAATATTTAATATTGATTTAGCAAAAACTTTAGTCAAACACAAGCTTATCTTCCAAAAAAATACAACTTTAACTCCCTATATCGCGATTTCTGATTTTATCAAGACTTATTGCATGCTATACATACACTATATCTCGGTACAAAGCGAATCGCTTTATTATATTATGTGATTATTATCATAGATTTAGAGCTTGTTTTCAAGTGCTAAATTTGTAATACCATAATAATAACTATTCTCATATCCTTGATAACTGAACGACACATTAACGTTTCCTATAGATTAACATTTTCATTTTCGTAGGTCCCGTAGCATAAGGCTGCTTATGGTTATGATTGATCTTAATCAATGGCCTCAGATTTAATTTGATTCGATTTGTAACCAAATAAAACTAAACAAAATCAATAGCAGCGTGATATCTAAAATTGTGGCATTTTAAGTTGGTCTCAAAAATTGGCTCTAAAATTTGTCGTGGCCTGGTGTTCTCATTCTAATTTATCCGCTTATGCGCAATATCTCATATGTGTAGCTCACTAGCTTATTTATGCCCTAGTTTCTCCCGCGGGTACATTGCTCAAAGTGAAATTACTATAAGCGCTGTCGAAAATCGCATGCCGTACCCGTTTATTATATACTAGTTTTCACCTGCGGCTTCTCTCGCGTATTTACGCGTAGGTTAAGTTAGGTTAGGTTTGCAACAGTTCTTTTTTCTGGATGAAAGGTACCCTATGTCCTATTCTGTACCCCTGACAACGTGTATGCAAAATTTCATGTTGATCGGTTGAGTAGTTAAGGCGTGAAAGAGTAACAAACAAACAAACAAACTCATTTTCGCTTAAAATATTAGTTAGGATAGGATTAACTACGAGTATGTTAGTACTGCTTCACTTGCACTCTGTGTTTGTGCGTTCATGTGGCACTTGTCCGCGGAAGCAACGGAACACCACACCCTTCGGCCAAAAGTCCTCCTTCATGAATACGTGCAGAAAGCAAGTTGGGACTCCGCATCACGAACGCCTTGAAGTTGACGTTGCGATGCGATTCCAGCAGCTGCACTCTCGGCATGTACTTGTACTTCTGGCGTACATACTCCGCGATGTCCACCACCTTAGTGGTGTAATGCAAGCGAGAGATGTACACCGGTATGTTCGGTGCTGCAGCACGCAGGTTCGCACCAGGCTCCAAAGGAGCCGTAACGCAGTAGTTCTTGTTCGTTTTTTGACGACGCTTCCTCCTATGCACCGTCACAAAACAATCCTCAGCATCAACCTCCCGTTTCTTTGCCATCTCAGGCGCCGACTTCGCGGCGGGAGCAACTCGCAGTTACCTGCTGAGCCTCTATGCGTTTAGGTCGCGCGGCTATGCGGGGTGGGAGCGCGGGGACGGGGGCGAGGCTGCAAGCGCGTACAGCGCACTCAGCAGTCACAACATTCCGCGGCGACAAAACTGCTGACGCGCAACTTGCGACTGATGTATCGGAGCAGCCTGCACCTCGACGCGTGTTGACGTTGTTATTACGCGCCGGTGACCTACTTAAAGCCACAGAGTTGCGCAACTCTTCAACCTCCGTACGCAAAACCATGACGGTGTCTTGTGATGTCTTCAACTTCTTGTGTACACCCGCCAAATTGGCCTTAAGGAAGACGATGTCCTTCAAAAGTCATTATATATTATATACCATTACGTAAGATAATATATAGACCAGCAATTTTTAAGATTTATTAATGATGTTATCGAGGTGGAGTATCAATGACACTTTGGAATCAAAACGCACTCCCAGATCCTTCAACTCTGTTTCCTCTTTAAGTATCCTCCCATCAATCTGATATTGTATTTTTATTACGTTTTGGCAGTGGGTAAAGGTTATGGTGTAGCATTTATTAGTATTTAAGGACATATTGTTAGCTGCACACTGGCTACTTATAGAACCATGGACCATTTGTAACAGACCACAGTCCAGCGATTCTGGTATAGTTTTGCATAGCTTTAAATCATCCGAAAATAAGTAAGCACTGCTATATTTAACGAAAGAAACTATGTCATTTATGAACAAATTGAAAGTTCAGAGACCTAAATAGGCGCCCGGGAACACCGGAAATAGATGTTCATATTTTAGATTGAAAACCCTTTACTACGATATATTGTGTTCCATCGGATATATAAGATTTAAACCATTTTATATATTACTTTTAATATTTATTTGTGTTGCATGTTGCTTAGTTTTTAAGTTAATTAATTTATAAGTAATTGTAATTGATCTTATTTGTGTTATAAGTTTTTCTAGCATACTGTTTTCATGGTCCTATAAATAATATATAATCATATCTGATTTACACATAACCAGAGACATGATAATAAAGGAACTTATGTCTTTGGACATAAACAAAGGGGCAAGTCCAGATGCTATACCTCCTTTTTTCTTAAAACATGCCGCTGAAACGATTAGTCTACCATTGTTTATTATATACAATAATAGTCTGACAGGAGGCGTAATGCCACAGGTTTGGAAGACCGCTAACGTACCGCCTGTATATAAAAGTGGGTGTAAATCGGATGTTACTAACTACCGTCCTATATCCTTGCTCTCAACAATGGCAAAGACTCTTGAGCGTTTAGTGCATAGCGAAATTTATTCACATCTATACAGATGTATTATTCCTGAGCAGCATGGATTTGTGAAGGTTCGGTCGGTTATACATACTTAACGCACGATTATTTTAAGGACGGTCAATGTGCCTTTTAGTTCTTAAGTTTCAAGTGGTTTCATTGATCATTTATCTTTCTAAAATATCTATTCGCATAAAAACAATTTAACAAAAATTATAATAATAGAATAATAATCTAACAAGAAAACCAAACCATTATTTTTAATTATTTATTTTATTTTATTGTTTTTTGTATGTACATTAAACACAATGGCAGTGCTGATAGCTAACTGTTTAGATCTTACAACTTCTTCTGAGTGAAGTATTCAGGAGTGTTAAGCTGGTAAGGGAACACTTCGCCCTTGTGGAAAATTTCCACATCCTTGAAGAACATGTTAGGCTGTTTGAAGTAAGTCTCCTGTACGGGGCGGTCGAAGGGATAGCCGAAAGGTTTGTTGTCCATGACGAAGTTCTTGAACACCTGCTCATTCTTTGTAACGCCGTTGTATGGGTAGACGAATACGAATAACTGGAATGGATAACCACCGTGGGTACCCTTAGGCAGCATCAATCTGTTGGGCATGTTTTCAGGTAAGTAAGACATGTCATATGGCACCTTGCCTTTCTCTAACAGCTTCCAGATTTCATTGGTGGGCATGCTGTCTTCCTTGAAGAACACGAATTCGCTAGATTTGCGCTGCACTTTGTTTTCACCAGGAGTTAGTTTGTGAACGAACCAGTCCAGTTCGTAGAACTTCATCCAGTCATTTTCAAGGTTAAGTGGATAGCCGTAGCTGTCATATTTAGGTCCAATGAAGATCTTGAAAACGGCATCAGAAGCTACATCTGACTTGAGATTGATGTCAACCACGAACGGTTTGTGGTTCAAGCGGGGCTGACGGATTACGAAGCTTTCCGGATAGTGCTTGAATCCTTCTTTGTTGAGCGTTAAGCTGTTTGTTACATTGAAATCATAATAATCAAAGTAGGTGACAAGCTCATCGACTTTCACGTCATTGACCTTAACACCAACGAAGTGAAGATCATCATAAGTGTAGGGATGTAAGTATTCTTTGTAGTGAATGATATTTTTGATGATTCTCTGGTACAGCTGGTAGAAAGCAGGGTCACGCAGTGAAGTCTGGTAGTAGTAGAGAGCGCTTGGCATAAAGGTGTACCTGCAAGTAAAGTCAATATATGAAGAACTGATTTCTATTGCAAATTCTCAGTGAGTCCATAGCACAACACAGTGGAGAATATCATAGCGATACCAGGTGGGATAATATATTTTCGTTCAGACACATTTCTGCATCATACGACGTCAATCTTAGTATTACATTATATAAATTTTAACATCTAAAAAGAAAACTAATAAAGTTCTTTACTTACTTATCGAGAGAATAAGGACTCGCGCCAAGAACCTGGCGAGCGGTGACTTCATAAGAGTGCTGGTAATCTTCGATATGCTCCTCGGAGTACAAGTCAGCGTTTGTCTGCCAGTAGTTACCGACGAAGTTGATGGCCTTAGGACTGTGGAAGTCGATTTCCTTGTCGAACTGTAAATTAAAGAAGTAAGTAATTAAATAAACATTTGTAAAATATATTGCAATAATAGCGGAGCGCATTTAAATTATAAAAAATAAATATACACTTACAGCCTTGAAGTGGCCCTGTTGCAGGTATTGGAAGAAGGTCTTCTCGTAGGAATCTAGGAAACGAACGGCTTCGAAGTTCTTCTCACTGTGGACGTCGTAGTAGTTGCTTCTTTGAGCAAAAGGAAGGAAGCCAGTAGATAAGTGAGGATAGTATCCAGTCTTGAAGGGCAAGTACCATGAGAACTCAGGGATACCACCCATGCCATTAGTAAGACGTTCCAAGTTGTAACGAGCCAACAACTGCTGGTAGAAATAGAAGTAGATCTCTCCGCGACGTTCTTTGAATATGCCAAACTTGTCGGAGCTCCACCAGAAAGGCATCTGAGAGTGGAAGTAATAGTAGTAAGAATTCAAACCAATGTCTTCAGTGAAGTACGACAACTTCTGTTCCTCGTTGGGATATGTCAATGAGGTGGAGTAATTGGCATAGAAAACGTAGTAATCATGTTCTTTTACCACTCCAAAGTCAGTACCGACATCTGTCTTATGCAAATATTGATTGTACATCTTGTAAAGCACATCCTTGTTCCAGAAATATTGAGGGTACACCTCATAAGGAGCTGGGAGAACAATGCCTTCGGTATCAGGCCTTTGCAGTACGGCAATGTAGTATGTATATAAAAACTGTCCTTCGTTAAGGTACAGCTTAGCCCAGGCTGCAGTTTTGTAGAAGGTGTCGAAGTCCTTAGCATAGTACATAACGTGGAATAGAGCTATGGCCTCGTCTCTCATCTTCTCAAAGAAAATGGAAAACTCATGGTATTTGGGCATGAAGCCGGTTCTGTAGAAAGTCAAAAACTCTTCAACCGCCTTCTTGTTCTGGAAAAGAAAGGATATTGAATTAGAACTTTCATATTATTTATTTAATCTTTAGTTATACAAATTATTAGTTTAACTACTTACGGTGTAATGCTCGATGTTAGATTCAATGCTGTACTCAAAACCAGCTTTGTAGTAGTCTGTCGAATGGTCATCTTCGTCTATGTGTTCGAAAAGAGACAAAACTTTCTTCTGGCGTATGACAAAGTCAGCATCAACTGTAAAGCAAAACCTACTTATTACTCATTTAGTAGGAATAGGATTTATACATCAATCTTGGAGCTTTTAACGATGGTTGAATGCCTTGATGTAAATACAATATGCCATGATGTGTGAACTCTTATAAAGTAACGACTTAATTGAGGAATCGGGGCAATATTTCTCAAAATTCATGGAATGTCATTTAAAAATTACATTACACAAGGAAGACTCCTTACCTGTCTTCAGTTTCCATTCGTGGTGTGGGACGGCCACGCCCAAGGTAAGGGCGACCAGCCCTGCGAGAATCAAGACAGTCTTCATCTTGCCACAGCCACTGCCAACTGTGCTTCATCAACTAGCGTATGCAGTTTTTATAGCCATTGCATCTCCTTATCAGTGTGTGTAATATAATTATCATTGTTTATTATATATTATATTATAGTTTTGCATGAATCATTTGTTAAATAGAACTGTACCTGTAAATAATATATGTATTTATGGAACCTAACCTGCCCATTACAATCGTTGAGTATGGATTCCAGCATCTACTATATCTACCCATTCATCTGGAAGCCATTAGAAAAAAAACTTAAAAATAAAAAGATAAACTAATTTACAGAACTTAGAAACTTGAAACTTTTCACATATTTGCCAAATAATTTAAATTGGTACTAATAAAAGGATATTAAGACCCATCCGAGATTAAGGATTCCGTGCTAATATACAGAAATATATAACAGGGTGATCCTAAGTCATAGCATATAATAATTTTAGTAAGGATTTATTAATTCGTGAAGTCTTAGAATACCAAATCTATTGTATCTGACCACCGGATTGCGGAAAAGTTTAAAACCGTATTATATGCTACCAATTAAGGTTAAATTACACAATGGAATGGTAAATTGAGCGAGTATGTGTAATACAGTAAAATTATTATAATAATATGGTTCTCTCATGTAATGTAAACGTAAATATATATGAAACAGGCATTTTGTAAGATTTTAGACAGCGCTTATAGTAATTTCACCTTGAGCAATATGGCAAGATAAGCTTGTAGCCTCTACGAACAAATTAAAATAAAAACGCCAGGATGGCTATAGCAGATTTCAGAATCAAGTTTTGTTACCCATTTTTGAGTCCAACGTAAAGCCATCATTTTTAGATTGCGTGCTGCTATTGAAAATTGCCTATCATGAAATATAATAGGCTAAGTTTATATTTAGTATTTTTGTTTAGTTGTATTTATTTACGAATCGAATCAAATTGAATCATAAATCATTTAACCATTGTTAAGAAAATCCATAATCATATGCATGCTGCATATGCTACGGGACCCACGTGAATGTAAATGATATATTAATGAGTTACTCAAGTCTCATAAATAAGAGAATCGTAATTAATATGGTCTTATAAAAACAAGCTCTGTATATATGATAAATAATAACAAATTTAGCGATTTGAATTGTATAAATACATCTGTCTAAGTATATATATAACATGAAATTAACTTGATAAAATCAGCGGTATATGGTAACTAGTAGCAGCCCTTTATTTGAAGCCATGCTTTAGTATGTATAATTTTTTTATTGCTTAGCCAGCACAATATTCTTTTAATTATAGTTACTTGCGAGGCAAGCTGAGCCTCGCTTGTCTCAGGTTATAAGTTTACTCGAATTAGATCATTCTCAATGGCAGCATAGGATCTGGAAATGATCCTTGTAGATAAAAATAACGCTCGTGGTAACTTGGGACCCTAAAATAGCTATCTATATTAAATGTGGGTGTAATATATCGCTTTTTTTGCTTCCGTGGCGTATCTAAGTATAAATATATATCCTTTTTAAACGTAAATTTCGTAATCGTAATGCAGCTGCAAATGTTTAATGGTCTTAACAATTATTTTTATATTCGTGTAACAGTTACATTTAATATTTAAATAAGCATCTATATACTTATTAAATATTGTTGACAGATGTTTAGGTAAATATATTGTTGTTAACATGATAAAATATAGCATCGTGCTTGAGTACCCCCGAAAGATAAGGTATTAGGCAATTATGTTTAGACCCTAAGTAAACGAAAGTGAGCCTATTTAATTGCTGCACGGCGCAGTTTTCCATATTTTAAATTGCCTATGTTATAATCAGTCAGAAATATAAGTGCAATCTTTACCATGGGGTCTCAATGAAGCCCTGTTTTAAAAATTGGTTTTAAAGATATAGCAGTTTATTAATAAGATACAACGCCGTGATTTATATGTCCATCTGCTGTTTAATTAAAATGTGATTTCATAAATAGTTATTGAGATGAAAGATCATAAATAGTAGAGCCTCGCTGATTTCACCAGCTCGACCGGGGAAGAACACAGAATATCGACGTAAAATAGCAGTATTGCTACTGTTGTATTTCGTTCGGTGAGTGAGAGTGCTGGAGGCCCAATAACTTCTTTCCCCCTTCCCGCTCCTTCTCCTTCCTAATTCCTTTTTCTCTTCTTCCTTTCCTAAAGGGTCGGCAAGGCGCAAGTGATGCCACTGGTATTGCAGGCGTCTATAGGCTACGGTGACCACTTACCATCAGTTGGGCCGTATGCTTGTTTGCCACCTTAGTTGTATAAAAACAAAAAAAAGATGCCTATCAAAATATGGCAAATACTTTTTCATTATTTCCAAAAGATTTTTATTGAATTTTATGTAACTTGAATTATAATTTAAAGATATAAATAAGCGTTTATTTTTTTAAATACATTATGATTGCCTGCTTTTACCAAGTTCCAAGTGGACTTACCCGAAATTTCTTTATGATTATGAAATCATAAAGAAATTTCCGTGCATAACATAGCTTCGCGCCTTTTAACCCCTGTTAAAAGGCGCGAAGCTATGTTATGCACGGAAATTTACTGATTCTCGTAGGGACGAGAATCAGTAAATTATGTACCTACAATAAATGATTGATAAGTCCATTGCCTATTGCCTATTAGGTACATTACTAAATTACGCTACATTATTTCATTGTGAGCTAAACTATGTCTAAAGTGCCTAAACATCTAAACGGAGAACCTTGAACAAGACAATAACATTATTAAATATCAATAAAGATAATATTAGCATAGTCTCTGTAAGAATTAATATGATTTTAATTATGTATAACTGAATGTATGTAACATAAATAAAGAATGTATTATATCTTTCAGAGTTTAAGTAGATAACCCCGAATCTCTGCTGATATTGTGACGAGTTTCCAGCCTCGAAAGTTCAATTGGAACATATTTATGCATATTAAGAAAATGTAATATTAGCAATTAATCAGTTTGGAAATACGAAATATAGAAGATGCCCTCGGTTTCGCTTGCATTTTGAGTAGCATTTCTTCTTCCTTAGGACGTAGCACACGTTGAAAGTGTGTCTTTAGAATGTTAGCTAAATCTGTTCAAAAATTTACTAATATCAGTTCAGCTGTTTGGCTGTAAAAATGTAATAAGCAAAATAGTTGCCTTCGTAATTAGTAATATTGTTATTACTGCTTCCGTTGCGCAGCGGAAGTAAATGTAGAATTCGAATCCTGGGCCGGCACAGCAAAAAGTTATTGGATTTTTCTGTTAAGAAACTCAATAGCAGCTCGGTGTTAGGAAGTTGGTGGTATTAGACATCCACGTGTCTCGGAAAGCACGTAAAGCCGCTGGTCCTGCGCCTGATCTCTCTCTGGTCGTGTCGGACTACCGTCCCATTGGATCATGAGAATTAGGAAACAGAGAGTGCACTTGCGTTTGCCCACACACTTGTGCACTATAATATCTCCTACGCAGGTGGCCAGTCCGTAAAGATTGGCCGCCATGACCGAATTCGGTCTGACGGACATGGATGAAATTAAGTTTCACCGCTACCTCCAGTCTTAAGCTATAGTGCAGTCAATGATTGAACACAAGCCCTACTTAAGGGCTTGGTTCAGTTATATCGGCCTATTTTCAAACGTAACAGGCAGCGAATACGGATTTTCACTGGGTACGATTCTGATATATCTCACTTGCTCCTCTTTAATACTCGTATTAATTCAGTAAACATATAATATATTTATTAACAACCAAGATTGGTACTAGGCCGTCAATCATCTATGCTTTAAGAGATATTTGAGTGTTAAAAATAGAGTAGAGTAAAACTGACGTTTAAGGCAGTCCGTGTGATATGTGCATATATCCATTCTGCAGAAGATGTTCTTTTTTGTACAAGCATGGCCTGCATGATGCTAAGGGTTAGCGAAGGCCAAATTATTTTCGGTTGGGTTGGTGAAGTCTACTGATGAAGTCACAGTTCAGCAATCCACCCAAGCAAAGTTTTCTCACGATGTTTTCCTTTTGACCTAAGAGCTCTTTATAATATTATCCGAAAAGTGCAAAGTTCAAATAGTAATAATGGTTAAAAAAATATGGCCTTTTCAAAACTTTATTACTTAATTTATGTAGAGCCTCACTGATTTCAGCATGAAAGGGCCGGCTCGACCGTGGAAGGACTAGCCTCTCACAGAATATCGACGTGAAATAACAGTATTCCTACTGTTGTGTTTCGTTCGGTGAGTGAGAGTGGCGGCGGCCCGATCACCCTCTTTCCCCCTTCCCGCTCCTTCTCCTTCTCACTTCTTTTCCTAAAGGTTCGGCAACGCGCAAGTGATGCCTCTGGTATTGCAGGCGTCCATAGGCTACGGTGACCACTTACCATCAGGTGGGCCGTATGCTTGATTGCCACCTTAGTCATATAAAAAAAAGTAATGCTCCTCATCACTATAATTTTGGAAACCAAAGCTTTGTGTAAATAGTAAAAACGAATGCATTTTTTCATGTTTTACAAACTACTTACTGCAATTAAATTTTTGTTTAAAGCAAGCGGCTTTCTCAAGCAATTCTTTAATGTTTCTTTCTTATTTCATGTAATGTTGATGATATATTTTCTATTGTAACATGATGAACTTTATTTTCATCGTTGGATAGCAAGTGTTTGGTAGTATAGTGGTCAGTATCCCCACCTGTCACGCGGGAGACCGGGGTTCGATTCCCCGCCGGAGAGATAACTTTTTGTTCTAAGTTTTAATACAGTTTTATTATATTTGTTGTAAAACAAATCGTTGAAATATGTTTCAATTTCTATGCAAATAGAATTAAAATTACCCCTTTTTTCATTACATTTTATGATAAGATTTGCTATTTCCATTATATTCTCAACTTTATATTTTTTATTCTCCATTTGTTGCGACTAGCCTGCGTACCTAAATAAATCATTTCAAGTTTCTTTACTGTCTAGTAGGTATGCAGCGATTAACTACTACTAGGCAAAATATTAGGCATATAAAAACACTTATAACAATTTTACCAACTTTTTAGTTAAAGTATCGTCGCGCTGGGTCACAAAAAAACAATAGGATTGATATATGTAGATAGTGTTTGTTTGTTTGTTTTATATTTGATATTTTTCATCTCATCTGATGCACGCAAGAATCGTATTACATTCACCGCTTCTATGCATGGCTTACAACACTAGACTATCACTAATTATAAAACAAAGTCACCCGCCGCGTCTGTTCGCGATAAACTCAAAAACTACTGAACGGATTTTCATGTGACTTTCACTAATAGACGGAGTGATTTATGAGAAAGGTTTAAGTGTATAATTTGTTAAGGTTTTGTACTACCGTGCGAAGCCGGGGCGGGTCGTAGTTACGTATAATTTGAAATCATCGCTGGCACGATGTGGGTATATAATGGTATACGTCCTTTGTTTATCCCTTTCGGGCCTCTATTTTTAATAAGAACACGCCTTATTTAAAATAAAGTGATCTCATAAAAAAATATTAACAAAAGAAACAAATTTATGCCGTGGGAGAAAGACATATCTTTTACTTCCCGAAGCATTAGGAAGTCGTGTATAATAACATCCACAAGTTAGACTGAGCCTATTGCTGTTTTGGTCATACGGCTTCTAAGTGCTCTCAGCTAAATAATAAACTTTGGTCTACACCGTAATCGAACCCCTGGACTAAGCTATTGGTAGTTATGTTTCCGCTTCAGTTTGCGTCACTGGACAGTCTATATGATAAAGCTATATTTGTTAATCAGTTTTGTACGTATTATTTCATTGATAATTTTTATGTTCCATAATATTGTCTTACATTTAAAGTAGTTTAATTTCAAGCACGCATTAATTATTTATTTTTCTCTTATGTTATTTCGAAAGAGAATCACTATTCTCCTTTTTTATTTTTTTTCTTTATTTATCTTCTATAATAAACTATTGTTTATCTCATTTTAAGTACTAAGACAGTTAATCTTGTCTAAGACTTCACGTGTAATATTTACGTATTCTTCAATGGTCACCAGTGCCACAGTGCCACCCACGGAACAGAAAATATAATGGAAGTAGTACCTAAGTGGGCATCTATAACCGCTAATAAGTACTGTAGTACGCATTTGCCGATTTCATGCTCTCAGTCGTCAACGCGAAAGTGTCAACATAACATATCATTTAAAAATACCTAAATACCTAATAGGCTAAAAATCATAGCTAGAGTATAAACTTATCCCATACAGGTATATCACACCACCGGCAAATAAAATTATATTATTATGCCTCGATGGCGTAGTGGTTAGTGTAACTGACTGCCACGCCTGAGGTCGCGGGTTCTATTCCCGCACAAGTCAAACATTTGTGTGCATGAACATGAATGTTCGTCTTGGTCTGGATGTTTCTATGTATAATATGTATGTATTTACAAAAAAAAATCAACGGGTTGCACTCCGGGAGTGCCAGCAGAAGTGAAAAGTTGAATATTAACGTTGTGCATTTTTGATATTTTGGAATGGTTAGGGAATAATTTTGCACGAATTGCTTTAATTATCAGTATAAAAGTACTATCATTTATGTGGTAAAATACAATATTCATAATTTTCGATCAGGTCACGTGTCCTGACGCGAGTTTAACATTTTTTACCCATCACAAAAAAAGTGCACAAAGCCGCTAAAGAAGTTTTCACCTCAAAAAAAAGTATATATGTATGTTTATCCATTGTCTAGTACCCATAGTACAAGCTCTGCTTATTTTGGGCTAGATGGTGTTGTGTGTATGATAGAATATTATTATTATATTATTATACTAGATTTTCGGTTATATTATTATTTTTTTTTTTTTTTTGTTTCGTGCCACCCACTTCTAAGCTTTGAATTCACACGTGTAACATTGTCCTCTAAAAGTTTAAACGTCGTTGCAGTGGGGTAAAACTACCCACAGAGACATGCTATTAATGTTATTAGATGAGGTCATGGCGTGAGGGCGAGATCTAATAATCCTTACTAATATTATAAATTCGAAAGTAACTCTGTCTGTCTATCTGTCTGTCTGTTACCTTTACACGGCTAAACCACTCAACCGATTTAGATGAAATTTGGTACAGATATAATTTATAACCTGGGGAAGGACATATGCTGTATAACATCACGCTATAGCTCACGGGAGCGGCGCAGTAACAATAAATACCACTGACGCGGGTGAGACCGCGGGCACAGTTTAATATAAGCTGAATAACCTAACGTTTAGTACATGTGGTAACCGCCGCCTATGATTCTAAACAACTTAAACTTTAGCAATGTCAGGAGTCTACACAGATAAGCCGCAGACTAGTATTCCAATTTTATTGCGTACGTATTTATTACTATTAGTTTTCGTCCACTAGTCAAAATTCGATTATAATCATTATTAAAATTTAAGAAGAAATAGAGTAGATAAATTCATAAATGTTTATATATAAATTAATCGATGTATATAATAACCAAATGTTTCCATTTTATTGATGACAATAAAGCTCGTCAATAGCTACAAAATATAAAAAATAAAGAACATCGGTTGACAAACAGAGGCAAAAATGATACTGAACCTATTAATACATAGATTGTTACTTATTGTCCTTAATATCGGTGCATCTTTATAACATTTTTTGTATTATCTTTTATATAGCTTATGGAGGCAGACTGTTATCGCTGTAGTACATGGGAAAAATCTCTGATTAATAATTATTTGCACATATTCGTAGGTAAGCTACAATATTGCCTAGGTAACAGCTGATATGCCTACTACACGATTCGAAAGCTATATCGCAGAAGAGATAGAAGTCTTATCCGTATTATCGTTGTAAGTTGGGTAATTGAGTTATCTTAATACTCTTAGCTGACCCCGTTTCATAAACAACGATAAAAACGCCGAGAGGTAGATAGTTAAAAATATTATAAAATTTATTTTTTCTTTGGAGTAAGCAAATTTAATTTTCGATTACCTAGTTCTTCAAAAAGCTTAACAAAATATCTTACAAACATCAACGATAAGTAACAGAGATTGGTTTTTTTAAATCCTACTAATATTATAAATGTGAAAGTTTGTGAGGATGAATGGATGGATGGATGTATGTTACTCTTTCACGCAAACAATACTAAACGGATTTTGAAAAAACTTTACAGTATTATTATTTATACACCAAAATAACATATAAGTCACTAAAAAATCTTAACTTAAATCTATATAACGCTAGCGAAGCCGCGGGTAACATTTTGTTAATAAATATAGTAGCGATAGCCTAGTGAGAGATCATTTAAGTGCAACGCAGAGGTCTCGCTTTCTCACGACACTGATTGAGCGACTGACTTTTCGCAATTATTAAATATTTAAATATCACTTTCTTTAAGTGAAAGTGAAGGAAACAGTTAGGAAACATACCTATCTGAGAGATTTTCAATATTCTTTAACATAATATGTGATGTCGGCCAACTAGCGTGGTAGCTTATGGCCTAGATGTTCATAGGGGAAAAGGCTCATGCCCAGCAGTTTTATTATTATAAATATATCGAGGACCTTGAATAAGTTCTCACTGTTTCTTCTTAAATGGCAGTTGCAGCATTCCGTGCATGAAATTTCTAATGGAAACGCGTCTGGAAGGAAGTACTATATCTAACCTTTAATTTCAGTGTATGATAGTTCACTTTAATAAAAGCCAAGTATTTCTTTATTGGTTCTGAAATGTCCACTTGTGTACCAAATAAAGTGTATTTGCGGGCAATTTTATTACACTATTTTATTCAAAAGAAATCTGTAGCTGAATCACACAGAATTCTTGTCGAGACTTGCGGTGACAATGCTCTGTCGAATACGACATGCATATATTGGTTTCACGCTTCAAAAATAATGATTTTGAACTCTAGGATTAAGAACGTTCCGGCGCACCGAAAAATTTTAAGTCAATGAATTGGAGGAATTACTTGATCGAGACCGATGTCAGACGGTAGTAAAACTTGAAAAAACATTATAAGTTGATGACTCAACAATCTCAAAACGTTTGAAAGTTCTAGGAATGATCCAGAAGCAGAGGCATTGGGTGCCGTATGAATTAAAGCCGAGAGACGACGAAAGGCGTCTCCTCACTTGCGAACTACTGCTTCAACGGCAGAAAAGAAAATACTTTTTGCACCATATCGTAACTGGCGATGAAAAGTGGATACACTACGATGATCCAAAGCGTAGAAAATTGTGGGCCATGCAACATCATCATCCGCAAAACCAAGTATTCATGGTTCGGAGCTTCTTCTCTGCATTTGGTGGGATCAGCAGGGGGTAATCTATTATGAGCTACTTAAATGCGTTTGAGTCGATCCCTAAAAGAAAACGGCCGCTACGCGAGCAAAGACACGACAAAGTGATCTTGTTACATGACAACGCTAGGCCTCATGTAGCACAACCAGTGAAAACATACCTGGATATGCTTAAATGGTAAGTTCTATCCCACCCGCCGTATTTCACCGTATTCACCTGACATAGCTCCTTCCGATTTTCACCTATTTCGTTCGATGTTAAATAACCTGGCTGAGAGGCGTTTTTATTCTTACGAAGATACTCAAAAATGAATCGAAAACCTGCTACAACAGGCTACAAGGAATTTGTATACTGCTAAGACTACAATAGGTGTAAAAACACCCGCATTGTATAATTGGCATAAATAATACAATTAAAGATATTATTCTTTTCTTTTATAATATGTACCTACTTTAATTATTGATCGTGCCATAGTCACTTGATTTATTGGTTTAATTTCTTAAAAAAAAAACACTTTGAATTGCGAGTGAATAGGGACTTCTCAAAACTATGGCAATTTTGAAGGTGTATCGAAAATCTTAAAAGAAATTACTTATTATGTTATTTTAATCAGTCTATATACATATCATAATATTTTTTTAATAATCACAGATAAGTCTTAACTTCGGCATAATATTATTTATATATTTATATATGCATATATATATCTAAAAATACATACAATTTTTTTTATTCAAAATGAGATCGCGATCTTTATCAAATATATTTTTGAGATAAAGTAAACACAAAACCAACCTCTTTTTAGTAATTATAAGTACAATAATGAAAATATACAATCACTTCTAAAGTTAATCTTTGGCAAACAAAATGTTCCTTATTACAGTTACGTTCGATACATAATCTGAAATTAATATAACATATAAATATAATAGCACAGATAAAAATAATACATATAAAAACAATAATATGTATATACACTCGCTAGCAAAAAAATCGACTCACTCTATACATTCGCACTAAAAGAGCTCTAGCACTAAAATTAATACCTAAATTTCATTTTAGGTCTTAAATTCTTTAGTCCTAAGTCTTAGCTTTAAAATGAGTACAAATTGTTCTAAGTTGCGCTCGTTTATGTAACGAAAATATGCTGATTAACTTTTAGTGTGTTAAAACTTAAAATTACAAAGGAAAAATCAACTTTTAATCAAAAAAATGTTTTTATTCTTCAAAAAAGTTCTTTTAGTACATAGTGTTACTACCCCTAGACCTTATAACGGCTTCTAAGCGGTTCTTCATTGACTCAATGAGGTGCTTCACTCTCTCTTGCGGTATGTCATCCCATTCTTCAGATAACGCTACCCGAAGCTCAGCTATTGATGTTGGTGCAGGATATCTAGCCCGAACTTTTCTCTTGAGTTCATCCCACAAGTGTTCAATAGGATTCAAGTCCGGACTACGAGATGGCCAGTCCATAACAGGCACGTTAACTTCATTTAAGTACTGGCGAACGACAGCTGCACTGTGTGGACGGGCATTATCTTGCATCAGGATGAAGTTTTCCCCGACAAAACCAGCATATGGGATGACGTGGTCTCCTAAGATTTCATTAATATACCGTTCCGCAATCAATCCTCCGGCATGGCGGCCAGTTTCAATGAAAACCAGTTCGGTTTGTGCTTCCATTGAAATGCCTGCCCACACCATGCAAGAACCAAAGGCAACAGTTTCTTCTATGCAGCATTGTGAGTATCACTCTCCTGGTCTTCTGTAGACTCTTCTCCTTCTATCGCTACCATTCAGACATACTCTGCTTTCATCAGAGAAGAGAACAGAGCTCCATTGCTCTTCAGTCCAATCAACGTGTTCTCTAGCGAAACGAAGGCGAGTTGCTCGATAGGCTGAGGACAATTTCGGTCCCTTTGCTGGTCTTTTTGGCGTTAGTGTGGCTGCCTTAAGTCGTCTTCTCACTATCCACGAGCTGACAGCTACTCCACGTGTTTCCCTGAGCTCTTGTTGGACTTGAACCCCGGTGAGGGAGCGATTTCTCAACGAAGTGGTGACAATGAAACGATCGTCCCTCTCCGAAGTGCTTCGTTTTCTACCAGAACCTCTTCGCCGGATAAAGCCACCAGTCTCCTAGTGTCTTCAGTAAATTCTTGAAACCGCAGATTGGCTCATTTGTAGAGTACGAGCAACTTGACGTTGGCTAAGGCCTTGTTCCAATAGCGCGACTGCTTGAGCCGCTGTTTCTGCTGTAGTGTCGATTTGATAAAAATATTCTTGATTGGAGATTGCGGAGATGTGTACCGGTCGACGTTTTAAGGTCAACTGATAAGGGTGAAAGGGGTAGGTTGCCTTTTATACCTCCTAGAGTCAGGCAACAACCACTGGTGTAAATGAGCACATAATGTTAAATTATTCTGTCCAGCAGGCCTAGACAAGTGGCTTTTACTTTAGTAGAATAGAATAGAATAGAATAATCAATGTATGAGATTGACATTCGCTTTCGACATGTTATTTGATTCAACATATAGAACTTGAAATTGGTAGCCAAATGTTTAAATAATCTATTCGTTAAAATGAAACGCTAGAATAGTACAATATTAGCCTTAAAAATGGTAGCCAAGCGGCATTTTTGACAAGCGAATTCGTCTGCTAGCGTACGTTACTCTAGCGATCGCAAGGACCCTGTAGAAAACGCTACAAAATGGCGAATGTTTGATCAGCTGCTGATATTTTGTAGAAGTGTTGTGATTGTGTTCGTCTGAATAGTGGATAATATTTCTTAAAATGCATAAACTTCGTTTATTGTGGGTTGCGCATAACGAAGAAGTGTGGCTCAGGCGCCACGAAAGGAATATATCTCGTCAATGTATGGAGCAAATCCGAGAAATGCCGGATATTTTATTTCGGGAAAGATTTCGTCTCGACAAAGTAACATTCAGAAAGCTTTGTCGTGATTTACGTGCCCATACCCTCAGAGGGCTTGGCTAATGACTCCAGTATTAAATGCAGCACCTGGTTTCCGGGAAGAAATATATACTTCACGTCATATCCGAGCCAGAAACTGCATTGAACGTTGTTTTGGTTTACTTAAAGCACGTTGGAGATGTTTGCTCAAGTACCGAACCCTTCATTATCATCCTCATGTTGCCACCAAAATAATATCAGCATGTTGTGTATTGCACAATATTGCATTGCAAGCCCGTCTACCGCCTCCAGTTGATGTAGCTGAAGAAGATGACGATGGTGATGACAGAGTACCGGCTAGCTCCACTGCTGCCAGCAGTCAAGAAGACCTCATGCATGGCAGAGCAACCCTTAATTGCCTAATAAATAGATTGTAAAGTGTAGTTTAATTATTTGTAATTCAATTTTAAGTTTATGCACTCTATTCATATAAATCAATATTACTTACCTTTGATTTATGGATTTATGAAAAATAGTCTTAACTTATGTCTGTTGAATTAAATCTGTGTCAGTGCCAAACTGATCTAATCTAATAGATGTCTTATGGTATTATTGTCTAAAAAATCTTCTAAATATATATAATCAAGTCATGATCGTTGGAACTAAACAAATTAGTATATAAGTATTTATAATACCATTTTTTTCTTCTTGTTGAAATGAACCTTACACATATATTTGAATTTAAAGTTGAGGTAAATAACGGTGTCAAGTGGCTCGTACGTCACACAAATTGTATTGAAAAATACTTTATTAGTTTCTTTGAGTGGTTACAAAGTGTTGCATATCAAAATAAACCTTGTTTCTTCGTCTTTCTCACAAGTATAACAGTTTCATTATAAAGAATGAGATTTGATCAAAATATTGCTATAATTCAAGGTGTGTACTCATAAGGCCCGCGCGGGCATTAGCCAGCCCTACGTAACTTTAACTCAAGTTACCTAGTTACAAGTTTAAGCTTAGCTTAGAGGTATAAAACTCTGTTAAATACATGTTTATGCTATATAAGAAATGGCTAAGTATGTCGTATGCAAAAATTGGAAATAAACGATTATCAATAAATTATTTTAATATTTATTTCTTTGAAATTAAAGTACTATATATGGATTTTATTGCGTTGTTTATTTGACACTTTATTACAAAATCTTTTATTAATTGTTTTAAGTCTAGCTGTGGTTTGCTTCTTCTTGGGTTTGACTATTTGAATTACTGGATCCCAAGCTGGTGGTACATTCCAACCATCTTCTCTATTGAAATTAGGATGTTTCTTGATTTCAATAGCCTTGCGAAGCATCCTTGGTAGGAATCGGTGTTCTTTAATGAGCATCTGTGGTTTGTCAAATCTCAGGTAGTGGTTGATCCCCTGTTGCACATGTTCACACACAGCAGGCTTCAACGAGCGTTTGTGTTTTACATCAGCTATATGTTATTTTATGCGGGCGACTATGCTTCTCTTGGTTTGACCAATGTATGAGAGTCCGCAGTCACAATCTATTTTATAGACCCCTGCATCTTGTTTCTTCTCTTTATTTACATTTGTTTTCTTTAATTCATCCTTGAGGACCTGGCTGGGGTCTTGAAAGGTCTCCATGCCTAAAACTTAAACAAAGTTAAGTGTTGTGACTTAGCTATGTAATTGTTTATATTATAGTTTACAATCCCAGTGTTTGTAGCAATACTAAAAGAATTTATTGATTTCTATAGATGATTTAAGTAACACAAATGTAATAATACCTTTCCATGAAATCTATCATAACACAGAATTGTTCGGGACTAGCTCTTGACCTCGGTTCCATTACTAAAAGCAAAATACCTTTTTGAAAAATATTACAAGATACGATGACTTGTAAGGATCCATAGTTTGAATTGGGTACGCTTACATATTTCCGCAAAATAAATTATTATAAGAGTTGATCAAATTATAGTACTTACTTACCAAACACTTTAAAGCTTCTCTTTCTTTAGAATAGAAAATAGGCTCAACAAATTTTCAAAATTGTGGCGCACTTCAAGATGTCAAAATGACTTTCACGACCGAAACCATAGACAACGTCTGATTTTTGTCGAACAAACGAATAGACTGAGCGTTCGACAACTCTTTGTACACTTGGCTACCAAATTATTTTCGTTATCGCTGAGGCGTTAGCGTTTATAGAAATAGAATCGATATGAAGCGTTCGCCACTTGTCTAGGCCTGCAGAGCTGTTGTCAGTTGTTTTTTAGAAAAGAATACTGCCGTTATTGTTTTTTTTAAGTTTAGACCTTAAACTTTAAGAATTTAAGACCTAAAATGAAATTTAGGTTTTAATGTTAGTGCTAGAGCTCTTTTAGTAAAAATTTATAGAGTGAGTTGATTTTTTTGCTCGCGAGTGTAATAATTCACATAAAATGTAAAAACACCATAGTAGCCTTTAAGGGTTAATGTCGTTATTACCTGAAATATTATCTCCTATCATCCTCCTATTTACCTGAATGCTATCAATAGGTCCATGAAAATGTCTAAACGAAACTAAGGGGCGAACGAAATGTTAAGAATATACATACCATGAAGATGTTCCGGCTTAGACTTTGTGTAAATAGCTTATTTTGTATACTTATACTTATTGAAGTATAAGTATACAAAATAAGCTATTTAATAAATAAATATAAAGTCAAGTAAAATTTACAAGTATATTTCTTCCCTTGCTACGAAATTTGTGCTTACGCTTTTAGCATATCCCAATGCTCCAATTTTGATCGAACATTGGGATAAAGGATAAAACCGTAAAATTTACGAAATGTGTCGAGTGGATTGCAACAGGTCTATTATAAACATAAAAATGTATATTAAAATGTTGGAATTATAGAACTCTGCCAACCCTTTCGGGCCTGTATATCACAGGCGTGAGGAATAAAGTTCATAAAAATATATTTATTCTGCATTAAGTCTATATCTCACTTATCTCTCTTATTTAAGAATTATCTCTCAAACGGCCGTATTTCAATTGTTTGTGTAATGTGACATCATAACTGTATCTTAATATAAATACCTAGTGCATGCTTTTGCTTCAGTGTTTATTATTTTTAGATCCACCAACACAAACTACATCAACAATAAGTTACCGTTTAAATAAATAAACATGTTGACTTTAACGATATTTTAAACTGAATTATTAAATCTATATATACATACGTTCAGACTTATATTAGACTGTAAATTTTAAGTTGACCATCATGATCCATATGATACATAAGAAGTATAATGGATATATATCTTTTTAGTTAGTCAATGGAAGTACGTAACCTTCTGATTCCAAAAAGATAATGATACTAGAAAGTATTGGACCAAAATTTAATGTCAGAATATTTGAGAATACTGTAGAGCATATCAGTATCCTCAAATATAGTGACATTGATTACATTTAAGTTTAAGATTATTCAATAGTGTCGGTAAGTGCCTTCATTTCGAAATAAAAAAAAATCTCACAGGAAAATCTAATAATAGCGCTTGACGAGGCATCGACTTTGAACCTTACATCAACAAATGCAAAGCTTTTATGTCATGTTGATAAATCGATCAATCTTTTAATGATGAACTACTCCGAAGGATAAATATCTGAGTCTAGGTAACTTAATCATAAAAATAATAAATAATGGATGGCACTAGACTTACTATCGGGTCGAATAAAAAATAAACAAAAACACTAATTATTTGAATAATTGCTAGTAAACATCTTTAAACAAAAGAATACCTACATTCGGATATCTATTTGTGGATCACACAATTTTTTATCCCGTGCAGTAAAATAATTCGCAACAGCGCAATTTTGTAGTGTCAAGATTATCTTGTAGTACTCATGCACTTAAAGTTTTTGCAATCGAATAAACACACCAATTATCTTCGAAATTATCTAAGTTATAATTATATACCTAATTTTGGCTGCTGATGATTGCGGCCTCATTCACGTGAAATACCATCAAACATAAGCAACAAATATCAACTTTAATTAATTAGATTTTATACTCATAATAAAGTTGTGCAATCCTAACTAATATTATAAAAGCAAAAATGAGTTCGTTTGTTTGTTACCTTTTCAAGCCTAAACCATTGAACCGATCATCCTGAAATTTTGCATATACGTTGTGAGATGTACAGAAACGAACTTGGGCTATCATTCATCCCGAAAAAAATTACTGTGCCCGAGGAAAAAAACAATAACGTTCTTATGATAATAGATGGCGCCACGTGTCGTTCGAATCATGATTGAATTATATTATTACAAGCATAGTACGACCGGAGTTGATTGTCAAATTCTAAATTAACACGAGCGTAGCCGCGGGCAAAAGCTAGTCTACTATAAAATGACTTTCCTTGGTGGCAAAGAGCAACCCATTTGACGTCGCTATATTATTGAGAATTTCGTAAGATTTACAAAGTAAATGTACTAATATAGTTAGTACGCATACATGTCCTATCCATAGTGGTAGGTATATTATATTTATATAATTTACGTAATTCTCGAATGTAAGTATGGTATATCTTCTTGTCAATGAATAAATTTACAATTTAAAAGGAATTGCTAACAATCAATTTTAAAATACAACACATTGGTTGACATGATCGATCGATATTGATACGGCGTGAAATAGAAACATCTGATAATATTTATGAAACCATGAATGCAAACTTATACCTTGGGATGTTTTGGAAATATTGCTCTTAGGTTCTTAGTAAAGAATTTTATAGATCGGTACGTTTAATATATTAATTATATGTGTACTACACGGACTGCCTCTATGGTGCAGCGGTAGTATATGTAACTTCTGTTCATGAGATTATGGGTCGAATTCCCGAATCGCCAAAGTGTTATTGAGTTTTCCTATCATGAAATTCTTAGTAGTAGCCCGAGGTCACAAGCTGTATCCGCTAGACGACAATAAACTCGCTCAATTTGGGTGTAATATACCTCTGCCTACCCTTTCGGGAATAAGAAACTGTTCAATTTTTGGAAGTTAGGTCGGACCAATAGAACTATTAGGGTTTTTATGCCAAGAAATTCTCAATTGCAATTCGGATTTTTTTAATAATAATAATAACTTTATTTCGTAAAGGTTTAAAAACATACAGAATAATGTAATTGTATAATAATATTTATAACTGGTCCAGAGAAACTCGATTTAGTTTGTAACGATGGCACCTGTGCTAGTCAAATTCACTGTATTACAGGTGTCAGCGCCTTCCATTTCAAGTGTGTACAGTTAAATAAGTTGATAAACAAAAATAAGCATTATTGTAAATAAATATTTTATATATATTTTAACCAACAGCACTTGTTATAATAGGATTTAGGAAGTCGGAAGTGTTACAAACCCCCGGACTTCGTAAAGCAAATTGCCGTCAAAAGCGTGTCAAATTGTCATACCATCGAATGTGTACAATATTAGTTAAAAACTTGTGTGATCTACAAACAGTTGTTCCCATGGTGACTTTTCTTTGAGGTTGTTGTTCAAATGTTTGTCCCCCACGTCAGAATTCATTTTCAGTGCGAGGGAAAACTTAACAAACAAAATGCTTGGCAATATTATTAAGGTCTAGTTAGCACTTACTTAGTTGAGTTTTACTGAAATCAGAAACATGGGATTCCTTCAATACTGTAACCAAATATGTTAACAAAGAACGCAGGAATCGACTGATATAGTATAAATCGAAGGACACCGTAATTTCAGTCGGTAAACAGACCAGTCAGAATAGACGTAGCAGGTTATCATATAATAACTATGTCGGAAAGATCATTAGAACGGAAGCTGATTTGACAACGAGGCGCAAGCGATATGATGTCATCGCTTCGACAGAGTCCGGCTGGAGTTCGTGCGAGCCTTCGGGAGTCACAAACGCAGTTCGCTCGATAGATTTCTCACTAACCGGTATTCAATGAAAACCAATAGCACAATGTAACTTGGTAAAATAATTAGTCCCATTAAGTCGCAAAATCTGGTCAAAAATTACGGCAACGGGTACCTATCCGGAACCGTATTGTTCACGATAATCGATGCACATACGCTTCGTACCGTCAGCTTTTTCCACAAACAACGTGGGACTCGCAAAAGGTGAATTACTAGGTCTTATTATTTTAGCGTCTAACAATTCATTCACTCGTTCGCGCATTACTTTTCGTTGCTTCGGTGAACAAAGATAAGGCCGTCTCTGTACAGTTTTATTCGGGTCTATTAAACTAATTACAAGTTCTCCTGTTGTTACGTGCGTTTGCGGCATGCCGGTAATAAAATAATCAGAGTAACGAGGTAACACAGAAACAATCACCGACTTATATTCTAAAGAAATGTCGATATCGATAATTTTTAAATTGTTTACTGAACGTATGTCGTTAATATACCTAAGCAGATTGGGCGGTCCTCGCTGAGTCAACCGACGGCAGACCTTCTGTAGGTATGAGTTTTTAACAATGCCTTTCAGGTTACGTAATACTATTTCAGTTTTCCAGAGGGCAATGATGATTGCGTTAGGTGAATTAGCTTATAGCTATGTGATCGTATGCGTTTACGATTTATTAGGTAATTATAGCAGAGTCAGAAGAACAAGGCTTAGAGAGATTAAACATAGTATTGGAGGTTTTATCCAAGGCAGGATTTTCGTTAAATCTAAGTGGTTGAGGGCAATGCCCGAGGGCCAAGTACCACTTGAAGTGAGGTAGAGTTGAGTGATAGTATGGAATCTTAGGTCAGCTGGTCAGACCGTACCAGTAGTCATTCCGTAGCCGTAGTCTGTTAGAAGTCGGCATCTGTTTTAAACAGTCCGTGGATACGCAGTGCGCGGGTGGCTCTGGCGGAGGTCGGGTCTAATGGAGACATCAGGTGGACTCAGCATTCATGAGGAATGCAACAAAACAAATATAGGTTTGTTGGTGGGGCTGAATGTACAGCCACAGGCCATGAATTTGATTCCTGCTTTGAGATTTGTGTTAATTCAAGTCACGATTTACTGGATTTGGAGAGGTACTTGGTTGCTCTTGCATTATTTTGACCTGATTGTTTATTTGATCCAATATCCGCCCAAAGGCACCTAAGTGACAATGTCCGTTTGTTATTCCAGAACATCATTGTCAACAAACATTCGATACGACTTGAGAGGATCATTCATGCATGAACAAAAACATCACTTGAGACTTTGTTTTGATTATGAACGAGGAGCGTAATCAAACAAAGTTATATTCAAAATTTAAAGGACCGTTCGAGGTCATAGAGGTTCTTGAGAGTGATCGCTATAATTTAAAAGCACTTAACTATAACCGTACTTACAAATATGCACATGATAAGTAAAAATCAGAGTATAACTGACAATGTTGAAGTAGAACAAAGTAAATGTGAGATTGATGTGAGTAATTAAGTTTGCATGATGGTTGGACCGTACCAGAGGTTGTCGTGTAGCCGTAGCTCAATAAAAATTGGCGTCTACTATTTAGTAGGCCGTGAGTACGCGGTAAGCAGTCAATTCTGGCGGAGGTCGGGTTTCAGTGGAAACCATTGAGTGCAGGAGAGGCTCGGCGTTCCCATGGGGGATTCGCCTAAAGATGAGTAACCGGAGGTTAGTGGGCTATGCGTAATCAGATATCACATGCAGAACTTAATTAGTGTATTAGTCTATCTGGTTTGGATAAGTGTCTTGATAAATAGAGCGATAATTAAGTCAGTTATACTTTAAGTTTTCTGTTATTTTATTTTCTTTTTAATTGAAACATTGTAAAAGCTACAAGTGAAGTAAAACAAGAAGTTTTGTTGGAAATTATTGTTGTTTTAATTGATTATTGATGTTAAGTCAGAAGTGTCTAAGTATGTAAGTTATTGTATTTTATATATTTTATTTTGGTGTCCTCATTTTTACCCTGATATCCTAATGGTTTGAGTGTCCTTTTATATTTACAGCAAATTAAATGTTGTGCTTCATGTTGGACAATGCGAGTAATTTGATATTTTATTTTGTGTAGTTGTATGTGTATATGTTTTAATATATATATATTTGAACATGGGAAAAGAAACAGTAGTATATTAGGAGGATACAATGAGTACTTAACACCAAACTTAAAAAATATACTACCCCCTACATTTTTCACAGATTACTTGTAACACTTAATTTTAAATCTGTAAGCAGATAATAGCTGTCATTTCGAATTAACTAAGAGTAGCAAACGTTAACTTAGTGACATAATTAACTGTGTCGTATAGGCCGGCAAGAGACGCCCGGTTGTCACTATTGCGGCGACTGCCGCGACGTTGTTGAGGACACGGCACTGCATACTTTGGCGGTTTGCTCCGCCTGGGCATCGCAGCGCCGTGAGTAGATCGCGGCAGTCGGATCGGTTGCCCTCTCGCTCCCGGCCGTAGTTCAGTCTATGGTCCGGAGTGAAAGGTCGTGGAACGCCGTCGCCTCCTTCTGAGAGGAAGTGATTTCCATCAAGGAGGCGGTGGAGCGGGAGAGGGAGCGTATAAAGCCTCTCCCCAACCGCAGGTCCAGGCGCCGGAGGGCGCGAGACAACCTCCAGCCAGCCTGAGGTTTGACCTGGAGGTGGCGGGCTTTGTGGGCCTGCCCGCCATCCGTTCAGCACCAGGTCCGAGAGATGGCGTGCGTGTCTCCCCTCTAGGGGGGGACAGTAGGGATTATGACACTAGTCAAAACCACCACCACTAGGTGACCCTAAGGGTCTCTTCATGTAGTGGCCTGCCGTTTCATACGGCGGGCCGAAACCTCGGCGGGGTCGCGACCGCATGTGCAAGGGATTCGCGCGGCACCGCCGATAGTGGTTTTATCGAGGAACACCGTGGTAGGTTTAGTCGGTATTCCGGGAGGTAGGTACATTATTCTTATTCCATCTTTCTCTTTTACCCCGGCGAATCCGACATAACTCCTCCGCCCGCCCCCGCGGAGGAGTATGCGTCAAAGCATTCCCGCAAGTAAAAAATAAAAAAGTGCCTGCTTTACGAACAGTATAAAGTAGTCATCATCATAGTCTTGCGTCATCAGCGAAAGAGTTGCAGGCGATGAACTATTATGCATGGTGCTTTTGAGAGTAAAGGAATGAAAATAAATGTAAGCAAGACGAAAGTAATGGTATTTGAAAAGGAAGAGTGCGTGACGATGTGTAATATTATGATTGATGGAGAAAAAGTGGAGCAAGTGAAAGAGTTTGTACATTTGGGTACTTTTATTACAAGGGATGGTAAACATGAGGGAGATATTGAAAAGAGAACTATTGCTGGCAACAAAGTGAATAGAGCTCTACGCGCTTTTATGAACAGTCGAAATTTATCCGAAAAGCACGTTTGGCTGTTCATAGAGGACTGTTAGTGCCCACACTTATGTACAGAAGTGAAAGTTGGGTATAGCGAAAGAAGCATGAGAGCAGAATAAATGCTGTAGAAATGAGAGCGCTGAGAAGCATATGTGGTGTGACTCTGAAAGATAGAATAAGGAATAGTGTGATTAGAGAGAAATGCGGCATGAAAGTGGATGTAGTGACAAGAATAGAAAAGGGTATGTTAAACTGGTTTGGACATGTAGAAAGAATGGACGGGGAAAGACTAACTAAGAAAGTTTATAAGGCCAGTGTGAATGGAACAGTCGCAAGAGGAAAACCTAGGCGAACGTTTCTCGATCAGATCGGAGGCGTCTGGACAAAGGCCAGATTAAGAGCATCTTGAACCGGCGGGCGTGTATGAGGAATGTGATGAAAGTGAATGAAGCCAGAGAAGTGTGTCAGGATCATAGCAAATGGAAATCTGTAGTCTCTGCCTACCCCTCTGAGAAGCAGGCGTGAATATATGTATGTATGAATGTATAAAGTAGTTTTTATGCCTGTTCGGAATAAAGTACAAAAAAAAAATTTATATATAAAAGTTAGTAAAAACCTTATCTAATATATGCCTCTTGGAACTACTGCCGTTTCTTTAACATTTTAATGATGCTACTTTTAAATCTAGGCTTATTAAGATGTAGTATATTGATGACAGTAAAGTTCTTGTTATAAGTGTCTACCAAACAGTGTTATATATGTCGGAAGAGCTTTGTGTTGGGCGTTATTTTCGGACATTATGTGGGCTTGTTGCGGGTATCGTGCAAACAAAACGCGATGTAGTAATTATAAGAAGACTTTTATTCCGTTACTGAGACACAATAATCATTATACTTTCAAACGGAGAGACAGTTCCGGGTGTTGACTCGTCGAGCGTCTAATCACAAGTGAGCTCGATCGTTCCACGCACGACTCAGTCAAGGCACGCCGGAAGTCACGTAGTCGTTTGGCGCCTTTCCGTTCCTTGACAGTTGAACGGAAGTCAGTCATTTTGTGCCTTCCGTTCATTAATAGTTGAGAGGATGCGACATATATATTATTTTCTGACGTAATTTTATTGATCTAGACTATTTTTGCTGTAGTACGAATATGTATTATGTAATTATAGTGTAATAATAATGTAATTTTATATGAAACTGTTTAACTGATTCGAAGGGCTTAATAAAAATAACATATTATGTATATATAAAAATATATTATATAATTATAACAATTGATTTATTTTAATGTACATTATTATGCACTACAACAGAGCTATTAAAAATAAATACGTTTACATCCTACAACTTCTTCTGAGTGAAGTATGCGGGTGTGTTAAGCTGGTAAGGGTACACTTCACCTTTGTGGTAAATTTCAACATCCTCGAAGAACATGTTGGGCTGCTTGAAGTAAGCTTCCTGTACGGGGCGGTCGAAGGGATAGCCGAAAGGTTTGTTGTCCATAATGTAGTTCTTGAATACTGCCTTATCCTTGGTAACACCGTTGTATGGGTAGACAAATACGAACAGTTGGAATGGATAACCACCGTGGGTACCCTTAGGCAGCATCAGTCTCCTGGGCATATTGTCAGGAACAACAGACATGTCATAGGGCACCTTGCCTTCGTCGAGCCACTTCCAGATCTCACTAGTAGGTGCGCTATCTTCCTTAAAGAACATGAATTCGCTAGATTTGCGTACCACCTTGTTTTCACCAGGTGTCAGTTTCTGAACAAACCAGTCTACTTCGTAGAACTTCATCCAATCGTGCTCAAGGCTGACTGGGTACCCATTGTTATCATACTTGGGTCCAATGAAGATCTTGAATACGGCATCAGAAGCTACATCAGATTTAACGTCGACGTTGACGTTGAACGCCTCGTGGTTCAAGCGTGGTTGACGGAACAAATAGCTGGACTTGTACTTCTCCAGCTCGTTTTGTGTGAACATCATGCTGTTAGTTACATTGAAGTCATAGTAGTCGAAGTAAGTGACGAGTTTGTCGACTTTCACGTCGTTAATCTTAACGCCAACGAAGTGAAGATCATCGTGAGAGTAAGGATTCAAGTACTCCTTGTAGAGGATAAGATAATCCACGATTCTCTGGTACAGCTGGTAGAAAGCAGGGTCACGCAGGGAAGTCTGGTAGAAGTCCAAAGCGCTTGGCATGAAAGTGTACCTATAAATAAAAATGATTGTTCAATACTTGCTATAATTAGCTAATGCACTATCAGTTTGGGTTTTAATTGTTAGGAAAAATGATCATATAGGAAGTATTCATCGGCGACACTCACTTGTCATAAGGCTTAGGACTGCCACCAAGGACATGGCGGGCGGTGATTTCATACGAGTGCTGGTAGTCTTGGACATGTTCCTCAGAGTATAAGTCAGCGTTGGTCTGCCAGTAGTTGCCTACGAAATTGATTGCCTTCGGGTTATGGAAATCAACTTCCTTGTCGAACTGAAAATATAATGTTATTTACATCATGTGGGTTTCAATAACTAGAAAAATAAGTTATACTTATATTATAGTTTATACTTACAGCCTTGAAGTGACCTTGTTGCAGGTATTGGAAGAATGTTTTTTCATAAGCATCTAAGAAACGGATGGGCTCAAAGTTCTTTTCGCTATGGATGTTATAATAGTTGCTCCTTTGGGCGAACGGCTGGAAACCAGCACTTATTTGAGGATAGTATCCAGTCTTGAAGGGTAAATACCAAGAGAACTCGGGAATTTCACCCATGCCGTTGGTAAGACGTTCTAAGCTGTAACGAGCCAAGAGCTGCTGGTAGAAGTAGAAGTAAATTTCACCACGACGTTCTTTGAACTCGCCGAACTTGTCGGTGTTCCACCAGAAAGGTAAGTGAGTGTGGAAGTAATAGTAGTAGGCATTTAAACCGATGTCCTCGGTGAAGTACGCCAGCTTCTGTTCAACGTTGGGGTAGGTAAGCCAGCTAGAGTAGTTGGCGTAGAATACGTAGTTGTCTTGTTCCTTCACCATGCCATACTCAGTACCCCACTTATCAAAGTTGTGCAAGTATTTGCCATACTGCTTGTAGAAGACATCCATGTTGAAGAAGTAATGAGGATACAGTTCATAAGGAGCTGGGAGAACAATGCCTTGGCAATCGGCCCTCTGGAGTACAGCGATGTAGTATGCGTAAAGGAATTGTCCTTCATTAAGGTACACCTTAGCCCAAGCTGCGGTTTTGTAGAAGGTTTCGAAATCCTTAGCATAGTACATGACGTGGAAGAGAGAGATGGCTTCGTCCCTCATCTTTTCGTAGAAGATTGAGAACTCATGGTATTTAGGCATGAAACCAGTCTTGTAGAGGGTCAGGAACTCCTCGACCGCTTTTTTGTTCTGTAAAAACAAGGAGTTACATAACATGTCGATGCTTTTAGTGCAGCAAATACTAGGTGAATGGTTTATTTTGCCAGGATAAGCTGTTTAAAATACTTACGGTGTAATGTTCAATGTTAGCTTCGATGCTGTAGCCCATGCCAGCTTTGTGGCTGTCAGACGCGTGGTCATTTTCGTCTACGTGTTCGAAAAGAGAGAGAACTTTCTTTTGGCGCAGGACGAAATCAGCATCAACTGTAACAAATTTTATGGGGTATATTAAAATACCGAAATGCGCATAGTACGTTAGCTTAGTAACGCTTGTCAAGTTATATACATTGTACAATAGGCAGAGAAAGGTGGCTTGATATCCTTTCTACTTCCATAAGTTAATATATTGCTGAAAATATTTCAAGCCATTTTAGTGGCGATACTATAATTATAATATGCAAACTCTTATTGTTATTTTATAAGGTTAATTTTGGTGGCAAAATAATTTGGATTTGAATAAAAATAATTGGACATATAGCCAAACTAAGCGAATTGAACAAAGTTATAAAACATTTATTGCTCTTGCACATCACGCAGAAAACTTTTTTAAGTTGAGGCACTTGCATGGGTGCATCAAGTAAAGGACTGACCCGAGCTACCGCGCAAGTAAATCTTATGATTAACTTGCGTATTTAGCCGGTGCAAGTAGCTTATGCATGTATCCCATACCAGCTACTTGCATCTTCTATAAGTACCATTAATGTTATTAAAAAATGAATATATAAAATACTTTATGATTAATGCTTTTGTAAGATTTCAGAGTTATAAATGTGTATTAACATTTATTTTATAACTCTGAAATCGGAAAACATATAAATGGTTGCAAGACTAAAATTAAAATACGAAAATGTATCACTGTAATAAAAATAATAAATACGACTTACCAGTCTTGAATTTCCAATCATGGTGGTACGGGACGGCTACGCCCAAGGTAAGGGCGACAAGCCCTGCGAGAATCACGACAGTCTTCATCTTGCCACAGCCGCTGCCAACTGTGCTTCATCATCTCGAGTATGCAGCTTATATACTAGTCGTCTGATTACTTATCGCGGTCTTAACACGTTATCCTCTTAATAAAAATATTATGCATTCTTTATCTATATCTGTTATGACCTTTATAATGAATGTGATCAGTATTCGTTTCGATGAAAGAACCTAAATCGATTGTCTTATGAAATTATAATAGTTACATGATAATATATTATTTCGTTATAATTAACAGACTAGCCCTTTGTTTAACAACAAAGTTCATACACAAACGTACTTGATTAAAACGTTGCTTTACTTGACGATTGAATCTTTAATCAAATTTGAACGTTGCACACCTACAAAAAGGAAAACTAATCCTGCATATTTTATGTTCTAGCCTTATCAATTTTAAAATATTGGCGCAATCTTCTAACCTAATATACGCATATTTTTTGTGCTACCAAGCTAACAGCAAACGGTAGGCCTGATGGTAAGCACTCATAAAATATACAAATATTATTAGGAGTACCCAGGGTCTTGCTTGTTACCGAACCTGAGTAACGGTACTAAAGATGAGATAATAGGAATATGTGAGGTGAGTATTTTATTTCACGATGTCGATTTCCTGTAGGAAGGTAATACAACCCTGGGCGAGTCACCGTAGTCATACCGTGAATCTTTCACACAGACATTTAATATCAGGCTTTACTACGAAGACACTATCTACCACGTAACTTACACAGCTTATAAATATACGGAAGGATTTGATTATATATTAGGTACCCTAAAATAAAATTAATAATAATATAAAGCCCACCACTTAATGTTATCAAAAACTGTAAAATGGTTTATGTTCAACTGCAGATTATAGTGAACTGATGGGAAACCATAAATTCAGTAATAAAAATTAATTACACTCTCAAATACTTAGTTAGAACTATAATTCACAGTATACCTAATGGGTATGGTGAGTGTAAATTTCAGTGCAATAGCAAAAAAGAAAGTTTTTATAAGACTAAGGTGGCAAACAAGCATACGGCCCACCTGATGGTAAGCGGTCACCGTAGCCTATGGACGCTTGAAACACCAGAGGCATCACTTGCGCGTTGCCGACCCTTTGGGAGAAAAAGGAAGTGGGAAGGAGAAGGAGCGGAACGGGGGAAAGAGAGTATTTTGGCACTCTCACTCACCGAACGAAACACAACAGTAAGAATACTGCTATTTCACGTTTATATTCTTTGAGAGGGTAGTCCTTCCCCGGTCGAGCTGACCCATTCATGCTGAAATCAGCGAGGCTCTACTACACAAGTATGAGTAAACACAGTTTATTATCAACGATATCTTTTGCATCTAGAGTGAATTTCCTTAATTATTTACTCTTTAAACTTTGTGTCTATAACATAATATAAATGACTCAAAAATAATTTATGATTGATATAAAAAATATTAATTAAAATATTGTCTTGTTTGGAATTAGAACGAAAAACACCAAGCACATGCGCCATCCGTGCAGCCATGTCGCAGACTTTGTATTAATTAACTATAGGATTACATTCCGAAATAAGAGGATATCCCTTTCTACTTGTTGCAATTCTTGTTATTTTATTATCTTCCATGAAAGCATAATAAATTCTTACATGCACCGTCTCATTACATTATCTCGATGTTTTTTAATATACTAACTTTAGCACACGGCTTCGCTCGCGTAAAAGTTGGTTAGGTTAGGTTATATTAGTAACAGTACTTCTTTTTTAATAAAATATAGCTTAATATATAATAGTTTTCTGATCGTGAAATAATTTTTACTAGTTTCTGAGTTAAATCGTTACAAATAAACAAAAAATATCAATTATTTCCTCTTTATAATATTAGTATGTACGTCTACTCTATACTAATACTATAAGAATGAATGAACTATAATATTACAATAAATATATAGAGCAAAAATGTCGATCACGAAACCGTAGGTCGAATTAAATTTTATTAGAATGTTATGCTACTAAACAATCCACTATGACTTAGTACTTACATATACAACATACAATATGACAATGTACTATAGTAATAATAATATGATAATAGGCGACTCTATTAAATTATACTTAGGTTTTACATAGGTCTAGATAATATGTTCAAAATAGATTCAGTTTAGTTAGAAATCCTTTCACTACAAGCGGAGTGAGCTCCGTATAGACCCCGTTCAAATCGCAACTTTAAACTTCATTAAAGTACTTTTATCAACAAAGAGTCTAGCGACAAGGACTTAACGAGTAAAAATTATAAAGCAAGTGATAAAAATTATTATACTTATTTCTTATTGGAAAGCAGCTCGTCGCTTGACTATTTTTCGCTTATCCCTTAAGGAATGATTATGGTACTATATTTAAAAGCAAGTTATTTAATGTAATACCAATTAAGAACGGTAATGTGCTATCAAATATCTGAAAGGTTAATTAAATTCTAATTATCAGGCAAGTCACGAATTAAATATAAACAGCGCATCTCAGTACACTGTCGGGCTGACTGAAGGCTTACCTTGGTCTTTTTGTTTATAAGTAGCTTGTAAAAGTTCTTTTCGTGGATCTCACAGTCCAGAACATGACCAGGCCATGACCTGAGATTTGCGTACGAGGGACACTTCGCATGAAAGTGCAGAACACTGTCAGTCTCACTCAGTCCACAAGGACATGACGAGTCCTTCTTACACATGAACTTGTGCAAGTTTTTAAGCTATTGTAGTTTTACTACTCAAGGGTTGCTACATCCGGGACTATGATTTTTAACATGTTTATTGATATCGTATCTGCAATGTGGTAGCTTTGTTTTACGTATTTAAAGTCACTTTTATTTTATTTGAATTCATTCTGTAGGTTCGAAGATATAGTTCATAGTTTAATTCGTGAAATCACATTGTGTAACAATATTTGTTCAATAGCATAATAATTGCATGGACAATACATTCATGGACATGGACATGGACAAACCATTGGGTTTCGACGAACAACTGACTATAAGCAAAGCGTATTACGGAACGAGTATGTATGTCTACATATATTTGCTATGAGTCTGTAGTATGTTTTTTGTGCCAAATGCAAATGCAATTATTTCAACAACATAATATGAATTTAAGAGAAAATTAGAAACAAGACAATCCGGTTACTTCATTAATTTTCTTTAACTCGTTTATTTTATTTTAATATTGGTAGAGTTTAATAATAATTTAATATGGGGAAACAGGTTTTAAAAGAGGTAGAGTGCAGCGAGATGTTAAATCTGGCAATTCGCTCAAGCTGGAGCCAAGAATTTACTTACAAGATCGAAGCCTGTTTGGCTATTCTCTTACGGTAAGTGCTTTTATGCTGGCAGTGTTTCGACTCTTTAATTGAAAATCCAGCAACACATTAGTATCTACTTTGCATTTAAGCGTCCTTATATTATGACAGTTAACATTTAGAATCAGGCGGGCTTCATGCTTGTGTTCCATCAGATAAATTCTTAGTAACCATCCATAGCCTTTTTTTTACTGAGGGAATGTTTTGATGTATAGCCCTCCTCGAGGGTGGGCGGAGAAGTAATGTCGGACTCACCCAGGTAAAGATGGCGACATCCTGGTCATACCGACTAAACCTACCACGGTGTTCCTCGACGTTACCAGAGTCGGCGGAATATTGCGAATCATTTTCACATGCGGATTGCGACTCCGCCACCATCCATAGATTATGGCAAACGCCCATAAGCCACGGTATACCCGCCAATCATAAAACAGGATGTAAGCTAATTTAATATAAAAAGATTATTTTGTAATCGAATTCGTTTGCACGTCGCTATGTGACAAAATGTACCTGGCTCTATTTTACAAAATGTAACCTAAATTTTATCAAAATAAATAAAGAATATTATATTGCATTTCTCTTATTATATTCCCAAAATATTACATTAGAAAAATACCAGGCCCTTTGGAAGGCTCAAACGAAGACATAGGTCCAACTTGAAGAGGCCCTTCGAAAGTTTTAATCTAAAGTGGGATGGAAGACTTACGGCGGCTCTAGTCACAACAGGCGTACAACGATTGCTATGACTAGTGCCGCTGGTCTCTCATATATTTGGGCTATGGGGATGAGTGGTTGATCGACTAGTATTTATTACTATTATTCGATGTAGTGCTTTAATAATTTCCAAAACTCCTGCATTAACGGCCGCGTAAGCAGCCGGCTAACTAGACATAACTACCATGCATCTTAATAAATTGGTTCTTAGTAACAATGCACAATTTATGTAGTGTTCAGAATGGTATTAAGAAATATCACACCCCGATGCGTGATAATTAGTTTATGTTAACAACAATACCTATCTACTAAACATTATATAATTATGATTGGTCGTCCAATAACCGAAATTCGACCGTAATGCATTAAAAGTATTATAAATTTGAGCTTTCACCTTCTCCATATAAACTGTCATGGTAATAACTATGCCAAATCTCACATCCTTCCACACGTGTTATAATATATGCCATATAAAAACAGCTTCAAAGTTTTCTCTTTGCGTATTAATAGTTATACAGATTGCTTGTATTTATGGCAGTATCCAATTTTCTACTTCACGGTGACTATGGTAGACCTGTGTGAGAGATAACACGAGACAAAATTAAAAATGGGTAATAAGATAAGACACAACTGAAAAACCTCCCCACTATGACAGCCAATTATGAAATCATTTGTTTGACAGTTCGCTTAATGATATCGTTTGCCACAATTTATTTATATTTAATTTTATCACAAATATGTATTATAGTGGATTTTAATGTTATGTACTAACATACAAGCATAGGTACATATAATAAAATTAGGTATAATTAGGATATCTGTACACACATATGTACTTGTAGAATATTTTTCCCTTTATATATTTTAAAAATAATAATTGTCTCGGCTTCTATAGCTCTATAGAAGCCGAAACAACTATTATTTTAAAAATATGTATATGTCCATGGTTTGTATGTTTGTGCGTGAATCAAGTAAAAACTACTACACGAAATTGAATATGGTTTTTACAATTGTATATGTTCACTAACTTATAATCAGGCGTATGTTTGATCTTGATACGTCGCCTAAATGCTACAACAATAAGAAATAGTTAAGTATGCTTTTAATGTGTAAATCAATTCAGCTTCGCTGTACATGCAAAATAAGAAAAATATAGATAGGTCACGGGCAAAAAACTAGTAAGGTAATAAAGAAATAAAATAATGTAGGTGCATTCATTAAATAACGTTACAGGATGTACCTCTACCACATATTATATACCTCTATAGCCTAATCGATTTACCATCGAAACCTTCATAGGCTTTAACTTACTCGATGCATGCCGCATACATTCAGTTTTGCATGGCACTAATGTTTTCATTGGTCAAATATAGTTACTGACTGAACAATAAAAATAGGTGACGGTGATACTAATACTAGATATAGGTAGTGTTACTATCACTATATGTAGACATAGTAATACTAATACTTTTTGTAATGTTAGTCTAAATTATAGACCAAAAATCTAAATTATTTATTTCAGACAATAAAAAATAAAAAAAATTAATCCCGAAGTTGTAGGCAAAAGTATATTTGATCCACATATCAGTCAGCCATTGTTTTCGTAAATGCTCACACAACTTCTCTAAAGACAATCTTCTGTATGTTGCGAGTTTACTATAATATAGCAATTTACTAATGGAAGCTCATACAATTATTAATAACAAGGCTTTTTAAGACCATGCGGGTTTCAAAAGCGAATTATGAAATGAGTCGCGTCACCTTCAATTACCAAATACAGTAATATAATTTCTCTGGCTAACTCTTACATATATTATAACCGTCATACCTATATTAAAACATAAAACACTACATCCCGTTTGCTTAATTATCAGCTATTTTTACTTTATCACAGCGCGTAGGTGAAACAGCTCAAATCACGATCAATAATTGTGCATCGCAGTATCATGCAATATCACTTGTTAATATGCAATTAACTGAGAAATGCAGATAACTGTTACAATAATATTGTCGAATTACATCCCACAGCTGCAAGCAAGTTCAGGGTCGTTACTATTTTAGGCATTATCGCAATTTGTAGTGGAAACAGACTCCGTGTTACGCTAGCAACATATATTCATATGTCGATGCAGCTCTTAATCAAAATCCATCCTCGTGACTGCATTCAATAGCATTCTATTTCGAGCAACGATTCACGGTTGGAAACCAGTAGTAATATGGTTTAGATAAAGCACAATATGCTGTAGAAATGTTAGTGTTTCTATTATTAGGTAATATTTATTGAGGCTGTGATTTATATTGTTTCGTGAAATTACATATATTATAATATTTACTAGCTTAAATAACTCTTGAAAAACTTTGTTGAATGCGATTTTCGAGGCACTGTTGGTTTCTTCTTTCAAATATCAAATTAGCAAGCAAGTAGGTATGCATCCCGCCTAATAGTGGAACAATAGCTTATAATCGTTTGCGATATCAGGGGTATAATTACTCGCATGCACTGACCCTGAGAAAAGCGATTATAGATAGAATAGAAAGGAATTAGAGTGATAGATATGAGCCTTGCGAACTATTATTTAGGTACCGGGCGATACCTAGTCTTACGCACATTTACGTCAGTTTCCCATAAGAAAGTATTAATTTTACGGCTCTCTCGTTTTAAATTAATTGCTTGTATTAGTGGTAATAATTGCGCCTTGTCTTATTTAATCATCCAAGCATTTAGGTACCTATATGACCGCCTGAGCCTCTCTTTCTCATAATAATTCTGTCCTTAAGGATAAAGCGAACGAAGAAGAAAAGCATTCATCTTATAATTATTAGAGATTTTCTTATGCTCTATCTTTATTAATTAGGTATTTGAACATTTTGCGTATTGTATCACATCTTAAACGACTAAACCCAAATTTTCTTTAAACAGGCTTGGTTTCACTCTATTCCATGTGATTAAAACATAGCGGGCAAAATAGAGTTTCTATATAACGCATTGAACTGCGTTTTCTTTTGTATAATAACAATAATAATATCAGCCCTGTATTAAACTGTGCCACTGCTGGGCACGGGCCTCTTCTCAGTGTGAGAAGGGTTAGGCCATAGTCTACCACGCTGGCCCAGTGCGGGTTGACAGACTTCACATATCTTCGGGAACATTATGGAGAACTTTCAGAGATGCAGGTTTCCTCAAGATGTATTCCTTCATCGTTAAAGCAAGCGATAATTAACTATTTATTTTTTTCTTTTGTGTCTACAACTTTATTTTATTTACATTTGCACTAGCGTATATTTTTCGTGAAATATATTTTTTGCGTTATCGTACGTAAGACATAAATTTAACATTAATTATATTATATTTAGGTTCTAAAAACCTATGAAAATTATAATAAAGTATAAGTCTCACATTTTAATTTCAGATTTTCAAGTTAATACCGACTTTAACAGCGATTTTTGAAGTTGCCTTTTAACTTTTTTATATGGATCTTTTTGTTCTGAGTTTACTACTACCTTAATCCTGAAAATTAAATGTGAATGTGACATGAAAGGTTCATCCAAAATAAAGTACTGTTGCTGTAAGTATATATATACTGTTATACAAATGCTGTTATAAAATCATAACAAACATAGAAAGACACTTTTGCATTTATTACGTTACTTCTTTTTCCACATCCAGCCTTTAATTTCCCCTATAATTGTAGGTATTCATATTTCTAGAAATGAGAGAATTCATCTAGTGAATTCAGATATTTTATCAATAGTTTAACAACCACAAGTTGGTTGTTCTTGATAAAATGATTGTTGTTTACATATTGAGTTTTATTATTAATACTTAAATACAAGTTCTTTCTGAAAACTTATAAATTTTAAAATCATTCCGTTAACGAATTCTCGATGTTAGGATAAAGATTTCAGGTTGAATATTAACTAAATGTGTAGGTACTTATGTTAGAAATCATATTTTAACTCATTATTTTATTTAAAAAAAACATGAACACAAACAACTATAAGTTACACCTTTTCAGGCTGTACTTTAGGTTTTATTAAATTCATTATAACATTTTTTTAAATGTTTATAATATAAATAAGTCTAAGTAGCTACTTATTAAAAAAATGTATTTATCTCGTAATGTATTAAAATATATACAGTAAAAGTGGATTAAACCAATTTTATCCATAAAATCTATTCTTATACAACATTCAAGTCGATGTTATGTAATTATAATATAAAAGTCTTAAGTATAAAGAAAGCTCAATTTCCATATACAAGGTAATAAGATATCCATATAATATGTAAATATTCTTCAATATCTATACATGTTACTTTCAAAAACTTAAGTGATAAGCCCTAGAACTAAGTACTGATAAACTACAGTACCACATACACAAATTTCTAATGTTAGAAAAGATACTCTTAGCGCCATCTCTCTATTACGGGCATGAACGAAAACAAAACGAAGCTTGGTATAATTATATGAGCTTTTTACTGTATTCATAGATGGCGTTACAAGGCAACTCTTTTCTATTTTAGTTTCTAGTTTTTAAATATAGGTGGCGTTAACTGCTTTCTTACTCTGCTTTATGATCATTCTAATTATAATTTTATTATAATTTGATCCTTTAGAACTGTTCTAATAAGAAACCTTTTTTTACATAATTATCGTTGCTGTTCACCTGGTTTAAATGACTTAATATTATTTACACATATGTATTTATGCACAAGGCGGTATCTGAGGAGAAAGCAAAGATTTACCTATTTAATCCGCATATGGATATCATTTAGGACCCATATATTAGAAGGCTTATGCATCAGCGTGCTGCATGAATTGCTTGAGACAAAAAACTAATAACTCTGCCTGAACCGGGAATCGAACCCGAGACAAGAACAGCTTCATCCACTACTGCTACTACGCCAATAAATTAGTCTCTTTTTTAGTTCGTTAATTATTGGTTTAGCGATATAATAATAACCTCCAGATCGAATTTCGGCCACGGCGCGGCCAGTCTTAACGGAGAGTGGCCAATTATGCAGGAGATATTATAGTGCACAAGTGTGTGTGCAAACACAAGTGCACTCTCTGTTCCCTAACTCTCATGATCCGATGGGACGGTAATCCGACACAACCGGAGTGAGATCAGGCGCAGGACCAACGGCTTTACGTGCTTTTCTCGTTTTATTTCTGTATGCTCTCCAGATGCAAATATAGTAGACGAGAGCATCCTGTTCCTTTAAAACTTATAAGACACTCACAATAATTAAACATAAGGTTGAGTAATAATGTACAAGTCTACATAAAGCTTATACACTCTGTCAAATTAGGTACAGGCTAATCAAATCGTGTGCCGATAGGTATTTTTCTTAATTGTCTAGTCCCGCAATCTCACATAACATTATTTTACTAAGATATATACAGATTGTATAAATGAGTTTCTTACAGAATCATCGGTTAACGATGAAACCAATTAGAACAACTGATTTAATGAATGTGGCGTTAATAAAGGTAATCCAAATTACTCGCAATATATTAACATCAACTCTGTATATAAATTACCCACTGCTGGGCACGAGCATCTTCTTAAGAGGAAACACTAAGGGCGAGAGAATTGAAAAATAGGTATTTGTAAAATCTATTGCTGTCGCGCAGTGCGATAAAGACAACTGCAGCTTGGACCGAAAATACCTATTAAAAGTACACAAAATCAATGTTTCGTAGTTCCCGGATTCCTTCTCCAAAACTTGACCGATTTAACTAATTTTTCATTAAAAATTAAAGAAAGACTTTGGCCGTGTTCGTATGTTTTCCTTTTTTTATATAATTTAGTCAAATTTGTTTTCTGGATGTTTGAACACAGCGGAAATCTAGTAAATTTTTGAGTTTTTTGGAGGTTCATGTCTCTTTTAATAATTAACTTGTGATAAAAAGAAAAACATATGGACAGGCGAATAGAGCACATACATTTTTTGAAAAAAAAAATTGCTCTACTGGCATTCTCCAGGGAAGAAACAGGGGACTACGTTTGTATGGAAAAACGGCCCTTGTGTTTCCTCTTAAGGTTCTTCTTTTTCTGGCTAGGCCATAGTCCACCGCGCTGGTCCAGTGCGGGTTAGCAACTTCACATATCGTCGAACAAATTATAGAAAACTCTCACAGACATGCAAGTTTCCTCACGAGTTTATCCCTCATCGATAAAGCGACCGATACTTAGCTATTTATAATAATAATAATAGACTTTTCTGTGTGTGTAAAATATCGATGCAACGTAATCTGATTACATAATTGATCGCAAAACCATCTCATCGAAATTTAATTTTATTAGTAAATCTTTTTGTACGTTACTTTTACATTCACGGTTGTAGCTCAACCGATTTTGGTAAAATTGGGTATAAAGATAATATGAACCCTAACAAAAATTAATAAAAAATCCAAGTAAGTCGTGGATAGCAGCTAATCTGTTATAAATCGAATACCCACTACATAAGTAATCCAATACACTTATGTTATTGGACACTTAATTTTCGCAAATCAATTACCTACCTATAAGCTTTTTACATATAATGTATATTAAAAATATCGGTTTATACCAATATTCACATCATCTTCATATGCCTACGTATATGAAAATGACTATGTTTAATACTGATCTGCGAGATATAGGTACCTGCCTACCTACGTATGACACTGTTTTTAAACCTTAAAAAAAGCGTAAGTACGTGCAATTACTACCACCACTGGTTCTAACTCTTTAGACTCGGGGGTGCACGAGACCCTCAATAACAGTATCGATAGAACTGAACCCGTGCACATGGGTAATTAGCACTAGTTGTATTAAGAACAATTAATATACTTATCTTTTAAAATTCGTTTACAATTTCATAAAAATGTATGATTGCAAAGACGTTTACCGCACTATAATATATTATTAGGTAATAATGTTTACATTTTCCGCACGAATGGCGTAGTGGTTTAAATGGTCAGCTCGGTGCCTAGTACTGTTGGTTCGATCTCCACAGGGGACAAAAACTTATGTGATCCACAAATAATTTTGCCGAATCTGGCTGTTGTCCGTGTCCATATTTTTATGTTTGTTAAGTCCCCTGCGACACAAATATTATTACTAGTGCAAGAGTTGTCTATAAAGACAGACGTCGACACCCCCTGACTACCACTCATTGTGCGAATCAAGCGTGTCATAGTATTTCAATACCAACATAGTCAACAAATCTCTTCAGTCAAAGACAATACAAAGCTCGCACATTAAACGTACAGGCACAGCGTAAAAATATGAATATCCTGCATGAATAATTATTTATTGGAAGGTTGGATGTTTAAAGCAGTTTCAAATTCTCCACATCAATATTTAACTGAACGGATGGCATAGTGGTTTAAGTCACCTCGCCACTACTACCGCGTCGAGTGAAGTAGGTTCAATTCGATCCTTACACAGAACAAATATGTATGTGATCCGCAAAATTTTTTTTTTCATGTTTGGGTATTTTTGTGTCCGTTTTTTGAATGTTTGTAAAGTCATCAGCGATACAGAAACGACTCCTAGAGCAGGAGTCAACTTTTGAAAGACTTAATTTAAAATAGACAAGCTTATACTCAGTAGTCAAGATGTGTAGCTCTTGAGATTATACAAGAAGCAGTGATCAATACGGTATAATTTACTCATGCCTTTTGATAAAGGCGTGTCACCATGTATTTATGAAATGCCAGTGTTTTCCTTCGAATATCATCATATTTGGATAATATCATGAAGTATCTACCCCTCGTCAGGCTAAACATATCCAGGTGCTTCAACATTGTAGAATATAAACGTTCTCAACCGAGGCAACATAAGCGTGTTACAGTAAAATAAAAAATTATAGTATTTTCCTTATTTTATATTACCATAAGGTTGTATCGCCGAATGGCTGCAAAGAAAAGCAATCGAATATATTGCGCATCGGTAGAATATACCAGCTAAATATAATACGATGCCAGAACGACAAGAGCATCCAAATTTAAGCTATCTAATAAAAAGCATGCCCATGTATTGTGAAGGATTTATGCCTCTCTTCCTTTAAATAAAATCGTTATATACATTTATATAATATACTTCGTTCAATTATTATTATTGTATCCCAATACATAATACATTACAAATATAATACAGTTAATGAATGAGGGTGAGATCTATCTAGCTGATTGTAAGTAGTACATAATTTTTTTTGCTTCTATAGTTTATAATGACAATTAGATGCTATGGATAGTTATACGATATGTTTATATTTGGTGGTTGTAGTAACAAGGTTCAATATATTCATCATACTATATTTGCTACACATAATACAAGATACTATTTATTAATATCATACACAATGTTATACAATAAACTTACAAACATAAATATATACTGTAATAGAGTAACATAATAATCGATTCTTGATACCATTTCTCCAGTATTCGAATACAAAAGGTGATAGCTGTTTCCTGTGTTTCTTCAAGTTGAAATCGATAAGTTCTTTGATTGTGTCAGTTGTAATAGACTTCTAAGTAAAATGTCAGTTCTTAAACAATCAGGCATCGAGAATAATTCAAGTAGAATCTATTCGGTGTAGGGAACTACAATTTCTGGTGTATGCTTGTGGTAGATCGTGATATCTTGGATGAACAGGTTGTGAACATCTTCCACTTGCCATACGTGGAGTGGTCTGTTGACTGGGAAGCCAAGTGGTTCGTCAGTGAGATAGCGAGCGCCGGTGCCGATGCCTAGAGATGTGGTGGGATCGAAGCCAGTGCCGAAGGGTACAGCAGGTGCGTGATACTCAGAGATGTACACCATCAGGACGAAGGGCATGCCACCGACGCGACCTGTAAATTTTGTTTTAACTTTAGTATAATTTACTTCCAGAAATTCTGTTACCTACGTTCGTATAATTTAAGTTAGGTACTTAAATTATACGAACATAGGTAACGATCGATCACGTAGAATGAAATTTTTATGTAAAGAATAATATTATTAGAAGAAATATTTTGGTATGTACCTACCTTAGTACTTACAATGCTAGGTATTTGCAATAAATATATGTATATAGGCAAAGGTTTATCAAATTCTAATTTGGCGAGCTATTTTTACCAAGCCTTCGTACTGGTACTGCTAATTGCCTGATAGACAACTACCCAATACTAGACAACCTGATCCTAGAATTGAACTATGTTTCATACGATCGCAGATAAACATAAGCAGAAACTTATGTCCCAGGACATTAAGTATATTAAAAAAAAAGCATTGAATGGTAGTATGTCGATTTACCGCACCTTTAGGAAGCACAAGACGTTGAGGGAACTTGATAAAATCTTCGATTTGTTCAAAGTCCTTGGCAGCATTTACATTGTCTTCGGAATTACGGGTAATAAAATGTTCTCCTACGGGTACTGTAATTATAGACAAACATTTAGTAAACGAAGGTACTTAATATAATATGGTTATATCACAAAATACTGCACTTACAATCGTAAAGAAACACGTCGAAGAGGAAGAAGTTCTGGCTGTTAACATGGAGAGGAATTTCATTGCCGTTGGAGTCGTACTTGGGTGCTAAAAAGAACTTAACCAAGACAGTTATTCCCACTGCGAGGCTAACTTTTACGCGGACCTTAAACTGCATGTGGTTTACTCTCCGATTTCGAACTAGAACACTTACTTTATCGTGCACACCTACAAAGAAAACAACAAATTAAAAAATACATGAAGGCAAAAAAAAGGACAAAAGATATATATTTTAAAATTATAGCAGCAACTTACCTTCCACAGATGTATAAAGGTGGTTAGAAACGTTTACGTAGGAATGCTCAAAATAGGTGACCAGTTTATCAGTTTCAACCTTCTGGATAGCCACTTGAGGCAGGGCCAGCTCTTCACGTTTGTAATAAGGCAGATTCTCTTGCCAATGTTCGAACAGACCTAAGACGCGTTTCCAGATCATGTAGAAAGCGGGATCACGCAGCGCAGTTTGGTAGTGTTCCAAGACAGAAGGAACTACCAAGGGTGTGAAGCTACAAATCATAATAATATACATACTACAAAATGCTTCCAATACCAAAAAAATACAATTATAAAACATACGGCATACGCACTGGTTGTAGTACTTGTGTTTGTAGCTAATTGAATGAGAATTGCCCAATAGTTTCTTCCATATGCTGATGAAGTCCTTATAGTATTTCACGTTGGGAGAGTCGACATTAGCCTCAATCACACTACCCAAAACGTCAATAGCTTCGGGAACTCGCAGATTAATGTGATCACCAACATTCTGTATTATTTGAGAATGGTTAAATCAATTGTCGGTTAAAGTTTTCACCACGTACTAAATAAAACAATGTCACTTACGTTAACGACGTAACCCTGATCAATGGCATTGCGAACACGGTATTCATAATCCTGGATTGCTTGAATGGCGTCAACAAACTCGGGTTGGTTAAGATGGAAATAGTTGGGCCTAACTGGGTACGGAACGCCATTATGGTACAAAAGTCCAGAAGTGTAACCATGTTGTACAATGTCTTGGCCAAGTACGGGAATTTCACCAAGACCATTAGACAATCTCTCCATATAGTAGCGAGTTAATATTTGCTTATGAATGAACCAGAACCATTCGCCGCGTCTGTCTTTGACTAATGGGACCACCTCACCTCCGAGCCAACTGGGATGAGCAACATGATAGTTGTAATAGAGAGTATTAAGTTCGTAGTCATGGGTGAAATAATTAATCGGTGCGTCAGTGAATTGCCAAGAGTAAGGCCATATGGTAGCGTTCCACCTGATATATACATTGCCGTCCCATTTATAAGTGGATGGATAATAGTCAATATTGTGTAGGCCATGAGTATTGATCCTCTGAGCAGTAGTCAAAATCTCACCATTGTAGAAGTATGAGGGGAAAGTCTCATAAATATGGGGCACGAGAACACCTTGTGTGTCTTTGCGGTTAAGGATCACTACAGTGAGAACGTAAGAGAAAATATGTTCGTTAACATGTTCTCTCACGTAAACGGCACTCTTGTAAAATGTATCATAGTCTTTAGCGGAGAAAAGCACGTTAAACAATGTAACAGCTTCATATTTATGTTCGGTCAGGTGCACATCGAACGGCACAGCCTTAGGAAGGAGCCACTTGTGCTCCAACATTTCAATGAAAGTTGTCACAGCAGAAACGTTCTGAAACAAAAATGTCAACTATAGCAGAACAGTTATTGTTTAACTTTCTTTCAATTCGTTACTAAGAAATAAAATAAAGTAGAATATAACATTTTATAAAGCATAGATTACATACAGAGAAGTCTTCAATGTTCTTCTCAAAGGTCCAGGTGCCATAAATAGCATTGAAGGATTCCATATGGTTCGGCTCGTGCAGATGAAAGTATAAAAGCCTCAAATTCAATTTTACTGGGTCCACTGTAACTAAAAAAGGATCAGCTAATAACATACTACGAATATTCAAATAGCACAATATATGTTAGGAGGAGTATGCAACATTATGACTAGATAATTAAGTTGTAATTTAAGTCTAACATAGTACTTGAAACTACTAACTAAACTAAAACCTACTTTAAAGTTTTAGCAAAAAGTTATCCTACTAACGGCACATAATTATATTTTTTACCCGAATTTGTATTTGTGGAATAATAATAATTATTATTTATTTGTACAAAAATCATCACATTATAATAAAGATCATAGAAAATATATAAAAACAATTAAATGTGAAACGTTAGCACCTGTACTAATGTATGTATATATTGTATCACAGGTGCCAGCGCATTCCACTATGCATAGACAAATTCTGTGTGAGTGTGATTATAGCAATAGTTAAGGCGAGGATTTCCCAAAGTACAGTGTTATCTAGCGTGCTTAAACGCGTTTTATTTGTAAATAACATAGATTTAAATTCTGAAAAAAATATATGTTATTTTACAGCATTAGATCTTGATTTGTCGGGCATTCGAAACACGATTACTGACATTTTATACGATCGAAAAAAATTGTGAAGATAGGTCTGATTTAAGCATTTTTCGTGTTTTATTTGAGTTATATTGGGAATTGAATTTTCAAAAATATACCAAAAGAAAGGTCATGTAAAAACGGTTATTTGTCGGGCATCACAATATGCATTATATAATATACAAAAATATAATACCGAAAATATGTGATTTCCGACTAGCCGCCGCGCTCTCTCTAGCATCTTGCACTCCCAAGCGGGATGTAATGGGGACAGGACGTATCGCTAGTTTGCAGAGCGCACCGCAGAATTACAAATAATTTTATCGTCAGTTACGAATGTCATCACTTATTGTTAAATATATTATATCTAGGTTTAGTTTGTAAATAGGTATTATAAATTTTTAGTAATGAGAGTGTATATAATTAGCATAGTTTTGATTATTGGACGAGATAACGGCCTTGATAACAACAGCATAGTTAGGTACCACTTACCAATGCAAATCCATTATTGATTTGTAGATGACGAGTGTAGAAATGGGCAATAAAATAAAAGAAAATCAAGGTTGTCATCTTTAGCCTTACGTAGGCTAAACAAATGTAAAAGGTAGGTTGCTTACCTATTATTTGAAAATCACTAAACACTACCTATCATATTTGTATAGGACTTGAATCATTATTTTATAGCAATATTGTTATATTAGGTAGGTATACGGGAATAAAAATGTGAGATGTGCCTAAAAGCAATACGAGCGAATTTTATAGGTAGGTACCTGCCTACCTAAATAAATACAAATATTATCCGCAGTTATACCTGCGCGTTGTGGTATTTATGTTTACTGCACCACCCTCGTGAGTTGTAATGTTATTTGGTACTAGATGTTCCCGCGGTTTCACCCGCGTTTATCGTTACTGCGCCACCCCCGTGGGTCGTAGCGTGATGTTATATAGCCTATAGCCTTCCTCGATAAATAGGCTATTATGAGATTAGCGCGTTCAAACCAACAAACAAACAAACAAACTCTTCAGCTTTATAATATTAGTATAGATAGCTGACCCGCGCAACTTCGTCTGCGTCACATAAGAGAGAGAGTGGATCGTAGGCACCTATAATACAATTTTAAAGGAGCTGAATCTTTCTTTGTTAAATCCACGAACCACATAAGAACCATTGAACAACATTTTATAAATATACCTACAGTGCTAATTTAAAATCACGCAAAATAAACCAGGAGAAACATCGTTTGTATGTCTGTAATGGGTAATTATTTTGCTGCGACGTTATTTTAAAACTGCTATATCTACTAAGATATTCATTGAAATCGAATGATGTAAAGGGCAATTTTGTTTTAAATTAAATACTTGTGATGAATAACGTATTTATTTGAATAAGGATTACTATCATGTTTATAATAATACCTTCGCAAATAATGCATTATTTTAGAACAAATTTGGTTAGCATAAAAAAGGTTATAGTGAGCCAACCTTAAAAGATAGACATATGTTGTCATGAGCTTTTTTTTAGAACTTTTAAAGGGGAACAATTCTGTCATACATGATTTTTACGAAACTTTAACTGTTTACCCAGCGCACGTAGCGGAAGCTCTCAAAAGGAAAAAAAAACCCTCCGATTTTTAAACATTCTTCATTGGTGCTCCGCTCCTATTAATCTTAGCGTGATGATATATAGCCTATAGCCTTCCTCGATAAATGGGCTATCTAACACTGAAAGAATTTATTTTTTAAATCGGACCAGTAGTTCCTGAGATTAGCGCGTTCAAGCAAACAAACAAACAAACAAATAAACTCTTCAGCTCTCAAAGTTCTTCTTCAGCTCTCAAACTCTCAAAGTTTCGCAAAAATCATGTATTATAGAATTGTTCCCCTTTAAAAGTTCTAAAAAAAAGTCCGCGACAGCATATGTCTATCTTTTAAGCTTGGCTCACTATAACCTTTTTTATGCTAACCAAATTTGTTCTAAAATAATGCATTATTTGCGAAGGTGTTATTATGAACATGATATTAATCCTTATTTAAATAAATACGTTATTCATCACAAGTATTTAATTTAAAACAAAATTGCCCTTTACATCATTCGATTTCAATGAATATCTTAGGAGATATCGCAGTTTTAAAATAACGTCGCAGCTAACTAAGTATAACGAAGTCGCGGGTTAAAGTCAGCGTTAGCCCAAAGTAACTATTCCACGCGGAAGAAGTCGCGGGCAGAAGCTAGTATTCAATAATCCTATTGACTATTACCACACTATTACCGAACATGGAATACGGTTTCATTGTTATATTTACGTAGTTTTCATGGACACTTAATAATATTATTATCGTATTATCTATCACTATCACGCCTATGAAGAATGCACTAGTGTCACAGCTTAGAAATGTTCTACCCAAACCGAGTTTCAGTATCCCTCTACCCGAAAAAGGCATTGCAAGAAAGCAAATTAAGCTATACGTTCTGGACAAAGGCCAGGTTAAGAGCTCCTTGAACCGACGGGCGTGTATGAGAAATGTGATGAAAGTGAATGAAGCCAGATAAGTGTGTCAGGATCGTAGCAAATGGAAATCTGTAGTCTCTGCCTACCTCTGGGAAACAGGCGTGAATCTATGTATGTATGTATGTAAATTAAGCTATTAACGTAAAAATTACAAGCAGTCAAAGTTCAAAACAAGTTGACACGGCCGATAATTGGTGCCACCACCCTACCTACGTCACCGGCACTCGCGAGTAGCATAGCGCCAGACTCATCGTAATTATGGACGTCGGCGTACGCGCGGATCGGTGAAGCGGGGGGCCCCAAAACATTTGAGCGCTTGGAAATCCTCGCCTTAATATGTAATATTGGATACGATTACATTACAATGTTTATTATATTAATTTAATATATTAATTTTATTGTATATGCCTTGAATAAATTATACAAAAAAAAATATAACTTACCATGTTTATGCGAAGTCTTCTTGATAGGATCAGAAAGACCTCCGACCGCAAGAAGGGCCAGCACACATAACACCAAACGAGCCATGTTCGCCAGTGCCGCTGCATGCTCCCCACCTCATATTTATATGCAGAAATAATTGTGCATTATTTCATTGGTACATTTTATCTCAAGTCACTCATTTATTGGTATTTTATTAATGAACGCATTATAGTAAAAGTACGATAATTAGACAATAGGTCGTATCGAACAAACGATATTCTTGAAAGGTTTCAAAATAGATCACCGACGGAAAAATTAAAAAAAATCATTTGTTAGTTTTTTATTAAAAATTATCTTATAAACAACGCATTTGTTTATAACAATTTTTTAAACAATAAGAGATAAAAATTAAAAGAAATTATTTTTATGCATCTTCTGATAAAAAAAACGGATCATTAACAACATTTAAAAAAAATCTTTTTCGATGATTAATTTAAGTTTTAAATTTTGCAACTACGAAAATTGTTAATAAAAAACTTAAATATATAATTATGTCGGAGAGTTTTGGATGGCAACTCGCTATCCCACTTCTGATGTCGGAGAGTTGGACGGCCAACTCGCTTTTGACATGATGTAGCAACAAAATATAGGCGTGGTATTATACTTCGTACGTATACTAATGATAGGCAAATATAAGAGAAATAAAACAATAAAGGTTGACTGTGATTATCTCTGATTTGATCCGTAACGCAGCGAGTTCGTCAACCGAATGTGCCCGCGCACGAGTTTCCGGCGCTTATATAACGTCAATATGACACTGACAGTTATAACTGTCACTTCAACTGACACATTGATGGCGACCTAGCTCAAGCTTCCGCTTGACGTTCCGAAACAAACCAATAGATGGCGCTTTATTCAACTCCAATTACAGAAATAAATTACATTCCAATGATTATTTTCTTGATGCTCCGACATATATATTTTTTTAATTTTTCCAACGAGGATCTATTCTGAAGCCTTTCAAGAATAGCTCTTATGAAGGAAAAAATCTCAAATTTATAGTTTGACAATTATCACACTTGCAATGTTCATATTCAAGCAGCAAAAAAATATTAATTAACTATTGCATAACTAATTGAAAAATTGTGATAAAAAGAAATTTCCGCCGGATTATTGTTCATTTATCTATCCAGTAGGCCCGTGAATTTTGACGTTTCTTAAATTTTATATTTAATACGTTTAAATAATTTTTATTAATAAAGTGTCCAAAGTAGGCGTGGCTTGCGCAAGCCAGAGTACCCGTTTTCGGCCATATTTTTATCCCTCTGGGAAAGTTATAAATATTGGTCCAACAATTTCGGGAGTCTTTTTTTTTGGCAATTTTCTCCTGTTTTTGAATCGTTTTCTACATTTGAAAAAACTCAATTAGTTTTAAAGATATTTGCAAAAAACGAAACCCCTTGTTTTTTTTAGTTAATTGTTTATAACTTTTGCAATTTTTGCAAGCGGAACTTGAATTTTTTTTTGTCAAAAATCATCTACATGCCATTCCGAATCGAATGATACCTCGTTCATATTTTTGAGAGGCTGCTGAAAAAAGTTGACCAAAAAAGCACTTGTTGACTAGACTGGCTAGCCCTACGACTAAGTCTTGGGTTCGGTACTGTAAAGGTCCACTAGACCAGGTCACACAAAACTACGCCGTGTCATGCACGCGGCAGTCGGTAGGGTCGTCCAATCGCTCGAGGCTATGGTTCTGTCCATGGTTTCAAGTGAGAGGTCTTGGAATGCCGTCGCCTCCTTCTGTGAGGAGGTGATGTTAGTGAAGGAGGCGGCGGAGAGGGAGAGGGAACATTCAATCCCTCTCCCTAACCGCAGAGCCGGGCGCAGGAGGGCGCGAGACGACCTCCAACCACCTTGAGTAGAAGCCTGCGCGCGGTGGACCCATTGGGGCCGTCCACTGCCCGATCATCAGCGCAGGTCCGAGTAGGCGGCGTTCGTGTTCCACGCACGCCTCTCGATGTCGGAAGGGGGAATAGTTCCTGCGCTTTGTCGTCGGGGACTAGATCGGCGGATCGAACCTTTGGCGGGGTCGCGATTTGAATGCGACAGCGATCCGCGCGTCCCCGCCATAAAGGTGTGAGGAACACCGCGGTGGTTTTAGTCGGTTCAGCCCAAATTTCCATCTTGGGCTGGATCCCGACATATTATCCCCATCGCCCGCCCCAAAACCGGCGATGGGGTACGTGAATTGCACATTTCCCCGCGTTAAAGAAAAAAATAAGGTCACACAAAACTAATCCTTAAAGTTAATTAATTTTAAGTCTTTAACATGCCATTCGCCGAGAGATTTGCCAGACATATCCGACAGTATATAGACTAACGGTGACTTCTTGGAAACAATCTTACATTTAACAAATTTAGGAGCCAGTTTTTTACTGAAATATTTATCTTTATCGCTAAGGTAAAACGTTCTTCTCCAGACAATGCCGCCTACGTTGAACTCAACCGACATACGACGAAGATTATAAGATTTACAGTTGCGTTGGTGAGCGACTAATAGCGCTGCTTGTACCCTCTCGAAAATAGAGGTTAAAAAGTCAATGTTCTCAGCGTAATTGTCACGAGGAATGTGGACTATATTGGAATCAGAATCACTGACCCCATATTTATGACCGTAAACAAGAAAATTAGGACTACAACCGGTTGTCTCGTTAACAGCGCAGTTAAGGGCAAACTGAATTTTTGTAACATGTTCTTCTAGAATTTTTGTTATAATGTCTGGGTAGCCCGCTTAATTGGAAAGAGTAAACAATATTTAGAAAAACAGCAACTGACGACAAATATGAAGGTGTTTTGCCTCCTACTAGGTATCTAATTGCTATATTATATTCTGTACTATAACAATTATTATATTGTAGTTGTCGTTCCCTATTACTTCATGGTAACTAGGTGCCATATTGTTATCATTTTTAAACAGGTTCTTTATCTATTGGTTCACTTTCGATTTGCATTCCAAGTAAAGGAGTCACCTTACCTATGGCGTCATTTTAATAGATAACTGCTAATTACCTTGTTTACAACTATCGTACAAGCTCAGTGTTTAACCTTATTATTACTATAATAGGATTATTAGATATTATAATTTTAATTCGTGACACTGACACCACTCGTCCTACACTGTTTCAGGGTGCCGGTTGGGAACTGCTGCCGGAGGAGCAGGGAGTCCTCGGGAGACCGAATTTTCCCGAGGAAAAATTCTCCACTAACGAGGGGGGTGTGTCACGGGGACCACTCGCGCCATGACGGCTGCGCGCGAGTCAATGTGATGGTGGCGCTCCTCTTCCCCCTCCTGCCCGGCGCTAGCTCCTATATAAGCGAGACCGCGCCCAGATGCGGCCTCCTGGTTCCTTCCGCTGCGCTGCGCTGACTAAGTTAAGTGGTCCTTGGAGCTATCCAGGGCTTTCACTACAAGCGGAGTGGGCTCCGTATAGACACCCTTCAAATCGCAACTTTAAACTTCATTAAAGTATTTTTATCACAGAATAAATTGCTTTTATCAACAAAGAGTCTAGCGACAAGGACATAACGAGTAAAAATTATAAAGCTAGTGATAAAAATTATTATACCTACTTATTTCTTATTGGAAAGCAGCTGGTCGCTTGACTATTTTTCGCTTATCCCTTAAGGAATGATGATGATACTATATTTAAAAGAAAATTATTTGATGTACTTAATTAGAACGGAAATGTGCTACCAAATATCCGAAAGTTTTATTCAATTCTAATGATCAGGCAAGTCACGAATTAAATATAAACAGCGCATCTCAGTACACTGTCGGGCTGACTGAAGGCATACCTTGGTCTTTTTTTATAAGTAGCTTGTAAAAGTTCTTTTCGTGGATCTCACAGTCCAGAACATGACCAGGCCAGGACCTGAGATTTGCGTACGAGGGACACTTCGCATGAAAGTGCAGAACACTGTCAATCTCACTCAGTCCACAAGGACATGACGAGTCCTTCTTACACATGAACTTGTGCAAGTTTTTAAGCTATTGTAGTTTTACTACTCAAGGGTTGCTGCATCTGGGACTACGATTTTGACATGTTTATTGATACCGTATCTGCAATGTGGTAACTTTGTTTTACGTATTTAAAGTCACTTTTATTTTATTTGAATTCATTCTGTAGGTTCGAAGATATAGTTCATAGTTTAATTCGTGAAATCACATTGTGTAACAATATTTGTTCAATAGCATAATAATTGCATGGACAATACGGTGGTTTCGACGACCAACTGACTATAAGCAAAGCGTATTACGGAACGAGCATGCATGTCTACATATATTTGCTATGAGTCTGTTGTATGTTTTTTGTGCCAAATGCACATGCAATTATTTCAACAACATATGAATTTAAGAGTAAAGGAGGTGTGCAAATTACGGCCTTAGTGGACAAGAATATAATTTATTGTAAAAATGTCTCATAATATTTTATTTGTCGCCAGCATTTTCTTTTAACCGTACCTAGCGGTAAAACGGATTTAATTTTTTTTACATTTTATTGATTCAGTAAACCATTGTGGCTTGGGACAACATTGCCAGTGTTGAACAAAAGATATTTTTTATAAGAAGTGAAATTATTACGAAACATTATTATTTATATTAAATTAAGTTTTTACTGACACAAGTAATAATATTACTTCTCTTAGTAAAACTCCACATATTATGTGGATTAAACAGGGATGTAATAGTATCAATTTATTAATGTTGTGATTTATTTTACTAATCAATAGATTGACCAATTCAATGTAATGGCATTATTAAATATGTGGTAGTGACAACACTTTTCGTTGGACACTCGATCTTCATTGTCATTTATCATTCGTGATGTGACAATGTTACGAGAGAGCTATAAAGTACAAATGTCTGGATTTTAAGAGGTAAAATACAATTCAGGCATGTAAGCCGTAAAGTATACTATGTGTACATTTTAGTTGATAACCCTCTAAGAGGTAGAAATGCTATTATACAGCATTACTGTAACTGCATAGTAGGCAGAAGAAAAGTAGACTGCTGTGCACATATAATGTCCATCATATGGTATTTATGTTGGGCAAGGTTTCAAAATAATGTAGCACCTACTGCACCACACCTTGATAGTATGTTTAGTCATAATGAAGGTAATGTAGTGGTTGGAGACTAATAAACTAATACCAAAATATACTATTGTTTACTTTAGCCTTTGTTTCTTGGACTATTAATTAAGCTTTAACAATAAATGAATAGTAACTATAGTTATTTTATGGGTGCTTGCATTGCAGAGCGAGCACTGACTACCTGAGTTCAGTTAAGTAACTAGTTTTACCCTAGTCTCTCTCTAGTTAACTCTATAAACTTATTTTAGGTTTTTAGACAGAAACAAGTATAATTGATACATTAATTTTGAAAAGGAGATATGCAACAAACCCATACAACTTCGGCCTCACATAGACAAAAATAAAACTGTATGTTTTACGAAGAACTATTAGTATTCTATAGCCTTGTGTAATTTCAACATGCCATCTAGTTGGGTTTCAGATATATAAGGCATCCAAAATGAACAGAATTGCTCCGGTGATACTTTGGCAAAAAGCTTAAGAGTCTTTACCTCGTTTATTTTATTTTAGTATTGGTAAAGTTTAATAATAATTCAATATGGGGAAACAGGTTTTAAAAGAGGTAGAGTGCAGCGAGATGTTAAATCTGGCAATTCGCTCAAACTGGAGCCAAGAATTTACTTACAAGATCGAAGCCTGTTTGGCTATTCTCTTACGGTGAGTGCTTTTAAGCTGGCAGTGTTTCGACTCTTTAATTAAAAATCCAGCAACACATTAGTATCTATTTTGTATTTAAGCGTCCTTATATTATGACAGTTAACATTTAGAATCAGGCGGGCTTCATGCTTGTGTTCCATCAGATATATTCTTAGTAACCATCCATAGCCTTTTTGTTACTGAGGGGAATGCTTTGACGCATAGCTTTCCTCGAGGGCGGGCGGAGAAGTAATGTCGGACTCACCCAGGTAAAGATAGCGACATCCCGGTCATACCGACTAAACCTACCACGGTGTTCCTCGATGTTACCAGAGTCGGCAAAATATCGCGAATCATTTTCACATGCGGATTGCGACCCCGCCACCATCCATAGATTATGGCAAACGCCCATAAGCCACGGTATACCCGCCGATCATAAAACAGGATGTAAGCTAATTTAATATAAAAAGATTATTTTGTAATCGATGTCATTTGCTGTCGCTGTGTGACAAAATGAACCTGTCTCTATTGTAGTGGTATGATAAATGTACGATGTATGTGTAATGTTTATAATGTGTAAAACAGTAATAAATGTTCTTTCTACTCAAACGGACGTTTCCATTATTACTCCCACGTAACACACTATATGGCGACCCTGCCAGCTCGGGCGCTGCGTACAGTTGAGTTGACAATTTTACGGTGCATGTTTTCTATATGTGCCACAATGGCGACAGTGTCGATCAAGGTACTCTATGATACGGACATAGTCGTCGCAATCAGTAAAAGGCCAAATATTCCCAAAATTTTCCAAGATGGGCAAATCATACAGTACAGTGGAGGATAAGGAGGTGATTATAAGACAAAACGCCGCAGGAGATAACACTGCTAGGACCGTGGAAACTGTTGCGGCTCATGTGAAACTGAATAATATTTTAATTTCGGCAGTAGTGGCAATTTTCCTACTGGTTATCATTTACCTTCTGTACAAACAATATAAGCGGTGTCACACAAGGTGGATTAGAAAGGAAGTTAGTGGCGAGACCTGGAGGCACATTAAGATGCGTATGTCAGGGCGTGCAAAAGCAGTTCCAGGAGGAATATCAGGTGATGGAAAGGTTTTCGACCTGGAAGACAAGTGAAGTGAAAGTAAAATGAAAGTATGACCTACAGCTCAACATGTGCGGTCGCGTTAAGTGTTAGTAATAAAGTGTATGTGTAAGTCTATTCATTAAGAGTAAAGTAAGTATATGGTTATATGGAAGTGTCCTTGAGATCTATACTTGAAAAATTAGATAATATTAAAGTAAATTTAAGTAAACTAGGACCATAAAAACGAAAATTATATGCTAGTAATGTAAGAGGAAAAATTGAGGAAGCACAAAAATTGTATGAACAATATCAAAACATTGTCAGTTCTAACACTTCTAACATATTTTTAGCAGATTATTGCACAGAGGTCATTTGCCAACAAATTGAACAGATATATAATAAAATAGTAACGTATAGCGAAAATTATTCTACCATGGACAAGTTTGATATTAAGTCCGCTACCTCCTTGATCCCAGTAATGGATGGCAAGGAGGAAACGGTTGAAAAAATAATTTATGGAATAGAGATGTACTCCACTTGCTTGAATGATGATAGTGGTAGGAAATTACTCATTGCTTTTGTGCTAAAAACACGTTTAAGCAAAACGGCAAAATTAAAACTTAAAAGTAAGTACGAAAATATCGAAGGTCTAGTTAACGATATTAAACGGTTTCTACTAACAAAAAAATCTACTAGCTCGTTATTGTCACAGTTAAATAGCATTACACAAATATATATGTCCATTGCAGAATTCGGAAATAAAATTGAGGACTTGTTTGTTAATCTCACAATATCGCAGGCGGAATCTAATGAGAATGCTTACGATTTTTTAAGACCTATTAACGATAAATTTGCAGTTAAGAAATTTGCTGACGGATTACGTAACCGCCGTCTAAGTACTATAATAACTGCGTGTAACTATGTTGAATTAAAGGACGCGGTGCGAGCAGCCGAGGATGAAGAATTAGAGCAGCCCTCCCGTGACATGATCCTGAGCATGAGAGGTAGGTCCTATGGCGGCACCAGAGGTTTTCGAGGAGCTCGCCGAAACACAATGCAAGGCAATTTTAGAGGTAACAGATATTTTTATAATAACTCGCGCGATAGTGATACGAGATTTAATAATACTAATTTTGACCCAACTACTCAAGGTTCAAATCAGAATAGAGGTAATTATAACTATTATAGGAATAATCGTGGAAATCGTAGAAATTTTGGCAACGTATACTCTACTTTACAGGAGGTAGACTCTACTGACCACTCGGTAGACCGTAGCTCAGCCTGCACTGAGCAGGAGTCCGAGTCTGCTAATATCGCAAATAACGAAAACATGCAGTTTTTTCGTACCTAAAGTATTAACGTACAACCATGAGTTTAGTTTTATATGCTTATATTTAAATGGCCGTAGTCTTATTTTCTTAGTCGACACAGGGGAAAGTTTGTCTATAATACAAAGTAACGTGATACATGGTAGTGTAAAGTTAAACAAAGATTGCACTGTAATCAAAGGCATTGGCGGCCAGGTGCAGTCGCAAAGTTATGTTTATTTAGATTTATCGTTAGAGAGTAATATTTCATTTCAACATAAATTCTACGTATTTGATACGTTACCGTGTGACGCCGACGGCATCCTCGGGCTTGACTTTCTGAGAATGTATTCTGCTATTATCAGTTTACAATGCAATACATTAACGTTGTGCATTAATGATAATAAATGTGTGGTCCCACTTCATAAGCGGAGCGATTATCAGAGTTATATTTATGTACCATCGCGAAGCGAATCTATTCATTATTTAAACTTAAAATCGCAATTAGACAATGACTACGTTATTTGTTCAAAACAAATTTCAAATGAGGTATTCCTTGCAGGTGGAATAGTTACATGTACAAATGGAAGGATACCTATACAATTATTAAATACAAGTGATAAATTAATAAAATTGCCTATATTTGAACCGGAAATTTACCCTTTGAGTGATTATAACATATGTAATTTTAGTCATTCAGAAAATAATGTGGTTAAAAAGCTTTTACCATTATTAAATTTAAAACATTTAAATTTAGAGGAACAGAAGTCCATAGAAATTATTTGTGCCAAATATGCAGACGTTTTTCAATTAGAAGGTGACAAGCTTTCTACAACTAATATCATGCAACAGCAGATTAATTTGAAGCCAAACTCGATTCCAACATATACAAAACCATATCGTTTGCCAGCAGCTTTAAAACCAGAAATCAATAATCAAATAAATAAAATGCTGGAAGATGACATGATAATTATCCTGTACCACAAAATGCAGACGAAGTAAGACGTTTCGTAGCGTTTTGCAATTACTATCGAAAATTTATCAAAAATGTTGGTGAAATAACTATTGATTTAAATAAATTATGTAGGAAAAATGAGCCGTTTGTTTGGTCAAAAAGATGCACGGAAGCCTTTGAATTCCTAAAAAATGCATTAGCTACACCCCCTATCTTACAATATCCCGATTTCTCCGAAAATAATAAGTTTATTTTACAAACAGACGTCTCAGGAAAGGCTGTCGGTACTGTTTTATGTAATCAGGATTTAAGACCAATAGCTTACACAAGTCGACCTTTAAACAAGTCTGAGTTAAATTATCCAACAATTGAGAAAGTTATTAGCAATAGTGTGGAGTATTAAGTATTTTAGGCCGTATCTCTATGGCAGAAAGTTTATAATTATGACCGATCATAAACCATTAATATTTTTGTTTGGAATGAAAGACCCTTCAAGCAGACTTTTAAAGTTCAGGTTAGCTTTGGAAGAATATAATTTTGAAGTTGTTTACCTAAAAGGAAAATCAAATGTATTAGCCGACGCCTTATCAAGAATAATTACTACTTCCGATGAACTAAAATCATTAAATTACAAATGTGTTAACGTTTTGACTAGAGGACAGAAAAAACGATTACTAGACTCGACAAAACTAAGATACTCACCAGATGTTTGTATTACACCCATTGACGACTGGGGCGAGTATCCAAGAGTAGTGGAACTATTAAAAAAGCCAGACGAATCAATGGAATTGCGATTAATTAAGGGCATCGACCTTGATAAAATAAGATATAAGAAAAATATTATTCGCGAAGAAGAATGTTTTGCGCTTGTACCGAGTAAATCAATACTGTTCATAAATCTTAATTATGAAATGCAATTTACGCGAGACGTATTTGCTAACAAATTAAAGTCATTTTGTGAAAGTATAAAAATAAAAGAATTGTCTATAATAAAAGATAAGGAAAATTCATTATTTACCAATGAGTTAATTAAAGAAATATGCAGTAGACAAGAATGGTTAGGGCCCAGAATTCAAGTTTTAAGGGGAGTAAGAAAAATTACAGATTCCAATGAAAAAACATTTATTTTACACGATTATTATTTGCTACCCACGAGTGGGCATTCTGGTATGCGTAGAATGATAAATAGTATAAAAAAGAAATATTATTGGTTTAGCCTTGAAAATGATTTAAAAAAGTTCGTTGCTATGTGTAAGAAATGTCAATTTATGAAACATTCTATAAACACGAAAGAACCTATGGTTATGACCATAGGTTCTTTCGTGTTTATAGAATGTTAAAGTACAGCTTCGGCGGTTTTTCAAAAAGTTTTCTTGACATTGTTGGACCTTTAGACAGAGATATCAATGAAAATGTGTACATATTAACTATACAATGCGACCTAAGCAAGTACGTAGAAGCATATCCGTTGAGGGCGAAGGACACCGTTTCTGTCGCGAGAGCATTCGTGAGTAATTTTATCTTACATTATGGCGTACCACAAGTCATAGCAACGGACAGGGGCACAGAATTCATGTCGTCAACATTCGTAGAGGTATGTAAGCTTTTAGATATCAATAAACTTAACTCCACTGCTTATCACCATCAAACAATTGGAGCACTGGAAAACACACATAAACATTTAAGGGCTTTTTTACGTACACAATGCCATGAGCACCCTGAAACTTGGAGTGATTGGTTACAGTTTTGGTGTTTTGCTTTCAATACTAATGTTCACCGTGAAACAACATATACGCCGTACGAACTTGTGTTTGGTAGACACTGCTCGCTTCCCAGTAGTCTAAGAGAACAAATAGACCCTTTGTATAATCCTGAAAATTATATGTTAGAATTGAAATATAGATTACAGTTAGCATATAAAGATGCACGGAAAAATTTAATTAACAGCAAAATTATGAGAAAAATTACGTACGATAGGAATATACAGTATAAACAAGGTGATCTTGTGTTAATTAAAGCAGAAAATTGTTCAAAAATGGAACCATTATACATAGGACCCTTCGAGGTGCTACAGGATTGTGAACCTAATGTTAAGATAATTAAGGACGGAAAATTAGATTTAGTGCATAAAAATAGAACTAAGAAATTTGTGACTTAGCATTATTATATTATCAGTATTTTATCGTCTTTATTGTTATACATATAACAGTAAGTAATATCATTTCATCGCAATTTTACCTATTTACATAATAGAATTTGTGTAGACAAAATTAATTAATAGATTTAATTTTATTTAGTAACTTCGTAGACATAACAATCAGTTACTTGAACCGGTATGATATAATGTAACGTTATATCACGCAGGTGTGCGCGATACTCGTGAGTAATGGAGGATAAGCTAAGTATGTTCTTATCGTATTATAATATTTTAATGAGGTATTTAGAATGTAAGTACATGTTGTGTATGTTTATCCTAGTGGTCTTCTGACTGATCCCAAGATGACAATCGTAGGGCTAGGTGTATGTACAACTACTGTCGGTAGGTATGCGGTACAGTGTAATACTTACTCATTTATCTGTAATGTAGTACTACTATGTACTTGTGTTAGACATATAACAATTATAAATTAATGTTAGTGATATAAAAAAAAACTTGTACTAATTTTTTTTTCTTTTCCACCCGTTACACCACAGGTGGTATGATAAATGTTCTTTCTACTCAAACGGACGTTTCCATTATTACTCCCACGTAACACACTATGCTATTTTCCAAAATGTAACCTAAATTTAATCCAAATTAATAAAGAATATTATATTACATTTCTCTTATTATATTCCTAAAATATTACATTAGAAAAATACCCGGCCCTTTGGGAGGCTCAAACGAAGACATAGGTCCAACGTGAAGAGGCTCTTCGAAAGCTTTAATCTAAAGTGGGATGAAAGACTTACGGCGGCACTAGTCACAACAGGCGTACAACGATTGCTATGACTAGTGCCGCTGGTCTCTCATATATTTGGGCTATGGGGATGAGTGGTTGATCGACTGGTATTTATCTATATATTAATACGTGAAGCAAAATCTTTGTACCCCTTTTTACGAAAATTGCGCGGACGGAGGAGTATGAAATTTGACACAGTTAAAGTTTATATGGGGAAGGAGGGGCGAATCCTAATACTTTTATAAAATATGCCTTAGAAATACATTAAATTAATGAAAAAACAATACACGCACACAACCATGCATTTGACACACGCAGTCGAAGCGCGTAACTATGGTTACATATATTAATATATAATGACATATATCAGCAATATATTATAGGCAAACTTTGGTCGAATTTCGAGCACTAGGCGACCGCTAGTTACTATTATTCTATGTAGTGCTTTAATAATTTCCAAAACTTCTGCATTAACGGCCGCGTAAGCAGCCGGCTAACTAGACATAACTACCATGCATCTTAATAAATTGGTTCTTAGTAACAATGCACAATTTATGTAGTGTTCAGAATGGTATTAAGAAATATCACACCCCGATGTGTGATAATGGGTTTATGTTAACAACAATACCTATCTACTAAACATTATATAATTATGATTGGTCGTCCAATAAAAGAAATTCGACCGTAATGCATTAAATTGGCAAAGTATTTGTATAGGTACTTAGTTTTTTAAATTTGAGCTTTCACCTTCTCCATATAAACTCTAATGGTAATACTATGCCAAATCTCACATCCTTCCACACGTGTTATAATATATCTATATATATATATATAAAAGTAAATTGCTGTTCGTTAGTCTCGCTAAAACTCCAGAACGGCTGGGCCGATTTAGCTGATTTTGGTTTTGAAATGTTTGTAGAAGTCTAGGGAAGGTTTAAAAGTTGAGTAAATATGAAAAAAATGCTTAGATTATAGTAAAAATAACAATTTCGCTTTCCCTTAGAAACTATTCCTACCTGTCAAACATTTGATGATCGTCCCGTCGTTTAGAAATCAATTAAATTTAAAAGTCATTCAGAAATCAAATGATATTTAAAAGTGAAGTTTTTTCTTTAATTTTTTTGGTTTTGTAAGTTAAACGTTGGATGTTCGTCCCGTCGTTTAGAATTACTGATCGGCAATATTTTACGGACTTTGGGCGTAAAGGTCGCGTTGTCTCAGTTGAATTTTATTTTTATGTGCATAATGCGGTTTAATATGTGATGTGATAGTGCATCATGCAGTAAATTAATGTGTTCGTGTGCAGCAATTTAAGAATTCAAGCGGGAACACCACTGTCCTAAGTTCAGATTGCTCCAAAATTGGCATTGTATTTGGCAGTTCATCTAGAAAATGAACAACGAGTGTATTTCAATCAAGGGAATGCGGCGGATAGAGCGGCATGTCACTGTCGACCACATTAACAAGTTTCTTCTCAGTTTGTCAAACAGATGTTTTCGCTTGCACTTTGCTGTATGCTGATATGCCACGCTATTACACATGGAACGCATCATCGAAAAAGTTTCAGCGTCGAAAACAAGGAACATCAGTTGAAGGACATCCAAATATATTTGCTTCAGACGCTCTAGGTCGCATCTACGCAGTACATCCAAATAACGACGAATGTCTTCGATTGTTGTTGGTAAATGTTTGTGGTCTGACATCGTTTCAACAACTGAGAACAATTAATAGACATCTGTGTGCGACTTACCGTGAGGCGTGTCAACTATAACAGTTACTTGAGAACGATTAGCATTGGGATAATACGCTCAAGGATTCCGTCATATCTTCATCACCGTATCAAATTCGTACATTGTTTGCGATTATCATATCGACATGTTTCCCCTCGAACCCAAAAGATTTGTGGGTGAAATATAGGACCGTACACTACAAACTTAGGTCCTAACCTTTGTGACATAACAATTTTTCAAGCAACATCATGTGTAATTAAAAATAATAATAAAACCTAATTCATATCAAGCATTTTTTTTTTGATTACGAATTCTTTTTGTTCCGGTTAAGTTTTGACCACATTTTGTACTACAGTTGAAACATTCTGCATTTATTATTTATTGATTCAGAGGCGGTACGAAGTTTGCCGGGTCAGCTAGTGCCATATAAAAACAGCTACAAAGTTTTCTCTTTGCGTATTAATAGTTATACAGATTGCTTGTATTTATGGCAGTATCCAATTTTCTACTTCACGGTGACTATGGTAGACCTGTGTGATAGATAACACGAGACATAATAAAAAATGGCTAATAAGATAAGGCACAACTGAAAAACCTCCCCACTACGACAGCCAATTATGAAAATCATTCGTTTGACAGTTCGCTAATGATATCGTTTGTCGCAATTTATTTATATTTAATTTTATTACAAATATGTATTATGGTGAATATTGATGCACTTTAGTTCGACGCAAGACACAGACCGAATCTCCCCAAAAATGAATTCGTCGCACTGAAGAACTTGCGGGCTAGACCAGATATAACAGTACTCCGTGCAGATAAAGGAAACGCTACGGTCATAATGGATACGTCAGATTATAAAGATAAAATTGAAAATTTACTTTCGGATGAAACGACATACAAACAGGTTAAGACAGACCCTAAAAACAAAATATTGAACAAAACCAAAGACATCATACATAAATACTCCGAAAAACTAGATCTAGACGTTAAACAATTAATACCAGCTTGCGTAAAACCTCCAAAGCTGTATGGGTTACCAAAAATACACAAGGAAAACGCTCCCCTACGTCCTATTGTGAGTCAGATCGACACACCAACTTACAGACTGGCTCAGCACGTAGCGAAGATACTCTCACCACTCAGGGGCAACTCGAGAGCACATGTAAAGGATTCATACCATTTTGTGAGTGAGATTAAACACCTACGTCTCACAAACAATGAAACTATGGTTAGTTTTGATGTACAGACATTATTTACATGCATACCTGTACATGACTGTATTGAAATAACTAAAAGGAAGCTAATAGAGTACGAACGAAGAAGAAAAGCATTCATTACCTTTGAAATTTTGAACATTTTGCGTATTGTATCACATCTTAAAAACGTCTGAACAAATTTTCGTTAAACAGGCTTTGCTGCACTCTATTCCATGTGATTAAAACATAGCTGGCAAAATAGAGGTTCTATATAACGCATTGAACTGCGTTTTCTTTTGTATAATAACAATAATAATATCAGCCCTGTATAAAATTGTCCCACTGCTGGGCACGGGCCTCTTCTCAGTGTGAGAAGGGTTAGGCCATAGTCTACCACGCTGGCCCAGTGCGGGTTGGCAGACTTCACATATCTTCGGGTACATTATGGAGAACTTTCAGAGATGCAGGTTTCCTTACGATGTTTACCTTCATCGTTAAAGCAAGCGATAATTAACTTTTTTTTTTGTCTGCTACTTTATTTTATTTACATTTGCACCAACGTATATTTTACGTGAAAATATATCTTTTGCGTTATCGTACGTAAGACATAAATTTTACATTATATTATATTTACTAAGTGTCTATGAAAATTATAATAAAGTATAGGTATCTTAAACTTTTTAGTTTCAGATTTACAAGTTAATACCGACTTTAACAGCGATTTTTGAAGTTGCCTTTTACCTTTTTTTATGTGGATCTTTTTGTTCTGAGTTAACTACATTAATCCTGACGATTAAATGTGAATGTGACATGAAAGGTTCATCCAGAAAAAAGTACTGTTGCTGTAAGTACATACTGTTATACAAATGTTGTAAATCATAACAAACATACAAAGACACTTTTGCATTTATTACGTTACTTCCTTTTCCACATCCATCCTTTAATTTCTCCTAGAATTGTAGGTATTCATATTTCTAGAAATGTGAGAATTCATCTAGTGAATTCAGATATTTTATTACCAATTTATCAGAGCAGCGATAGCTCAGTGGGGAGACCAACAGACTGCAATGCAGAGGGTCTCGGGTTCGAACCAACGTCGCGCACCTCTGACTTTCGGAAGTTTTTCGAAATTATGTGCGTTTTCATTGACAATAATTATCGCCTGCTTGGTGCCTCGGAAAGCACGTTAAGCCATTGGTCCCGGCTGCCATGAACATCTATGGCAGTCGTTATTGGGAGAGTGTCGACACAAAAGATCCCACTGGGTCGAAGTGTCGCCGGTCTGCACTGACTGGCCCTCACATAAGATAAGAACAGTTTCTCAACCACAAGTTGGTTGTTGTTGATAAAATGATTGTTGTTTACATATTGAGTTTTATTATTAATACTTAAATACAAATTCTTTTTGAAAACTTATAATTTTAAAAGTAGTTAACGAATTCTCGATGTTAGGATAAAGATTTCAGGTTCAATATTAACTAAATGTACTTATGTTAGAAATCATATTTTAACTCACTATTTTATTGGAAAAAACATGAACACAAACAACTATAAGTTACATCTTTTCAGGCTGTACGTTAAGTTTTATTAAATTCAGTATAACATTTCTTTAAATGTTTATAAATAAGTCTAAGTAGCTACCTACTTATTAAAAAAATGTATTTATCTCGTAATGTATTAAAATACATACAGTAAAAGTGGATTAAACCAAGTTTATCCATAAAATCTATTCTTATACAACATTCAAGCCGATATTATGTAATCTATACTAATATTATAGAGCTTAAGAATTTGTTTGTTTGTTTGCTTGAACGCCCTAATCTCAGGAACTACTGGTCCGATTTGAAAATTCTTTCAGTATTAGATAGCTCATTTATCGTGGAAGGCCATAGGCTATATATCATCACGCTATAATCAATAGGAGCGGTGCACCAATGAAGAATGTTTCAAAATCGGAGGGTATTTTGTCCTTTTGAGAGCTTCCGCTGCGTGCGCTGCATAAACAGTAAAAGTTTCGCAAAAATCATGTATTACAGAATTGTTTCCCTTTAAAAGTTCTAAAAAAAGTTTGTGACAGCATATGTCTATATTTTAAGGTTGGCTCACTATAACCGTTTTTATGCTAACCAAATTTGTTCTAAAATAATGCATTATTTGCGAAGGTGTTTTTATAAACATGATCTTAATCCTTATCCAAATAAATACGTTATCCATCACAAGTATTTAATTTAAAACAAAATTGCCCTGTACATCATTCGATTTCAATGAATATCTTAGGAGATATCGCAGTTTTAAAATAACATTGCAGCAAAATACTGATCAAGTACTGCGCGCGCATTTATTATGTGTAGTACAAGGGCAGTCATGAGGGGTAAAGGTATCGTTTGCGGTAACAATTAATAAGACCCAGGGGCAAACATAGATTTACGCCAAGAGTGTTTTTCGCACGGGCAACTATTATGTTGCCCTATCGAGATCTGGTTCTGGTGAAAATCAATATCTACTTCTGCCGGATGAAAACAAAACTAAAAATATAGTGTACGCAGAAGTACTTTAAAATAACATTAATATTGAGTTTTTTTTAGAATAACCTACAATCTACATGATATAAGATTATAAGACCCAGTACTTTTATCTAACGTTTAAAACTTCCACTCTTACAAAAGCGTGATGTAGGTACCTAAAATAGCTCCTTATTTAAAAATGGTTTCACCTTCTACGTAAACGAAGTCGCGGGCAGAAGCTAGTTATAATATAAAATCGTTAAGTATAAAGAACGCTCAATTTCCATATACAAGGAAATATCCATATAATATCTAAATATTCTTCAATATCTGTACATGTTACTTTCAAGAACTTAAATGATAAGCCTCAGAACTATGTACTGATAAACTACAGTACCACATACATAAATTGCAAATTTTAATTATAAAAATTTTAAAAGGTACTCTTAGCGCCATCTCTCTATTACGGGCGTGAATGAAAACAAAAGTAGCTTGGTATAATTATATGAGCTTTTTACTGTATTCATAGATGGCGTTACAAGGCAACTCTTTACTATTTTAGTTTCTAGTTTTTAAATATAGGTGGCGTCAGCTGCTTTCTTACGCTGCGTTATGATCATTCTAATTATAATTTTATTATAATTTGATCTTTTAGAACTGTTCTAATAAGAAACCTTTTTTTTTACATAATTTTCGATGCTGTTCACCTGGTTTAAATGACTTAATATTATTTACACATATGTATTTGAGGAGGAGGAAGAAAAGTTTTACCTATTTAATCCGCATATGGATAGCATTTAGGACCCATATATTAGAGGGCTTATGCGTCAGCGTGCTGCATGAATTGCTTGAGACAAAAAGCTTATAACTCTGCCTGAACCGGGAATCAAACCTGAGACAAGAACAGCTTCATCCACTACTGCTACTGCGCCAATAAATTAGTCTCTTTTTTAGTTCGTTAATTATTAAGTTAGGGAAATAATAATAACCTCCAGACCGAATTTCGGCCACGGCGGCGGCCAGTCTTAACGGAGAGTGGCCAATTACGCAGGAGATATTATAGTGCACAAGTGTGTGTGCAAACACAAGTGCACTCTCTGTTCCCTAACTCTCATGATCAATGGGACGGTAATCCGGCACAACCGGAAAGGGATCAGGCGCAGGACCAAAGGCTTTACGTGCTTTTCTCCTTTTATTTCTGTATGCTCTCCAGATGCAAATATAGTAGACGAGAGCATCCCATTCCTTTAAAACTTATAAGACACTCACAATAATTAAACATAAGTTTGAGTAATAATGTAAAAGTCTACATAAAGCTTATACACTCTGTCAAATTTCGAAGAACGTTGACAGTTCATATTACTATGGTACAGGCTAATCAAATCGTGTGCCGATAGGTATTTTTCTTAATTGTCTAGTCCCGCAATCTCACATAAGATTTTTTACTAAGATATATACAGAATGTATAAATGAGTTTCTTATAGAATCATCGGTTAACGGTGAAACCAATTAGAAAAACTGATTTAATTAATGTGGCGTTAATAAAGGTAATCAAAATTACTCGCATTATATTAAAATCAGCCCTGTATATAAATTGTCCCACTGCTGGGCACGGGCGGGCATCTTCTTAAGGTTCTTCTTTTTCTGGCTAGGCCATAGTCCACCGCGCTGGTCCAGTGCGGGTTAGCAACTTCACATATCGTCGAACAAATTATAGAAAACTCTCACAGACATGCAAGTTTCCTCACGATTTTATCCTTCATCGATAAAGCGAGTGATACTTAGCTATTTAGAATAATAATAATAAGCTTTCTGTGTGTGTGTAAAGTATCGACGCAAAACCATCCCATTGAAATTTAATTTTTATTAGTAAATCTTTTTGTACGTTACTTTTACATTCACGGTTGTAGCTGAACCGATTTTGGTGAAACATACAAACATAATATTATGAACCCTAACAAAAACTAATAAAAAATCCAAGTAAGTCGTGGATAGCAGCTAATCCTTACTTCCTTACTAATATTATAAATTCGAAAGTAACTCTGTCTGTCTATCTGTCTGTCTGTTACCTTTTCACGGCTAAACTACTCAAGCGATTTAGTTGAAATTTGGCACAGATATAGTTTAAAACCTTGGGAAGGATATAGGCTACTTTTTATTGATATAGGTACCACGCGGGCGGAGCCGCGCGCAAGAGCTAGTCTGTTATAAATCGAATACCCACTACATAACTAATCCAATACACTTATGTTATTGGACACTTAATTTTCGCAAATCAAGTACCTACCTATAAGCTTTTTTTACATATAAGGTACCTATATTAAAAATATCGGTTTATACCAATATTTACATCATCTTCATATGCCTACGTATATGAAAATAACTATGTTTAATACCTACTGATCTGCGAGATATAGGTACCTACGTATGACACTGTTTTTAAACCTTAATAATAGTAAGCGTAGGTACGTGCAATTACTACTACCACTGGTTCTAACTCTTTAGACTTGGGGGTGCACGAGACCCTCAATAGCAGTATCGGTAGGACTGAACCCGTGCACATGGGTAATTAACACTAGTTGTATGAAAAACAAATAGGTACCAATACTTATCTTATAAAATTCGTTTACAATTTCATAAAAATAATAATAATAATAATAATAATAATAATAATATACTACCACATACACACAACACCATCTAGCCCAAACTAAGCAGAGCTTGTACTATGGGTACTAGACAATGGATAAACATACATATATACTTATTTTTTTGTAAATACATACATATTATACATAGAAACACCCAGACCAAGACAAACACCCATGTTCATGCACACAAATGTTTGACTTGTGCGGGAATCGAACCCGCGACCTCAGGCGTGGCAGTCGGTTACACTAACCACTACGCCATCGAGTCGTCAAAATGTATGATTGCAAAGACGTTTATCGCACTATAATTAATTATTGGGTAATAATGTTTACATTTTCCGCACGAATGGCGTAGTGGTCTAATTGGTCAGCTCGGTGCCTAGTATTGTTGGTTCGATCTCCACAGAGGACAAAAACTTATGTGATCCACAAATAATTTTGCCGAATCTGGCTGTTGTCCGTGTCCATATTTTTATGTTTGTTAAGTCCCTTGCGACACAGATATTATTACTAGTGCAAGAGTAGTCTATAAAGACAGACGTCGACACCCCCTGACTACCACTCGTTGTGCGAATCAAGCGTGTCATAGTATTCCAATACCAACATAGTCAACAAATCTCTTCAGTCAAAGACAATACAAAGCTCGCACATTAAACGTACAGGCACAGAGTAAAAATATGAATATCCTGCATGAATAATTATTTATTGGAAGGTTGGATGTTTAAAGCAGTTTCAAATTCTCCACATCAATATTTGGCTGAACGGATGGCATAGTGGTTTAAGTCACCTCGCCACTACTACCGCGTCGAGTGAAGTAGGTTCAATTCGATCCTTACACAGAACAAATATGTATGTGATCCGCAAAATTTTTTTTTTCATGTTTGGGTATTTTTGTGTCCGTTTTTTGAATGTTTGTAAAGTCATCAGCAATACAGAAACGACTCCTAGAGCAGGAGTCAACTTTTGAAAGACTTAATTTAAAATAGACAAGCTTATACTCAGTAGTCAAGATGTGTAGCTCTTGAGATTATACAAGAAGCAGTGATCAATACGGTATAATTTACTCGTGCCTTTTGATAAAGGCGTGTCACCATGTATTTATGAAATGCCAGTGTTTTCCTTCGAATATCATCATATTTGGATAATATCATAAAGTATCTACCCCTCGTCAGGCTAAACATATCCAGGTGCTTCAAAATTGTAGAATATAAACGTTCTCAACCGAGGCAACATAAGCGTGTTACAGTAAAATAAAAAATTATAGTATTTTCCTTATTTTATATTACCATAAGGTTGTATCGCCGAATGGCTGCAAAGAAAAGCAATCGAATATATTGCGCATCGGTAGAATATACCAGCTAAATATAATACGATGCCAGAACGACAAGAGCATCCAAATTTAAGCTATCTAATAAAAAGCATGCCCATGTATTGTGAAGGATTTATGCCTCTCTTCCTTTAAATAAAATCGTTATATACATTTATATAATATACTTCGTTCAATTATTATTGTATCCCAATACATAATACATTACAAATATAATACAGTTAATGAATGAGGGTGAGATCTATCTAGCTGATTGTAAGTAGTACATAATTTTTTTTGCTTCTATAGTTTATAATGACAATTAGATGCTATGGATAGTTATACGATATGTTTATATTTGGTGGTTGTAGTAACAAGGTTCAATATATTCATCATACTATATTTGCTACACATAATACAAGATACTATTTATTAATATCATACACAATGTTATACAATAAACTTACAAACATAAATATATACTGTAATAGAGTAACATAATAATCGATTCTTGATACCATTTCTCCAGTATTCGAATACAAAAGGTGATAGCTGTTTCCTGTGTTTCTTCAAGTTGAAATCGATAAGTTCTTTGATTGTGTCAGTTGTAATAGACTTCTAAGTAAAATGTCAGTTCTTAAACAATCAGGCATCGAGAATAATTCAAGTAGAATCTATTCGGTGTAGGGAACTACAATTTCTGGTGTATGCTTGTGGTAGATCGTGATATCTTGGATGAACAGGTTGTGAACATCTTCCACTTGCCATACGTGGAGTGGTCTGTTGACTGGGAAGCCAAGTGGTTCGTCAGTGAGATAGCGAGCGCCGGTGCCGATGCCTAGAGATGTGGTGGGATCGAAGCCAGTGCCGAAGGGTACAGCAGGTGCGTGATACTCAGAGATGTACACCATCAGGACGAAGGGCATGCCACCGACGCGACCTGTAAATTTTGATTTAACTTTAGTATAATTTACTTCCAGAAATTCTGTTACCTACGTTTGTATAATTTAAGTTAGGTACTTAAATTATACGAACATAGGTAACGATCGATCACGTAGAATGAAATTTTTATGTAAAGAATAATATTATTAGAATAAGAAATATTTTGGTATGTACCTACCTTAGTACTTGCAATGCTGGGTATTTGCAATAAATATAATTATGTATATAGGCAGAGGTTTATCAAATCCTAATTCGGCGAGCTTTTTTACCGAACCTACTGTAATATTCCTACCCTTCGTACTGGTACTGCTAATTGCCTGATAGACAACTACCCAATACTAGACAAACTGATCCTAGAATTGAACTATGTTCCATACGTTCGCAGATAAACATAAGCAGAAACTTATGTCCCAGGACATTAAGTATATTAAAAAAAATGCATTGAAAGGTAGTATGTCGATTTACCGCACCTTTAGGAAGCAAAAGACGTTGAGGGTATTTGATAAAATCTTCAATTTGTTCAAAGTCCTTGGCAGCATTTACATTGTCTTCGGAATTACGGGTAATAACATGTTCTCCTACGGGTACTGTAATTATAGACAAACATTTAGTAAACGAAGGTACTTAATATAATATGGTTATATCACACAATAATAGTACACTTACAATCGTAAACAAACTCGTCGAAGAGGAAGAAGTTCTGGCTGTTAACATGGAGAGGAATTTCATTGCCGTTGGAGTCGTACTTGGGTGCTAAAAAGAACTTAACCACGACAGTTTTTGCCACTTCACTCTTAACGTTTACGCGTACCTTAAACATTTTGTGGTTCATTCTCGGCTGTTGAACTAGAACACTTACTTTATCGTGTACACCTATAAAGAAAACAACAAATAAAAAAATATATGAAGGGAAAAAAAGAACAAAAGATATATATTTTAAAATTATAGCAGCAACTTACCTTCCACAGAAGTATAAAGGTGGTTAGAAACGTTTACATAGGAGTGCTCAAAATAGGTGACCAGTTTATCAGTTTCAACCTTCTGGATAGCCACTTGAGGCAGGGCCAGCTCTTCACGTTTGTAATAAGGCAGATTCTCTTGCCAATGTTCGAACAGACCCAAGACGCGTTTCCAGATCATGTAGAAAGCGGGATCACGCAGCGCAGTTTGGTAGTGTTCCAAGACAGAAGGAACTACCAAGGGTGTGAAGCTACAAATCATAATAATATATACATACTACAAAATGCTTCTAACACCAAAAATGTTATACAATTATAAACACTAGCTTTTGCGCGCCGCTCCACCCGCGTGGTACCTACTTGAATAAAAAGTAGCCTATGTCCTTCTCCAGGTCTTAAACTATATCTCTACCAAATTTCATCTAAATCAGTTGAGTGGTTTAGCCGTGAAAAGGTAACAGACAGACAGACAGATCGATAGACAGAGTTACTTTCGAATTTATAATATTAGTAAGGATAAGGCATACGCACTGGTTGTAGTAGTACTTGTGTTTGTATCTATTTGAAAGAGAATTGCCCAATAGTTTCTTCCATGTGCTGATGAAGTCCTTATAGTATTTCACGTTGGGAGAGTCGACATTAGCCTCAATCACACTACCCAAAACGTCAATAGCTTCGGGAACTCGCAGATTAATGTGATCACCAACATTCTGTATTATTTGAAAATGGTTAAATCAATTGTCGGTTAAAGTTTTCACCGCGTACTAAATAAAACAATGTCACTTACGTTAACGACGTATCCCTGATCAATGGCATTGCGAACACGGTATTCATAATCCTGGATTGCTTGAATGGCGTCAACAAACTCGGGTTGGTCAAGATGGAAATAGTTGGGCCTAACTGGGTACGGAACGCCATTATGGTACAAAAGTCCAGAAGTGTAACCATGTTGTACAATGTCTTGGCCAAGTACGGGAATTTCACCAAGACCATTAGACAATCTCTCCATATAGTAGCGAGTTAATATTTGCTTATGAATGAACCAGAACCATTCGCCGCGTCTGTCTTTGACTAATGGGACCACCTCACCTCCGAGCCAACTGGGATGAGCAACATGATAGTTGTAATAGAGAGTATTAAGTTCGTAGTCATGGGTGAAATAATTAATCGGTGCATCAGTGAATTGCCAAGAGTAAGGCCATATGGTAGCGTTCCACCTGATATATACATTGCCGTCCCATTTATAAGTGGATGGATAATAGTCAATATTGTGTAGGCCATGAGTATTGATCCTCTGAGCAGTAGTCAAAATCTCACCATTGTAGAAGTATGAGGGGAAAGTCTCATAAATATCGGGCACGAGAACACCTTGTGTGTCTTTGCGGTTAAGAATCACTACAGTGAGAACGTAAGAGAAAAGATATTCGTTAACATGTTCTCTCACGTAAACGGCACTCTTGTAAAAAGTATCATAGTCTTTAGCGGAGAAAAGCACGTTAAACAATGTAACAGCCTCATATTTATGTTCGGTCAGGTGCACATCGAACGGCACAGCCTTAGGAAGGAGCCACTTGTGCTCCAACATTTCAATGAAAGTTGTCACAGCAGAAACGTTCTGAAACAAAAATGTCAACTATAGCAGAACAGTTCTTGTTTAACTTTTTTCAATTCGTTACTAAGAAATAAAATAAAGTAGAATATAACGTTTTATAAAGCATAGATTACATACAGAGAAGTGTTCAATGTTCTTCTCAAAGGTCCAGGTGCCATAAATAGCTTTGAAGGATTCCACATGGTTCGGCTCGTGCAGATGAGAGTATAAAAGGCTCAAATCTAATTGGCGTTGCAATATCACTGGGTCCACTGTAACTAAAAAAGGATCAGGTAATAACATACTACGAATATTCAAATAGAACAAAATATGTTAGGAGGAGTATGCAACATTATGAAATTTCTAGATAAATAAGTTGTAATTTAAGTCTAATATAGTACTTGAAACTACTAACTGAACTAAAACGTACTTTAAAGTTTTAGCAAAAAGTTGTCCTACTAACGGCACGTATCTTTTTTACCCGAATTTGTATTTATGGAAGAGTAACTTACCATGTTTATGCGAAGTGTTCTTGATAGGATCAGAAAGACCTCCGGCCGCAAGAAGGGCCAGCACACACAACACCAAACGAGCCATGTTCGCCAGTGCCGCTGCATGCTCCCTACCTCATATTTATATGCAGAGATAATTGTGCATTATTTCATAGGTACATTTTATCTCAGGTCACTTATTTATTGGTCTTTTATCAATGAACGCATTATAGCAAAAGTACGATAATTAGATAATTGGTCGTATCGAACAAACGACTTTCATTCTATTTCTTCTTAGTAAACGATAATGATGTATCAATATCGTTTCATCTTTCTACCGATCTACCTTTTAAATGAAGTCTTGTTCGATAAAATACTTTCTGAATATATTTTCTGTACGAAAGTAAGTCTTTAGTTAGTGGAGTCAAAGTCACGAACTTAAGCAATAAGCCCTCAACAATAGGTAATTGGCAACAATTGCGATGGTTTTAACATTGATGCAAAAATAATAACATGTAAAGTATTTATTCTACAACATTATATACATAAATAAATATGGCTGTATATCAACGAAGGGGTAGGCTAAGGTATAATGCCTCTTTTATCACCAGCTATGTTTTACCCCGCACGTAATAGCTGGCAAGCCTATTGCTGTCTACCGAGCAGGTTTATACATTCCATGCTTCTACCGAGGACTAACAAAAACCCCAATAATATTTTTCGACCCGGACTGGAAGACAGTTTTTACCATCTCTTTCATATTTTGCCTGCTTGCCTGTCATTACTTCTGTCATTCAGTCAGCATTTTCCAACACATCTTCATTTTATAGTTTGATAACATAAAACGTAAAGTAAATTTCATCCAGATAACAGTACTGTGTCTGAGGATAATATATTGCACGGCAAAATACTGGCTAGTAACACAATACGAGATTTAACATTGACATTAATTAGCTTAACACGTTCTCTGTCCGATGAACCACATATGGTAAATAACAATAGATTTTCTATTGTGTCTATCATGGGACAGCGAATGGGTTAATGTGGTTTAAAACATCAGTCATATTATGTACTTGTCGATCCTGTTGTAATTAAGGAAAATTCGTGACAGCCAAATTTAAGACGACTGCATCCATTAGTACGACAACGGAGAGTATGTATCCTTTATTAATACATTAATACATCCATAATAACTACATGAACCTGCCCAGAGTATGCTTTAATAGCACAAACAGCGCAGCCTTAAGGATTAAAGTCAGAGCTTTATTAGCGCTGCGCGGGCGCACATGGCAACAAAATATTTTGTACCAACACAATGCGTAATCGTTCGTAAGGTTGATGTTATGTGCTTAACGCAGCAGTTTAAGCGGTAGCCTTACCACTTTCACTACGCCGCGTATTATGGGTTCGAATCCTACACGGGAGAAAAATTGGTGTGATCCACAAATGATTGTCTTGAGTCTGGGTGTTCTTTGTGCACGTTGTTTGAATATTTGTAAATTCTCCCGCGACACAGGACTTTATGCCTCGTGCGGGTGATGTCTTTATAAACAAAATGTAATAATAAAAAAACTTTGATCTATTTATAAGCGTTTGAACAACCATTTCAGCATTATAGCTAAACGTCTTAAAAGCTTATGGAATAAAATTATTTCTTTCCTTAACCCATCGGCACACACGGTGCACACACGGTGGCCAATAACAGATTAATAACGATTTTAATGATATATTCTAAGACAGACAGACAGATTAACAGATTAATATTCTGCAAACTAACCTGTACTGTTATACACAATACACTGTGTTGTAGATAATATACTTTATTTAAAGAAATATCTGTTTACATAGAGGTACAAATAAGAAGTTACACACCAGCTGAATGGATCGTTTAATAGAGGACTCGATAATCATGACATTGTCCTGAGTAAAGTACACAAGGCTAAGTCACCTAATGAAGATTAAAATAAACTCATAGAAAGGAGCATTTACTACTGAAGACCGAACATTAGATGTAGTTATTATAGATGTATCAATGTATTGATTAAAGATACTTTGTTTGTCTTATAAATGGATATTGATCTAAGATATGTCCATCACGAATTGTCCTTAATTACAATAGAACAGGCAAGTATGTATATATGGCTGATGTTATAAACCGAATCAAAGCTAATTTTATGGCCTTAAATCTCGTATTATTAATTACTAAGTTTTGTCAATAAAGTGTTTAGGTACTGTTTAGTACCTTTTCTGGTTGAAAGTTACCCTATGTCCTATTCCGTACATCCCCGAAAATGTCTATGCAATTTTTTTCGTACAGGTTTGGTAACATATGTCTTCAAACTATACGACTTAGATGTATTGGCAAATGCAATGATTGGATCGTTATAATTAAATTAAGGTAAATATATTATTTGTACAACCTATATTTGTAATACAGAGTAATTCTTATTCTTTTTATATACCACAAAAATAACAAACTAGAATATGACTTGCGTGATGGTAAATGGTTAACTATGATCGCTGCTATTGCCAGGAATAAAACACATGTTTTTCTAAAATCGTCGATGAAGAATCCAATATAGGATGAAAGGAAAACAATGAAACATACCTTTATATTTTCCTTTATTATGTGAGCCTCCGAAATTCTCACTAATCGTGCGAAACGCATTCCTAATATTATAAATGTGAATATGACTTTGTTTGTTACGCTTTCACGCCTTAACTATTCGACCATATCATAATGAAATTTCGTATAGATACACATTTTCAGGGGTACAAAAAAGGACATATAGACTTTGCAACGAAAAGAAAGTACCATTCCCGAGGGATAAAAAATGAACATAACCTACATTCAAGAAAGCGAAGCCGCGGGCAAAAAATAATCTTGTCTGATTGAACTCGTCGCCTCGCTATTGCCACTGCGGCGAATATTGTGGGATCGGGGCACGAGACCAGAATTTGTGTAATCCACAAATACTTGTTCCCAGTCTGAGTGTTCTCTGTCTCCGTTATTTTAATAATTGTAAAGTCCTCTGCAACACTGATTTATTCTTGGGCTGGAGTTCGAAAATAAAACATTAAATTATTGGAAACAACAGGTACTCAATCAAATCTCCTCACATTCTAAAATTGAGCTGTATAACATTTTTCTTTTCTATGGTATAACTTTAAAGCAACTGCACAAAGTGCGTGATTACACAGATTATCATACATGTGTTCCTTCCCCCTGTGCATCAAGGAAGAGAGTGGTAAACTTGCAGTAGTAACCATAACCAGTATGACGTATCTGTCATGAGTCTGAGACCACGCGCAATCCGCATCCGTGGTAGCGCATACGCACGAGTCGATAAGATACTATAAAGTTCGTAATAGGGATTAACTCGAACGCTAAAGTATGTTATCGACTGTCCGATGGGTACAGACCCACTGGACTAACTGACTCTACACGGTATGTGATGTTACGGAGTACCACACAGGAGTTCAGACTGGCGCACTATGAGACAAGAATTGATTGTGGTAGCACAGACACTTGCTTTAATTTACGTGACTGCCTAAAACAGATTATCAATGAATAGCGCTTTTGGTACCTCTGACACAAACGGGGCTTGAAAAATATCCTAAATTATCAATACAGAACCGGTATTTTCATGATTAGACCCGAACCGGAATAAAAATCTAAACTGAAACCTCCATGTACCTTTATTTCACCGATTCTTCAAACCTAGTTGATTTTGTTTGAGTTGATATGATACGATTTTTCGCGCAGTATGATGACGATGAGGTGCATAGCGGCTGTCTGTGGGCCTAGAATTTGTAAATTTCAGAGCAGGAGAATGTTTTGATAGATCATCTCCATTGTGATCATCACCTCATTCTTAAGAAACTTTAAATCGAATGGTAAGGACCGGCATTGGGCCTATATTATGAACTGATGCATTAGAACTAGAACCGAACTGGCACTTGAACTAAAACAGTACCGAAATAAAGTACCAAAATCCATATTTATACCGGTTTTCAATACCTGGCTATGAGCGTTTAATGTAATCGCTTACCATAAGATAGACCGTTGGCTTATCTGTAATATTAGTAGAAAGTATAAATATATAGTTATCTGAAAGAACGTTATTTCATTATCATAACCAAAATAATCGCTTAAATGACACATCAAGACTGACATTTTAAAGCGTAACATGCGTGATTGATACGTCAATATGCCTGAGATTCAGGAATTCAAGCGTCGCACGTCTGGTGAAGCATTAATTGCTACATACACAAATAACGCGTTGTTTCTATGGATGTAAAGACCATCGTGATACGAGAACTATTCCTAGTGTGGCCATTCCTGATAAAAAGAAAAATGTTAAATCACATGAAGTCATATCATATATATAATCCCTTGTTTTTGTCGACCACTCCTGCATTTTATATGGCGTGGGAAACTTCACAAAAATGAAACAACGGGAATCAAGAGCATCCAGACTCAAAACAGCTATTTGTGGATCACATAGATATTTGTGTGTGGAGCGACACTGAACGAACTGGCAGTGTGCAGGCGACCACTTAAACCACTAGCAACTAAATGTAGCAATAATAAACTGAGACAGCCACTGTCCTCTTTAGAAAACGACACCTAAGTTATGATTTCGAAAACGAAAATAACGATATATCGTATAGAAGCATTGCACAAACAATTACTAATGAATTAAACCTTATAAATATCTTCCCAGTACGCAAGTATTACTAACTACTGGCATTTACTTTTTTCTATACTTGTAAATCCATGAAATCAATACAAATCGCTTATTACATGAGAACATAGTTTCATAATATCTCTATTGTATTGAGTGATCATAAATATTAATTTGTTGAAGTAAATGTCACTCGCTAATTTAGTCACTACGAAAGTAAAATGCAGATCCCGAGATGTTCTACTGATTTATTGAGACAATAATGTCATCTGACGATATTTTATCACCTTGTTTTTATAAACAACTGTATAATTAAGCGTAACATTACCTATATCTCAATCTCTAAATAAGATAAATTATTCTTCTACAAAAATATCATTTTGAATGAATTCATGTTAATCTATTCTTTAAAACAGATTATAACAAAATATGTTGAAAAGATGAACTGCTAAGCTCTAAATCTCTAAACTGGTAGATTTAACGACTGCCGAAGCTTGTGTCCTACTAAGACGGAAGTCAGAATGTTATCGTATTTAATTTACAATTTGTAGAAGGTTTTTATCAATATTACAAATCTATGGACAGATTTAAATACATAGATAGACATACCTATATATCTCTAATGGGATAGACAGTGCTCTTTTACGCCAATATTTACCTTTCAGATGTAGTTTTGGGCCCCACGTAACGGGCTCTTGCCGAGCTAGACTCCGTGCTATAGATAATTGCTTTACTGAAAAATCTAATATTACTATTCCCAAATTACGTATCACATAAGACCTAAGTGCAACTTTAAACCACGAGTCTAACAAGCATTCTACTAAATATAGTATGGAGAAACTAATACCGCCCTTCAGACTAAAATATTCATAGCGGCTATTACATTAGATAGCTTTGCTCGCCAATTCACTATCATGCAAATCAACCAGTTCACTATCTATTAAAATGTAATGTATCTAGTATATGTCTATACATATCCTAGGCAAATATGTCTAGTATAATATATTGTGCTATATATAGCACAATATATACTAGACATATTTGCCTATATCCCCCAAGCAACTAAGTTAACTAAGTTCTTACTACTTCAGGACAGTTTGATTTCAAATTTGATTGTAGGCGGATTTGAAATCTAAGAATTTTCCTTTATTAATATATATATAATATAATTACCTTATATGCTAAAGAATCATATATCATTTTATCCCACCTATATTAGAATAAAATAGGAAGAGCTTATTACAACATAGGGCGGCCTTATCGCTAAAACTAATCTCTTACAGTCAACCTTTGGATTGGCAAGTACGTACTATACCTACTTATGGTACTGAATAATGTGCTAAAAGGAGTTTTAGTACGTAATGTATCTTCTACTTATAATAATATGTAGTAGTATGTATGTTGTATAATCTTAGTGCATGATAAGTATAATGTAGACCTTTTAACAACCAACACATACCTACATTAATCCCACACATTGCACAATACTAGTTTATTTGTACTATTATTACCTTTACATAATCACTTTTATAAATTCCCACGCTTTCCTATAAACTTTTTTATTACCATCTTTTCCTGGAATTTGGCTAAGTTGCAAGAGTATTAATACTAGTTGTTTTAAAATTAAATGTATTAACGGGTTATTACTTCGAAGTTCAGGTTTTAGTTAATTTTCAAATAAAGTTTAAAATAGCTTTGTTGGCCGTTGCTAATTGGTCATCTCTTTCATTTATCTACATATTTTCAAATATTAAGGTTTAACAATGATAATATATTAGACTCATGACGACACCGCCGTGCAAGGAGATGGCATAAAATGTAAACTTATTATATTGACCAGAAATCATGAATGACCATTTAGTATAAATTCAATATGACCGTGTCCACCCTTACATCTTAAGTTAAGAATATTATCAGACTAAGATTGCTAACAGAGGTCATATCGACTACGTGGTAACTTTGCAGTCGGTGGTCAGCTAACATTATATACAAACATAACTTAACAGAAAAATATTAGAGCTTACTTGTCCATCAGCTAGGGAGTATGCTTATATTATGTTGGCAGGCTTAAGGTAGAATAACAACAGTGGTTCATAAAATTAAAAGAAGGTGCTCGTGTCGTAATACTATCTTCACAAAGGGAATTGCCAAATTTATCCGTCGGGCCCTCAAGCTATTTAAAATTAATGTTTCGGATCAATTGGATGGATACATCCAATCCCGAACAAACATACTCCACAAATATCAAATATAATAACAAGATTAATGAAAATCTTATATTAATATAGAAGTTGTATAATACTCCGATGACCAGAATATTCGAAATGTTTTGTAGTTTAACCAATTAAAACACAATAATAGGTAAGTGGCTAGTGATATTTTATAAAAAAACAATTGTAATAATAATTAAATGCTGTAGGAGGAAACAACACAACGGCGGACATGATCTTAAAGTACAAACTGGTAGGAAATACAAAACGTAGATTGGCTTAATCTGAAAAAACATAACATACCATGTTTTTGCGATAGCTTTGCATGTTTTTTTAGAATTATTGCATATTAATTCGTATTAATTGTAATATTATGTTAAATGACGCACGCGGAAAACTAATCCGCGAATTTATGAAAACAATAATATTCACGTTGTTTTTAATGTATCTGTTTTTTGTTTATATCTGCATTCACGATTAAATTGATAATAATTATGGATTTAATGTAAATTGTCTGTTTTCAGGCGTGCTATCATGAGAATTCACAATAGAATACTGATTATCATATACAATTTAAATAATTACAATAATTTTATGATGAAATAATGTGACGACGTTTGAAATAATCTTTTTATATTAAATCCAAAAACGTTATCGGTAGTATGGATCCTATATTAATTTGCTGTAATGTATACTTCAAATGGTTAATTACGTAATATATTTTGCCAGTTTAAAGCTATTATTAATACTTTAAAATTATAATTTACTTTAATAGTACATGAAATACGAAATTCTCAACTACAATGTGTTTATATATGTATAATGTATATGTTATTTAAGTTCATCATCTGTTCATCTTCAGAATCCTTTCATGAACAAACAACAAAGCCAAAGCTTTGTAAATTAAAAAGTGATTGCTAGTACGAGCGAAAAGCTTTGGTACAAAATTGCTACGTGTCACGAACTTGTCGCTAAGGATTTGAAATTGGAAGAGACTTTAGTCGAGCGCTACAGACCTTGCACTTTGAGGCTCTTTATGAAGCAAGGAAGACTTTTACTATAGATAACAATATTCAAAAAAATTGACGTGAGCTAACATTATAAATGTGCTGGGTGTCCCGTCCTCTATTCTATAAAGCCGACTCATTAGTAAAACGGTTCATCCAAAATGAGCAATTTATTAATCGAGAGTCATATTAAAATTGTTAGGAAAAGGTAGAGTGCTGTGACAAGGGCCAATATATCACTCGAGCAGCGCCTCGCACCGCCCGGCCACGTCCGAAGTTTTGACGTATGAGTAATTTATTGGCTAAAAAAATAAATTACCGGATTGCCCACACATTTGTTGTGCTCAAGGTGGTTGATTCGGGTGCTCCCGCAAAAAATGATCAATGCCCGAGGCACGATATTAACTCCCAGTAAATCGCTACTTGCGCGACTAAAATAGCTAATACTCCCTTACGACTAATATAATAATATACACAACGAAATCAGTGCAGTTTTATTGAAACAACTAATTAACTTATACTGCGAGTTTTTTTTATAATGAATACTGTTCATAAATATTTCTACATGATTTAAATAGTCTTCAATCAATATGAAATATAATTACCTGCTTGACAATTACTTTTGCCTAATGAAATAGGTAAGGGATGTAGATAAAATTTAATATAGAGATAGCTAGACCCTAAGAGATAGGCATACGCAACTTATCAATTTATTTTGTTTTATAATACTAAAATGCACTATCATATTAATAAATATATTTAAAGCTTTTTCAAAATTATATGTCACATGAACTCAATAAAAATAAGGTATGCGGTGTTTAAATTTAGTAAGCCCAGTTATCATTCTATGTATTTGTATATTTTTTTTTATAGTAAATAAAGTGTTGTGAGCAAAACAATACAAAAACTTAGACATTGACGAAAATAACATAACACAAATAAATAGTTTAAAATATACGTGCTTATAGACTTACACGTGTATTCACATAAAGTGTGTTAATAATTATAAAATTAACTCAATTATCATGTTTACAAGCGATCAACACAGCCACCTAAAGACTAATGAAAACAAGATTGTTAAGTAGATTTGTACTCGTAATTTCCTTTTTAGCTTATATTTCCTAACTAAACTGAGGCCTCACTTTCAAAACTCTGGTTTGGCTTAGTGTCATTGACATATTCTGTTATTTCTAATACCAGTGCAAAGACTGGATTTGCATAGTTTCTACTGGGTGCAGATCCTCACGCCGAACTGCTTGCTGGCGTTGTATATAGACGGTCTGCCTGAAGCATTCCCTGCAAGTCTACCTTGGGATGATACAGGCAAAAATAAAGAAGATTTGTTTGTTTGTTTTGTTTTTAAAAAGACAACTCCCGCACTTTGAATTATTCCTGTGTTGCGAAGGGCTTTACAAACTTTCAAACAACGGACACAAAGAACATCCAGATTTGAAACGAACATTTGTGAATCACACAAATGTTTGTCCCGTATGGGATTCGAGCCCACAACACTCGGCGTAGGCAAAGTAGCAGTGGCGAGGCGACCACTTATACCACTTTCTTTTAACTTTTATGGTAAGTGCTTAGCGCAAAACAAGAACTGGATTACGAACTAAACTAACTATAATAACTGGTGATATGATGCAGCAATATTTCTGCCTAATCACTTTGTGATATATAGTATTACACAATACAATGCATTAACTTGTATTACTGTTAACCTCAATTATACCTTCTTATCAAAGGCATGATAACGTTTATTTATTTTATTATAATTAAACTACATAATTACCTTTACGTATGATTACGAATTTCTTTAAGTTCTTATATTAGAATCTCATATTCTCACATATCACAGCATCGAAGAAAACATACCTTAAAGGTCCAAATTAAGACGATATAATAATAATATGATTGTACCACACTCGTGAATCACTAAAAGGAGAGAGATGAAGGCGGGCTTTATTTAATACACTTTAAATTACCTTATCTTCCCTGATGTTCCCTGTCTTTTAGTTCGGGGATATACAGAAAATGAAGGACACGAAAAAGATTATCCCTTTTGTGGTTGTAGAGAACAGTAGATTCTTCAGTGAAAATAAATAAATCTAGGTAGTTTTAGGATCTTCACAATAAATTGTCCCACTGCTAGGTACGTACCTCTTCTCAATGTGAGAAGGGTTAGGTCACAATCCACAACGTGGCACTGGCCCAGCGCGGGTTGGTAGACGTCACATATCTTCAACGTCGTCATGGATAATTAATTAATTAATAAACACATAACTTCGAAAAATTAAAGTGGCAGTCCAATAGTCTCCCACTAAGCTATTACTGCTTTCAAGGATCATATAAAACCAAAAGCCTGGCTTGCCTTAATTAATCACTTGATTCAGAATAAATGTATAATAGATTATTATATCCAATCTAGCACACCATCATGCCTTCATTGTGCTTTGGTGAGATCATCCACGTTTATTTCACTTGCAACATGCTAGTGGAATCTATATATTAATACGTGAAGCAAAAACTTTGTACCCCTTTTTACGAAAATTGCGCGAACGAAGGTGTATGAAATTTGGCACAGTTAAAGTGTACATGGAGAAGGAGTGACGAATCCTAATATTTATATAAAATATGCATTAGAAATACATTAAATTAATGAAAAAACACTACACACACACAACCATGCATTTGACACACGCAGTGGAAGCGCGTAACTATGGTCACATACCTATATCAATATATAATGACATATATCAGCAATATCTTACAGGCAAACTTTGGTCGAATTTGAGCTCTAGGCGACCGCTAGTAAAAATTAAACACGATGGGTTTCCGTTCATCTTAAAAGCATAGTTTACAATATTATGAAGCGCTTTAGGTAGTTACTGAGATTCGCGATACATCACAAGTATGTCCACCGGACACATGTCTAGATTACTGTCCCAGGAGTTGTAGCCTTTTTTGGCCAAAATTCTTTGTAAGGACTCTTATAAAGAATTTCGGCCAAAAAAATCGGCAACTGGATATCTATAATAGTACATTTGGTATGTATGGTTATCTGCCTCAGTGACGTAATGATAGGGAAACTATGCGCATGAGGCCTTAGGTTCGATTCTCAGGTCGAGCATAGTGTTATTGAGTTTTTCTTTATATTCACCAGCTAAAACAACTTCATCTCTAACTCCTTGTTTGTGGATATTGGCGTGAGACTATAAGGTATGTTAATTACTGCACGAAGGAGGCGGTAATAATACTAAGATCCAAGTTTAATCCTCAGTAAGTTGTACCTAGTAATTAAATTTTCCTTGAAATATTCGTTAGCATACAATTTAATATTACAGAGTAAAGTGAAACTTTAAACTGAAATTCCAGTTCTACATTGCATAAAGTCTGTAGTGAGCTACGTGCACTGAAATATGCAGTAACATTACGTGCTCGGAGATAGATAGATAATGTAACATTTTATTACTAATTTAGTGGGAAAATGGTAAATACATTTTAGATACCTACGTAGTGCTTCACGTAAGTCACTACAGGAATAGGCAGTTGCTTTGTTATATATTATGCAACAAGAAATAATGAGGGTAAATGCGGTGGCATACAACTATCATGCGCGTTTCGTAAAACTAGGCTTAATACCAGTTTAATAAACTTCGGACTATACTCAAATAATATTGGAATCTATCAGATCTTAAATAGGGTATAAATTTCAATAACAGCATTGACAGCAGTTACACGTTAGGTAAAGATTGTTGTTTTTTTAAAAAACAACTCCCGCACTCGGAATAATTCCTGTGTCGAGGGGGACTTTACAAAGATTCAAACAAAGGACACAAAGCAAACCCAGACTCGAAACAACCATTTGTTGCTCACACAATGTTTTGTGAGTGGGAGTCGAACCCACAACACTCGGCGCAATGGCAGCGGCCAGGCAACCACTTAAACAACTACGCCATCCTCGCAGTCAAAATTTGAAATTAATATACTTTAATTTCTTAACCAACGCTCAGATCACTGGATCCGCTTTTTCTAGTATGTCTGGATACCGTGTATTGAACCACTAAGCACTGCCGAATCAATATTTAACATAAAATATCTAAATTCTTCTAAATTACTAGATGTTTTTATCGCTCCGGTTTTCGGTATATACGACTTTAGTGCTCTTTTCTTTGGGTGCTCTCAATATTCTGTAACACTATATTTTAATTCTTACGTGCTATGGAACGAAACTATTGACATTTGCCGAATACCAATTTGCTAAGTATTTTTCAGTAAAATGCACGTCAAAATTATTACTAAGTAAGTTGATAGGATCTTATGACATAGTTTATGTCATGAGTACTCATGAGGTTCGAAATACACTCATTTTATAATATTCCAAGAATTAGTTATTGGCAAATAGGACATATATTATACATAAGTAGCAGGAATAACTATTCATTTATTAACTACTAGCTGTGCCCGCGGTCTCACCCGCCTCAGTGGTATTTGTGGTTACTGCGCCGTAGTGTGATGTTATATAGCCTATGTCCTTCCCAGGGCCTCAGGCTATCTCCATTCCGAATTTCATTTAAATCGGTTCAGCGGATTTAGCGTGAGAAGGTAACAGACAGACAGACAGAGTTACTTTCGCATTTATAATATTACTAATTTTCACCCGCGGCTTCGCTCGCGTAAATGTAGGTTAGGTTAGGTTAGGTTTGCAACAATTATTTTTTCTGGATGAAAGGTACCCTATGTCCTATTCTGTACCCCTGACAACGTGTATGCAAAATTTCATGTTGATCCGTTGAGTAGTTAAGGCGTGAAAGCGTAACAAACAAACAAACTCATTTTCGCATTTATAATATTAGTTAGGATTAGGATTAATAAGAAAGTAAGGATTGATTACACAACTATTCATAAGATATCACATTTCCTGGCAACCACTGCACCCAAACGCAATATATGTATGTATGTATGTCTGCAAGATTGGCAACGCGCAACGGATACACTTGTTTTGATAGCATCTATAAACTACGGTAATCGCTTACCGTCAGGCTAACTGTTTACTGATTTCTGAACACTATTGTAAAGAATACAGTTATTAAGAATACAGTAATCCTAATTTCACTTTTACCAAAGATAAGACAATCGATTTAAAAATTATAATTGATACATTGTTTACATAACGATAACGATTTCTTACGAGAGATATATCGTCTCATTTTATATTCATATATTTGTTTTCGACGCCGTTTTGCCCTGACACTTTACGGATGGCTATGGATTAATTATTCCATGCATGAGCTCGCATTCATTGAACCCTGCACTCGTCATCTTCTTTGTAAATAACGAGACCCTTGTTTATTCCTGTTTCCATTCGCTTTTAATAGAGTATGTTAATACAACTATAGTTTTATTTAATATTGTCTTACGCTTACGTGAATTTTATACAATTAAATTATACTACTTTATACGGATTTTGTCGCGCGCTATTTATTTTGAAACACTTTTATTACATAATTTTGAACTATGACACTATTATTATTATTGAATAATTTCAATATAGTTTTGTTGTTTAAATCCTTTTTTGCGAAATACTGTTATAATATGTATACTTATCTTATTTTTGTTGAAATATTAGGTTTGAAATCAGTTTGAAACACTCAATGAATTTATCTGTATTGTGTTCACTGGTACCGATGGTTGTTTTATACTATGTAGTTCGCAAATAAACATGCGGTCCGTCTTTAACAGCCTATGATCGTTTGCAATATCAGAAGTATCTGTCGCATTTTGCCGATTTAGAAAATAATATTAATGATGGCATTAAGAACTGGGAATGTAGATATGTGCACTGTTAAATAAGAGGCTTCCGGTGGATCACAATCCACGGGAAGCTTCTTACTCACCGAGTGAAACACAATTATATTGTAATTCTTCTTACGCTGGTTATTTTAAAGAGGGTTGTAGCTCGACGTCCTCAAATAATTAGCTAGTGCGGACTCTTCCTTTTAAATTTTAGATAATAATGAGTGTGTAATGTTACTTTATATTTTGTCTATTTATTAGTTATTAAAGTGAGAGTCCTTAAAACGCTACTTAGTCTGTCCGAGATTTGCGGTCCGAATTTATGATTACAAAAATACACTTTACGGCTCTCATATTATAAGTTGTTGCTAGTGAGATTTTCCTTATAACTTTTTGTACAAAATTAAGACTTTGGATTCCAGGAACATAATTATGTAGCTATTATATCCAAAACTTCACAACTTTAAATCAATGGAAGCAGTCATAAGCACGTGTCATTACTACTATATGCTATGAGCTATTAACATTTGTGAGGTTTTTCATTCCAAATTAATAATTACTGTTTTGATCTTCTTTCGTCATATGAGCGGTAGAGACAGATGTTTCAAATGTTATGTTCTCCTTAGATTTATCATCGATATTGACGTGTTTGCGGATATTAATAATGCGGATTACTTATATTATTAACGATTATCCGATAACGAAGTATTTGAATTCATTAATTAATCTGTTGTAATCCCCAACGGACAAACTATGTTTAATAAGAGAATTTAATTTTGGCAATGACTTTTAAGGTATGATGATTTATATTCAAATTAGATTTTAAGTAACTTCCAATAGCATATAATATTTTTTTGGATCATCTCTAATCTAGGTGTCAATATTTTGGTATCGCGATACTTCACACAAATTAAAAGACGGACACAAAGAACACCAAGACACAAAACAAATTACATGGAAAAACACAATTTTCGATTTTGGGTATCGAACAACATTTGGCTCAGTGTAGATGCTAGATGACCACTTAAACCATTGCACCATGCAGACAATTTTTACTTCAACAATAAAAATAAGAACGTATTTGACTCACGTTCGTACTGTAAGCAATATACACCGTTTTCACGTACCGAGTACATTATTACGTTTGACGTTAGCAAATATAGACAGCATTTTATTACAAAATTCTTCGCAAAGGGAAAGTTTCATATTATCGGGATTGTGATTTATTATACTAATAATAAATATCAATATATTTATTATTACAAGCTTTGTTTTGCCCAATATGTTTTGTGTAATATAGCGATAACAGGATATTACCGTACTTAATAAAAATTTCAATAAAGCTTGGTTTGGTATTTCTGTGGCTCTTAAAAAACATAAAAACTACAGATATACAACGTACCTATCTAGAATTTTAGTCCCTAACAACGTTTTCGGGGACTGTGGCCTGATTATCATTTAGGGCATATGGAAATTAGGTAGTGCTTACTTTAAACAACTAAAAACAAAAAAATATCTAATATTGAATTATAAATTACTAGTAATTTTTCAGCCCTCCAGCTAAGCTGCTTGTTTTACGAGTGGCTTCACGTCGGTAGTGCAATGTGTGTGATTCGAACCTACGACTTCTCGATTGCATTGTTTTATCCAGTAGGCTACCGCTTCTACACGCTGAATTGTATTTTTCAATCAAAACAGTCAACCGCAAAAGTAATTAACACATCCCTGACCATTTACATCACACTAAACCTGTCAATCAGACCTCAACGACAATATTTGTACCGTGACAACCAATCGCCAAAAGCTTATTATAGAATAATCTCTAATGTACCGCCAAACACGTCAAAAGCTTTCATTAATGGCCATCTTTTCAATAACTCTCACTGACAATCCATGTACATTGTCCTTCGTCTTCCCAACAATGAGCTGGACTAATCTTTTAATGAAAAAATGCAGATTAGTTGACAACAAACAGCAATATCCGCAAAATATTTTGTCAATTTTGTGTGGTCTTATCGAATCTGACATCGTTGTAACACTTTCTTTTTCAATAGGGCAACTTGAGGATGGTAAAATGAAATTAGAATGTCAACATGACGCTTTTAAGTCGGATTATCCTGTTAAAGTCACAATACATGTTGTTTTCTTGAGTATCGTTTTCACTTCAATGATTTGAAAAGGATTTGAGTGCGTATTTACTTTTATCCTTTTTAAGTTCTCCGCTACACTGCGTTCTATGTGGCGAGTATAGTCAAACAAATTCATTTATAGTCACCAATAGATATTTCAATAAGATAACATATATAATCTTTCCTAATAAATTCATTTCATTGTAATATTAATTGAATTGTTCCGTGAAATAATTCTTTATTAAAAAACGAATGTCTTGATTTATTCAAGTGATTTACGTGTAACCTCACAATATCCTTAAATGTTGTATTTTCTTGAGAATTCTATTAAAACATTAATTGTTCTAAAACCCAATCGTGTCGGCCACACATTAAGGTATCCCATTAAATTAACGGGAACCATTCGGAACGAGCGAACGCATCAAAGTTCGACTTTCGTGCTATATGACCATAACAATCGAAGCTCGTTTATTACTCGAATTAAATATTATAAAGAAAGAATCGCATAGCTCACAATTATGTATCAATAATAACAGTGTTTTTATCGTCCTTTACAGTCACCTCTCGTTCTATCCGCCTTATCAGCGAGAACAAAACGTCCCAGCCAACCCGCAATGATAACAACCAGTTAGATATAAAAGTAACCATCCATTTACATATCGCCTTAACTACAGCGAAATAATGCTCAGTATTATAATTAACTGACCCGCGTGAACCTTGTTGAGTGACTTGCACCAAGCTTAACTTAAAGTTAAGTGATACAGTCGCTTAATTTTAGTTTAATTAATAGTTGAAGATGACAGTTGCAAGAACAAGGTGGAGTAGGGTTTCGCCTCAATTTGAAATTTTCTTATAATTTATGTAAATTATTTTTATTTAAGTTTAGCAAATTGTAGGTTACATAAAATATTATAATGCAATAATATAACATACTGCCACCCGTAACAAAAACTTGACCATTGGCCAAATATTATTATAGTAAGTTATTTTTTAAATTATCTGCTACCGATTGCCTTACGTTGACTTAATAATAGGCCATAGGATAAATCGAAATTAATATAATTATCTCTAATTTAAATATACCAAACATTAATTGTAAAACTTTTGGAAGAATTGCTTAGCTTAAAGAAGTTGAATAGATAAATGTTAATCGTAACAACGCAATGTATTTTTAAATAATATTACAACTAAGGCAGCTATATAAAGAAATATATTTAGAAATGCGCTCGAGTCGCTAAACGGCCGTTAAGCTTTTGGTGTGATCGACCACGGTCAGCGAGACCGCATCGGGCGCGCATCACACCTGTGCTGTCGGCATCAAACGCACCGCCCCCCGCAACCCGCGCCCCACTCAACTCTGTATCATACAAGCCGCCTCGCATATTATACTCCCATGAGAACTAAAAAATTGACCGAACTTTTTGTATAGACGTACTAGATGAGACAAGCGCGTAAAGTGACCGATTCGGCGCGTACTTATACCTAGTAGGTTATTCAACACTAAAAATACTGCTCATTTAAAAATATACAATATTATCATTTGAAAATAATCTAATAAAATATTATAACCATAATAAGATTGCAGATACGAAAACGCATTTTTGCTTGATTTATTTGTTTTGTCAATTTGCCAACAAAATCACAGGCCATCATAGAATTAGGTTAAAGAATAGAACCACCTATATATTAGTGCATTCTATTCCTATTGGTTTAGGGCAATGATTTTATTAGAAAGTAATTGTAGCAAAATTGGGTATACTTTAACTATACCTTTTTATGCATAAGACAAGAACTAATAGTTCATCTAATTTACCTTACTAATATTTTTTAAAGCTCAATTATTAACCAATTCTACAAGCAGATCGGCTTAGAATATTCCATAATCTCCTAGCCCATGTTATAAAAATTCTCGTCAAGAATCCGACATCAATAAAACAACAGCTAGCAACACGTCACACACGCGTTACCATATCTAGTCATTCTCTACATCGTTATGAATGTCCAACCAATATTATGGCCTTTTCTGATTTTATTGATTTGAAATACCTAATCCGCTGATTGATTTCTTTATTGCCCACCGAGGCTTCGTCGGTATATTATGTTGATCCTATTGACGGTTGTTTAGGTATTAATTGAGTTAATTGCTCAATAATTGATAGTGTTCACGCGTGTCCGGGTCTCGTTTTGGCACCTAATTAAGTCCTGTGGGAATACAATGGTCTGTTATGTAAGTTTCGTGAGAAAAAATGTTGATATTTAATAACTAGTGTGTAATAGGCATTACGTTTTGAGTTTTTATATGTCTTTTATTATCGTATTAATCAGCGTTGTAAGTTTAAGTTGTTGAGTCTACGTTTATTCTAGCTTTTAAGTTGGTAGATTGATGGATATAATATGCTTTATTGTTCACCGAAGAAAATGTATTAGTATTAACAATGAGTAGGTACCATGGGTGGTCTTATCGCTAAAAGAAATCTCTACTGAACTATCTTAGTGGTAGGATCAAACGACAGTCGGTGCGGCATTATAAATATACATAAATAATACCGCATAAAATGAACTAATAAAAAATCTCAATATTATCTACTTAAACATTACTAATGCAAATTTTTGCATTCAAATGATATTCGCATCAAGTTATGCAAAACGTGATATTGTATTATATCCTTTATTTTAAAAGGGTCTACTCTCGCAACAGGAATAAATCCTGTATCGTGAGAGATGATCTCTTCAGAAACGTTCAACCTTCATTCTAACAATGGGCACAAACAGTATTCGTTATTTGAACGTTTTAGACAGGCACTCAGACTAGGAACAACCTATTGTTGATCACATAAATGTGGGTGAGGAGTCAATGTACAACCCTCGACGGTGTAGCAGTGGCAAGACAACCACTTAAGCCTCTGTGCCATTTGTGCTTGTTACTTTAAATGTTGTTAAAACATTTGAATATAAGTCGAACATAACTGTGTACATCGTTATTTCAAATGTGCAAACGTATATTTAATCAGTTAACCTGTTTGAAACAAAACCCAAATTGCCGCTTTTCGCTATCTACCTATCTCATACACAGCCTTCATATTCATCCACGTAAAATGGACCAGTCACCAACTTTACCAACTAAAAGTCTGCACACACTATTTGATCTTTTCTGCTTTATTGGCCATCGCCCTTCATCAAGTACGGCTATTTCATTTTCACATTATGCTTGTATGATTGCTTATTCTCTGAGTTAGATAACTTTAGTTTACATTTGGGGCATTTCATACCAAAGTTTAGCCCACAAAGAAATTGCAAGCATAGCTCGCTATATAACCCATTGCTTATAACTTGTGGGCACATTAACTATGTTTACGGCCAATAGCATGGATCTGGGTTCATTTCTCAAGCAACGCATTATTCCCAGTAGAACGACAGAAAGAAAGAAAGATAAATAATTTTATTTGTTCCACGCTTACAAGGTAACAGGGAACACAACCGTGTTTAGAAACAAATAAGGTCCTGCGTCAGCAATGTTGCAGTATATCCACAACGCTGGTATTCTCGCAGAGCCTGCATGATTTCGGTGCATGTAGGTAGTAATATACATACATATTATATCAATTAAAAAATAAAACAGAAACAAAACAACAATTTAAATAAATTAGGCAGAAGGTGGTCATAGATGGCAAAAGTAATTTTGTACTAAAGAATAATATTGGTATTTATATAATACTTATATGTATACATATTTATATAATTAAAAGTATATTGAAATTAAAAATACTAAAAGAAAATAATAATAAAGACATTATATTATAATATTTGAGCGCAGCAATTAATGTTGTGTTACATTTCCGAACGACCTCGGCTCTTATCAACAAACATGACACTGATTGTCATCAATGTCATCTAATAATTCTAATATCAAATTATCACTATTTTGGAGTAGTAGAGCCTCGCTGGTTTCAGCATGAATGGGCCGGCTCGACCGGGGAAGGACTACCCTCTCACAAAATATTGACGTGAAATAGCAGTTTTCTTACTGTTGTGTTTCGTTCGGTGAGTGAGAGTGCCGGAGGCACAATCACCCTCTTTCCCCTTTCCCGCTCTTTCCCCCTTCCCGCTCCTTCTCCTTCCCACTTCCTTTCCTAAAGGGTTGGAAACGCGCAAGTGATGCCTCTGGTGTTGCAGGCGTCCATGGGCTACGCTGACCACTTACCATCAGGTGGGCCGTATGCTCGTTGGCCACCTTAGTCGTATAAAAAAAAATTGCAAATTTATAAGCATCCATCGGCGTCTACGCAAATGCAGAAAAGAGGCTAGGATGATATTTTATAATAGGCAATAACTACACCTATTATATATCAACATAAATTCTCACATATAATAGACGGCTATGCAGTGCAATCTACGTATAACTACAGTTTGTGTATGGACATGTAAATTTAGGTTATGATAACAGTGAAGCAAAACAAATTTACAACGAATTGACGCGGTATCATAAAGGTAAGTGGACATGCGCCTGGTAGACTGGAAAAAACTGAAACATAGCTAGCGATCTATGCGTGATTTATACACTTATTCTACATAGACGGGGATAGACATTCGTGAGTGTAACTATGGTTATTTATAATAACTTATTATGAATGTATATTTATACAATACAACTTTTGTCTATTCTTAATACCAAGATGTATTTTTAATGTTGATTATATATTATCACAAACAATAGTCGCAAAGTCGTACACAGTTTATAATACTTAGTCGAAAAAGATGGCTCAAAGATGGCCATCAAATTAATTAACTGTTCAGCTAGGATTTCTTCACATCTTGCTTTTTAATGTTTGCCTCTACTTACTATTCAAAGTTTAAAATATAACTAAAATTTAATCGGCTATATGCTTTTCCAGAGCATCCGTCTCTTTTTATCTTTTTTCATACAAGTTACATTAAAGAATGAAAATTGGATGTAAAGGATGTTTGTTTTTTGTGTTGCCTCGGATTTAACGAAAGACGCTTCGAAATATTTCCCTTTTTCTTGCAGTTTTACCCGCGTTTTCAAAGGATGTTATAGCTATTCCGGTACCCTTATTAAAACATTTTTACTAAAGACCTTTAGAAGGCTTATGACGTCTAAAAAGATTTTCTACTCGTATTCAGCAGATTTTTAAAAACATCTCATTAGCGGTTTATGGGCAAACTACATGTATTCTAAAGTTGTTTCTTAACAATTAATAGAACAATAGAAAAGCATAAAAATTCAATGGGAACTCTTTTACTGTGAATGAGATTTCACTCGACATTCCCTAGGTGGGCTTATTGTTATTAGGTTTTTTGATAAGAAAATGTCATAAGCAGCATGGAGTCTGGAACTGTGTTCGGTACATGCGCCATTACTTACTTAAAACCATAACTTATAAAATATTCGTGTAGTACAACTATGCTTACCTATTCAGGGATAAAATGTAAGACTACATATATTATCATGTGTGTATCTTAAAAAGACAAACACAATCTATTCGACGCGCATGGATGGTAGCGTAGTGGCCATGTAAACCCCAGCTCCACTCAAACACAAACCAATCAGTTGGTAATAATACATAAGGAAAGGGCTCAAAGAATTGATTACTGACACAAAGAAAATGAAGGGATGTCGTCAAGTCTATTTCTGTATCAACAGTAAAGGACAAACCATTCCAATAAATGTTTTATTTATTTCTGTTGGTTGGAACACCGAAACCATTCAATATCGAATGTCAATATGAGACAATGGGAAGTAACCACCCTTTCTCCAGTCCACAAGCTTAGTGAGACAAGGGTTCTGAATTCAAAACAAGTTGATAAACAAAAGTATAATAATTGTCAAATCGCCAAAGGTACTGGCAACCTATTCGACCTTTTTGTTTTGCTTTTTTCTTTATGATAATGGTAATGATCTTCTTGGTTGCACAACTATGCAATTACCGTTTCTCGTCGTAATGAAAGAGAGGTAATTATGATCGTACACTGATGCATTTAATGATGTGTATGATGTCTTCATTATTGCGAAAATATGAAAAAAGTTTATAAAGTACCACATAGTTAATCGATCTTGTATGAAACCATTTAAATTGTTAGCGCGGCGAACACGCTTTGGACTATTATTATGTTAATGGTTATCAAATAACTCTTTATTGCTAATTTAATTTGTAGTACATCTTGGATGAGTTATTCCTTAAAGGCCGTGGATAATTGTAGAATAATTAGTATTCCATATTGTGTCTTAATTATATGTACTTACTCCGTGTACAAACTCTTCATAACTGAACGATATATGAGTTGGGCAATTCATTTTCTCGCATTTAGCTGTGAAAGCATAGAGCCTGATAGTGCCTAGATTAAGGATGGTATGTCATTAGGCAGAAATTGTAGACTAGAGTAGTATAAAGTAATAACTTATATAGTTTGAACTCTTATGGCTTTTATACACGAGGCCGGTAAATGCGCAAGTTAATGCTAGTGCATGTGCAAGTTGACGCACTAGAGCGGGTTGTATGTATCGTGTAAACGAATGACGCGAGATACCGACTAAGCAGACTGCATTTATATTAAATCACGCAAGAAAGCAACTTAAGAAACATGCGCATGTAGGCTACTCTAAATAGTGTAATTTCTTTGTGTACAGGCACCATCATCAGGTGTAATGAATTTACGTCAAATTAGTTTATATTAACATCAAAAACTATTTAACAAGCATATTGTATTTATAAAACAATATTAAAATATTGCTGACTATTGCAAAATATTATTATACACATATAAATATATTTCTATAACAAAAGATGAACAAGTTGCATTTTTCCAAATATCATCTTATGAACAGTATAAAGCTATGATATACGTTACCCAAAAATGTCCTTATCCTCAATATAAAGATAGGTAAATATTGATATACCATCGAGCCATTCTCTACAATAATTGAGTCAAATATTTCATATCGTTAAACCTCGTTTTTATTGTTATTCCAATTCAGACTATTATAATTTATTACGCTATATACGATAGCATCAGTAGATACCTTGAATTATGCTTAGAACTAAATTCTATATAAAATAGGTAATAAATAAATAAATAAAAGAATACACTAGTACTACGAAGCTGAGGTGTTACTAACAATTTTGTTTCATTCGTTTGAAAGGCAGCTACCGCACTAGGTATAATTCCTATACCGCAGGTGACTTTACAACCATTCAAACTACGGACATAGAGGTCACTCATAGACAAAAGAGCCATATGTGGCTCACGCAATTTTAAATTCTGGGTGGGATTTAATCAAACAGCACTCCGCGCAGTGGTACTAACTAATGATCAAGATACATTTTATTGTTACATAGTGCTCTGCAAATATTTTCTATATTATAGATACATTCAGGACACGAAAATTGAACGTGAGTCTTACAATCGGACGCAACCGTAAGCGAGAAGTTTTTTTTATTTCGGCATATTTACAGGGTAAACACAGACATTCAAGAATAATTGACAATTATCAAAGTGCAGGTGCAACCCCAAATACAAATATGCCACAGATCCGACAAGTCCTACTTAGGTGTAACAAATTCGTACCTACTAGCTGCTAAAAGGCATTTCTACATAGAATATATATCTAGTTTGACCAATTATCATGATACCTAATCGTATTCTGTAACCCACGCAGTCGTGTTATACTGGTCGGAATTCCGGATAAACTAACGCACTTGTGCGGATGTACCGATATCCAACTGACCAGAATTCCGCTCGCAATGTCGCAACTTTGTAGGCGATAAATATCATGCGATATTATTAAAAAGTATTTATGTACATTCGCCGTACCTATTACAAAAATAGCGCAAAATTTAAACTTAGTCTTGTATTAATATTCAACAATACTTCAAACACGATAGTATGAGTAGGTACATCTACTCGTACTTTTGGTGAATATTTTCAAAACTTCAAATTATGATGTATTCAAATTAAAATAAATTATCTTATAATTATGTCCTTTAAGGTTCTAACTTACACATATTTTAAGCAACGATCTAAGACGTTTTATATGCTTATGTTGACCCTTAATACATATATTATTTATAGTCATACGTGTGAAACACTCACTCCGTCCGTACGAAGGCTTTAACCAGAACAATGTAAATCGCAAGTTTAGTCAGCAGCCCTTCGGCGGACCATAAAACGTTTCCGAACTTGAACAAAGACATCAATCGGTTCACATTTCATCTCAAATTACACGTGTTTACTCATAATATGGACACGTTTGTCGAAGTGCCCGCAACAAACGCACATTCAACGTAAGAAATATCAGGATTTAGTGTTCTGCGAACTTCGCTTTAGGCAATCAATAAAGTACAACTCAACGTTTTTATTGTAAAATAAATTCATGAGTATTCCGTTGTTCTGTCCGCGGATGACTTAATAACCTCGCGATATTTTACACTCACAAAGTAAATGATTAAAAAGTAGCATCAAACTTTCTTTTTGCACGAAAGTGCGACGGTTTGGAAAACGTAATTTTTTCCTCACGACTTCCCCACGGACATTAACACCTGATCCCTGATATCGAAGCTGCGGATTCAGCACTATCCGTCCGTAGACAACCAATTATTCAAGCATTTCGCTCAGGTCGAGCAACAGGTTGGTAGTTTACCGTTTCCCTCCAGATACTCACCGCAGATTTCTTAAAAAACCGAGGTGTTGCTAATGAGCTACTTACCTAGGTATAGTTTAAGCGGATATTTTTGTACGCTTTTTAGCAAAATTTTAGTTTAAAAATTTACTTCGCTGTTTTTGTTCAGAAAATACGCAACTTTTAAAAATACTTTGCACAAATCTGTTAAATCCATATCTTCACATTTCATAGTGACTGAAACGAGTTTAAATTATAAAATTATTTTTGTCCAACTTGTGTTGAAATTGTCATTCGATATTTCATTTAAATTCATTGGCACAATTCGAAATTAAATCTAATCGAAGTCTGATCTAGAATGGACTGTTATTGAATTAGTCCAATAATAGATATATTTGAACTGTTTGAAAAAAGTCAAATCGTTTATAGTACTTTCCCCTTCCGTCTACAGCGCAATTTTTTGCTTGCGTTCTTATTTTCACTTCAATATTGATTTGTCAACGCTGAATAGCAATTTGCGAATTGATTGTTCGTTAATACAATTTTTACTTTTGATTATGCCTTATCTTTTACTTTTAATATACCAATCTTATTTATCTTATACAAAACAGCTTCCGCAAATAAATTAAAATACTAAATTGGCAGATTAACATCTTTAACGTTGTGTTTACACCGTCGCTACGTATTTCCATTATGTAACCTTTATCTAGATAATTTAAATCTTTATACTTTAGTAATTTAAATGTGTGACGAAACAAATTTTCACTTAATTTATCAACTGTAATTTCATTAATCCGCTTCTGGATTACACAAAATAGATGTTACAACACCATCTTCAGAAAATGAATAGCCGAAGGAAACTACAACAAATCATTTGTTAACGAATAAACCAACCAATATAATTTGTTGAAATACAAAAGGAAACATTGAACGTGTTAAGACCCCTCAGGCATTACGCTGCCAAAGTATGAACATCGGAACCTGTTAACATGAAAGCCTAAGCCGGCAGACATTAATCACCATGAATTAACAGAAGTGTAGCACAATCAGTAATTAATAGTCCATATTTATTGGGCTCAACATAAATAGTGTGTTGTCTATCGTACCAAGACAACAACTCAAAATAAAATACCCTTGGCCAGACCTCCAGGTGTGACTGCATAAATATAATACACAGGCGACCCGCTGGCACGCTCATGCCCGCTGTCATATTAACTGTTACATTAAATTACGGCCCCGAAACTGATCGACCTTTCGTACTTATTATCCCCACAAGCCACAGCTGAAAATCAACTTTAAAGTCAAGTACATTAAGTTCTATTTAAAAGTATGATTTTAATGGATTTAAGATATCATGGAATTAAAAAGGCAGAGCCAGCAATGTACCAGAGCTCGCACATTGATTTCGGCTCTTTCGAAAAGCTATCTTTTTTGTTCATTTGTTTGTTTTAATAATATTTTATCCGATGTGATGGAACGGACACATTTGTTAGCTCCGTGAAATATATCTACGTCCTGAGAACGTTGGCCTGGCTAATTAATTAGGCAGATTGTTTCCTACATGCTAATGAAGGCACGTAACGTTGATGAGTTTTAGAAGTATTCATTATTTTTATGTTATGTTTCACCTAGTTACCGCAAAGGAATATTACTATTTCATCTCAATGTGCGTAAGTCTTAGAAGTAATTAAAGTAGTTTTATTCACAGGTGAATTAGAAACCACCACCTTTTGATTTAAAATATAATTAATGGTTTATGTCTGGTGAATAAAATATCGATAATATAATATAAACAATAGATTGCCTACTGTTAAATGGTCCGGATTAGTTTTCAGTCTTTAGACATATGCGTCATAACTTTTATGTTTAGTTTCAAAAGCTTTATTAAAGTTATAAGCGATTGTGCCGTTACTGTATACTAATTAATTTCCTTCCATATTAATACGTCTATGTGAAAGTAACTTGTTTAGTAACTTTGAACTTTGCCGAAATTATAAACGGGTGAATTGTAAAGGCTTCACAATAAGTCGAAATCCTTAAGTGATACTGATAATCTAGCAAACAAACTTTTCTCAGTATCAAAGTCACACTCTTAGTCAATATACGACACGTAACTTATTAAAACTTTTAACTTATTCGCATGTAAAAGGAGGAAGGCTACAATTTTATTACAGTAATTATTATTTGAGCCTGTGAGTTGACTGTCACAGAGCATGATTTAAAAAAGATAATCCGATAGAAGGTTGCCGGTGCGGCTGGCCTGCAGATTGCAATAGGAATGCAATACTACTGACACAGCATCTAAGCATAAAGCATTCTTTATGGTTAGTGCTTACCATGGTCTTTTTTTTATATTTACGATCCTAATTCAATTTGTGGAAGGAATGTATTTGTTCAATCGAATGGTGCAAGTTTTTACTAAAAACCGTGTGTATTACGTGTCCCTTTGGTACGATGTAAGCAGAAACTTAAGCACAACTTTGATTAGTATCAAACCCTTTATCTCATTGTATTTTAATAATTTTTATACAAGATGGAGTATTGGCTTTTACTTCAACATTTTACTCCTATGAGGAATATTCAAATCCACTGTACAATACAATAAAGTTTCAAAGCCAAAATATACCTATAAATATAAATTTTATTCGATAGATTTGGCGCAATTAGCCTGCAACCAATGCCTCGGGCGCCTTTCATAACACCCGCAGAATAGGCCTTCTTAATCCATTATCCGAGAACAAACAACAGGGGATGAGCTCCGAATTAAATAAACAAAAACTCAAGCAATAAAGCGTTGTCAATATTTATTATTAACAAATGCCTTTGATGTGATATTTAAAAGTAACTAATAACGATATAAAAAAGTACTCGAATGAATTAATATCAAAATAAGGGGACTGTATGGCAATGGTTAATATAAAAGCTACGCGGGCACGATATCTTTCACTGTAACTTTAGTCTATTGTATCATATAGCTAAACTGTTTTATTAGTTTCTTGTACCTATGATTTTTGTAATATAATATAATGTATATAAATTAGTTTCTTCGTATCCCTATGTTGAGAAGAAATTGACATATTTACTTCATTTTATTAGCAACTCTATTAAATAGTATCTATATTTGGATGCCGTTTCTGATAAAAAAGGAGCACAGAAGAGTATAACATTTCATACAGCAAGCTCTTAGATATTTTCTTTTAATAACTAAAAAAAAGTCGACAGAGAGCCTATCGTAAAACATAAATGTCGAAGTTTTAAGCCAACCGACTGTGCGTACTGTAAAACACATTTATATGCCAAAATTCGTCCCAAATTGGAGTACGTCACCTTGATTACCTAAATTCTTTCATGTAATAGTCAGTCACGGAGTAATGTCAATTAAAAAGAAAGAAATCCAAAGGAACAACGCAGTTGCATTTTAGCTTGCAAACGCAATCAAGAAAGGTGATATCAAAAGCCAAAAAGAGAAGATATCTTAACTCATGGATGCATACCATCACCATTATTTCTACTTGCTTGCTGTAAAGTACTTGTCAGCTCGAAATGCCATCAAAAGTTTATTTTAGTTTAGCTGCATCAAAGGTCAAAATATTAAATGTTGTGTTGTGAATTCTAATGTTGGTGTTATCCATTAGCCTGGTAATAAGGTTATTAGCTTAGGGCAACCATAATTTAGAGAAAACTAACAACTATGTAAACCTTAAATGCGTTTTCTTGATGATATTGAAAATGCGACGGGAACAGAGCGACATTTCAGACGCGTGTGTGTCACGAGGGTAAGCAAAAGCATATTATTATATTCACATTTCTCCTTGTTTTAGGTTCCACGTTGCAGAGGGCACATTTCCAGAATATGTGCTGCTACTCATTAACAAAAATACTAACAACTGCCGGACCTAGGATACAAACTTAGGACCTAACAATAAGCTGCAAATATAACAAGGCGACGGCGACGGTAACACAGTGGTTCAGGTACTAAACTTGCGATTAAGAAGTGGTGGGTTTGAATTTAACCCATGGCACTAGTGCTATATAGTTGTCTAAAAACAATTCATATAAAAAAGAAAAGATAAGTACAATGTTATGCCATGAAACGCTAGTTACACTGCAATTCAAAAAGTTAAATTTTAAATAAGATGTTAATATTTCTGATGAGAGTGACTGTGACTTATTCATAGAAACAAAAAAAATAACTTGTATTTATCAAGAATTAAATTTAGAATCCTATTCAATCAAGTTTTAATTAAAATGATGATTTAATTTAGGAAACATACTACAGTTAGTAACCCGCATTGTTCGATGACTCACAATAGTCATAAAATATAACCAAGTATTATTTTATATTTTCAGGTATTCACGAACTTTAATCAAGGATAAAAGTCACTCCAAACACTAAAATTGTCGCCAAATCTGTCAGTTAGACACCTACTTCGTCCCCATTAGGCTTGCAAGACATTTCAAATAATGTAGGTGTTTCATCCACCGCACAATAATGAACTCAAATTGTTTCCAATTTCCAATACTATGTATCCATACCCACACGTATCTATTAAAATCCGTCCGCAACACGTTACCTACACTAATGGGTGTATTTGACGTCATAGAGGTCCCGTAAACGCAGCGTGACCAATACGTTTCAGCTCGGTTCGTTATGTGTCGTTTGCCTAACAACTTGTAATGGGCGACTGTCATTAACTATATTAACCCCAGTTCGTAATTCTAATGGCGAATATTGCAAGTCATCCGTTTTGTCATAGTCCCTTATGATACCACTTCCCGATTACATACGCGTCGGCGCTTCTGATGTCTTTCTTATTAAAACTATAGTTCTTCTTTATCGTTTGAAGGAGTTATCTCTCCGTGACGGTTCATTAAAATGGATTCAGTTGGTTACAAGTTAAAAAGAAACAAACATTCTGGTGCATATGTAGTATGAAAGTGTGTCTAATTAGCTGTAGCGGTAGATATTGCAACTTCATTTTTGTTACGAACATATTTCTTTATCACTATCTATAACAAAATTGTAACCCTGTCATGAAGGCAGGAATACTAATACTTTGTTTTTATAGCTCCGAACACGTAGTACCGTAATATATTTTAGAAATAGAATATGATGATTATGAGTCTTAGATAAGAGGCGTACATAAAATGCCTGATAATATATAAACACATACTACTATATTGAAACCAAGTTTTCAACAAAATAACTAATTAAAATTGTTTCATCCGTTTGTTTTAGGAGATGCTCCTAAAAACAAAAACACCAGTAAACAAAGACTGTAACTTATACTGTTTGCGTCGAGACCAACGAAACTAATAAAATGTTTAAAATAGTTCCGTGTTTTTTGTTACAACTTGTACGTTTAGTAGAAAGTTTCATTAGAATTTGTTTCTGCGACAAAATTTTTCTTATACTTGTTGCCTCTAAAATAAATATTACACAGTTGCAGTGAAATGCTACAATTAAATTGTTCCTGAAGGTGCTGGCATTGTACGCGAGATGAAGGACTCGGTTCATACACCTTGACCCACTTGTACAGGAAGGTTACGACGAGGGCGGCCAGTTCTACTCATTTGACGGGACGCTCTGAAGTGACTTTGAGGGTCTTTCGAGAGGTTTAATCTGTGTGTTTTGTTTGTGAGTTTAATATTAACATACGGACGTTCTTTGGCTCACGTCTGTTTAGGCAGAGGTCTGTAACATCCACATTTGACCTGTTGTTTGAAGGATGCAGCGATGTAGACGATTGTATTTGAATGTATTGACTATAGTTTGTTTTTTGTTTTTAAAACACAATTCCCGCTCTAGGAATCGTTCTTATGTCGCAAAGACTTTACAAATATTTCAACAACGGACACAAAGAACACTCGGATTCAGAACAACTATTTGTTGACTATACAAATATTTGTCCCGTGTGGGGATCGATCCCCGCGCGGTGGCAGAGGCGAGGCGACCACTGAAATCACTACGCAGTGCAGTCCGTGCAGTCGATTATGCTTATGTATTGACTATAGTATGCTAATGTTGTGTCTTTGACCATATCCAGTAATGTTGCTCTGTGTTGTGCACTGTATAAAAATGCAATCCGTCATCCCTAGTCCTGTGGAATAAGGTATAAGGCCACTGCCGATGTCGGGTAGAATTTCCAGGCTAGGTACTTCTAAGAAATTCGCGAATGGAACCGCATAGAGTATGCAATCAGTTCAGCGATGACTTATATTCGCTTTTACAAGGATCGATAAAGAACGATTTTGAATTTCAAGTTGTATCTTAAAATAATAAACTCTCGTATTAAAAACCGTTAGTGGTTTATGCACGATGCTGAAATAAATAGACAACCATTGTTTTAGGTTCGTAGCCATAAATAATCGACACCAATTAGTATTTTAAATTAATCTCAACGCACAGACATAGCCTATTCTGTAATATTGCTAGCGGTCCTCCGCGGTTTCACCCACATTGATGATTACTACGCTAGCACCAAGGTTCGTAACGTGATGTTGTACAGCCTATGTTACATATGCATCCAGATAAAGTAGCTTTCTTATGGTCAAAGTATTATTAAAATCGATTCGGTAGTTTTTGAGTTTATTGAGTTAATACAAGTCTTTTTTTATAATATTACTTTAGTCGTATATGTATACTCTCGTGTTATGTAACTGAAGCCTGGCAAGCCTACATACGTCATCGATGTGGCGACGTATGACTTCAAATTACGTCCCTCGAGGAAGCAATCTCGGTACGAAACCGGAGAAATTAACTATGAAACTCGACATGCGTTAAGATTTATGCCGATGCTAATATGATATGGATAACTGAGATTTTTTCGTAAGATATGATTTTATTTTTAAGATAACCAGTGATTTTATATATTATTTATGGCGAAACTTTAACATCAAAATTCCTTTTTCGGGACTTATTGTCAGCAAACGATTTTTACCATCACTCACTTTTGGATGGCGCATTGATTCAAATGATGAACTCTACATTGGAAATAAACCGAGATGTACGAGTTCAATCTTACTTAAATAAAATGTGTGATCTATACATAATAGCCTACTGATCCTGAATGACCTTTGTGAAGCTTTCAATATTTGGCAAATCCCTCGCGACTCAAATATTGCCTTTAATGCGATCATTTTCTTTTTTAAACAAATACCAGTCTTGTACTCTTGTACCTGACACAGACATACATAAATGTATATATTTATTACAATACCCGTAATGAAGCGTCGTCATTACCACAAATGGTCCACCCACACACACGACTATGTAGGTAGACTTTTAGACTTGTTGAAAGTGTGGTGTACCGTTAAGGGCCCAACGCCAGGACGTCACGTAACGGGTAAAAGGCGGGCGTGGGGTAAATAACAGCTTATTACCTTCAATTACATTATTATATTCACTTTAGCTTTGTCACGAGGTCCCGATGACACGATCCGGTGCTTAAGTGAATATTCATCGGCATCCGACACACCACTTTGTGAAACGTTTTTATTTAAGCTATGTTCTGGTAAATTCTTGGGTATGGCTGATTTTATAAAGGGATAAATAATTTGGCTTGTCTGAAGAGACTTACAGAAAACATGTTTTGTTGCAAAATTACTATCATTATAGTCAATCAAAATTATTTAAGTTGTAGTTGCTGACCACGTCCTTATCCGCATAGTACACTGGAAAGCTTATGTAGCCTTAGATTCTGTCTTTATTTTAGAGTAATGCTTTGAGATAGCTTTTCTAAATAAGCCAATGTACTCTACGTCTCGTACGTAATGCCGTTACAAGAATAATGTAGTTTTGTTGATTTTTATTGATTTGAGCTAAAAAGACCTCCGAGTTCTGGATTTACAAAAATATATACTAAGCACATAAACTTGGTTATACGCCGATTATCTTGGAGACTTCCTGTATCAACAAGTTTGTAAAGTATAAAAAAAAGATTTAGAAGAAAGCTTGAATTTCAATTACATAACTATAAATATTCTAACACATACTGAAACACGGCTGAAGTATTTTAATAGAAAAACATGATACACAAAGGCACTCTTATCCTTTAAATTCTTACACATCAACACGCACCTAAAGGCGTTTTACATAAATTCCCGACGCAACATTCTTCCATCACAAACAAGCGCAAGGAACAAGCGATAAGTTTTATAGACGTATTGTTACTTTTTCTTACCAAAGTCCGAGCGAACAGAGCCAAATAACACATTCAGTCAGCTTACAAATTTGTTTCACCTATTCGTGGATATTTGGGCGAATTTCAAAGGGCACATCGAGTTAAGACCACCGGAGAAACGCATAAACTCGCCAATATATTAAAAGTAAACGTCGGGATGAAATGAAGGCGAATGTTTTGCATACGATTAGTAAGTCGCTAAGGAGTTAGCGTGGTCCAGTTACTTGCTTAATATTATACACTCAAAGAAACCTTAAGTAGGTCATTGGTTGTTCAATAAATAACATTTGTTGAATAATGTCGGTTACATACAATTTATTCTCATGAATTCAATATAGAAATTGAAATGAAAGCCTACTACAATAAAGGACGCTACCGTCTACTTATTCATAAATCGTTCAATTCGCCGATGCATGTTACCTGAATTGGAAAATGTAACAGAAAAGCTATGTCATAAATTTATATTTGAACGATTGCTTTGTGTCGATTTTTATTGAATAAGTTACATTTCGATGTTCGATGTCGTTTTAATATTTAGGAATTAAACTTCAGATTTGCAAAACTCTCTTTTACACATTGTCTGGACAGAAGAATTGTCAATAAACAAAATGTTTTTCCACTAAAGAATGTCAAAGAAGGCTACACTATGTATTGGGGTAAGTGACTACCTTAGCACATCGATGATGTTGATTCCAAGATCTGTCGGCTGAAACCTCGCATGAATATACTTTTTAATAAGTAGATATTTATCAATGTCAATGTAGATATTATCAATAAATTTATATCCCTCAGAATCATGAATCCCTGGATGAAAGGTACCCCTGGCAACGTGTATGCGATAATATTGCATGATTGGTCGATTAGTTAAGGCGTGAAAGGGTAACAAAAAACAAACGCACATTCGCATTTATAATCTTAGTTAAAATTCCCATTTGTATTTATATTACCTATTTACTTGTTCTTCGGATTACTTTGTGTCCGTTTTTTCAATGTTGGTTATGGTCTCCGTGACACGGGGATTATCTTCAACATGGAAGTTGCCTAATCAATGGTTATTTTCTTTATTACGTTAAAATAATGGTTGTACTGGTTAATACTAAAATTAGCTTTATACATTATACGTGTACTTAAATGTCAGGAGTGGAAAAAGATGTAGCAGTAAAAATAAAAGATGAAACTACAGTCAATAAAAACTTAGAATATGAATTACCTAAAGGTTAATTCGTGTTTATTTTTATATTTTACAACTGGTAGGTATTTATTATGCAAGTACAAATATATTTTCAAGAGTGAATTGAATTGATCTTGATTTTGCTTACATACTGCAACTGAGTATCAACAAAACCCTTAAGAAAATGTTATGATGTATCTGTTCAATTAGATTAATTGTCTTATCCATTTCACATCCACTACTGACTATAAACATCTTTAAATGACTTTCACAAGGATAAAATATGTAATTTTAAAAAACCTTGTTTCGTCTAATATATTTATTTTTGGATCTCTCGTATTTGATCCATGATGATACACTTGGTACATCGGTAGCACATTTTATGTAAGCCACATAACCATAATAGTATTTAGTTTATATATTTAGGTACATAGGTTATACCATAATTTCGTATTTTAAACATGAATGCTTAACCTTGGAATACCAATTCCAAATCAGACTTATTTTCTTTTCATATTGATATTTATACCCGTCGCGTCTTATTGATATTAGCGAGAAAATCAGTGGGCCATCAGTGCAGACATCCTGCTTGAAATGTCAATATAATTATTATTTGTTATACCTGCCTTTGTAATTCCATTAATAAACTTCTTATAATGGTGAAGATATTACCGCTACAAAACAATAGAGTTGCTTTAAGTTCTTGGGACGCGGGCCCCTAAATCGGCGAGGTAAAATAGAATAAAAGACACAACCTCGTCCGGTTTTAGAAACAAAAGCTTTTATCTCAAAGCTGCGATGAAAAACAAGTGCAATGACTTTAGAATTAGCAACAACGCGCAACGTCTATAAGCGGTCTAGCTTATTTAATTTGCTAAGCGGTGACAATCGATATTTAATTAACTGGTTAGTGTTTCGCAAAATTCTAGACTCTTTGTTTTATAAAATAAGATTAGTTTGTTTTTTTGTAAACATTGAACCAAAGATAATTTTGGTTCATTGGTTACGGAAGAATAATACTTGGGTGAGAGGATATTTTTTTAAAACATTAATAACATATAATATAAATATACTAGTTGCCAATAGAGGCTTTGTTCACGTTTCAGAGGTTTTGTTATTTAATCCAGTTCCTTTTTTTTTTGAGTTACTAACAAGTAAGAAAATACTGTGTTACGTTGGTTTAATGCAAATATTCAGTTATACATAATTATATGCATAGTCTCTAACCATTATTCCCGAGGAGAAATATTACTACACTCACGTTTCGGTTTAAGTATCGCTTAACCGGCAACCAGCTCCTATTGCTGTCTACCGAGGTCAGTTCCAGACACCGTGCTGTAACTGAGAAGGTCTTGACGAAAAGCACGATAACACTCTGCCCATCCAGGAGTTAAACTCTACACTATATTATATACATTATACAGCAACCGCATTCAGAATCACTGAGCCACTGACGCAGTCAGAAAGGAGCGAGAGAGATGCATACAGAAATACAATAGAAAACAGTACAGAACAGAAACCAATTGTTAAACAATCAAAAATATTCGTAAGAACTGATGATTAACCCTACTTTTTTCAGCAGCAATTAAAAATTATTAATTACAGAACACAAACAGCCATCTGCTGATTACGCCAATCTTAATAGACGTATGCTCTACGTACATAGATAAGCAACGAATACCACGGCTGACGATAAAAAGAACCATGACAGCAATGCTTTTATAATTAAATTTTCTATTTGACAATACTCGGTATGTAATCCGAATTAATTTTACGATGTTTATCTAACGATGTACCTCTCAATTATTAATCTTGTTCTAGAGAATACTTCCTATGTTTGACTAATTTTCTTTCTTTAAGGATTCGCTTTATGAATTAATGATTGCCAAAAAACAATACCTTTTAAGAGGAAATTCGGCCATGAAAATGCAAAATTCGCACCTTTAGAATTATAGGGACCTAATTAAAAAAATTCATGATTTTGACTTTATGTCAGGAAACGACCTAAGACGACTATCTTTATCGACTCTTATTAAAACACCGACCAATTTTGGCGTAGAAAGCTGCATAACGTATGCTTTGGTTTCTTTCACTCCCCTCCACTTAGCGCGTTTGTTCGGTTTGAGAGTGACGCTAGCAGTAACGTTCCGCGAGTGTCCTGTGCAGGTCGTTGCGTGTTTTGTTATAAAGTAACCTAATCCGAAATAGGCCCGTACAGAATTAAATGTAAGTACAAGTAACACTTTTTAATTAAATAAAGACCTTCATGATTAAGTCTATAAAATACTAAACTTTATTGAGTAAGTTGTGACTTTTTGTCATTGAGACCCTCTTTGATTGAAAAACGATAATAATGAAAGATCTATTTCTAATTCGGTCTCTTTAGTTATGAAATGTATGATTATGATAGAAATTTATTATTGTTGTGCCCCTCTTATAATATATACGTTTATTATTTACTGACCATTTTAGATATGGGTCTGTCTAAGTATTGAACTATTGTGATGTCTTTCTAATTATGACTCAACAAGACTAATGAATTTTACAGTACATTCCAGGTTTGCAGCCCTTAGTATTCAATTAAGAGGAAGTAACAGCAAAATGAAGAGACGAGCTGATTACATTTTAGAAAAAATAAATATCGTCACTAAAGATCACAATTACATTGATAAAGAAAGGATTGTGCCATGTAATTCATCGGTTGGAAACAATTCCGAACGTACGAAAACTGATTTACGTGACCTCATTAATAAAAACTTAATCATTATATTAATACATGAAGCAAAAATTGTGTATCCCTTTTTACGAAAATTGCGCGGACGGAGGAGTATGAAATTTGGCACAGTTAAAGTTTATATGGAGAACGAATCCTAATATTTTTATAAAATATGCATTAGAAATACATTAAATTAATGAAAAAACACTACACGAACACAACTATGCATTTGACACACGCAGTCGAAGCGCGTAACTATGGTTACATAATATATCAATATATAATGACATAATATATCAGCAGTATCTTACAGGCAAATTTTGGTCGAATTTCGAGCACTAGGCGACCGCTAGTTCCTAGTTATTACGCAGATTTTTATAATTCGATTATTTAATTACTTACTTGCTAATCAAGTTTTCCAAAATGTTATTATAGTAGATTATCAGTAAATTATTAAGTTTTGTATATTGTATACCATTTTGTGCTTACTATTACAACTTTGCGTAACTAGTACCAATTTAAATATAATTCACAGTTAAGATTAAGACTATTATAAAAAATATGAGTGCCTAATACTTTAATACTTATGTACAACAAACAATGTGATTTTAATGTAAACAATTATAAAGGCTAGAAGGTATGCTAAGCGATGTTAACTTTAGAAATTATCTTTTAATGTTTTCAGTTCCTTTACAAACTGTGATATTGAATAGATTAAAGACTGGATTGAGATTAATATCTGGAGTGCTTATTTAATAAGTTTACTTTCTAATAAAACTTGTATACTAGCTTTTATAAATTTTATATTAGCACAAACCCCAAAAATAATCTAAAATTTACTAATAGAGTGACTTTCTAACGCAAAATGCAAGATTTTCAGAAATAGACGGACCTATATAACAAAGTGTCTTTTTAAAAAACTGTGGCTTTAATATTACAAAGATCTAATATCGACACCTTTTTTAAATAATGAAAAAAAAACTTTATTGACGTTTTTTTTTTCTCGTAATACATGTAGATACATAAGTTAACAATTAAATTAAATGATATTTATATGAGTTTTATGAAATTTCATTCTAATATCCTCAATTTTTTACAAAAGAAACAAGTGTACAAATCTGTATTTAACGTTTCCCAACTATTTGTATTTTTAAATAGGTCACTATAATTCTAAGGGTGCTTTTTAAGAGATCTATTGCAAATAATATCAATGTGCAAAAGAGATAACTACAGCTAGAACAGATTATACCACTTAAATCATCGTCTAGATATTCCCTCGTACTTGCCTTTTGCTCCTCATCAAATCTAACTAGTTTTACCAAAATTTTGTTTGTTAATTTCATATGACGGGTCCAGAATATGTACAGACATAGCTAATGTTTCTCATATTGTTTTTATTTATATTATTCGTATGCTGCACGTCTAAAGAACTGTATAACCGAGTGATTTTTGTCATTTTAAAGGTTCGTGGCCCTTGTAATAAATAAATTACGTGAAAAGCAAAATATACGCACATGAAAGTGGTAGATGTAAATTATATATTAATTTTCTTTTTGCTTTAGTGTCTTTATTCAAGGATAAAATAGAGGAATACGATTGGATGTAATTAACGTTGCCCGTATTTCCTCTTAAAAGGAAATTGGGAAAGTTAGATTGTGCTCTGATGATAAGCAATTACCGTAGACTATGAATACATGAGATTTCTAAACTTACAAAAAAGGATATGCTTCGGTTTAGAGAACTTTATTATTCATAAACAAACTTTACAGTTCACTTAAATATTGAGCGATACATTTTATATACTAAGTAATTAGGAGGTAGTTCGATCTTAAAAAACTATCTTACATATTATGTAATTTGTTTAAAGATACCTATATTTATGACAGTGGCAATGACCCAAAAAAGAAATGATATATGAATGATTTTTTAAATTTTTTATGTTATACGTTTTCACTTATAAATTCGTCTTTAGTTTTGTTTTAAAAAGACATACTTTTACAAACTTTTATTTCGTTTGGTAAGTTATTAAATATTTTTGTACCAGCATGTAAAATAGTTCTAGGTAAGTATAGCATAGCACACATGTCTGTGTGCTAAGCATGTATATATATTATTTTTTTATTTTTTTTCATAATTGACTAGTGTTCTATTTAATATTACTCCGTTGGCTCAACGACCCAAAATGTGTCTTGGCCTCCGATACTAGAGAACGCCACTTTGCCCGATCTTTGGCCACTTCTCGACAATCAACAGCTTGAAGCTCCCTCAGATCCAACTTCACAACATCTTTCCAGCAGTATCTGGGGCGACTGACAGGGCGACGTCCTATTGGTCGAGGATTTTAATAGTAGCCCTGTATTAAATTGTCCCACTGCTGGGCACGAGCCTCTTCTCAGTGTGAGAAGGGTTAGGCGGTAGTCCACCATGCTGGCCAACTGCGGGTTGGCAGACTTTAGACTTTACAAATTTTGAAAAATATTATGGAGAACTCTCTGACTTGTAGGTTTCCTCACGATGTTTTCCTTCACCGTTAAAGCGAGCGACAATACAAAACATAACTTCGAAAAGTCAGAGGTGCGCGCCTTGGGATCGAACTCGAGACCTGTGCGTCGCAGTCCAAGTCCTCTAGCTAAGCTAAATTCCTTGTACTAGAGATGGATTCACGAACTTTCAAACCTACAACCTCATGATTCCATGTCGCAAGCTATATCCATTAGGCTATTGTCGCTTGGCTACTTGAGTGTATATTAATTTTATTATCACTGTTAACCGGCATTGATCTATTTAGATAGATATTTTTGTCTATCCAATTCCAACTAAACCAGTATTAATAGTAACAAAAGTATTGTGCAAACGTTATTTAAGTGACATTGGTTTCTAAACATTCCGCTCTATTGAAATCCAAAGTTTGTTAATAAAACCCGATTTCTGCCAAACAATTTAATTGAAACGGGAATTTAATTAGTCGCATGCTTCAACAGGGCAGTGAAATGTGGCAAGAGTTTATTAAAACTGAGCGCGCTCCAATAAGAGATTTTGGTATACTTATTTGAATGAAATATCTAATATGCATTTACAGCTCTTCATGGACAAATATTATTCAATCCAACAGTTTCGTTTAAACCGCGAGTTTGTTGACCCCACTCAAATGAAAAGCGAATTCGACAATGCAACCATTAGACCAAAAAAGACAACTATATCCACAGAGAATAAATAAATAGCATCCACTATTATTGCTTCAATATTTAATTCTAAAATGTCGTTTATCGCAAATAAGCGTAAAATAAACGTTACAAAATGTTATGGGTCGCTTGTGAATGAGCAAGTTTCATCTTTGCATACAGAACTATTTGCCAAATGATATGCACTACTTACTCGAAATACGAAATCCAAAGCTAGTAATTATTTTTTTTATTACTAAACTCATTTTTTAATCTTCGCCGATCGTGAATCGCAGAACCGATTGCTCCGTCAGCCGAGGCAGTAATTTGCAAAAGATAAAAAACAGTCATTTGTCAGAAACATACAAAAATAAACAACGAACCTTTCCCACGGTTTCGAAAAACGATAGATCCACCGAAAATAATATTGTTAACAATCATTTTTAACCAATAAGAATTCCTATGTTCATTTTAGGGGTCCACGATTCAGTTACGGAATTAAGTTTTACTTCCGCGTACAAAAGATTATCATGGATTTCATGAATAATTTATTCTTAAATGACTTTATTTTCATAGTTTTAACTGTTACATGTTCTTTTATCGATTATAATAGCTAGACAAAGAAATCATGGAAGTATAATAATGCATTTACGTTGTAGAGAACCTAGCTACGTTTATCAATATATTGCTAACAAAACAACTTTTTCTACTTCACTAACAATGGTTCTCAAACATATTCGTTTTCCGCCTAAAGCTGTTATATTAAATTTATTTAAATACCTCGAGCAATTTAGTCATTAAAATTAAATTTTGATAACAATTTGATTTAAACGTTGACATACATAGTAATCATGAGAATAGATAATGCAACAAAAAGCATTCTTAAATAATCAGAACTGTCATTAATATAATGATCGATAGAGAAGCTTAATAAAGTGACAGTTAAAAGGGGTAGCTACAGTATCAAATTCCCTAAAGACGCTGTCAGGTCTTTGCAGTAGAGGGTGAGTCAATCGCAATTTAACGGTACCAATCTTGGTCTCGTAACAAGTATTTCTACAACAAAAAAGCCAATCATAAAATAATTTGATCATTGGCTTTTACTCTACATAGAAAGGTCAGGCAAATGTTTATTACTTATAAAATGTGCCAAACACGTCTCTTACTAATTAGCTGATAAGCTAATAGATCGCAGTATATAGATAAAACTATTAGTAATTTATATGATAACATTTAATTTATGGTATAAATAAAGTTGTACCTGCCTATTTAGTAATGCCGCTATAATATATAATTTCACAGTCCCCTAGAAATAATACGTATTTCGGAACATAAACGTGATCAATCAACGAAGAACATCTGCTGAAAATTATTTTAAAAAATATATAAAAAAGCACCCATCGTCTCCTTAAATAGGAGTTTTCATTCAACTTTATAACAATAGCCCTTCCTTCATTGGCACACTGACGTTTGATTACTGCTTAGGTACCGACAGTAAAACAACTACATTATAAAAATGTTAGTATTTAATAATGATAGCAATAGTGTTCATTGTTCAGTATACGTGATTAGAGAAAAGAAGCGTGTTTATTTGTGAGGGTTTTGTTGTATCCTTACGTTTTCTAGACAAAAAGAAAATCTAAAGAAAATATACCAAAGGTTTTAAGTTTGATATTAAAATGACAAGGGGCATTCAGACAGTTGTGAAACACACAACAACTATGAAAATATTTATAATAATGTGAATAAGATTATTTGTTGTAATGTTACTGACACTTTGTCTCTTTCGCTTCTGCTTCGCCTTATAGATTAATGTACATATGAATTTTCGTGAAGGAATTACATATTCATGAAAATTCTACATATTAATGTAGACTGCAAAAAACAGATCTGGCTGAAAAACAAATCTAAACATTTATACGTTAATTAATGTACTTCTCTACTGTATAGCAGAAATTGGTGGATAGTATTCTAAAAATACTAAAGGTGAGTAAATCAAGACTTATTAGCTACAAAAATCGAACGTAAGCAGATTCTACACTCCTTTTTTATGCAACCAACCGATGAATGTGAGATTGAATCAGTAATCCTCTCTTTACAAAATGATAAGGCACCGGGTATTGACGATCTTACAAACGTGCTTTTGAAGGGGATCATGCTTATGAAGGCCATCTTACAACCAATAATCATAATATATAATGCCAGTTTATATTTGGAAAATCGCTTTTGTGTCGCCCATTCATAAGGATGGAAATAAAAACCAAATAGAAAACTATCGGCCTATTTCGTTTCTCCCAGCTTTCTCTAAACTATAGGAGAAGATCGTGAATAACAGGGTAGTGAAGTATAAGTATATATATATATATATATATTACTATATATATGTATAGTAGAAAGTAACAATCTTATCTTCAGTAGACAATTTGGTTTTAGAAGGAGCAAGTCGACGGAAGTTGCTGTTAATCTCTTAACATCGACAGTGTCAGCCCATCTTGATAAAAGTAAGGCTTGTTTGGGGTTGTTTCTCGACCTAGTGAAAGCCTTCGACACCGTGTCAATCCCAATACTAGTGAGAAAATTGGAATGCCATTTTGGTGTCAGAGGCTTAGCCTTAAATTAGCTTAAAAGTTATTTAACAGACAGGTAGCAAAATATAAAAGTCAGCGGCTTTAGAAATGAACTACGATCCACTAAATTCTGCGTCCCCCAAGGTAACGTTTTGGGACCGTCTTTGTTGATAATGTATATAAACGATATACATGAAGACATCAACGCTGAGGTAATTTGCTATGCAGACGATATTGTTATCATTTATCATGGTTCCACTTGGAAGGATGTATTTTCTGTTGTGGAGAATGATATCATAAGGGTTAATACTTGGTTTTGCAAGAAAATTTACTAACCTTAAATGCCAGAAAAATCAAATATATATGTTTTCATAAGACTAAAGTATCGACTCCAAGACGAAACCTTAGCATTCGAATTCACGAATGCAAAAATACAAAACAATCCTGTACCTGCGATGAACTGACAAAGACTAATAGTATTAAGTATCTTGGCGTGGTGATTGGTCAAAACCTTAATTTCAAAGAACACATAAGCTCACTCTCATCCAGGATTCGAAAAATCGCAAACATCCTAAAGCTACTTCGGTCATCTGCGAATACAAACATCTTGAAGACTGTTTATTATGCTTTGAGTCAATCTCTAATTACATACTGCATAAGTTTCTGGGGCAGTGCACTAAAAACAACAATGGTACAAATAGAAACAGCACAACGCTCAGTACTGAAAACAATGTTTAAGAAACTATTTAGATACCCAACAACAAAACTGTACAAAGATAGCCAAGTTTTGAATGTACGCCATCTTTTAATTCTCAAAACTGTCCTTGTGGTGCACAAAAAAGTAATTGCATCGGAGGAATACACAAATCTACAACAGCTTAGAGTGCATACATTGCCCTTACCTAAAATCAAAACCAGTTTCGCTAGACGCTTTAGCCCTTTAAAGACATCTTCATATAATTATAACAAGGCAGCGAGTACTTGTGATTTGAAGCAGTGGACAGTGAGAGAGGCAAAACTAAAAATGATAAAATGGCTCGTTTCCCTATCGTACGATTCCACGGAAAGTCTTCTAGTACCCATATCATAAAACGCACAGTCCAACTTACCTACGTAATATTATATAACATTTACATTATATATATATATATATATATATATATATATATATATATATATATAAAGTCGGCCTCTATGGCGTAGTGGTTAGTGTAACCGACTGCCACGACTGAGGTCGCGGGTTCGATTCCCGCACAAGTCAAACATTTATGTGCATGAACATGGATGTTTGTCTTGGTCTGGGTGTTTCTATGTATAATATGTATGTATTTACAAAAAAAAGTATATATATATATGTTTATCCATTGTCTAGTATCCATACTACAAGCTCTGCTTAGTTTGGGCTAGATGATGTTGTGTGTATGTGGTAGAATATTATTAAATATATAGCTCTTTATATATATTCCTTTATATACTTATATAAAATATTTAATTATATAATATAATTTAATATATAGCTTAGTTAAATTGCAACTTCATTGAGACCAATGCACTTATTTTTGTATTATAAACTTCGCATATTATAGTAATTATAAGTTTGTTGTACCTATTTTTTTATTTATACGCTATAGATATACTTTATGCTGTCCGAGCTAACAATGTATGTTAAATAATTTAGTCGCGTCAAGTATCCAAAGGACAGGCTTGCCTAGTGTGGGGCCACAGGATATTGTATTTGACATTCTTAATATTTTTTGGCAATAAACAAATTTTTATTTTATTTTATTATTCTGCGAACGCTACTCACGCACACTAGCACACAGTATACACATACGCAGTATAACTAGTTAATTTCCTTTGTGACAAAGGCGCGTCGCGGCGGGGATGGATGCGTGGAAATCGCGATGCGACACGGTGATCCACGCACCGGGCGGCTGCTGTCCGAACACCCGCTCACGTGGGATGTAGAATGTAAATAAAAGGTGACTACATAAGCTTGTGCTTCTTCATATTAGATTATTTTTAGTACACAGTTGTCATGTGATGATCTATTGTAATGATTCGACAACAGTTTTTTAGAGAATAAGGCCGGGCATAAAACATCACTACGTAGCTGTATGACAATTGAAAGTAATCCTACATAATTAAAACTACGATGTTATTTTCGAGTTTGCTTATAATATTATTAAAAGACTCCATATAAAATAGATATAGAGGGTGATTAAACATATGTAGTTCTTATAATTAGCTTCTTAAAGTACAAGTAAGGAGCTTCTGCTTTTCCTAAACATATTCAGTTATAGCACGTTCACACACTTACGGTTTTAGAAATCGGTTTGCTGATACAGTTTTTAGTGATATATGACAATATATAGTAGTTTTTTTACACCATATATGATATCGAAGGCATACCTACGTCTAAACCGTATCAGCAGCATATTGATGAAACTGGTATGGGGATAGCTTAAGCTATGTTGCTTAGAAAAACGGTTACTATAAAAACAACGAAGGCGCGAATCGCTCCTTAGCTATAAAATAACAAACAATTTAAGCATTAGTAATGTTTAGGATCATGTAAATTATATCTAAGATGTCTTTGAATGATTAACTATTGTATACGTAGTATTTAAAAATACTTAATTAATTTGAAAGCTCACATAAACATTTAAATACAGCATTCGAAGCTAAAAATTGGCTTTGCAATTGTTAGACTAATCACAACTGATCAAACTGCTATGGACTGATGTTGGTCAAAAGCAGTTTTATCTTTAGGCCCAGGGTGATGCGTGTTGATAGCGTTCTCCTTCTGTATATTCAAGTCTTCTCAACACGAAAGCTACGAAGAGATGAAATAAAAACCGGATTTAGATTCGGTTCGGATAAAAGCATGCTATCTATATAGCTTTGCATGCCAAAAGTTGTTTTGATCGATTATGATTTACCAAGTGATTGTTTATTGACAGTCGGATATATTTATGCTTATACTAGCCAAGCCTCTGATTTCCTTCTGCTTTGCAATTCTGTAAGGTCTCACTACCAAACTCACTCCGACTCACTCATGAAAAGTAGAGCTTTCCATACAGTAACCAAGACTGCAGTATATATGTATGTAGTTACTATGGGTTCTACCGAAATTATATTAAATTCAAACATTAATTATTTTATAGAATAGAACGGCTGACACTTCTATGTTATTGCTATCAATATAACAAAATTTATTCGTAAAATAAACGTCAGTACCAATATTTCACACAAGTAAGAGATTTCTCTTACTTGTATGAAGTGTCTAAATAGACACGTCAGCAGAACTCTTTCTACAAGGATTTTTTGATTGGTTTTTATTGTATAAGTACTCATCAAAGTAGATAGTATTTTATGCAGGACTAAATATAACTTATTGGCTCAGCAAATATAATCCTTACATAAATAATTACCACTTATTCAATCAATTCTAGAGACGAGCGATATTTCAGTTGTATTTGTTCATACATGATTGGACCACTGGACGAAGTGGCATATTGAGAAATAACACGAAGACATGTTACTACTACGCAAACAATATTTAAAAACATCAAAATTAAATAAGATCTCTGCTGATTTCGACATCCGTTCATACATTAGTTTTGCTTCTACGAATGTTTACTTGAAATTCATCTTTGCAGTTCACATAACATGATGTAAGCAAGCGAATTGCAAGACTGGCTACTATTACGAAACTTTATATACCTACAGGTTTTAAGCCTTACGTGGCTTTTATTCTACATTGTTAACATAACAACAAGCGTTTTCCCGGTTAATAAGCAGCCGGCGAGTCTGCGCGGGCGCAACGCGTCGGTCGCTCCGCGCGGGCGGCGCGCATGCGCGACGTTCCCGGAATACGAGCGCGATTAATAGCGACACAAACTATTTCCGCTTAACCGAGACAAATCATAATTACTCCTTCGGGTTTGCTCTTACGCACCCCCTTTGATGTTTTTATTCCAAATCCCGGTTACGGCCAACTTAAAACAAATAGAACGGCTCACGACCGATTATTCGTTTGCGTTAAAACGATTTGTAACGGTGATAGCTTTCGTGAATTTCGCCCATGTTTTTGTCCCTGTGTGGTCCCGCGCTCGTTTTGGATAATTACTTGTTTGCTTTTTGTTATTAGTTTGGCTGTCAATAGTTTGACGTTTGAGTGATCAAACGGAACGGCTTCCTTATTTCCCACGATCAAAGAGTCGCCCTGTGCGTTCAGGAATTTTTAATCAGGTTACACTTACTTCTCCGTATAGTTAAATCAGTAAGTCAGCCTATCAATATCAGGTTTACAGTTGCATGTGTAATTGTAAGTTCTTTGACCCGTGACTACCTAATTCTTAGCACGCAATTTCTACACGATATCAACTCAGACTGCCGTTAATCGAGTAATTTCCATGTATTTGTGATAACCTACTATGAGTGTATATCGGTACGAGTTTAATATCACTCTCACATGATTTCCCTTTACAGATCGCCGCGTATTTTGGGTGCAGACAAGCGGCGGCGTATAGTCGCGCGCAGATGCGACATCCGTCGGTCTCACGTGAAAATCGATTTTCCACGGTACGCCAGCTGGCGCGAGCGACAGCTATAAGCCACGTACTCTTTGCTTTTAATTACAAAAATAGTATACCTTATAGCATAGAGAATAGGGCTGGTAATAGCATGAAATAGGGTTTTCTATCTATCGTAGCGATTTGTTTCGGTGTATGTACTATGAAAGTCAAAAGTTCCTTTGTTGATATTTTTAATGTTTCGCACATTGTTCGTCAGCAAAACGGACCCACCGCGTTTGATCCGATTGCAGTAGTTATTTATGATTATTAGAATAGCGTGCCGATGGCGAATAATTAATTTTTACGTTCAATTCTTTATTGTTATGTCACGACGTTGATGATCCTGATATATTGGTTGCAATCGTCTTTATTATTCGTTCGATTTAGCCAGTTTAATAGGTGTTATTTGGCCAAATCTACTACTTTTTGTATTTTGGCTATTTAGTTCGTTTATTAATTAATATTTTTATATAATATAATTGAATATGTACAGACCAAAACATCTGTCTATTTGAGTTACTCGTAGAGAAAGGGGAAACCCATATGGTACATATTACCTAAGAATTAATCCTAACATTATTATGACTAATCTTTCCTATGATTGCAATACAGAAATCAAAACGAAGTCACTTTTAAACTATTTAATGAGCCATCATCTTTTAGTTACGCTTGATTCTTAAATAAGAAATATGGCTTAATCCGGTTTGTCAAACAAACTCTATAAACGTCAATTCAATAATACAAAATCTCATATTATACACAAAAAGGAAGTTCCCAATTAAAGTTCATTCATATCCTGTAGCATTCTGTAGCCTTACTTATTTACTTTGAATACTTATTAACGCATTCACAATTATTTTAAACCTTGCTGGTATCGTCCTTTGAATGGACAGGCGGAATTTAAATTTATTTTCCAGTATTCAAATAAAGAAGAGAAATAGCCAACATCAGAAACCACTCAGATGATTGACGAGCCACAATATATTGAACGTTCTGAAATGAAGAAAGACTGATTGCTACCACTCCGCCGATCTCAGAAACGTCAAAGTTTGATTGGTGATTCCCATGTGTAATACTAGTAGTCTCGTAGTAACAAAAGCGTAAGGCCTCTTTAAATGTCAATTCTTAGTTATAACGTAGCACAGCGAGCACCGAGATCCATCATTGTCCGGACAAGGTCGCACCCGCACAAAACAATACACAAAAGTATTCAAAGAAATAACTCGGCGATGGTAAAAAAAATATGTCGTTACCGCCATGTAAATAGCTGATTGTAACAATCCGGTTAAAAGCGAGACTATCGATTGAGCACACTTAAAATTAGTGTAATATAATTAGGCATATGACATGAATTGAACGGGTATCACAATGGAACAAACGAAGCATAGAATTGTGATATGACGGCGTATCAGATGCGTGTCGGTTGTGCTCTATGGTGGAGATGTGACCACTCAATCGTGCACCGGAGCCACTAAATACCTGAATCTAATCAGCATTTCTACACTCATTTTTAACACTTAATTTTACACGTATCTTAGCATTATACATTTGATTTTACGCGTGGTCCGTATGTAGTTCTATCATGTTGTACGCAGCCGCGGCCGAAAGTATGCCTAATGAAATAACGCATGCATGTTGTTTACATATTGTTAACTTAATACTACGATATGCAGTTTTCACACAGTTTCTGACTAACCGGCCATATTAGGCGTTAAATCATTTCGAATCATTGATTGTTTCTATTAAAAACGTTAAATTAGATTTACTAAAGTAGATTATCAAGCCGGAAAATCAGAGGTTCTAGGATTGAACAAAAGAAGCATAACGTTTGTTCGGCAGCAAAACGGACCCACCGCGTTTGGTCCGATTGCAGTAGTTATTTATGATTATTAGAATAGCGTGCCGATGGCGAATAATTAATTTTTACGTTCAATTCTATGGTTTAACAAATGTCTAAATATTGTGATCATAATTTATTAAAGATTAGTTATGATGCATGCTTATGTGCTCAGTATATTGTTCGCGAAGACGTTTGTAGTATCCAAACCTGCACATTGACGAGCGTACACAGCAGAGGTGCAGGTTTACTTTCTACACTTTGTAAAACTAAGTAATGACAACAATGTAATGAGAGAAATTAGGCATATCTTTTGTTATCTCGACTACAGTTTTCTTGGCTCCGTTTATTATTAGCATAGTATTTGTGTATAAATACTACAGAGCAACGCCTAGTGATATCTGGCGGCACCATAAGCGACTGACTAAATAAACTGAGAGGCGGATTTACTGTTCACGTGTGAAGTGTAATTTTATTTAATAAATCTAAATCGAGGAAGCAAATTAAACTCGTTGAGCCTACATAGCGGTTGTTCCACGTTACACAAATTTGTATACGCGGGAATGCGCAACATTTGCGTGAAAATTCATCCCTTATGTTAATTTGACACGGTTTCAACGAACATAAGTTGTGAAACATATTAGCAGGTGTGACTGTTTAAAATACTGACTGTAAACTACGGGAACATTATTAATTTTAATTATGTTTGAGTATTGCACGCGTAAGATGAAAGAACCTTCAAGAGAAGAAAACGGAATTCCTGTAACTCTGTTCTAATAAGTTTGCAGAAGTGTTTAATTATGTATCAACTAGTTTTTATCAGCTCTTTGAAAATGTTCACGTCCCATAAATATATTTTACTATTAAAAGTTTTCACAGTAAATACATATTAAATTTTGTAATAAAACTATTTTCGTCTTTGTCTCTCTTAAATATTCTTTCCTGTAAACATAACTAGAAAGATATTTGTTACACATAATTATGAAGACTGCATCTGACCATTATGATGACGTAAGCGTTCAAAATGGAAATCACATTTATACGAAAACATAACAGGATTTTTTTGACGTGACACTCAAAGACATTAAAGTCTTGCTTACATTTATCTAAGTAAGTTCCCCTTTTTGAAACTAAATATATTTATTTTAAGATTACTATTAATTTGGGTTACATGTAACTACTAGGTACTCTTACGCTCCCTTATCTAGAAGGCTAGTGTTTATGAGTGGGTTCACGTCGGTAATGGTTACATTCGAACTCACTGCCTCTCGGAAGCCCAATGCGTTTTCTACTGGACCACAATAACAAACGAAAAGCTTTCACAATGCGCAATTCTAATTCCATTCATTAACAATTTAGTTAATAGAAATCTTTGTACGCTAAGAACGTAAATCTGTAATCACACGCATAAGTAAATATTTCGTTTAAAGGTAAATTCGAAAATTCAATAACCGCCTTTCAATATTAAATTGCGTATTGTTTATGTCATAATAACGTAACATTATTTGATTTATATTTCAATATCATTCCAATATATCAAATGATGCTGTCACATCAGCTATAGACACGCAACGCTTTTAATAATATACATATGCTAGAATGTTTGAACGTTTTCATATAGAATTAAATTCATACCGTTACATTGATATTTCAATAATATTATACAGGTTTACAATCAAATAAATATTGTAATAGAAATGAAGTTAAAATAAAACAAATATTTAATTAAATTCTGTTATTGAGAATCTCTTGACAGAAATAGGTACCAATTTCATGTTGCGCGGGTATTGAAGCCGAGACTACACGCACAGCAGTCGTGTTCACTACGGCTGCTATACGAGGCAACTTTCCATAAATAGCTAATTTATTATTTTTTATTATTTATAGGCCTTTTTCTAAAATTAACGGTCTAATGAATAGTTTATATCTGGATATTTGAAACTGCCATGCCAAGGGTATGACTTGTTAGTAACAACCGACACCGACAGAATCTCCATCAAGATTAGTCTAAATCTATCCACTTCTAACTGTACAATAAATAGTACCTATCACAGCCTTTACTTAATTATAGTAACAAGCTAACTGTTCTCCACATGAGTCATTTGGGGTTTTATTTTCATTCCGGTATGTTTTTATTTTTTTATTGATATGAATATGAGGGTCTTTGATAGTATCAAGCTTATACAACTATTTCTGTCAATCCAACTTTAGTACAAGCATAGAGTTTGAAATTGTAACCGACATCTATATAGTAGATAGAAAAAAAAATAGTAGACTAAATCCAGGTAGTCGGTTCCAATCAATCCAATTGCATGCCTGAGAGTTCTCCATAATGTTCTAGAAGATATGTGAAGTCTGCCAACCTGCACTAGGCCAGCGTGGTGGACTATGGCCTAATCATTCTCACACTGAGAAAAGGCCCGTGCCTTTTCTCAGTGTGAGAATGATTAGACCACTTAGCCACTGCTGGGCACGGGCTCAGCAGTGGGACAGTTTATTACAGGCTGATATTATTATATACGCATAAGTAATGCAATGTTAAGCCAATATATATCACATGGAACCATGTCATGACTGCATGTAGAATGTGAAGAATGAAATGAAACGGAATGTAGGGTTAGTAGTAGTAGTTACTAGCGCAAAGTAACGACATTAGCATAAAGAATAACATCAGCACAGGACCGAGGGAACTGCAAGAAATAGATAGAAAGCCCATTCTATAACTGAAGTCCCAAAAAAAGAGCAATAATGATAAAGATCTTTATTACGCACTCCATACAAATTGTTAATGTTTTGTTTCACTTTTTGTATCTTGCCTATTAAAGATAACAAATTTGTTTGTTATACAGGCTTTAAAACATATATTTTCTTTAAACACGCAGACATTTTAGGGGTGGCAAAAAAGCCGTTTTAAAGAAGAAGTTTTGATATAATGAAATTAGATAATTAAAGGGTACTATATATATTTGTATTTTTGTTATAAGATACCTAAATATTATTTTAAGGCAGTTTACAAAATATTATCACTGTTGGAATTATCTAGTATAAACGCGGACTAATGTAAGTTGTGATAATTCTAGAGTTCTGTAGGCGCCGTTGTGATAGGAATAAGTTCATTAGTGCGTTAACAAAACAACAGATGGTGCTGTCCATCCATCGATGAAAGCCTTGTAGGCACTCTAGTGTTACTAGTTAATTATAGATATAGTTATATCACTTGGTTTAAATTACTTATCTTTAAACCAAATGCAGGTATTTCGATAATATTAATGGTTTATTATAATTTTATTATATGTTGTATTTTATCATTGTTTAATATCAGTATATTTACAGGGTATATTTATATCAACCACAATATTCTAATTCGTAAAAAAGATGTATAAATTTAATAGTTATTCACGGTGGTCTTATGTTCGGGCAATCTAGTAAGTAAAGTTGTTCTTAGTTAGTGTTTTATGTTCCTTACTTTGTAGTTTTAAATGAATAAGAAAATTCATCAGCCACTAGAAATAAGTACTGACAGCACCAGACATAAAATGTGACGAAATTTTAATTAAAGAGTTTCTAACAACAAATACAACCGACCTTATATAAAAGTTATTAAATAACTAGCTACATCATATTTACTAGCAAACCCACTCGCGTTCACATGAAATAAAATTAGAACCAATGATTCGATAATTTCTATGCGACTGACGCGCAAATCCGATACAAAATGGCGTTAATACAATTAAAAACCTCGCCGTACAATCCAGCTTTGTCTTGATAAATGAAATAAACGTTAAGATATAACTGGATTATATAATTGAATCCGTAGCATATTACTCTAGAGAATTGAAAATTTATTTGGTTCATGAATTATCGCAATATCGACATAAAAAATAAATACATTTCATAATTTGGGAAAATTGGAATAATGGGCAATGAAATATAGGTATATTATAGACGTTAATCTCGTATCTCACTTTGCAATTTGCAATACCGACTTATGGTCAATACATTTCAATCCAGTTTTACTTAATGAGTTAACAACTACGAGTTTATATGATTTTTACATTTCTAATTGATTGTTATGGCATTAAAAATTGAATATATTGCCAAATTGAATTCATTTTAAACAGAAAAAAATAATTTTTACTTAATATTTTTGTATAATAATATTAAGTAAAAGTATTTTTTTATTATAGCCCTTTATTATCTTATATCCTAGCAGACACCAGACAGGTAGACACAATAAACTTGGATTGCATCAGATGCCGTTAATGACTTGTGCAGTAGTACAATTTGTTTGTAATGTTTTGTGATAAACTTGAGCTACCTTTGTTAGACAAAAACAACAGTATATAGTTTATTGCTAACAATCATACAACCCGCGTAATGGTAAGCGGTTACCGTAGCCTGGCCACCAGCAAAACCAGGATTACCACTGACGCATTGTAAAAATTGGAGTCGTAGTGTTACCAGCGCAAAGGCCTCTACCTTCATTAGGCTCGCTGCAGATAGCACACTGTCTTAAGACCTTACTCATCGCAGGAACACAGCACAAGGTTGCTGGTCTACGATCTTGTCAACGGTATTTACGGACGAAGGTATTTCCCCATTTAGGTAAACCCAGTATAAGTCAATGTGAAGGGTTTTGCCGTGCCCTGTCTGTTATAAAATCCTATTGTACAACTTATCTTAGAATGATAATAGTTTTTATGGACAGGCGGCAACAATAACATGATTGCTGAAGATTTGCATTGGACAATATGGAAGTCCCTTAATTGATTAGGAACCTAGCTTGGCAGCTGAAGACGCAATTTTGCAAAACCAAGCGTAAGCTATCCTTTCTGTAGACAATGTTAATCGATGTAATAATTTGATTGTAATCCAAAATCTTTATATTTAAGATAGTAAATAAATCATCATACAGCTATTTGTATACCTACTTAGCATTATCGATACTAATATTATAAAGAATAATGATTTGCTTTTTGTTTGTAAGGATTTAACTGGAAAACTACTCAACCGATTTTACAAATTCTTTCACCATTAGAAAGCTCTATTATCACCGAGTAACGTAGGCTATATTTAATTAAAAACGGTACTGTTACTAACATAATCTAACCTCACCTACTTTTATGAAAGCGAAGCCGCGGACAAAAGCTAGTAGTGAATAAAAGAAAGCCATGTTTATTTCTAGTAAATTATATAGGTAATTTAAACCATGTCATTTATTTGCGTTATACAGGTGTTAAAGACGTTACAATGTCTTTTAATATTATCGAGATTTAATAACATATCTGGTGTCCAAATGTATTTTTATATATTAACTAGCTGTTACCTGCGACTTCGTCCGCGTAGATTTTAACTAAAAAGTGTTTGTCGCCGCGGAACCCAACTATATTTCTCTGCCCAAGTTACTTAAATGGCGTAGTTTTTATAGTGTAAAGCTAGATAATAGCATGGCTTACTCAAAAACAACATTTAAATATGCGTCGTTAGATTACACGCTGTCACAGAATGCGTAAGAAAAATAAAGATTCACAGCTCCTCCCCCATAGGTGATAGCGTGATAATATGTAGCCTATATGTTGACCCGACCTGTTAGTAATATTCATGCAAAATTTGAAGTAAATCCATGCAGTACTTTTTGAGTTTAGCCCGGACATACCTACATACAGACAAACAGACAAAAATTCTAAAAACTATATTTTTGGCTTCGATATCGATTGTAGATCACGCCCCAAGTATTCTTTTAAAAAAATATTCTATGTACAGTTTTGACTTTCCTACGATTTTATTATATGTATAGATTGTACCAACGTGATCATATTATTATACCTCCTTATAAATTACATAGATTACACTTACATAATATAACACTCTTATAAAAACCAGAAGGCGATGGTTTTATTTTATTCGTATCTTATAAACGGGACTTTTGCCGCCTATCGGACACTTCTACAAACCCCATATTGCTAATATGAATAATGAAAATATGAAAAGGTATGAAGTAGTGTTTTAAGTAGTCGCCTCTCCACTACCTCTAAGAAGAATGTCGAGGGTTCTAATCCCAAACGGGATAAAATGTGTGTAGTTTAAAAATGGTGGTTCAGTGTCTAAGTTTTATCAATGTTCTTTGTTTAAATGCTTGTTAAGACCCCGTGATACATGAATTACTATAAGTGCGGGTATCGTCTTAATTTAAAAAAAAACTGTTCTTAAAACGGTAATGCAAAGCTTAAGCATAAATAAGCTTTGCAACAAGTCTTATGACTTATGAGGCAATCGTAAAATGTACATATATTAAAAGACAGTTTAACAAATTTTAAATAAACGCTTAAATTCTGAGAATATAATTAATACAAAACTATATATTACAATGGTACCTATTTGTAGTGTCATTGGACCAAAGCTAGCCATCTTGGGCGGCCAGCATTGTATAGCCTTATTACGACTTTTCATTATTGTCAATCGCGGTTAACTTCAACACAGATTTAAATATAATATTTCATTTATTTTTATATTGCCATCAATATTGTCATTAAGAAAAATGTTTTTGCTTTTGACATTAATAGAAAATGTATAATGTAACGCCTTCCAAGACTACAGCGACAGAGCTAAACGTTGTAGAAAAGAAACACCTAATACGAGAAAAGTCTGGAAAAAGAAAATCTTTAGATTGGAACGTTCAACGAGAAATACAGTTAATACTAACATTAATAGCAAAGCAATGCACACTCTAATAAGAATATAAGCTTATATTAATTAGCATAAAGGCGTAAAATAACAACGTGTTTAAACTTTACATTTTAACTTTAAGCTTTGTAAGTAATTTTTACAACTAAGCTTATAAATAATTCACTCAATGATAAAGCTTTTAAATATATTCATCATTGAATTTATTAAACAAACCTTTACTAGCAATTAGTTGTATAAAGATATATTATGACAAAGACTGTTGTTGAACGAATATTTCACGAGTCTTACTATGTTTGTTGTTTGATACATGACAAAAGAAAAATGAAAACATCCGCTGTCCCTAAAGTGTCCTAAAAGTGTTCACGGCCAACGCATCACTCGTGACCGTTATAATTAAAGAAGGTAACATAACAAACTTCTTCGAGCTTTCGATAATTTCATGCATCGTTTACTAATATAAAATACAAGCATGAAGACGTTGAATAATTCATATTTATGTGTATGCGTTCGTCGTTAATGTCAATTTTTATTATCACTGTTGCTAAACCATACCTAATAGCGTGGTGTTATTGTGGGAATTTACCTCCGTCCATTCCGTTCTATTGTTTTATTGACAATGTTCATTTAACGATAGACACTATCGTTAGCATTATTGAATCAACGTTTCATTCATAAAAGTAAACGAATTCCTTCACATCGAGTTCACCGTGACAAATACTGCCAGTAAAACTTTCACAAATATTTTCACATACTTGAATTTAAATCAATTAGTGCCAAGACAACATTTTTATCAGCTTACACTCCCGTAACTAAAATAATGGAACCTTCAACACTCTCACGAACATTATCCCGCATTTAATGTCACTGCTTTTCACTTGAATCTAGCACTTGACGCTTGAATACAAATGCTAAAACATCGAAGATAAAGGTCAAGTTACTGTTAGCTATGCAAAAGCAAATTAGTCAAATATTTAGCAAAAAAATATACGTCTTTAGTTTTTGTCTCCTTATATGTATATAACTATTATACACTGAACGAGATATTCGAACACCTTAATAAACCACCAATTAATAGTATAAGTGGTATATAGTAATCTAGTGTAATTTGCAAACGATTATTGGTTTAGAACGAAACTGGTTTCTATGTGTATCCCTATACATCGAAAATGTTGTGTCAAAATCACAGCGGTAGCGGACGGTTCTCAGTATTAAGAAATTGAAGGCTAAATACCAACCCACGAAAATTTTCGTCTGAGAAGTTTTGAGTTTCAAGGGTTTCATGATCGCTAATTGTGAGAATTGCCCTTGAAAATTAGGGTCAAAAAGAGCATTGGATTTTATTCTAAACTAAAATGAAACATTTCAACAAATGGTTGTTGTATAATAAATTATTTTATTCAGTTATGTACTTAATATATAAATATTAGCTAACACAGTAGCTATTCTATTCTATTCCCTATCGCCCGTTAGGTAGCGCTGCGACGGAGTGATAAATTGCTCTTATAATTTAAAACTTCTCAATAAACATTAGGGTGAAATTCCCCGCGTGAAAGCCAGCCTGATCCCCAAACAATAACATCCCCTACTCAACGAGGCATAACCGAACGACGTTACCATTACAAAACCCCATCGTATAAATTCCGAGCTATCCCGCCATTGCCCTAGCTAAATATAAAGCGCAAAAAGTAAATAAACGGATATCATTATTGCCCTGATTATTTTGTTCACCCTAAACTGACGCCATTTTGATATCATTATTATTTTTCACAAACGCTACGTTAACAATAACAGTGTAAGTTAAAAGTAACGGGGGATTCGGTGCAGTAACTTTGGAAATGTTGCAAACATTTTCGTAACTGCAACTGATTTATTTAATCGCCCCAACCTACTTAGAAGTAATTCTTAGACGATGTTTGAATTAAAGACATAAAATAAACAAGGTAGATTTCTTCAGATTGAACTGAAATAGTGGTGAAAATCTCTAATGTTGTTTTAATTTTCTCTATTACAAAATAACCACGACTATTAAAGTGTATTTTTCTCAACACTAAACTGTAGCCGTCACACAGCCAAGTAAATTACCGCAGCTTTTAAGCACACAAACTCTTTGATGAGGGTAAATTTCCCTTCCCATTTGTGTGTAGAGCGAATTTCCCGAGACAACTAACTTGGTCTTGGCATTGACACTGGCGAAGTAGGGAATTGGGTGGCGGGAAAACGATTGTTCGCAGATGTCGAGCTTAGTTCGGATATCGTGTCAATGGCGCATGAAACAAAGTTTAGCGAGCCGAGTAGAAAAGTAGTTTGTGTATTGCTTTTGAAGTTAAGAGTTCTTTATTGTGTAATGTAAATTGCTTTCAACGACATTTCACCTCTAGTTTAATCTAAATACCGCAAATTACGAAACACCCGTTCAGATTTAAATTATAAAGTGTCAACTGAACTATTCATAGTATTAAATGACCAACCAGGTAAAACAAAACACCTACAACTTGAAAAGAAAAAGAACATTTGCATGACCGGCATAATAGCCATAACCAAGGGGCAAATAATAAGGATCCAAGACGCTCTACATATATGTATAGTGTGCGTATTAGTACTCATAATTTGCGTACTTTACACTAGTACCTAATCATAAAAAATTACCTTTCTAATATTTTCTTTTTATACATCTTAGGTGGCAAACAAGCTTACGGCCCACCAGGTGGTAAGTGGTCACCGTAGCCTATGGACGCCTGCAACACCAGAGGCATCACTTACGCATTGCCGACCAATTAGGAATAAAAGGAAGTAGGAAGGAGAAGGAGCGGGAAAGGGGAAAGAGGGTGATTGGGCCTCCGGCACTCTCACTCACTAAACGAAACACAACAGTAGGAACACTCCTATTTCACGTCGATATTCTGTGAGAGGATAGTCCTTCCCCGGTCGAACCGGCCCATTTATACTGAAATCAGCGAGGCTCTACTACTGTATTTATTTCTTTGTTCTTTAAACACTTCATAAATCATCCAATTTGGCGATCTTTCGCCACTGGTGTAAGCTGTCCCTAAGTGATGCTTAAAAATCCCAAGTGAATTCAAGCTAAAAAGTGGCAAGAAATGATTGCAAAATCTTTCTGAGCCAAGATACATTTTGGATCTTACAGCCAACGAAGTACGTAATTTGAAACCATATAGGAACAATTCTTACTGTATAGTAAGAAAATAATAATAATAACATTCTATCACATACACACAACACCATCTAGCCCAAACTAAGCAGAGATTGTTCTGTGGGTACTAGACAATGGATAAACATACATACCTATATACTTTTTTTTACATACATATTATACATAGAAACACCAAGAACAAGGCAAACATCCATGTTCATGCACACAAATATTTGACTTGTGCAGGAATCGAACCTGCGTCCTCAGGCATGGCAGTCAGTTACACTAACCACTACGCCATCGAATCGTCAATTACTTTTCAGGAAAGGGCTTATGAAGCATAAGTCCTGTCCTGAAAAGCAAAGTCGCAATAAAATCGGTTCATTCAATGTTTCATTAGTACAATATTACTATCACGAATAAATTCCATCTGCAATCCTTTCCGTTTTGTACAAAATAATTGCACAAAAAGGTAAAACGTTTAAGATTTTCTAGAGAAACTTATTTCTCTAAATGTAAGTCTGAGTGCAAGGTCTCTTTAGTGATGTACCTACTTCAAAAACTCGATAAAAATATTTTACATACATTTAATTGTTGGCATTCCATTCACTACTAATTGCCAAGCGGTGTGAATTCGATTCCCTAATAGAACAAAACAATGCCTAACATTTGCGAGAATTTTGAAATGGCTGCTAAGTAACCGAAACGTCGGGGATAGTGTAAATCTAAATAGTTTAATAATTTAAATAGTTTATTAGTAGTAAAGTTAGATAGTAACAGTAGTTTTCAAAATTATACAAATGTAGTGTTTTCAAATAAATTGAGATAAAATCCGTATAAAGTACTTTAATTTTAACGCTTTGTCTATTGTATTAATTTTCATAAATCCTTAAGCGATGTGTTTTGTTCTTCGTCCGCGTTAGCCGTCGAATCATCGAAAAATACTAGCCAAATACCATAGGTAATCTCAAATCTGTAACATACCTTAAATTTAAAAACCGTAGCTTCTGCGTAACACTCCTGACAACAGGTGGAAATGTCAACAGGTTCAATAGCCAGACGAAAAAGGTTAACTATATAATTTTTATTGGATAACAAGATGATAGAACACCGGTCCTAAAACCCTTGTCTAGCCACCTTTAACAGCGCCAACAGACAAATAATATGCTGACAAATACTTATTTGAAATTTTCGTAGCCATTTACCATGACATGTATTGTAAACGAGAAGATTAGCATAGTAGTAGTTACTGTATTTTATTTTACAGCCAATAAGACATAAAAGGAATGGTTTATGATGTCCTCAATCTCAAGAACTGACGCGTTTGCGGTAAAATTCTCCAAGAATTTTCCTTCAAAAGCATCGATGGTTTAATGGCCTTCAGCGTGAAGATATTTACATACTCCAAATAGTGTGATGGTAAATTACGTTTTACTGTTCACCTAAGAATATGAACTCATCAAACAACAAAATGCTTATTGCCACATTCTTCACAAACCAAGGAAGGCTTTCAAGGCGTAACGGTTTCCAATGACATTTGTTATTTGTTTCATAGTGTCTTAGTATGTCGATATGTACGTATGGTAAAGCCGACACTAAGGGAAAGAAATTGGATATCCAGCAATGTTAAGAACTCCGTAGTGACGTTGTGAAATGTCTGGGAAACATTCCGAGCCATACACAGTTAACAAAATTCCTTGCTTGTTCGTAACATTAAATCGTCTTTGCCGGCACGTAGTCTTGAAATATAGATGCTGGTATTAACAACGTTACTACGGCAAAATAAATAAATTTTGACCATTACTGTGACTTACAGTGCGGCACATTTTAGACCTTCTAGTTTATTATCTCATGTGCACACAAAGATCCATGTTTACATAGAAGTCTTCCCGAAGGTTTAGGCAATGCCTCAACATATCCTCGTCTCGCTAGTTGTCTAAAACTCTCAAATAGGACGTGACTCTCAATCAGCAAGCGCGCTTTGACCTACATATACCTACGTTCTGGACAATCGAACTAACCACACAAACAGGACTTTTAAATTAATTTTTAAAGTTGTATGTTGAGCCCCATAATTAATTATATATTTAAACCATTCCATATTTGAAAATATACGAGCACTTTTATTCTTAAAACTGGGTAATGTTATTTTTAATGTGATGACGAAACTTACTTTTTATTACAGTCTGCAAATGTGACATGGATTTTACACTGACGCCGTAACGAATAACTTCTAGCAAGAATAGGCTGTCACATTACTTCTCAAAGCGTCGTGAGAGGTATCTTACAGGATCACTACGAACATTAAGAGAATATGTAGCAAAACCCATCTAGTCTGTAATGGCATTATATGCGACGCCATGGCTGAGTCTTTGCGGTCTCTGCCTACAAATATAACTACGCTACAACGTTCAAACCGTATAAAGCTACCAAGAAATATCTGTGGATTATTGGATATGGACTGTGTATGATTTTATTTTGTAGATTTTATACGTATTACCTAAGACTTGTCTACTACAGCTTTAATAAAATGTCATGTCTAATTAAATAAAGGATCCAAAATATAAAGGGAATATATTATTAATATTGTTTGTAAAATCATAACTAATATAACAAGCACACAATTTAAATTATCTAAAACGTCGCGTCCGCATCACTACCACTTGCTAGAAGTTCATACCGTAGAACAGACGTCACATCCCACATTATTCGCGCATCTCGAATACCTGTCTTGAAAAACAGACAACAATGGTGCGACACTTCACACCTATTACGACGCACCCTGGCTCCATTCACATCTCTGACGCCACACACAATGATGCCAAACATAAATGTCAATAACTGTAGCGGCTCTTTCAAATATCGAACAATCTTCATTTTGTGCCAGTATTTGATATATTAGCCACGAATTAGTCGGCCAGTCCTTTTATTCGAATACATAATACCTTTGATACTATCGTATGGTATTCACAAGGTGACAAAGTAGTTACGCCCATGAGCCCAAAGCTTGCGTGTGGCGAGCTTGGGTGGCTCGAAGCTACAACTTGCGTGGAAAAGCACTTCAAACTAGTTTCAAAAGATGTTATTAATTTAAACGTGATACACTATACAATTTTCATTTTCCGGACGTGATTAATGAAATAACTTTGAATAATGTTCAACTTAGAAACTCTCGTTAACTGTGGTCATGGTACTTTCTTTTTGTATCTTATTTTAGAGCTTTATTTATAACCATCGTGAATTTACACTACACTAAATGTATTTCATTCTACACAATTTTATAATTATTCTTAGTGATGATGTATATAATATTAAAAAATATGTAATACATAGAATATTAAGGAATCGTTGTCAATTAAAATATATTTCAGTTAATGTTTTATTCGTTTAATTATGAATTCCCATATTTATTACAATTATTAAATTGCTTATATTTGTTAGAATAATGGTAAACGAGACTTATGGTAATAAAATGTTGATTGCCTATATACTTTTAATGATCGTGCTGTGTAGTAAACAACAAAAAATAAATATACGGAAACAACATGGCAGGAGGTGACTAGGCAGACATAAAACAATCATTGTCTTACCGCAACATAAGTTCATGGAAAATACCTCAAAGTAACAATTATGTGCATATATTTTGTTAAGGAAGCCATCAATAACGTCGTAGATCTGTCATCAGGTAGGCCAAACCACATAAGAATGGCCACCACCCACCGGTAGCATCATAGTTTGGTTTGCAACAATGAACTTGACTTAAATATACTTTCAGTCGAAGACAAAACGAAGCCGTTCAAAGCCATGTCTCTGGCCTCAATAGTCTTGTTTGTGGTTTTTGATTCAACACAGTAGCCATCATGGGGGTCGCGTTTTGCTACCGAACAGTAGTGCACTCTCTTTGTTCTTAGCTCGACATGTGGTCCATAATTGTGCGGTCGAATGAAGAATTTGGTACGGACCACAAATTGAGACTTACAAATTATTTTGTTAAGGAGTTCGAGGAAAGTATGCCTTAAAAGTAACAAGTAATTAACTGCAAATACGGGTGACGAAGGCCCTGATTGCGGCGGACGGTTATAAAACGACAATGCGCATCAAATCTTATGAACGTTGTTTTACTGCTGTAGATTTGAATTTTGAACTGAGAGTCGACAAGTCTTTTTACACCGTCTACACCAACTTAATACTACCGCTCTTGTATTCTAGATCTTACTTAATGTCCGCAAAATAAAGTTCAGATTGCTTTGTTTTATACTCAGTTATTAGATTTGCTAAGCGCATCTATTGAACTAGGTTTTAGAGGTATTACGGCGACCGTAAATGTTAATAAAACTTGAAGAGCTTCGGCAAATGTTCGAAGTTTGAAAGCCACAGTTTATTGTTTTTTTAACGACATCAACACTCGGTTTTATTGAAAACGCCCAGTTATACTTAGACAATTGAAACCATACGATAACAATAGAGGTACTGAATAATCATAGAGCCCATAAAGTTAGTGTGACTAAACACTGTTAGCTTGTAAAATTTGTTATGATATATTTGCTACGTCAAACAAGACTTCTATTACAAATATTGACTGGCAACTTTAGGTACTTGAAACGTCTTTTAGAAATCATTCCTTTAAAATAAGAAACAACGACTATATAGGTGTATATTTGTTTCATATTTTAAAAAATATGAAACAAATATACAAGACGCGTCAGGGCTAAGTGTCAGAAAACAGCGAACGAAATAAAATGGGTAGAATGCTTATTGAGTGACAGAAAATCTGAACGTAGCGTAAGAATTTCATGTTCCATTTCCTTTTTATTTTCCTTCGGAAATGAAAGAAGTATAAAATATTCCATATTGGCGGTAACTGCATTCTTTAAAGTAGTTTTCTTTGATCGTAAGTTACTATTTACTAGTGTATTTAAAACTGCACAGCTTTATTTAATGAAATGATAATACTCTACTAGAGTTATTATATTATTATAGTAAGTGTAGTTTACCGTGTCAAAACCTCATAGCCATAATAAACATATTGAAACGATTGCTATGCGAGATAAATAGTAATTTCAATAATATGATAGCTGGCTACATTTATCATGTGAGTTAGTTCTTATAAAATAGTGTGCCTTTGAACTTGTAAATTTAAAACGTAAAGTAAATTATGTAACCCTGATTATCAAAACCACTTCACAATTTAAAAGTCCGTAGAATGTCATAGTGTTGTTTCGAGATCAACTTGGACACACTTTGATATTAATTACCATTTGCATTAAGATTATCTTCTTTTAGTTGTCAATTTCCAGACATGAACTGTCATTTAAGAAGACACTTACATATAAACGTGTATTATATAATTTTAAATACTATTAATGACCTTGAACATAGCTCTGTCCTATTAATTTATAAATATAAAAGATTTAGCGGCTGAAGATCTTTAGCTACTCATAGGTCAAGTAGCCCATAAAATAATTGATTACGTTAAAATGTAAAACATTTTTAATACAAATTTATATTGTGGTTACCGTAGCTTGATTGATTGCAATATCTTTTGATATTGCGTGTAGTTCACTAGTGATATTTTCTACTATTAGTACATTATTTGAATACTAGCTTTTGGCACGGCTTCGCTCGCGTAATGTTATGTTAGCAACAGTACTTTTTAAAAATCAAATATAGTCTATGTTATTCTAGCATTCTAATGGTGAAATAATTTTTAAATCGGTTGAGTAACTAATTTTTGAGTTAAATCCTTACCAACAAACAAACAAAAATCGAAACTCTCTTTATAATATTAGTATAGATATGTTAGTAAATAAAACGATTTTTTTTAACGTTACGGAGGAAATGCTTTTTAATAGCTGTAAAACGATATTAAATCACATATAAGTATTGTTATTTTTGTATATAATGCAAATATGATGACAGCATATCACAATACAAAACAGTGATCATCACAAATTCATCTATTGGAAAAAAACAAATGACAATATCTGTCACGTTCTGTCGCCGTTCCGAGAACATAAACGGTTGTAAATCTATTTAATAGCTTGTATTTGAAGCTTAAACGTTTTTACTCAACATTTTTGGGTGCTACCTCCTACGGCTACAGGAGCTGAGCAGTAAAACAATAAAACTGTACTGTTGTACTCCCTTTATGCGTTCACACAATCGTTGACATTGGCCCTAACTGCCCTTCCATTGTTTCTGAATGACAAATGAAGACGTTGAACAACACAGTTTTGTAATTACTGATTTTCGAACTTAGAATTTCTTGCTACAAGTTTTATTCGATGTACCTACAAAAACAATTCCGAATTTTGAATTAGTGATAAAAGTCAAATGTATAAAATGTAATAAAATATATTGTAAGGTAATGCCTATTTGTGACAAAGTATCAAATTTAATACTATAAAAATAAGAGTACAATGGCTATCAAATCAAATCAATCAGCCTTTCGCAATCTACTACTAGATATAGCCCGCCTCCACTATGCGTCACAATACTCGGTGTGCTGCATTCAGTCTATCCTTGGTACGTTCTTCACATTGTGGCTCTACTTGGACAGCGGACGACTTACCTCTCCACTCCAGAATTAGTTTGCTACGATGACCATCGCAGCCAATCACTTTGGTTATTCGCTATGTCTGTTGGACTTGAGTTCTTTCTTTGATAGCCTCGTTCCGACGCGACATTTCTTCTTTTTTCTATATAGCAACTCAAACCATGGCATGTTTCAGCCACAAGATTTTCGTCGGCCTTGATGGTGTAGTGGTTAGTGTAACCGACTGTCACGCCTGAGGTTGCGAGTTCGATTCCGGCACAAGTCAAACATTTGTGTGCATGAACATGGATGTTTGTCTTGGTCTGGGTGTTTCTATGTATAAAATGTACGTATTTACAAAAAAAAAAGGATATATGTATGTTTATCCATTGTCTAGTACCCATAGTACAAGCTCTGCTTAGTTTGGGTTAGATGGTGTTGTGTGTATGTGGTAGAATATTAGTATTATAAAAAAAAAGTTTATTTGTAATTGAGACTTCAGCAGTCTGCATATAATGTCTTTGTAACTAGTTTTAATTTTAGCCCCGTCCTTGTAAGCTTAATGCTTGTGTTTGAAGTTGGTTAATCTTGGCAGTGCAATTAATGGTGATAAAATCCATCTCTCCATTCTAACTGGAAGTCTGAAGATGGGTTGTGGTTAGGCATGTGTACCGAATCTCTCATGTAACCACCATAAAATAAAAGCAACTGTACATAAGGTGAAATGTAATCACATAAAGCTAAAAAAAGTGAAAGGAACGTCCTTCGAGGTTATGCACACACGGTGTTCATAAGACACGCAAGAAGTTCATCAAATATAATTTAAACCACAAGCGTATCGTTACCACCTTGCTTAAACAGGCTAAGACCTAGGTAATTCGAATTACAGTACCTATGAATGCTAAGTAGTTTGTGAACAACGTTACAGAAACTGTTTATGATCAAATAACCTCCCAAGAGAATTATTACTGACACATTCAAGTATACACAAAGCGTAGCTATAGTTTAACCACAAATATATTGTACACCGTTAGTTTAAGTTAGCGTAAATTAAAACAGTCTTCTATAGGAATTGTTTAGTTATCGTAGACAGTTTGTATATACTTAATGTATGTATATTACGCGCCATATTTTAAGATCAAGGATTTTACAATGCGTCCGCGATGATTAAATCTCGGGTTAGATTCATAAGCCAAATAAGGTGTAATTAGGTTGTCTTATAAAAATACTCATAGAAGCACTTAGTGCGGAACTGTAGCTTGAAGATGGCAATAGATCTGCCCCCATAACGCGTGAATTAAAATCAGACCTACTTATTTTGTACGAAATAACTTATTTTAATTTCATTTAATAACTTACGTAAAGCGTGAGTTATTAAATTACATTAAAACAAGTATAAGTAAGTAGGTACAACATAATATCATCAACAGATGAGAAATCTCAGAATCTGAGCTGCTAATTGAAAAATCAGCACTAAGAATACTCCACGTAGATATCTCAGAACTGTCCACAATGTGCTCGAAGTAGTTACAAGTCAACGTAAGACACTTTCAGTGAGAAGCTGTTGAACAAACTTACAAAACTAGATCAGACTGTTCAACTTGTACCTGTCGATGTCACATCGATACTGAGAACGAGGAAGCTTAAATCATACATTTCACTTAGCTATTAAGTGCAATTACGAATCAAAATTATGTTTTGTATAAAATTAATTATAATTCTAAACACTAATCAGTACTGAACTTCTTTCTTCAGATTTATTCGCGTTGTTAATTTTTTTATCTTATTACTAGAGTAATAAGATAAAAAAATTAACAACGCGAATAAATGATTAGAATCAGCAAAGAAGCAGCGATAGCTCAGTGGGGAGACCAACAGACTGCAATGCAGAGGGTTTCGGGTTCGAACCCACGTCGGGAATCTCTGACTTTCGGAAGTTCTAACACTTCGAAATTATGTGCGTATTGATTGACAATTATCGACTGCTCCGTGCCTCGGAGAACACGTTAAGGCGTCCGTCCCGGCTGCCATGAACATCCATGGCAGTCATTATTGGGAAGTCAGTGCCCTCTTATATCCTGACACTGGTCTAGCCTTAGGGTATCGTTAGCCTTCGGGTTGCGGAGGTCAGGTGGCAGCCGCTTCGTGTAAAAACTGATACTGAACCGACCCCAAGTGACTTGGGCATAATAAAGGCTAGGGAGAAGGCTCTAATCCTAACTTCCTAACTAATATTATAAAAGCGAAAATGAGTTTGTTTGTTTGTTACCTTTCCACGCCTAAACCACTGAACCGATCATCCTGAAATATTGTATATACGTTGTCAGGTGTACAGAAACGAACATAGGCTACCTTTCATCCCGAAAAAAATTACTGTTCCCGAGGAAAACAACAATAACGTTCTTATGATAATAGGTGGCGCCACGTTTCTTTCGAATCATGATTGAATTATATTATTACAAGCAGAGTACAACTTGAATTGATAGTCCAATTCTAAATTAACGCGAGCGAAGCCGCGGGCCAAAGCTAGTGTTTTAATAAATACTAATTACGGTTTACTTCTATTTAGCTAGTCATTATAAAAAATATTTAGATTTAATTTTACACTTTCCCTGACGTTTCAGTTGCATTTCAGCAGCCATGTTCACGGGTTTTCGGTTGTATTGGTTGTCTTAATGTCTTGAATTGTAGTTATTTTATAGTACCTGAATATCATTTAATTATTGGTGTTTCTTTTTACGCAGAATAATAATATTATATTAATATTATATCACATACACACAACACCGTCTAGCCCAAACTAAGCAGAGCTTGTATTATGGGTACTAGACAATGGATAAACATACATATATACTTTTTTTTTGTAAATACATACATATTATACATAGAAACACCCAGACCAAGACAAACATCCATGTTCATGCACACAAATGTTTGACTTGTGCGGGAATCGAACCCGCGACCTCACATGTGGCAGTCAGTTACACTAACCACTACGCCATCGAGGCCGTAGTATCTTGAAGTCTCAAGTCGGGCACAATCCTGTTCCAAACACTACTAAGGTCCAGGCACACTCCGAGGTCCAGACACAATCCGGGGACCAAACACAATCCGATGAATTCCATACAATGTTTTTGCATTGTATCTAGATATGCTTCTATTGACTCATTAAAGCTTAATCAATAATCTCATGACGCAGTACACAGATTCCTGCATAAACTATATCTTCAAGAGGACGGTGAAAATTACGTGGTTATGCGGCGCTTTTAACGTGTTAGCTGAGGGGAGAGCTTGCTTGCCATAATCCTTAAATGGTGCGCCTTGATTCTTAACAAAATACGTGCCAGCACTTTGATAGCGTTCTAATTTTAAGATGTGGCTATTACGCTTGTCTGACTATTACGTCGATATTTATAGTACTAATATAACTATCAATCACTATCTTATCTTATGTGGGGGCCAGTCAGTGCAGACCGGCGACACTTCGACCCAGTAGGATCTTTTGTGTCGGCACTCTCCCAATAACAACTGCCATAGATGTTCAGGGCAGCCGGGACCAACGGCTTAACGTGCGCTCCGAGGCACGGAGCAGGCGATAATTGTCAATCAATACGCACATAATTTCGAAAAGTCATATAACTTTCGAAAGTCAGAGGTGCGCGACGTGGGTTCGAACCCGAGACCCTCTGCATTGCAGTCTGTTGGTCTCCCCACTGAGCTATCGCTGCTCTTGTCAATCACTATAGTAATTATAAAAAAAAAAGGAAATGAAATAACACTAGCAAATATATCGAATAAACAAAAGTAATAGTAATAGTAGGTAAGTTACACAAAAATTTTTGTCACGCTCTTAGTTTTTAGTTTTGCCAACATTAGACGAAGTTGGTTTAGTTGTTTTATATTAGAAGTACGAAGAGGTATGTTAAAGCCGCATTTCGCTAATTATGACATATTGTCACAAATTGTAGACGGCGACCTTATTATGTGCTATTAGCATTAGAGCTCAAATCCAGATTCAGTGCTTCTTCCGAAATTATCTTGATAGAGAAAAACCTAATAACCCTGTGTCCGACGCGGGCATCAAACCAACTTAAGACCTTATGCACAATAATCGCATATATGAAATGTAGCAAGAAATTATCGTATACCTTTAATACTTTGGCTACTATCAACTTATAAAGAGGCATTCATCTTAAATTAAATGCTATTTATAAACAATACTTAAAATAGAAACAATATATTTTAGCCCTGAAATCCTTAAGAAATAGGCCTACCCTCTTGTCCGTAATCTCAGAAATGTAAGCAGAATTCTGTTATCATGAATCCACATTTTGTCTCTGAGCGCTTAAATGCCAACCTTGCCCATTATCATTTCAAAGTATGACAATTTTATATAAGTATAGCTGTTACCTGCGACTTCGTCTGCGTAGATTTTAACTAAAAAGTGTTTGTCGCCGCGGAGCCCAACTATATTTCTCTGCCCAAGTTACTTAAATGGCGTAGTTTTTATAGTGTAAAGCTAGATAATAGCATGGCTTACTCAAAAACAACATTTAAATATGCGTCGTTAGATTACACGCTGTCACAGAATGCGTAAGAAAAATAAAGATTCACAGCTCCTCCCCCGTAGGTGATAGCGTGATAATATATAGCCTATATGTTGACCCGACCTGTTAGTAATATTCATGCAAAATTTGAAGTAAATCCATGCAGTACTTTTTGAGTTTACAATACAAACAGACAAAAATTCTAAAAACTATATTTTTGGCTTCGATATCGATTGTAGATCACGCCCCAAGTATTCTTTTAAAAAGTATTCTATGTACAGTTTTGACTTTCCTACGATTTTATTATATGTATAGATAAATATAGGTATAGTTGGAATAATGTAGGCACATATTTTGTATATTAAAAAATTTGTTATAAAGCCTTCAAACATTTACATGTTGCGGCGCAACTTATTTTTACTTTAATTTTGTTTTTAATGTTTTACCAGCTAGAAAGAAATATAAATAATTTACCCTTGTCCTCCTGTCAGAATAAATTTAACTAGCTGACCCGCGCAACTTCATCTGCTTGACATAAAAGAATATTGCCCGTTTTTTTTGAGATAAAAGAATATTGCCCGTTGTAGCATGAGGATATAAAGCCTATAGTTTTCCTCGATAAATGTACTATCTAACACTAAACGAATTTTTCAATTCGAACTAGTAGTTCCTGAGATTAGCGCGTTCATCCAAACAAACAAACTTTGCAGCTTTATAACATTAGTATAGATTATCCGTAATGTCGCATTGAAAAAATGTACTAAAAAATGTTAATATAATCAAAGGGGAATGCCTATTCTTCATACTGTCTCAGGCCAAAGATGGACATCAAAAATTACTATAAAAAATGAGTGTTAAGATCTTAACAGTATTACATATCTTAAAAATATATTGAAATTGACGCCACTCTTTTAGAAATACCTATAAAAAAATATATATTGGGTTTATTTTTCTATATGAAAATGTGTCTGGCTGTGAGATAATTAAAAACATCTCTTTTCTCACTACTCTATTATTTAATTATGATAGGAGGAGCGTTTGTAATATATTTTTATCCAGTTATACTTAATAGGGTTTGAAAAAAAACACATTTGTTATTTTAAACGTCTATATTCTCTTCATTGTCATATACTATTAACAAATCATCTATAAAAGGCGCAAAATATATTGGACTCATATCTTGCCCAATAGACTTACTCTTTTTAACTGTTTTTTGTAAATTGCAGTGGCGTCAATTTGAATGAAAGTAAAAACATATTTTTTTACAACAAAATCAACTGGAAAGTATTTTTTCTCTAGCCTCTTGTTCACTCGTGGCATCAGATGGGCGTTCCACTTTGTATAGAAATATGGTCTCGTCATTATTTCATTAGAAATTATTTGGTAATGTTAGCCAAATCATTTCTACAAACTATCCCGTAGTAACAAACAGAATTCACGCTCAACAGATTTTCCATCCTACATATTGTTAGTCCACTCCAATCATATTATGTATACACCGTCAATCAGTGTCAACAAAACAAAGAAAATCACCTTCTAAAGAAGCCATTAAACATAGCACCTCAATAAAGTGTTTGTAAACACGCAAAGCCCTCCAGCTGCGAGGTGTTGCTCGCTGAGCCTAAGACAATGTGCAGCACTAATGGCTACCGATGACTCACATACTATAAATAAATCATTGTTACTGTACTGCCGAGCTTACAGGAATCACGAGCAATTGTTGTCCGCTCTATGCTAAACCAGACTAATAATTTCTTCAAAACAAGGCATGCTACATTCGCGATAAAGGGTCACAGTATGACGTCCAACTAAATGTTGAAAGTTAGGCTTTTGTTGATTAGATAACAAAACGGCGTGTCGACACCCTCGTATCTATTATTTAGTACTGTTTCAATTCCTTTACAGTCAATAGACAAAAAGTTGAAAGAATGTTACCCTTTGTGATGCTCGCTTTAAAACGATAATGAAGGCCGTTATTTATAAATTATTACTTATTAGTTTCGCCGTTACAAACATCCTAGAAATCAAAAGCAATTAAAATGCACTAAAGCAAGCTACTTTCAAAAATATGTCACATTTATAAACAAGTGATGCGCTAAATGAAAACAGTATGCAAATTAACAAGGTTGCCTGTATTCCAGAATTAAATACACATGACATTTCAGTGAAATTCAAATTAACAAAAGCTGAAAGGGTTTATGTATTTACACAGCTCGATACATACGTGTAGGTATAGAAACATAGGTATGCCTGTTGGCCAAAGGGGTATATAGATAGAATGTACGGGTTTGCGTTTGCTATCAACATAAAATAGTTACTTATTTTATTATATTATTATTTTTGAGAGCAGCGATAGCTCAGTGGGGAGACCAACAGACTGCAATGCAGAGAGTCTCGGGTTCGAACCCACGTCACGCACCTCTGACTTTCGGAAGTCATATGACTTTTCGAAACTATGTGCGTATTGATTGACAATTATCGCCTGCTCCGTGCCTCGGAGAGCACGTTAAGCCGTCGGTCCCGGCTGCTATGAACATCTATGGCAGTCGTTATTGGGAGAGTGTCGACACAAAAGATTCCACTGGGTCGAAGTGTCGCCGGTCTACACTGACTGGCCCCCACATAAGATAAGATAAGATACTTATTTTATTAACTGGGCATGAGATTCTTTTCAAGGCATATACCAAAAATAATATTTAACGTTTGATGAAAACGTTTTAACATAGTGTATTCAGCATAAACAAAAAGATGATAATTCAAAATTATGCAACTAGTTAACTAGTGAAGGTCTGTGGAAACGCGCAAAGTTAACGACATAATGTCGATTAAGTCGATTGCTTTTATTACAAAAAGCAGAGTCAACTTTTTATCAGATATTTCGTATTTTACTGAAGTTGTAAAATAAAAATCATGAGATTTAGCACGTCTGCCGCAGCTCAATCCTCAATCGCTCGTTTGTGGCATTTTAAATCCGCTTCGTTGTGATATTTTTAGCTGAAAAAAATATTTTATTTTAGTCAATATTCCACAAAAACTAGGAAACTGTGTTGACTTTTTTGGTCGAGTGATCAGTGGACATGCACGACTTTCGCATTTGATGGAAACTCTGTGGACACTCGGAATGCCGCCGAATCATTTCTCGTGAGAACCGATGGCGACCAGCGGCAAGTGCCGTCGACAAATATTTTTGGGTGATTGTAAATTTTTGCTAAGCAAATGCTTTCGATACGCTACTAAATAGCTTTCTTGAGAAGTAAATGTCATTTAAAATGTTAAATGTTATTTCATTAGAAACTTGTGTCCTGAGAATTGTGTCAAGCCTTGTTTGTTTTGCTTATTAAAACATGTACCTCACTTAAAATTGAAATTTGAATGGTTATTGCAACATCAAAGGTGATTAAAATCAAAAACTACTTTTCATCTAAAATTGACAATTGAACTGTTATATGTATCTCCTTTCATTTCCAACATCAAAGAATAATTTGCCTACCTAGGCACGTGGGGGCTTAAATATTGGTAAAATCCAGAATCTCTCTGTGAAAAATCTTATGTAATTGACAACAAACAACAATGAACAAACAAAAAAATTAATTACACAATCTATTGATGTTGGCGAGACAGTTTTTAGCAAACAACCTGTCGCAGCGTGCAGTGGACACAGCTCAATCAGGTAGCGACAGTGTGTCCAATGTTCTTCGGGTCGGATCGTGACACGTGCGTGCATTATCCGCTGTGGAAATCGATCCGGTACCGATAAGATTTTTCCGAAAAACCAAAGCCGACGCCCGATTACCGTCGTGACGATCCCCACCACCCCTCAATCCGAGACCCACGAAGCACCTGCGATCATACCCGCTATAACTGTCGCTGGTTTTGAATGTTTAATTGCCGAACAGTTAGCCCGTAATTCAATTTTGTGATTTTTCGTTCTCACGCAGTGTGAGAACAATCATCTAGAGAGTTTTACATGTTTTAGTAGTCGTTAGATACGATTACCGCTGTCCGATACGCAAATACAAGATTGGTATGTATTTATAACATACCGGAAACTGAGAACGCGGTTCACATAACTATTATTATGTACCACGGTGCTAATTCGATTATTGATACCATTTATTTTAAAAGTTTTCATTTACTTGTCGTATATAAACTTTAGTAGCCGACATTGTAAAAACAAATTGTGCAAATAAATATGAATGCATATCGTATTGTCTCGATTATGAATATAAAATATCGCAGGCATTATTTTGCTGTCCCTATTCTGTTCGTTTCTATTGGTTATTAATAGACAACAAAGCGAGCAACGAATAAAAGAATATTTTTGTAGGGTAGACAGTTAAATTATGTACAGTTCCAGTCAGCATATCATTTTTAAAATAAAATGGGAACATTAGAAAAATTTGGTTAGAAAGCATTTAGGTATCGTTATTTAAAACGTATAACTAGGTGCAAGCTAAATAATAACATCTATTTGCTCCTAGCTCTATAAAAACACAACTTCAATTACTGTGGGTATGTCCATCTTAGACGCGCAATTTCTATATATCGTTGATGATTCATTATTGAACTAAATGCTTTTTATTGACTTATTTTTGGTTGGCAAGCTAACGTGAGCAAGGATCATCCGTTATAATGATCGCGGTGGTAGTATTTAAGCATTATTTCTCGTCGCCTAATTAGATCCGCTTTCCGGAACTTATGATAAGTAAATTCTCTAAGCTTGATGTAATAATATCTAATGCTAAATAACAATATGTAACGTCCAAACATTAGATAAGTCTGAATCTCAGCTTTTAGACTATAATAATGAAAGACCATCCAAATAAAAAGTCATGAATATAAATGTTAATAGACTGAAAGATAGAGGTTCGCTGATAAAAGATGGATGTAGGTTGTAGGGAATTATGTGCCAGGAAGAAGAAAAATGAGTTAACGGTGAGATGACTACTGATTCGCTCGCGTAAATGTAGGTTAAGGTTAATTTTCTTTTCCTCGGGAGCAGTACTTTTTACTGGATGTAAGGTACCCTGTGCCCTTTTCTGTACCCCTGACAACGTGTGTGCTATATTTCATGATTAATCGGTCGAGTAGTTAAGGCGTGAAAGTGTAACAAATAAACTAACAAACTGACATTCGCATTTATAATATTAATTAGGATTTCTGTAGCATCATGATGGCTACAGCATCAAATGCCATAGGCCACATATTAAGTTACTTCTTGTAAATGTACATCGAAGTGAATCCCAGTACAGTAATTAGCTTTGTTGAGGAGTGTGTTGCATAGCGAACTATTGTCACTGTTAATGTTATATTACGTCAGATATGCCAATAATTAATTATTGTTTGTACTATGAATTTAGTCGTGAATATCGAACTCGCCGGAATCTACAGTGGAATTTCTGATGAATTACAATAGGTAGTTAGTCTGTATCATATGTCTAAAATTGATTGATTTCTTTTAAATTCACAATTTTTCAGAAGACCTAATTAAATAAAAATAAATCTATATTTATGTTTTTTATATTTTAAATAAAATAAATTTTAACATATTTTTGAGTAGCGGCTGATGCCTAAGCTAAGATAGTTAACTTAATATCCTGTAATCTAGGCATCAGCGCCTAATAATCGCAGCTACTATGAAAGCAGTGGAACATACATACATACATACATAGATTCACGCCTGTTTCCCAGAGGGGTAGGCAGAGACTACGGATTAGTACATTTTTATACCGTGATATAAAAAAAATTACAATAAGTACTCCATTTTTAATATATACTATACGTTGGGTCCTGAATAGAAATCTATTTAAGTTTCTACTGTCTGGGATACGTAATAAATATGATTATCGTATTATGAGAGAATTTAGAGACCATGGTAACCGTACCATAAAGGAATCGATACCATTTGCCCGGGTTTTCCTTATTCCACTAATAGCACAGTGCCTACATACATATATCGGAATAATATAACACCCCGGCTAGACTGCACGGGGCGCGTAGTTAATTAAGTAGTTGCCTCTCGACTGTGACTACGCCGAGTATTGTGGGTTTGATCTCCACACAGGACTAACATTAGTGTGATCCGTAAATAGTTATATTGAGTTTGAGAGTTCTTATTGTTTGTTGTTTTAATGTTTTTAATGTCGCAACACAGGAATAATAACTATAGCGAATGTTGTCTTTTTAAAAATTAAAGCATTCAGAATATTTGTATCCTCAAGTCTTATATAACAAACCATATTTTAAACCCACAAACGAACGCTTTATGCCATGATTTTTTTACTAAAAATACAAGAAAAGAACACACTGCCGTACAGAATCACGTGTTGTAACTTTTCTTGCGCACAATAACACGTGATAATGTGTGACTACCGCAGAATGTGGTGACGTATTAATCCTTATTCATATTCATGTGGGCCTCATTGACATACAGTAGGAGCATTGAGGCTTCACAAAAACTACATCCGCCTCCACAAACAGTCCACGCCCAGTTTTTCCAACAAACTTGATTCGTCATGTCCAATTAAAATGAAGCCACGACTTTTCTCATCGGCGTTCGTGAATTTTAGATTAAATTTAAATAGGATAAGAAACTGTCCGGTGAAGTTAGATTGCGCTTACGCTAATTTATAAGCGTGTGTGGTACGCAGTTAGGATAAGAAACTATTTGGTGAGGTTAGATTGATTTACGCTAATTCTATGCGTATGAAGTGCCTAGTATTTTTATACACAAAAACAACGGGTTGCACTCCGGGAGTGCCGGCAGAAGTGAAAACTTGAATATTAACGTTGTGCATTTTTGATATTTTTGAAATGGTTAGGGAATAATTTTGCACGAATTGCTTTAATTATCTGTATAGAAGTACTATCATTTATGTGGTAAAATACAATATTCATTTATTGCGCTATCGTACACAAACATGACAATTCGCCCTCCGTCTTACGAATTTTCGATCAGGTCACGTGTCCTGACGCGAGTTTGACAATTCTCCCTCCGTCTTACGAATTTTCGATCAGGTCACGTGTCCTGACGCGAGTTTAACATTTTTTACCCATCACAAAAAAGTGCACAACGCCGCTAAAGAAATTTTCACTTCAAAATTACGACACAAATATATAGCACTTTCGACGTCATACGGTTAGCTTAGCTTGTTATATCAAGGGTATTACTCAAGTACCCCAAACGTAGTTGCGTGAAAAAGTGCTCTTATTTGATTAATAAACGAGCAAAAGTCAAAGATAATATTTTAATACAATTAGTACAATTATTATTCTGTTTTACGGAACACTTTGATGACTATTACCAAAAAATGTTAAATGTATCTATAACTAGATTTTGCCCGTGGCTTCGCTCACGAAAAATTTAGATTAGGTTATTAACAGTACCTTTTTCTAAATGAAAGGTACCCCATGACCTTTTCTGTTCTCGTGACATGTATGCATGTATGCGAAATTTCATGATGATCCGTCGAGTAATAAAAGCGTGAAAGTAAGGTAAATAAACTCACATTCGTATTTATAATATTAGTTAGGATTACTTAAATCAGTTAACGCACCTAACTTATACAAGTGCATGAACATGGATGTTTGTCTTGGTCTGGGTGTTTCTATGTATAATATGTATGTATTTACAAAAAAAAAAAGGTATATATGTATGTTTATCCATTGTCTAGTACCCATATTACAAGCTCTGCTTAGTTTGGGCTAGATGGTGTTGTGTGTATGTGGTAGAATATTATTATTATTATTATTATTATAAGTGTTTAATAGCTGAAAGCACTTAACTTTTATCTTTAGAATATGGGTACGCGTGTATATTCCCGAAGGAGTATTATACTCACATTTTGCCAGCTGTTTTAGGTCCTACGTAATAGAAGCGAGTCTATTGTCGTCCACATTCAGACTCTGTGCTCCTATTAAACAATGTCTAGTTGTAAACAGTAGACTTACCCTGGATTCGAACCCAAGACCTTACGATCACATTCTATAATAAGCGCTAATATATGCATTGGGATCAACGAAGCACTAAATCTTTATGAAGTTGAATAATATGACGAACTGATGCCATAATCTTGCTTTTATAATCGTCCCACGCTAATATTTAAAAGATAGCTATCGCTACATGTAAAGACTGGTTTATTTTTTCGATGCTTTACTAATAAACTGGTTTTCGACAAAATCTCCGACGATGTTTTAACGAAAATATATAAGTGTATAACTAAAGTAACTTTTATAATCTTTAATCATAGTATATGCTTCGTATATTAGTGTAAGTTGGATTTGGTATAAGTACAAGTAACAAGTATGTATATTCCATTATTAGAACTATATTATTTCACCCACAGTTCGGAAAATATCAACCTAATAAGGGATATAAGGAGTTATTTTGTTACTTTTAACTAAAATTATGGTTATCCTGAAAAGCAATCCTCTATAACTTTGTCCAATGCAGAATCGTAACCCAAAAATACCGAACACCCGCAAAGCCAGGGATATAAACACACAAAATTCAACTGGGTTGTAGGATCAGCGCGATCTTTTTATCAATTTACCGTCCATGCTCCAGTTTTGATAATATCGCCACTGAATATAAAATCAGATTAATTGGATCGAAGCTGTTATATTTTCAATCAAGTAAGTGGCTTAGACCAGCTTATTCCATCACGGCAGAGCACGTGAATGTTACTTCATAATCTTATTTTATTATTGTTTGCATATTATTTATATTATGACATTAGCTTCTACTAAATGCAAATTATTGCCTTTAATGAACTGGAAGTGGGACGAACACGTCCACAAGTTGCTAATTACTATGCAGATGTTAAACGAAATTCCAGGGAAAATGTGAATGCTGTCCACTTCAACATTATACTGTTGTATTAGCAATCTTTCATTACTTATTGTGTACAAACTTTATGCAAAGTACCTCAGTGCCACACATGAGTCAATGTGGCACTTACAAATTTAAGGTTATTTAAATTACTTACCTTACAAAGGTGGAAATTGTTGACGTTAAATAGATTTGTGAATACTTCACACTAAGCTCATTGTGCATTAGGATTTAACTGTTATAAGCGCACATAATACTTAACATTTCAATGTTGTTATTTACATTCTTATCCAAATTTGATGAATCTGTGGCACTGACGAATGTCGTCGTCGAGTCAACGGCGCGGTTCCCACGCGTGTGCCTTACCGAATACTTTTTGCGTTCAACAATCCGTTTTTGTGGTAAAAACCTGACTGAAATCACGTTTTCCATTCAAACTTTACTATGTACCTACGCCTTCCGCGTTCACCGATCGAAGTGACCGCTTTGACATTTCGACTGATGCTGACGATCAGTAGCTGCACTGTTATAAATAGCACACTGTGTTTTCAATAACTATAATCAAAAGCAATTTCATTAATATAAAAAATAATTAATAAACCCGTGTCATCATACCTATTTATAACATAACTTACGTTTTACATCGAAAGATCTAACTGTTATTGATATTGAATGCATAATACAGATAACCTTTTACAATGTTTTTGAACAACAGAAGACGTCAATACCATTAGACAAATGTTGGGTTAACAAGCCAACTTAACACGTTTACAAGACCTGTAAATTTTATGATAATTATTTCTTTTAACAAACATTACATTATCACGCTGATGGCAAAATATTAGAAATGATAAATATAATTCAGTAAAATCATCTATTACATAAATTAAAAAAGAATTCGTTCTTGAATACGTGACAATAGTTTAATATCCTATTTTTCGTGTATAATATAACATTTCAATAAATTTTATTACCTGCAAACATCCCTTCAACCAAAATACTGAAATACTCGTGTGCCTTATTAATTCGGATCTCTACAGAAAACGCTAGATCGACTTATATAGAGCGCAAAAGCTGGTAACACAGATACATTTTATATTTCTACTTGCAATAAGACGGTAATGGTAGTAGTAGTAAAGGTATAAAAATAGACACAACTAACAATTTCCCGAGAGATGTACCCGGATAAAGGTGAACAGGAGATAAACTTATATTTTATATATGTGTCACAGACTGCTTTGATGGCGCTGTAGAAATAAACGCGACTGCTCGTCTCCTGCACACCAATTGTCTTCACACGAGAGAGTCGGGCCCCAGTCGGGCAACTTTTTATGTGGTTTTATTATCAGCTCTGTATAAAACCGTCCCACTGCTGGGCACGGGCCTCTTCTCAATGTGCGAAAGGTTAGGCCATAGTCCACCACGCTGGGCCAGTGCGGGTTGGCAGACTTCACATACATCTTCAAAAACATTATGGAGAACTCATAGACACGCAGGTTTTCTCACGATGTTTTCCTCCACCGTTAAAGCGAGCGACAATTAAATATTTAATAGGCACATAACTTCGAAAAGTCAGAGATGCGCGCCTTGGGTTCGAACTCGAGACCTCTGCGTGGCAGTCCAACGGTTTCCCACTAGGCTATCGCTTTTATTATTTATGTGGTTTTGCTGTTATGGAATTCTCAGCATGGAGTCTGGAACTATGCCCGGTAGACGGCAATAGGCGGACCTAAAACACATAGTCGGCAAAATATGGGGGGAAAACACCTCTGCATACCTCTTTAGGAATACAAGCGTGACAATACGTAGCGGTGTTGTGAAGCCTTCCCACGATCCCTTAAAACCTTTTAATTTCATGAGCGAGAACTACATATTATGTATCGCGTTGATGTATTCTTGTGCATGCAATGACAATGCTTTAAAAAATGTTTCTAAGGCTCTATTGGTTGTATTTCTCTCGACAGTAACACTGCATTTCAAGCCACTAATGTAATTAATATTTTGGTTAGTAATAATCCGCGGTATTACGTCTAGATAAATTTCATGTTAATTATTAATTCCTAGCTAGAAAACAATTCGAAAGCTCACAGCAAAGAAAACCCACTTTTTGCATAGTTTATTGTTTTATCGTGATTGGATCGAGCTTGTCTCCTATCAAAATAACTTGTGTATTGAACCGTTTGCGTCGACTGTCGACCGAACCGAACTTAATGCTAAATTGATTGCAGCATGTGCCGGTAAAGCCTCGCTGGGGAATACTATAAAATGATTGAAACTACTTACTGCGTCTAGCTAACTACAGCTAGACGCATTAAGTAGTTTTGGCCTCGGCAGTGGCCTCGCCAACTAGAAATCGAAAGACTAAATGACAACCCATAAAACCAGTAAAATTATATCAACCTTCATTAAAACTATATCAGGCTTCCTCTCGGTGTGAGAAGGATTAGGCCATAGTCCACCACGCCACGGTAGCCTAGTGCAGGTTGGCACACTTCACATATCTTTGACAATATTATCAAGAACTCTCAGACATGCAGGTTTCCTCCCGATGTTTTCCTTTATCGTTAAAAAACAGGACTCAAGAAAAATATAATTTCGATAGACGTATTAATGCAGTTCTTACAACACCAAGAACTTTACACCGACAAAACGCAGATCGATACGTTATCAGCTCCAAATCTTCCCTGCTAGCAGCAGAACGTCTCTATACCGACACAAGAATCCTTCATACCCAAAGAAATAGACAAACGTGTATTACACACAGTTTACGCTAGCTATAGATAGCTATGGTAAAAAAAAACACGTAGGTATGCAAAGCTAAGCCATCTTCTTTTCATAAATCTATACTAATATAATAAAGCTGAAGAGTTTGTTTGTTTGTTTGAACGCACTAATCTCAGGAACTATTGATTCGAATTGAAAAATTCTTTTAGTGTTGGATAGCCTATTTATCGAGGAAGGCTATAGGCTATATAACATCACGCTACGACTCACGGGGGTGGCGCTGTAACTATAAACGTGGGTGAAACCGCGGGCACATCTAGTAGTAACATAAGTGGGCTTTATTTTAATACAAATTGTTTTTAGTGTCCTACTGAACTCTCAAAAGACCAAAATCTCTAACAAATTTTGCTAATAACAAACATATCAATATTTTAATGAAGTAGTAAGAAACACTCTGTCTGTTAATCGTGGTTTCTATTATCGTATTTTAATGTTGCAATATTTATGTAAAACCAGGTTGATTAAAACTAGCTCTCTCGCGATATGTTTCACAAAACAGAAAATAATTGAACACAAGGAAAACTGAAACACGCCATAACTATCTGTCACATAGTTGCACAAATTTTAAAACCGACCCTCAATTCCACATCCATTGCGCCGTCCATTCAGTTGAAAGCCTTTCCATTACTGTGTATTCGTAATAATCTCCCTTTGCAACTTCAATCTGTGGAAAATTTAATGAATGCATGTTACTACCACGAAATGAATATGCTGCAATATTCAAACAGGGTTTATCTTCAAGACTATTATGCATACATGTGTGGAGTCTGCATACGACTGCCAAATTACTCCCATGCAGTGCTGAAAGACAGTATTCACCATTGTGAAAACGTACGATTAATTTGGTAGCATTCTCGTTAATGTATGCGACGTCTCCACCCACAATCGACCAATTGTGCAAAACGAGTGGGCCGTGGCATATGTATTTAAATAAGCGAAACTGTATATATGATATAATTAAAACAATGTAATTAAGAACTATGTAGCTTTACGTCATTAGGAATGGAGTGAGTGCTGTGTGGGCTATGTTACCGATGTAGACCTAGAAAATGTCTGTATTATGACTTAAATGGCCAAACAAAGGACTGGCCATAATAAACAATGAAAATACTATAGTTGCCTTTAGTATTTTGGCTTTTACTCAATAACTTAATTTTTTTATATAATATCTGCCCTGTTTAAAAACTGCGCCATTGCTGGGCACCGGTCTCTTTTTAGCATAAGAAGGGTTAGGCATAGTGCACTACGCGAGCCCAGTGCGTTTGTAGACATTACAGATCTTGTAGAACACTATGGAAAACTTTTTGACTTGCAGGTTTCCTCACTATGTTCTTTCACCATTGAAGCGAGCGATAATTAACAATTTAATACGCACATAATGGGATCAATCTTGGAACCTCTGCGTGGCTATCTATCCACTTGGTTTATAACTTAGAACCATTAGGTATACCTATCTAGTAAAATACATATGAGCGTGCGTTTAATTTCCAAAACATGCGCGAAACATTTCAAACATGCAAACAAAAGAAATCCTTAAACAATTTTTCGGACAATAACTAAAAATCACGGCAAATTTAAATCTAAAACATTGTGGCACTCCTATAAACTGAACTCTAACTAATGCTATAATAATTTGAATAATCAAGCATTTAGCTGTTAGTTGTCTCGGCAGTCTTACCCCGCAATCCCTTGCACGAACTAAACCAATTAGTACCTTCGTTAGCAGATTGTATGAATTAGCTCTAGCAAGTTTGTGAATGTACTAGGTGGCTTTTCAGCCATTGGCAATGACAGAAACGCCTCCTAAATAACACATAAAATCAAACACAGTTTAAAACAGAATGGAAACAAAACTATAATTCGTTAACTTTAAGACAGTTTCAGCTCACATATTTGGTATTAACACTTTTGGTATTCTCAATAGAAAACCACTTCCGTACTTCAGTCTTAAAAATCAATGTGACCGGCTTATGTGCCATAAGATCATAATTAAAATTACCACGACTATATCACCTTTGCACTACTAAACTGCAACTTAGCTATATGTTCAGAGCAGCTGTGTTTCTAATATAAAGTTTGCTTCTAATAAAATACGTTTACTATAATATGAACACTCTAAAGCCTCTTATACCGTGCGGATAAGCTGCGCAAGTTATTGCAAGTACTCGCACGGACTGCATGCATTTTGTAGTGTGTGCACGCTAACTGCATTAAACATGTATTTTTACAATCTGTGGCTGTAAAATACTGGCCGGCGATTACAACTATATTGCCCGCTTAAAAACCCCTTTACTTACGTACGTAGTCTGGGCTAATACTTTATACATGTGGACTACATGCATAAGATGCAAGTGCGGACAACATGCCAGCACATACACCGTATACCAGCGGCATTATTTTTAAAAGGATTGACAATATTTATAAAATACAGTTATACTTATTCTGTATCTGTTCCTTTCACTGGAAAAATGTTATCTCTACCTTGAAATGAGGTTCTAGTATCCAAGTACCCAGCAGAAAAATCCAATTACAGCTTCACATACTGCAACTTGAATCTCTGTAAATATGTTAACTGACCGATCCAGTATTTACGGAATTTGCTCTCGTCTGAGCGTCTGCAATAATGAATTCTTGAAATTATGCTTTAGTTTTTACATTTTGTATAACGTAAAACCAGCCATGTGTATTATTGGATTGCTAATATACAAGCATTTAGGTCGCCTATCTATCTTTAAATGGATAAACAGAGACGTGTCACACAAACATTTCGTCGACTAAGTGTAGATCCTATATATTTGATAGATAATACACAAGTTCAGAAAACATGTCGCTATTGAGCAATTTTCTAAGGAAATCGAACAAAGCTTTGCTTTGCTTTTAAATAATGTAACTATAGACTGTAGCGCATATGCTTATATAATTGATACTTGCTGATTCAAAAACCTTTTTCCAGATATTAAACTACTAACTAGCTATACCTGCATCTCGATACGTAAAATACCTTCTTCTAAATTAACATACCTACATTTTCATTTCCGAACCAATTTAAATAAAACATGTATTAAATATTAGCCTAACCTTATTTTGCAGTATATCACCGAAAACCATATCATAATAAATCAGCTATTATTATAGGACACACTCAAACGACAACACACCACATACGCAAAGTCTATGTATGATTTTGTTTATGTATAATTATTATGTTTTGTATAGCTTTATAATCTATACTATTATTATAAAGCTGAAGAGTTTGTTTGTTTTTGAACGCGCTAATCTCAAGAACTTACTAGTCCGAATTGGAAAATTCTTTTAGTGTTAGATAGCCCATTTATCGAGGAAGGGTATAGGCTATATAAAATCGCGCTACAACCAATAGGAGCGGAGCAGCAATGAAAAATGTTGCATAAACGGAGAAAATTCTCTTATGTGAAGCAGACGAAGTTGCGCGGGTCAGTAAGTGGCATTTCTGTACATTAGCATAATAAATTAATTCAATTTGAATGTATGCAACAGTGCAGGCAACTGGTAATGGCGTGTGATTGTTAATGGTCATTAAGTGCAGAGTGCGTCGGCTGGAGGCAGGAGGCAGGAGTGTATTATAATAATATACTTTTCGTGAATCATCAAATATAATACAAAACTTCGTTGTAGGTTTTGTTTGGTCTGAAGCTTTTATTTTGTGCAAACTTAAATAAATCGGTTATCTACTAACTTCGACTTGTCCAGCCACAAGTTGTATTGAGCATCTCTTGTAAATAAAGTTCAGGTCTTATCTACGACATACATGTACATATCTATATAACAGCTCTATTCATGCATAAAGTTTATAATTACACCTATAACTTTCTGATATAACGGTCGCGTTCAGACCATGATGTAGACGTACTACATGTGGGGTTTTCATTTAGTAGCTGTGAGAGTACCGGAGTAGCGGTCGGGACAGTTTCAAGTTTTCCTATTTTAGAGGACTTAAGAATAATTGACGAAACGGAATAACCATACATCTCTGGCAACGCTTCATGGAGATACAGGTGTAATGTTATTTAAGTAATGCAGAAAAGATATAATCACTTAAACTTTTCACATAATATACATCTGTTTATTTTAAAGAGTGATTACGGTATCATTATCGGTAGTACTTCAATATTACCAAAGAGAGATACCGCAGTCTGTCCCCGACGTATAGATAAACGGTAGGCTAATGAAAACGTCAGAACTATGGTGGTCGCTATGACGAGCCTTTCAACTCAAACCTTACCTGTGTTTGACATAAACTATGACGTATCTCAACTGACAGAAGATGATTGGAACGCTAGATTCTAATCATTTTCTATCAGCTTAGATTGTATGTCTCTATGAATATATTTTAATAGATTTGAAAGGTTCAAAAGATTTTAGGTATTTTTGGACACGAAAAATAGAACGACAATAAAAAAAAAATTGTAATGAAATTACTTTCTTTTCATTAGTTAGTTTCGTGGTTGCTATGTATCAACATAGCAACCACCTACGAAATATAGACATTAACCTTTTAACCGCTTACGTCGGATTAATCCGACAAATATTTTCGTGTCCATTTTGCCAGCGTCGTATATTTCCGACCAGATACCACAGCTTGTTTAATCTGGTTTTTTATTTAATTACGGTGTTTTCTATCAAAAAAATGTTTATATTGTGTAAATGGATAATTAAGTAATCATTTACAATTTAATACACTTTAATCTCATAATTAGAAGTCCTAAAATTAAGTATTTATTTTTGTAAGTATTTATTTTCGATTCACTGTGCCGGGCGCTGGGGGCACGACAACTCTTATGAAGTGGGGCGGTTAAAAGGTTAAACTGTTTAGATTCTAGTGTCTGTATTCACTGTTACTATCGAATATATACCCCTCTGGGAAACAGGCGTGAATGTATGTATGTATGTACTATCGAATATCTTTATAGATACAAAATGACTGTTAGGTTGGTTAGTTTAACGTTTTCTTGTATATTTTATGAGAAGCTTAATGTAAATTAAAGGAAAGTTGCCTATACTATAGATGTGAGAAGCTGAATAAAAGACAAGAATTATTCGCGTTAGCATTCATTTATTCTGGGTAAACAGTTACTTTACAAAGTGCTTACTTACTATACTTAGTCTAAGTTAAGATAATATACCTATAAATAAATACATTATTTATATAAAATCACAACTTCACTCAAGGCAATTTTAGGATCGATCGGAACAATCACTAAAAGAAAGAGCACAATATTCTCACGTTTGATTAAAAATTACAAAGAAAATTATGTACACGGCAAACGTAACTAATCTTTTAGTGATTGTAAAATTATTAGGTTATTATGTTTACTGGGTATTTAAACATTAAAACAACATTGCTTACATTGATTTATACCTAAATACAATATACATATAACAACTTACAAAATGTAATAACGATCTATGTCTAACCGATAAAAAGCTACGGGAAAATTTGTAATGTGCGCTTTCAATGGAGGAACCGTAAATAATACAATATTATCAAATATAATATCAATCTATAAACTATAATAAAGCTCTATAATACAGTGAAGGTAAGAGTAATAAGTCTCTCGATATACCTACCAGTGTTATATACTACAACATTACGTAATAAGTAAATATACGAAATATATTCAGTATAAATACTTTATACTCTCTGTATTATGAAGGCACGTTGTGATATGTCCTGGAATAACTGTGAATCTTATTGATATATAAAATAGTTATAACATGTCGTCTATCTATTGTAAATTGGTAGGCACATATTGCCACAGCTCGTTAGTATCTACTATATATTTTCTAGTGCACTCTTCCCATGTCCATGCCGCCAAGTTGACCTAAGTAGGGATAGCCAGATTTGGCCTCTGTAGGCGAATGCGCATGAGACGCATAATGCGACGGATTCGTTCCGAAGAATGAACTGTAACAAAAGAAATAATAATTTAGTACAATATTATAAAGCTCCCACTTTATGTAACAGCTAGGCTTAATTCTATTATTGGAACATGCTTCTAGTACCTAAGTGTTGCGACAGAATAGATCGAAGGCTAAATGAAAGTCGAGGTCTCTTACTTTTTGTTATCAATGAGCTTATTATATCCTGCCTTTTACGTAGAAAACTAAAATTACTTTTACTATTAATAGAGCATTACACTTAGCACAAGCGTGGGATTATAAGCTCCATATTTTGCTTTATCCGTTCGTATTACGTATATTGCCGAGAACCTATTGATTATTAAACTAAAATAATGAAATAATAGTATAGTGCAAGCTCTAATGCCACCTTGTAATTGCTACCAAACAACATAATTTAGCCGAGGTCTGTGTGCAGACGGTTGACTCAAAGAGGCATTTTCGGAAGCACTTCGTGACCGAGCGTGCAATAAAATTTTAATTCATACTTAATACAGTGGCTAATACATTATTAAGGTACATTAGTGTCGTACATCGCTCATAAACTACCAAGGTCGGTAATGTTGGCTCTACATTTGAAATTATAAGCACAATGAACATACTCGCAACATTACATCACGGTTATGACAGGCTACTCAGTTATAATACATACTACTATATCTACATTTTATATCACTGCAAGGCAACTCTGATGAACTAAATATCACCTTATAATGTCTCTACATGATGCAAGTAGGCTGGGCTACATGCACTAGCACTGCATGCACTGCACTAGTAAGTGCAGGCTAATCAAACGGGCTACTTGCATTTTGCATGATACATTCAACCCGACTTGCTTGTTCCCAGCGCCATGATCAAAAGGCATTACGCAGAAGGCACCTAATGATTTAACGGACCATAATTATGTTAGAATAATATTAACCCTTTTCTTTAATAGACATTTGTTACTTATTAAGAAGTTGGCACAGCTGACGTCCAATATGTATATATTTCATCTAAACCTTGAAATTATTATAACCAACAAACAAATGACATAATGTGGTCATGTTTAACATGACCACATTATGTCCATTTTCTGCAACGATTTACTAGTGACTCCAAAGTGCCAGTTAAACAGCAATAATTATTAAACATAACATCCCAAATTCCATCTTATTGTAAATATGTATATAGACATTTTACATGTGAATGGTACACGTGCGAAAACAATAACTTTTTGAACGTTTCGTGTGGAAAGTGAACGATGCAAGCGCAAGGTGGTTACACGGTGCCGGTCACCGCACGCGAGACTCACTGCAGTTTAGGAAGTCGAATGCAAATAGCTGCAGATAAGTTTTAATACCGGGTTCGCGTTAACATAATGCTTAGGTTCACTGCACTAATGTCACGTTCGGCCTCTCATTAATCGCCGCTCGCCGTACAAAGCAAGCTGTGTTTATTACCGTTTATCTGTTATCCGCTACGTATTGTATTCCAAGATTTCTAATATCAATAGAAATCGCTGTTTTACTTAGATGTTTAAATATGCTTCAGATTTATCTCTTCTATTTATAAGTAACAAAATGTAAATACAGTTTTATTGACAATTGATTTCGTGCTTCCTTCGTAGCTATTGTATATCTTTAAAACAGATTATCAGAGTAACTTGCGAACTCTAATGACTATTCTATTTATTTTTATAAGTACGAACAAATGATGCAATATTTCTTCGTATAAATGCTTTCAGAGAAAATATAAGAAACTCGGTCCCATAGAGTCGCCATCTTTGATTTAACGTCGACTCCTATATCACGTCCGCTTTTGTTACGTTTCCATGAAAAGTATGTTCGAGCTTATCAATTCTTGGTTAGAAACATACCTACTGTACTGAAACCGTTTCTGTTTAAAATATGAACTATAAAATTATACAGAATAAATCGCCTAAGAGTCATGTAAAATAGCGAGTATGACAAACAGATAACCTATGTACTGGCAATCACAATCGCTATTTACGATCAATGACTGTCCACCTTAATTACAGAGATACTCACGTACCTTACTATTAATAGATATGCACCTAACTGATTTATTGTGACTCATGGACATTGTATATGATGTGGCTTTTCCGCTTGTCCAACAGCGTAGAGCCGACAAAGCTCAACGAAAAAGGAATTTCTTGAACTATTATCATCCCATAAAGATATGAAACAGACATTAGCCACACTTTCAGTGTACAATACAATATTTTTGGCAGACAAAAATAACAAATAGAGACGAAACGAGTTGTTACGTCACGTCAATCAAGCGCGCGTAAAGGACTAGATAAGACAGACCGACACATGGACGTAGCTAACCCATATATTATTAGTTTGTCTGCCATTGTGCAAGGCGAGATATTGTGTGTGGTCCAATGTAAGGTTTATAGACGTGCTTTGTCTCGATAACACAGATAAATGTCGTCGCCGTATAGAGTACAAAGCGACAAAGTATTTGTGGCATTGTCATTCGACAAATTCACTTTGGTAGTTACACATACTATCGACACAACGCGAGTGAAATGTTTTCTACGACCTTCTTTCTAGCGTAATAAACTCACGTCCGAAAGAATATGTTGAATATCGCATGAGAATTTAAAATAACTCACTAAAACTTTAATTAAAAATCGATCGAAAATCACTATAAAATTCGCAGCCCTATTGCATTCACGATCGGATCGGCGTATTACGAGGCGCGCGCTGTAATAACCACCCGCGCGGCGTATAATGGCCGACTTCTTACACTCTTAATTGATTAGCGGCCGCTTCGGCTAATGATAAAGGAAGGTGAAAAGAAATAAAACGTACGCACCCCGATTTGCGATCGAGCCCACGCCTGCACGATAGCCACCGGACGCTACATTACACGCGCAGTATCCTACTAGTATTTTAGCTACGCACTCATCGTACATCACCGCACAACGCGTCGTGCACCATTACAAATACCTACATATCAACACTGACTAACCCAAAATGATGTCATTGCAAATAAGCACCCTAAACCTACTATTAGTGTAACAGTCATATCTGGTATTCACATAATAGATAGTTATTTAAATGGCCGGCAGCAAAGGTCACTTTATTGTAATTGCATATTCATCCGCATAAGCCAACAGATATGAGTTCGACATCAATAATTCATAGAGCTACTTAGTTGCCGTCGGGAATTATTGAGATGTTTAAACTCGTGGTGGGCTTATTTGAAAATTAAGATACAAATATAAAATTTAAAGAGGAATTTGAAGCTCACCTATAATTTTCCGGCCAAGCGCCGACTTCGGCAAGTTTGTTTTGTGCATGACCGCTGAGCTGCCTCGTTGTCCAGTGATTGTGGGCTGACATGGCATGCTCCTGTTTTGAGTAGTCCCCGTAGCCGTAGGGATGTGAGACAGGCTCACTAGGATTTGCGTACGTCGAATGTTGGTAGGTGATTGCGCTGGTTTGGTTCGCAGACGGACTAGTCGAAGTTGGACTTGAGCTCGGTGGTGTAGCATCAGCAGGCGCTTGCAATGGAGTCGCGAGTTCCGAGGAATGGGACAATGGAGTTAGGTTACCAGATGAGAAAGAAGTCGATGTTGGTGGATGCAGGGATGATGCAGCAAGTGCTGACTGGCAGACAGAAGGCGCACTTAACGCTGATTGATGCAGGGAAGGCGCAAGAGCTGAGTTTAAAACTGAGCTGGTGCCTAAGGCAGAGGAATACGATTGTTGCCAGGAAGCACATTGCGCGTTAAATGTTGATGGGGGCTCGTACTGTTGATGAACGGACGGGAACGCAGATTGTAAGGACATGGTGTTGAAGGCACTCAGTTGCTGTGAGTTCAGTTGCTTGCGAAGGCGAGCTCTTCGGTTGGAAAACCATACCTGCAGGAAAGGATTATATTAATCACATGTCAGTAACATTGTAAGGCTAAATCCTGTCTGATTACTCACTACAATATCACAATGTTATTAGTCCATGTTCAAGATTAATCAATATCGATTGCTTATTGAGTATAAGAGCATTTGATAGACATTGCGTAAGACGCTGTGATACATTTATAAAGTACTAGTCAATACATAATTACTGGCTAACTCGATTATACTTTTTCTAGAGGCCTACAATTATGACGGACTAAGACAAAAAAAACTGTTGGAACAACGGTAGCTGAACATATGGTAGCTCTTACTATTGCTGTAATTAATTATAAAGGTAATTATATTTTTTTAAGTCCGCGCTTTTGTAGGGTCGGGCAGTGAGCGCGGCCACAATGGGTTTATTTGATTGCATTAATCTATCATGGATACAAACAAAATGATACAATGTGCCACCGATAGTTACCTGTACTCTTGCTTCAGTCAGTTTAGTTTTTTGGGCAAGTTCTTCCCTAGTGTAGACGTCGGGGTATTGGGTTCTTGTGAATGCGCGTTCTAAAGCTTCAAGCTGATCGCCCGAAAACGTAGTCCTAGAACGTCGTTGCTTCCGCTTCAGCGTGATGCCAGGCTCCGACTCGGTATCTGAGTCTTCACAAGATGATGGACCTTTTGAGATGAAGAAATACTTTGTTGGTGCATAGCTAAGCAGTTTACTTAAAATTATATACATATATAAGAAAAAACTGTAATGCAATTTAAATAAATAAATAAATAAGTTAAATCTATAATAGTGTAATCAAGTTTTATTTATTTGAATTATTGCATCTTTTCAAATCATCTCAATGATGATTGTTGGAATTGTATTAATTTTGTCGCCGCCGTCATTTTTATCGCTACTTTCTAGCCATTTGTCTGGTTTTGTTTTAGTTTGATGATTATGTTCAAACTACCGCGCGGACCACACGCCGCCGCCGCTTCTATTAAATTAAACGTAACCACATTACCTACACTACGCCTCTACCAGCTTCTAATGAATTCTTCGGGGCCTTAATAAATTTAGCTTTGTACTAGTAGATAATCAAATGGAATTAGATCGTTGAGAAGTTGACTGTGTTCTATAAGGCCTTGTGATTGTCACCGTTGAAAATATATACGAATTATTTTTGTGCCGGCTTACAAACAGCAAATATGCGAAATGCCAATTATGCAATCGTATATAATTATTCATAACGTACTTTTAGCTTGTTTAACCGCGAACCCTGAAATAATAATTAGTTGGCGATGGAACCGAGGCGCGTATGCAAATATTTCCACGAAAAACTCATGACCAAAATGTACCGTTACCAGCGTCCCAGGACAAGCACGAACAGCAAATTTTCAATACGCGAGCTCGAGCGGTAAAGGGGGCCGCTTTTCCAGTGTAGATATTACTTTGGCCGCGCACAACTTAATATGCATAATCTTATCGGTGCGCAGAATCTCGCCGGCAAAACCGCGCTCCGTCACTGAACCGGGATATTAGGAGCGCCATTTTATATTGGATAGCTATACGGCACAAGACGTGCAGTACGGACAGATTGTCGTAATGCAAGCCCCGCGGCCAAACGCGATGGGATAATAACACGTTTGGATACTAATTTCATTTTTATAACCTACAATTTCGAAGCCGACACAAGGGGCGCTGCCGTGGCGTGCGCGCGCGCCTCGCCCGCTTCACTTTTACGTGGATTATTAACTTTATACGCCATTTTGTGAAGTTTGCAAACGTTCCGACAGTCTCATTATAGGAATAAATTTATAATAATAGTATACTTTGAACTAAATTAAGTGATTATGGTCTCGAATCAGCGTTAAGGACTACGATGACACGGCGAGTTATTTACGCGTCATTACGGCGAAGGTTTCGCCAACGACTCTTTAACTTATTGAATATTATCTGCCAAGGATTTTTAAGTATTGCTAAACACTTCTTAAATGCCTACCCGCCGTAACCTTGCACGTTGAATATAATAGACTCAGAATAAACCACAGCATAGTCATAATCCTTTATCAAGTGAGCACAACAACAAACTAGAGCAATATAAAGTTTAATGCAAACACACAACGCGGTACTCTTGAAGCGCTTAAGTGCTCCTACAAACTACACTACTCGCTGATACAGCAAAGGCCTGCGGTGTGTGTACCTAGAGTCACGCCACTTTTATTTTCAATGTTAAATCTTAATATAAAAAGTTTTAACAAATCCGAGGTAAGTATAACTTACCTAGAATACCATCAATGCTGTGATTTCTTCTAGGATCTGATTCATCCCTTTTGCCTCCTCTTATTAGCCTCGAAATCGAACTGACTGACGGCGCAGTGTTTTTATCACAAATGCCTTCTTTAATTAGTTTATCTCTAATTTCCCAGGAAAATATACCTGGGTTTTGTCTCTTCAGTTCTTCGATCCTGTTCTCCACTTCGGGAGTCGCAACTCTCGGCTTGGATCCTCCGATCACACCGGGACGAATGGAGCCAGTTTCCTGTTAACAAAAATCGCGCCAATCAGTCTACTGCTCGTATCGTGGAGAGAATAAATAAATATTCGGCAATTAAAATTAATTTGGCTGGCTTAATTAGTTTGTTGTGGGAATGTCTTTGGTTCACACCTGGTATCTGTTGAGTATCTTGGAGACGCAGCCGTGCGAGACGCGCAGTTGTCGCGAGATGACGCAGGGCCGGACGCCCGCAGCTGCCATCTCCACGATCTTCAGTCTGATGTGGTTCGGCAGCGGACGACCGTTGATGAACACCCCTCCCAACTGATTCATACGACCCTGACCTACAAATAAAAATACAAATCAAATACTTCTGCAGTTGTAACCAGCTATAGCTCATAGATATTGATAGGTATGTCTAACTCAAAACATGCACGTAAATAGGATACGAAAACCAGTTGTGAGTCGACTTCGCTATTAAACATAAGCTCTCTGATTGTGTGTATTCTAGTTGTGAAGAATATGTTTCATATTCTTTACGTTCCTATGGTTTTCTGAAGTACAATCGCATTTGTATAGACCTATATCAATGCAATATTAGATTATTGAAAATGTATTGTGATGTCATTGCGAGAAGGTACCTCTTTATATTGATAATATTAGCAGGCAAACCGGTAGCTATATTAAACTCAAATAATGCGTAAAGCATCAATGGTAACAATGCATTATAGATTACAAAGCTGCGGCAGGGCGCTGCACGTCGGCCTGGCTCCTACACGCTCTACAATAATATGTACCTACGTCACGTCATCGGTAGGCCTCGATCACCTCGTAATTTTACGTTTCATTGCCAGTGTTCTCAAGCAAGAGTATCCAATTTCTTTTACACGAGTGCGGTCAAGCAGAAACGATAACACTTAAACTATTTCTGGCCTTTGTTGGGTTCGACTTGTTACATTTTACGAGTATCAACTTCTGTCGGGAGTACAAAAAATTATGTAATTCCTAGATCAAATTCTGATACACAGTATGGGTTTTAGTAGTGCCGAGAATTGTTGCGGATCAACGAATCATTCTTGATTTTCAACAGTGAAAAGAAAGTCATCAAAGTTTTAATTAATGATTTATAACGATGGATATTGCGATCTATAATTAAGTTGGGTCGTTCAGTGATTGCAAATAAAATCCCTTGTAATATACATTGTATTACTGGATATATTAATGTGGTTATGTGTGCGTAAAGTGTCGCTATTATAATCACATCATTGGTGCGGGCCGCGGTTGGGACCACCTAACGTCAAAGGAAGCCGCCCGTCGTCCACTTTTGCAGCGCTTTTGTGCATGCATGTTAGCTTCTATTCGGAATGAGATGACTTCACAAAAAACAGGTATAATTATATTATCTTAGATTGCACGACACTTAATACCTAAGTCATTTAAGAAGTCGCAGTCTACTAGATAAGGAAAAATTTTATGCATGACCAATAACAACTTATCAATAATTGCAATGACTAATTAGGTAACCGTAAATTTCTTAATTAATTCATTAACTTGGTATGTTCTCTATAGCAAAATACAACAGCAATGGTAATAACTAATTAATTTTTAATTAAACCTTCATACCAAAGCTTAAAACAACCGCCACCAAACTAATATGTATAAAAAAATAACAGTGGCATGTTCCACTTGTGGAGGCATTTATAGATTATCAATTTCAAATAATTCCTCAAAGGTTCCGCCTCATGTATGGCCCTAGACCCCTACTGAGAACCACCAATCAATTAGACAACATGTCAACAAGTATGTCCTTTGATAAGACAAGGAACCGAGCGCATATCAATCACACAATCTAAACTAGATCGTAATATGTACACCTTAAAGGTCACAACTGTGTCCATCAATGCGAGTTCCCAAACTAATAACCAAACAAAATAAAATATTAGAAATTAAACCTTCCGTTACGAGACATAAAACTTAATATTGTTCGTAGAAAGATACGCTTTTTGGTGTCCGAAATCACACTGCGGTTCTGCAAGCGATCCCCATATTTTTTGTAGGAGGCCGTAGACGTTGCGGTGCCTCGAAAACCCATGTTTTTGAGTGTTAATTTTATGTTCCCGAAATATTTATGATGCATAACGTGTCCATAACAACCCCGCTATACAAATGTGGGTGGCTTTGTAGTAATGTATCACTTCATTATAGTAGGTATAGTTTTCATTTTGGCGAGATAGTTTATAGTTATGATATATATAGCTTTATCACTATATGTTTTATGATCTTATTATGTAAGAACGTCATCGATTGAAATATGTGAAGTCATAAAACAAAGATCCTTATACCTAGTTAATTGTAAATAACGTAGAAAAAAAACACATATGCTACTTATGTTCTACAGAGCAAGCAGCTATTGACTTTATTGTTCACTACTGTATATTTTTTGATTTCAAACTAAGTATTTCATTCAGTTAAAATTCCTTACAACATTCATCGTTTAAATCTTCCTAACTAACAGGATCAGTCAAACACGCAATTGATGAAAACTTCACAAAAGAGATCTCAAATGCACAATGAGTAATAGAATTCGCAAACATTGTAACGCATTTAACGCAAAAGGAGGTGAAATTAACAACAAATTCAAACATTCATTGGTAACTAATCGTCCGGAAGTGCTTTTCGATCATGCACAAGTTGAGCTCAACAATGGCGACTATCAGGGTGGCACACAAATGTGAAGCACTGAAAATTAGGTATATTCAATCGACAAAAAATATCAGTCAGTAGGTCGACATTGTGCGCCCAGTAGCCGAACGTATCAATACTTTAGCTGTCAATATTTTTTACTCACGCGTTTTATTCATAGCAATAGCAAGTCTCCTCAGCTCGAAACATAATCACATACTAAAGTTAGACATAGACACCGTTGCACCGTTGAAGTATAAAATTTTCTCACAATCACATAATCGTGTTCCGATTCGTTCAACCGTTGCGTTCGTGTTAGACGAAATTGAAACAGAGTCAATCATTTAATGCTAAACGTAAGAGGCAAACCGTGACCGAATAAATGAAGATTCTGAATTCACCATTCGCATTTCTGTGTCAACTTTAATTAACAATCACATTTTCATCAACCTTCGTAGTACTTTCGGGTTATCACTTCCATTGTCGGATAGAGATTGAATTTCTTAACCTTCCATCTTTGCTTTGACGAAACTCATTTTCAATTTGTACGACTTGAATTTCTTAATCAATTGAATAGGATCGCGTAAAAAGTGCATTGCACTTTGTTTTTCTGCGGTCGGTACACACTAAAATAGTACATTTTATTTCCACTGTAAAGCACTTTATGTTGTTTGAAACGTTTGATGTCACAGGTTACTAGTATCGTACTAGCCGTGGGTCCACAGGAATGGCGGCCAATAAAAGTTATGAGCGCAATAGGCGTAAAGATATCCCGGCCTCATACTTGTACTGCTACACACAATTGCACCTGGACAACAGCTCAACGCTCTCGATCAACCACTTACAATTATTCTTATAACTTTGTAAACTATAGCCACTTTTTTATTTTTGTTCTTGCTCGACGCATTTTCTTCAATGTCAATTTCAAGTCAATGAGTCATTTTAGATATTGGTGTGTATTATGTTCTGCTTATATACTTGTCGCGCTTACAGAAAAGGCGAAATTGCCGCAAGTACTTGATAACAACGGTACAGTGATAGTTTATAATGTTTGAAGGCGATATCGTATTGTGTAAATAAATCGTAAACCCCGTTTTCACAATCATAATATGTTTCTGCTTGCAAATCAATTTCACGTAGCGACATTAATGTGCCTATAGTAAAATTTATATGGGGCTTTACGTCACACGCCACACCGCTTTCCTTCCACATGAGTTGTATGCCAACGATAACTGTACGACTAGTGGTTTCTGCGAAACCTGGTCATAGTTCAGGAAATCTAATTAATGTTCTAGGCGTTTTTGCTAGCGCATTGAAAATTATGAAGCTACAACTAGTTTTGAACGCACTTCATCCTAATCGTTGCAAATACCTTGATGTTGTAAATAACTTAATGGCAAATCCGTTATTCAACGCGCAAATAGTAACACTATGAAATTTATTATTGTACATATTTACAAGTATAAGTAACTACCCTACAATTATGTAAGTTACTCATATGTAAGTGGTCAATTGGTATAAATGCTTTTCATTACTGCTACAGAATAATATCGGCGAAAGTTTTGGGAAATTACAGACACTAACAGAATAATTATGCAAATAGTTATGAACATCTGCTTAAAAAACTGTAATAAAATGTATTTGTGCATTTATGCTTGTAATGTATCATTATATTAACAGTATTCAGTGATAGGTATCTTATTCAGCGATACCAGGTAGTGATGTCATTATGTTGTAAAGAAACATGGAAGCAAACTTTGGAATAAAACTAGTGCAAATTGAATTAAATAATACTAGTTTATATGTAGAGCGATAGTTAAAAGGTTATCAGCAAAGCGTGTATAGAGCATACTAAATCTAATTCGATCAACAAGTCCAACTTTTTAACAATACATGCTCCACATTAATAGCTATGTAATCCGTTTCAATGCCTCGCAACTACAATAACAATGTACCATCAATTTCCATCGACACAAGATTTCTATTCTCGTTAAAAATGCATCTATACGCTAATAAAATAACCTATTACTATCCAAAATCAAGCAACAAAGAGAGGTGAAATGCCATCTGAATAGGCATTAGAATTGGGCGGCGTTCACAAAGGCTGTGTCATTCCATTAAGCCTTCTTCAAGTCTTCAAACTATTCTGTGTGGCCCGTGGTCGCGTGGCCGCGACGCCCGCCTCAAAATGTAGCAATCGAATATCAAATCAATTCTATTATACTTCCATGCGAGATACATAGCGACGCAGATAGCGGCTTATTCTTCCTCGGGTAATAGCTTTTAGTAAATCTAAATATTACCTATTTGCTTTCAATACTGATGCCATGAAATTCGCTTTATTGGCTACCGCCGCATGTCTATTTAAGTGCAAAAAGGTCATGACAATAGGTTCAATCGAAATAGGTCGGAGTTTGAATGATAGAGTTTAATCTAACGATGTTAAGTTTATATATTATGTGGTAATCCATAGACCAGAAAGCGGAACTACAGCTATAGAAGACAAAAAAGTCTTTCTAATAATTTGTTAAAACACGAGGGCGACTATTGAACGCGTTGCCAACTGTTCAAACTGAGGCAACGCCTTTCGGCATGTCAGAGCCGCATATAATGTACGTACCTACGTAAGTAATGAATGGAACTGAATATTTTATTTCAATATAATAGGCTATGTTTGAGAGTGCCCTGTTTGACCTCATTCCGTATTCATAACGCGTTATGTACTAATTTGACGGATTCTTTTCTTTTCTTGTACGAAATGGACTCTTTGACGTCGTCACATGCCGCTGTTGGACAAAGGATTTTGCCCACGAAACTAATAAATACAGTCAAAGTTGTTTGCCGCAGTGGAAACGAAACCTTAAATAACTCGTGTCGTTTGACTCCATCAATCCTTATATTAATTATAATAATGGAACATATGTAGTTTATTGTGTAGAACAATGCATATCGTTGTGTTGACATTTCTCAATAAGTGATAGAAGCTGCTTCGGTATTACTTATCCTACGAATCAGAAGCACAGGAAATCTGTGGAATGCATCTGCTTAAAAAATACTGTTATTTCTATATGTATGTTTATTGTAATCAGAAATAACAAAATTTTACCAGCATGTCCCATTCTCGTTAAATTGAGTTTCTATTAATTAGACTGGAATATATTTTGAAGTGTTATAAGTGATTTAGATAAGTTTGAAATTGATAAAATTGCTTTAATGTGACTTTGAAGCAGTGGTTAATATAACTAAACCAAGGAGGTGCCACGAAGTTCATTGTACCTTTAGATAATTGTCATGCAATTAAAATTAATATTTTGTTCTACCGCAAAGCTCACTATATAAATATAATATCATTATATTCTAATTAATTAATGGTTGAATAAGCTCCGTACAAAGATTAAAGCTATTGATATAAAGCTAATTTAAGTAAAAATAAAGATGATGTCGACGGAAAAACCAGTTAATACAAATTGAATTGGAAAGTAATCATTAAAGCAAAGAATAATTGTGCAAGAGAAAGGTAGTATACCAAACCTTTGTCGCGAAAGGCGCGCATCGCCCTGGGCTGTTTAGATTTTGATCTCATGGACCACGCTTAATCTGATAATCATTTTAAAGATTTCAACACCTTGATCGTGCGATATACCCATGACAGGGGTTTCGATAAAAAGATAGGATTACTCTGAAATAATATTAGAAAAACCTATAAAGTAGTTTCAAATAGTAAACAGATAGTGTACATGATTAAAGCGATACAGTAGTTCATAGAGCCACATCATTTACTCATCAAACCAATAATTATCAAATAAACTGATTTTGATCAAAATAACATAAGGTTAAATCAAAGGTCCCGCTTTAAATATCCGTTATATCAATTTGTTTATTAATAGATCGGCATAAGTAATGGCAAGTAAGCGCCCTGAAGGTTGATCGGGCGGCAAGGCATTTCGCCGGCCGCGGGCGGGGGCGGGGGACGCGTCATATTATGCGGCTAAAAGAGCCTGTCGGTGCCTTTGATCTGCGCGGGCGCGCCGCTGAGATGTGTGTGTGCGCGGAGATGTGCACCGCTTGTCGGCCCGTGATATGAATGTGACTAAACCTTGATTATGGTACTGAACTCCACATAAAGGTCACAAATCCAATGTGCCGTGATTTAGGTATCGTTCTTGTAATTGGTCCCTAAACTGCTGAGCTCTAATTGAGAAGAGAATTTATGAGACACCGGAGTTATTAAAAACAAATGTTATTTCTGTCACTAATCTTATTGAAGATCGACAAAATATTTATAGCATAATGTCGGATATGAAAAATGCACTCTTGTTCGCGGAGAAAATTACAAGGTGGCCGGGCGCTGTGATCGGTATCAACGTTCATCGGGTCCGTCACCTAGCCCGCGGCGGATCAGATCGCGCTCCACTCATCGCTGATATTATGCCAACTAATATCGACGTTAACTTCCATACTTAAAGTCCACGATAATGCATTATTATGCACTCACTCTTACTATTAGAAAATCTTAATACTTGTTGTTTAAGATTTAATCTGAACCGTATGTCCATAATATTTATGGCCAGTAAGTAGTATTAAAATATTATACCGTACCTATTTAATTTTGCAAAACGATAAGGTGGAACTTAAATGTGCATCGTAATCCCAAATAAAAGCATTTAATTTCTACAAATTACAAATGGCATCTTTGTAAATAATCTCCCATCCTCTTAAAGCATCGAACAAACGCTCTGTGATGTTCACGGACACATCAGATGGACTTATAAGACACTAATCCCGATTTATACTTCAGAAAGTCATATAATTTGAAGTCGAATTAAAAAATCGAAACATTTTTAATACATAATTCAAAGAAGGCTTCGCGCCGCACCGCGGCTGCATCGCTGTTCGTTCGACAGACGTGACTCATACTACAAAACTTCATATCTAGGTATTTTAGAAGACCCACGTTCTCTATTATTGTATACTAATGGTTCGCCTCATAATAATATCATATTTAATAGAATTTCATACTAAATATATTTTTCAATTGAGAACATGCCATATAGTGTAATCGGCTGCCTACCTGGAGCTTTACAAATAATTATATTTTCAAAAATGGCCTTGTTGCTATTTTTGTTATTAAATGTAACAAAATTATTGATTAATGATTACTAAATAACCTCAAACTAAACATGCGAGGCGTTTTTTATATTGAGAATAATGTGCTCCTACATATAATGCGTATTTACGAGTATAAGTACTGCAAAATATGTGCCTTATATGAAACGTTTGAATATAAATAAATCCAGGTTTATTTATAATCACATAAGAAGAAAAAATGTGACAGGTTATCCGTACCAATGTCGTCGGCATTCTTTAATGTTATTGCTCTCTCCTCTCAACCCTTTCAAATATATTTATCTCTTTCTTTTTAATTTGCCTTAGACGAAACAGGTCATAAGTCGAAGTGACATTTTTAACAATGCAGTCGAAATGTTTTCATATGGTAATGATTTATGTGTAAAACCGTCAGTGCGAGAGCTTTTTGGAGCAGTATTCGTTGTTATTTATACACACGGTAAGCCTTTGAAATGATCTTAAAGTTCGGCCGCAGGGGAAACAATGGAATATTTAATTTAAAATCTCATGAAATATAATACGGGTTATTGCTATACATTTTTACACGTATTTTAACACTGTCTAGCGAAAATAATTATTAATATCGCTTTAATTTCTTCTTTTAAATAAGTTTTTAATTGCTGCTAGAAGTCTTGCGGTAACAAAAAATGTGAGACCGATAAAAAAGTAGTACATACGAACAGTTGTCCGTGAAACTTTAGATACTCGTAAAAACTGTCGCCAGTAATAAAACGCCGATACACAGAAACGACAGGACGCTTAGAAAACAAAAGTTATTCAGTGATTTTACGACGGGTAATAATTTCTCTTAAATTTTAAAGCCGTAAAGGAAATATATTTTGGTGACAACCATACCCGTATATTTTAAAAATCTTAATCAAAGAAGGTCTATGAGCACATTATTTAACAAAGGATCTTTTAATGATAAGTAGACACCTAAAATCATGCCCGCATATTCATGAAGAATTTTGTTTAGATGTATCTAGATTTTAGAAGTTATACTTAAGTTCAACAAAATTGGTACCTTTCTGGACATTAACAAATTTTATTTCTCGAGATCACTTTAGCCAGCCATGAGTTTAAAAACTTTATGACAATCACGACTGTTTTTCAAACAGATAATACAAAATTAAAATATAATCAATTATATTTCCTTTATTCTTCTTCAATTAAGATCAAGATCATTTGGACAATGACTCGAATATGACAATAGATCAGTCGTGACAGAAATGCTTTATTGAAACAGAGACAAATCACTTTCTATAGCTTACGGTCCTTGACCATTCCAGAAAGTGGAGACTAAACAAGGTTCAGTTATAAACAAGAAAAAACTAGGTATACTTTATTCGTCTGCTTGTGCCGGACCCGCGAAGATGATATATTGTTATATTGGTAGGCTGTAAAAGGCAGTTTGTAATTTCTTCGTGATTTTATAGTTTTACGATCGTTTTCGGACCCTTAGCCCGAAAAGCGGTTGTCCGGGTTTATGACATAATTTAAAATCTAACTCGTATAACAGATTCATAATCAGCTGCTAAATATCAGCTAATCATGGATGGAACAACATGTTTTATTTATTGCTCGGCTTTAAAACTATAATTTGATGTTTGATTGATAGGAAAAAACCTAAAAGATTGATGTGATTCAGTTTCATATCAAAGCTTTTAACTATAGCATAGTTAAGTGGACAATTTAATTCATTAATGTATTTCGATTAATGATAAACATTAGTACTTTATTACATATAAATATATGCGTAGTAATTGCACTTAACATTAAAATAAATAAATATACACAGATTATCATATTTTAATATAAAGTCCATTAATAAGATATAGCGAATAAATATAAAGTTACAATAAAACATATAAATGAAGAAGATTGATCTTATTAAGAGACCTCTCTCAGAGTTATCAATAACTCTAAATAGAACTTTAAAGATATGGAAGAAGGCGAACTTGGAACATAACACTAAATGCATAGATAAATACAAGCAAATAAATACAATAAAACTATATATAATGTTAAAAATAAAAAGCAGTATGTACAAGCGAACAATTGTAAATTATCAAATAGGAAGTAATTACACAGCAACCGAAGGCCTACCTTGAAAAGAGTATCCAGTGAAGTACGGAGTCATATTGAGTGTTGATACAGCCATGGACGTAATGAATCAAGAGCTAGATGAACAAGATGAGTAGCTCTAAACACCAAATTTAGTCCGAACACATGCAAAAGTCCCAGATGATCACTATTTCAGTCTTTCACTATCACAGCATGGACGCAGACATAATTACGTAAAGGAAACTGCGTGTGTCTAATCCGTGTTACTTTGAAGACAGCTCAGTGCCCACTGACGTGTGATGTAAAGATGTATTTCGACTCTCAAGTGTAATCTTTCACAATCAACGGACCAACAAAAAATGGTCAAACTGGCCGCCTCCGCAGCCTTCGAAACGGCTTCACCTGATTGTTTGTCTCTTTCTGTCTGCCGACTGTTCTCGCCGACTACTCAGTCGCCGGTTCCAAAATGTTTAAATAAAACGGTTGATTTTGTGGTATACAATTACAATATTTAAAAATTATTTAATTTAATGTCTTCCAGATGGTCTGAAGCTTGAATTTCAGCTTTTATAGTAGAGTTTGATAAATTTTCAGCCTCCAAATGCAGTCCGGGGTAAACCGGTGTGGAAACGAGATAGCACGATGGCTTGGATCCGGTATCTTCAAAGCGAAGAACGCTTACATTAACAATGTGTGAGTCGCGCCTGAGTCGCCGTTCCGTGACGAAAAACACGAGGCGTGTTGCCACAACGATCTATGCCTACTGCGATCGGGGATTGGTCAAAATTTGTTTGGGGCGGAGTTTGTAAGCACACCAAGAAAATGTTACTGCATGTTTGTGTGAGTTAATTGCAATGTCGATCTGTGTTCGTGTATAGGACACATTTTGTTTCAATGTATATGATTTTTCAGTATTTTATATTTAACCACTCTGGCATAGCGACATTAAGATATGTTTGACTTGTATTCCTAATATGACCATAAAAGTCATGTTAGTAGGTAGGTAAGTTTTTTTTTTGCCTCAAGGTATATCTACGTATTGTTTGAATTTATTTTAATGACAATGTGATAAGCTAAAGATAAAGCGTTATTGAATATCATTACTATTTTTGGATTAATTGTGTGTAAACTTAATTCATACAACGCGGCAACGTGCAAATATATGCACATAGATATTTTGCACGTTTTTACATTATCTATATGTACATATCTACCATAGATTTGCACTTAATATAGATTTCCTTTACATAGTTTTAACATAATTAGTTTAAACGACAGCAGAATTCTTTGGAATTAAAATTGCCGTGCTCGTTTTATTTAACCAGAAAAATACATTTATTTTCAGAATCCTTTATTTCGCCACTTCTTATTATAACAATTGAGCAATGCTAAAGCCTAATTAAAAAACAGTAGATAATTATGTCCAATTTTATTTGTAATTAAATGGACGTGTCATTTGGTAGGTAAATACTATTGTCTAAGGTATTTAGCGTAAACAAGGCCGCGTTTCGTAAGCGCCTTCGTAAACGCACCTCCACACCGAACAACTTTGCATAACAAAGCTTACCTTACAAACGCGCATAGATAATTCGTTAAGTCCACTTAGTTTTATTGGATGCTTAAATTTAGATGCCCTCTTTATAATTAGTGGGCATGTTTATTGCTACACTGATATGTATCTTTCTGCCGTGGTGAATGTTTCTATTTCTCGTTTTTTTCTGATTAATGTATTTACTGTGAATGTATAGTGCAGCATGATAAATGTGTACTAAATACATACAAATCTTATTTAAACATTCCGGTCAGGTGTAACAAGGAGTTCCCTGGGCATTCATATTGTTTTTACCTATCTTGTTATTAATACCTTAGAATATGAATAGATAATATTTTAAGTGAAACATTGGACCATATAAATATGTTCCTATCATCCATTAGGTACATATTGCTAAGCTGTTATATTAATTTTTGGCACTCAGGTGATATAGAAAAATCTTATATCGTCCTTGTTTTATTTTTCTGTACCTAATCTTAAAAGATTTTGATAAAGACTTGTCTTTATCAAAATCAAAATCTTTCTTCGAGAAATGGCTCGGCTCGGCTCTAGTTGTTAATGTAAGCCAACTAACAAAAAATAATCTTTTAAGATTAGGTACAGGAAAATAAAACATGGACGATATAAGATTTTTCTATATCACCTGAGTGCCAAAAATGATATAACAGCTTAGCAATATATGTAAGCATGAAGACTGCTATATTTCACACAAATCCAACAGGAACGCTATTCAAATGTACCTATGTTAACAATGTGATAACAATAACATAGATAAAATATTGATCAACAATTGAACAAAAAAGGAATATAATAATTCTTCGTCATGATTATATTTTTAGTTTAGATAACCAGCCTTTGAATTTGTATGTTTGTCTTAACAGTCAATTAACTATTAGATATATCAATAGAAACTAACAAAGACAGGCTTTATGTAATAAAAACAATTCCAAGCTTGGAATGAGACACAGACAAATCATTGTTGTCAAACATTTATACTTAAAATTATTGACGTTTTAATTAAATAAAAAGTAATGTTCACACAGGTTAGCATAAGACTTTGTTACGTTAGCCTGATCCGTAGAGAACATTTGTAAACGCGACTTTAAATCTATAGGTACAATACGACTACTCTATATGTATATCTGATATCACTACATATTATAAAACAAAGTCCTTAGCCACGTGTGTCTGTCTGTTTGTTCGCGATAGACAGGTTGATTCATGAGGAAGGTTTAGGTGCATAATTTGTTAAGACTGTACTACCCGTGCGAAGCCAGGGCGGATCGCTTGTTAGCTATAAAGCTTTCATTATAATTGTCCCCAATACAGAAGTGATATGTCTTAAGATGAAATTGCTCTTTGGCAGTTGTACTAAAATTAAATTTTAATATAGTAACAAACCAAATTAATATACAAGATTTCGTTTAAATATTGTCGTCGTAACAAGATCCCAAAAGTCCAGGTGGAAATAAAAACGTTAAACAAATGTACATGGGCCCTTAATAAATGAGACAGGAAACAATGCAATATCGAAACGAACAGAAATCGTCGATTCATTAACACCAGCCTTGAGTCGAGTTACCAACATTTTAATTAAAAATCAACCAACGCTTCATCGCTCTTGCGGTTTACAAAACCCTTAATTTGTGGTGGCCTATTTACACATTAATAGCTTTAAACAAGTACACGAACGATTTTGTGTTGTCAACTCGTTTAATATCGAAGTTCTGACAATAACATTCCTGTGAAACTTTGCGCTCTATTTACTGACTACATCCAATATCGGGAGGCCTCTTTGATAGTTGATCTCATGAATCCTTTTTATATGACTTCAAAAACCAAGGTTACATTAAGTTATTTGAAGCGAAAGACTATGACTTAGATTTAACCACAAAAACCATTATTATCTAATCAATTTCTAGTGCCTTTAGAGGACCGGCAACACCTCCCACACATATAGCAATTTGTTTTAATAACACATGTTATTTTTATTGCTTTCTTTCTTATAATCAACAAGTTTTAACATAAAAAAGAGCCGACTGATATATTTTACGGTGTGAACACGTTAGCAAACTAATAACTCACAGTTGCAATTAAACCTACAGTTGTCACTTCACGTGCTATTAAGAATCTTCATACGGGGGACGAGTCGTATGCGCATGTACAAAAAAGGCGTGAAATGCGCGCTGAAATCGTTGCGTGTACGCTTCAGGGCCCATTGCGCGCCAAAGATGCCGCTGAAACTATGCGCTGATGGGCCGCACACGATGTCAAAACGTATATATTGTACGTTTTATTATAGCGTCTTATGAGTGTTTGATATTCTTACAAGAAGAAGAGGTTACCTTCCTAACATACCTATATAAATTCTTCTTTGCTCTATTTTATCGTATATTAACATTCCTAAGTATTATTACTTTGTGACCTGAATGATTTTTGTCTTTGACTTTAGGACTTGGGCGGGGTATTTTCTACGGTAACTAATCAATGCTCTAGATATTTGGTTTAGATAAATTTGATTAAATCAGACGTAAATTTGCAAATATATTATGTTCGTGATGTCTTAATGTTGAGACAGTATCTAATTTAACATATAAATATTTATTCCGTAACATCTCCCGATGCCAACATCAAAGTAGACGAAAGATTAAACAGCCTAGCAAATATGATATATTACTTCAAATAAATAAGACTTCCTAGCACCACCCAACATAACTGTCTAATTGAAATGTCAACCTTAACCAATTCTTCAAACAATGACTCAATCATATCCAACATTTTCTCACGACAACAAACCATAAGAGTTCTATTTCCAATTCGAACTAGAAACAAAAGCTATTAGACAAAATGGCTTACACTAAAAATCAAAGATCATAAAGCACTAATTACAAATTGGTGTAACCAATCACTCTTAGCTTATCAAAGCATGGTACACGTGCAGATATTATTTAGTCCGGTATTGTTTATGCTCGGCCTCATGCGTTTGATTCGCGGTGACTCATGTTGCGAAAATAAAACATTTGGGTTTTTGTAGACAACTAATGAGGAGCGGGCGGTGGTCTGCGATCTTCAACGCGATAAATTATCACACGAATGTGTCGACACGCGACAATCTGCTAATTGCGCGACGTAAAAGTCGTACAAAGTATTTGATTTAAAATAAACATATTAACGCCTTGAGCTGCAGGAGTCTGTTGGAAACCAGACACAATTGTTTTTCAAACATATCTGATATTCCAGCTATTGACAAATTAAGCGTATAAAGACCTACAGTTATTGCATGTACCTACTAGCATGACTGTGTGCATAATATTATTTTTTATGAACTAACAAGGTGTGATTATTAGCGAGAACATGCGATAAATAACTGCGACGCGTTCAGACTTAATTGCTCGACAAAAAGTGTCGCAAAACAGTACTTAAGGAAAGAAGGTATTTAATAACACTTTAGTGTCACCTGTATCAGGTTATTTTATGCTATAATTGGCAATAAATAGACGTAGGCCTCTCTATTATATTACAAAGATATTACAGCCTAATTTAATTATGTAATTAGTATATTAAATTAAATTCCAGCGTGAGTTCTGAGTCACCCTCTAATGACATCTCTTATAAAAAATAGTATAAAATGAACGTAACGCATTTATAAGTCGGAATGAAATGTCGTATGTCGTAATATAGGCCACATGTCACAGCAGGTTCGAGTCCCGTCCGGTAATTATTCCCATTCGACATGCCCTACGCTGTTCCGGGGATATAATTCATAGACTCACACGTATATTTCATATTAGTACCAACGATTACAATGTTGCTTTTTGTGTGGTAAATTAACTTAGTATTAAATTAAATTAGAGAGAACATTTTACATATAGATTAGAATTAACCTTATGAACAGACAAAAAGTTTAAATAAGGAAGTTATAAAAATTAACAATTAAAATTTATCAAGCATCTAGTATGCGTCCATAAAATATTAACTAAAGTTCAAATTAAACGTATTGCTTAGTCGTCATCATTGCACACTCGTGGCAAATTGTATAGGTAAACTCAAACGTTCTAAAATTGAACAAATGTATAGTATTAAACAGTTAAGTATGTAGTAAGTACATATAAAGGAACTAACTAGCGACGTAAAAGATCAAAATCTACGTCACAGTAAATGTAGTGAAACGTCGGGGCGAGAGCGGCATGCGGCAGCGTTATAAACACACCGTGTGAAATGGGCCCGCCCCACGTGAAAAACAAACACTCGTAAAAATATGTCCAAATGACATGTAAAATTTTTCTATGTCACCATGAGATATTGTAATGGCCCGTTACGAAAAACAGTAATAGTGTCTCATGCAACAGGGGCATTAGACCGCCCTTGAAGACATGTGCCGACGGATTAGAGTCCATTATAGGAAGGAAAATCCAATCCACTCTGGGCGAATTGAATAAGCTAATGGGCTGCACACAGATATAAACCTATAGAAGCGACATAAATGTTAATTTCAAGCTTACGTGTAAACGTGTACCCCACACTCCGACGCCTCTAGGTAATTGAATAATTGGCTAATGTCAATAAAAACTTACCAAAACCAATTTGCGATTTTTTAAACTATTTATAATACACAAAAAAATGTGTTTTACGATGTAGTCACGTCGTTTTGTTATGCTAAACTGGTTATGTCCTTAGGCAGATGGATATATTGCATATTAAAGGCTTCCTCAATTTCAAAATCTCGATTGTTTCTCAAAGCTTTTTTATGTATCTAGTAATTGTAGGTTTTATATAAAAATAAATATGTATATCTACATTCAAGCATGAACACTGTCAGAATGTTTATCTGAAGCAACATGTTTACACAGCGTGTGTGATGCGCTCGCTTGTCGCTTCCAGAAGGCGGTTGACAAGAGGCCCGCGCCGCTGATGTTCCATATTTAACACATTTGACTTGTTTCCACAAACACGAGCGGTCTCTTCAGGCGAGGCGTGCGCCGGCGGCGCGATCACACATTTCTTAACATATTTTTTATTCGTCGGCATCTTCACAACTTGACTCTTAGCTAATGACTAAAATTAACATTCTCATATTTTATTAATTTTCTGTAAATCTGACATTTAACCGAGAAAGGTCGTGCGGAAGAACAATTAAATATGTTTTGACATCGATAAATTGTACATTTAATTTCCGTAGTGTATTACTATTTGATGCAAACATAGAACCATATCAAATATATTTTATTGAATGACCAGACAGAACTACAAAAGCCTATCCATAGATTCGTTAATGACTTGTTGAAATCAATAAGGCTTTTCCATGAAATAGAAATTGTGTAACGCTCACTTGTGAGATGTAGTAGAATGGAGCAGCTTTCTAACCCTTTTTAAATAATGTCGAGTGAGTACATAGTAACAGGCGACACTTAATAGCTGTAATACAGGCAACGTCCAGGCGATTTACATGTGAGCCGGTGAAAGTGGTCCCCAGCTTTCAAGTGGCTCCACGTCGAAGAACAATGGAAACTGGTTGTTTGTAGAGAGTCCACCATAAGTGCGCACCTACATACTAATGCGTCTATGTACAGTTAAGTTCATTGTCGCGATTGATTCGATCTCTTTCTAAAAGTCCATAGTTTAACTCGATCTCTACAGAGTAAAAATTGTTTAATATTAAAATGGTGACTAATTATTCGCTACTTGTCCGAAATATTTTAAATCCATCAACCCTTGACAAAGAAACAATTTTCAACAATTACACATTCAGAAATAGAAAAGGTTTCATTGACTGTATTGACAATCAGATTCCGTTAAAAATAGTCTATTCGTAAAAATAGTTCGCTAACAAAAACAGAGTAAAGTAACCAACCACTTCTTGTTATTGTCCGACACAGCGAGTGATTCCGGATAGTCGAATTGACTGAATACTTGACTAATCCCAAGACGCCACTCGATTTTGTTTTGACATACTTCAACGTGTCAAAACGAATCCTGCCACTGGATCTTCATAAGGACTGATACATCATTGTTACAAAAACCAAATCGACATGCTCATTCAACTTGTTTTTTGGTACAGAAGTGTGAATGAAAACTTATAATAACTAAACATGAAACAGCACTTTCGAAGCTGTCGAGAAATTCAAAAACTTATCCTTATCGATTTTGATTACATTTTGTAATATTTCATTGTATAAACAAGGCCAGTTCTGAATAAAAAATTATTATTATTTTTATTCAGGACACTAAAAATATACAAAAAATATTCTTTCACTTTGTCGAATAATGCAAAACAAAGTAATCAGAAAATTAACCGCTTAGACCTGGGCGAATTTTAAACAGGAAAAGTATACTGACATAAATATTTATCGGCACGTATTTAACAAATAAAAGTATGAACATTACATCATGCAGGTTTACAGCTGGCATTTGGAAATGCAGAGATTCCCCAAAAAATGAAACGCGAAGCGAATTGCGCGTGGCCTCCGCAGGACAGTCGCATGCGTTCTCAACGCGGATCGCACAATACCACGATACAATAGTCGATAATTTGCATGACGACTTTTTATCGATACTATTGTCGACAATCCGCTAGCAGCTGCACCTAACAACGCGGCCTATCGATATTACGGATGAGTCTTGTTGTGAAACTGCAACGTAGTCATCTGAAATAGCTTCCACCCGAAATTTTGCCACACAATATTACAAGAAGTTATACCCGTTCCAATAATTAATTTCTTTTAAAAATTGTGCCTCGCATTTTCCTCATTCATGAGTGCAAATGATACAAAGAAACACTTGTTCACTTTAATAATATGTATGAGTTAAGAGACCAGGAATAATGTCATACTAGATATGCTATAGGTACCTTAAAATATGTGATGTATCTTATCAAAGCTACATTTCATGTGCTGTACTTTGACATAACTGTAACTCATCTGAATAGGTAGTGGATTTGTTAAAGTGATGGCATTATAACTGGTTATGTGCCTAATACGACTTATTTGCTTTACACATGCGGAATATACAAAGTTTGGTTATCGAGGCAACGACACTCGCAAACTTAAATGTAAGTCGGCACTAAGAACACTGGAAATTTTAACAGTTGTCCTGAGTATTTTTTATGTAAGTTTTTTCAATATTTTATAACAAGACGATGGAGTTTTTATATAACTAGCATACGGCTCGCCTGAGGGAGGCTAGCGTAGCATGGACGCTTACAACATTGTGAAAATCAAAAGCACTTAGTGCACTCTCAAAAACGGAGTCACTGTACTTCTAGCGCAGGAGGCGAACTTTACGGGCCCCTAGTGACAGCAAACTTACTTATGAAGCTAAGAAACCCTACTCGCTGCAGTTATACAAAAGACGACAGTTTGCCTGCGACCTTCTGTAGTATAGATACTTCTACAGCGGGGCTGCTCCACATTGAGTGGAATCCCAAATTTAGTTAAGGTTAATTCTGTACCCTGCAATCTTATATGTGCACGTAAAGCTCTGCTATGAAGCCTTTTCACTGGAGCAAAAGAAAATAGAGTAATAAGTCGCCCTACATGATCAAACACATGCCAACTTTCTTAAGATTACAAACCAATGTATCAGCAACACCTAGTTCTGAGTGTCGTGAAAAGCAACGTAACGCTGACAAGTAAAGTCTCATTTAAGGCATCTAGTGTTAAACTTTTAAGACTAAACAATAGATTAGAATTATGTACACAACAGTGTACATAATTTTGCACACACTATATACACAAGAATGTTACCTACTAGGAGTTGATTCTACTCGCATTCAAACTACATGTTTTACGGAGTCAAGTCTCACCTATAAAATTACTAGAACCTCTTTAATCATGAAGTCAAAACTAGACTTTCTTATTCATGCAACCCTACAAAGACTGGCTTATTATGTTCAAATTATTGTTTAACCTTCAGTATATTAAATCGGTTACTGAATAGTGGTTCCTAGATTGTATTAATATTGTTTCGTATCGCCACTGGCAACTTCGAATAATGGCATCAGGAACTTCCTATAGAGTTACCTACGTTGCCTATAGTGCATAGGGAGACCAATAAACTTATTAACTACTTGTTACTTGGTCCCATATTACTAAGTCGTAACCATATTTTTCACTGTATTTAAAGTATACCTGCACATAGGATAAATACGACTAGTGATAGTGACTATACAATTGCCAAATACTGATTATCCGTCAATTTTCTCAAAGTTTGTTTATTTGTTGTTGTTTCTAAACATTTATTTATTATATCTATATGTTAACTGCACGGATGGCGTAATGGTTTAAGTGATCGCCTCGCCACTGCCGCCGCGGCGAGTGTTGTGGGTTTGATCCTCACACAGGACAAAGATTTGTGTGATCCACAACTGATTGATCCGAATCTGGGTGTTTTTGTGTCCATTGTTTGAATGTTTATATAGTCTCCCGCTACACAGGATTTATATCTAGATCGCGAGATGTCTTTTTTTAAAAGAATAATATTATAACTCCAATGTTTTTGGATAAATATGGTTCAGGCTTTATTGAATTCATTAAATACATTATAAATAAACTTGGAATAGGGCCATGTTGTTTAATTAAACGTTAATATATTACAAGAAAACCTTAGTATTCGCAGAAGAAATATTCATACATACCTATGTACATATTTTCCTCCATGAGTGAGCACGTGAAATGGTCATTTGTTTACATTATATTCATTCAAGAAATTAATAATCTGTCAACGGCTATATTTAACAACATAATTGAAAGCGAGCAATGAAGCGTTGTGACAAAAGGCTTTACGTGAGAAAAGATACTTCTTAGCAGATATAGTATTTCTCTAACATTATACATACAATAGTCATTAACATACTGAGCGGCTATAAAGCATTTATACATAAATTTACACCCTTTTTATGTGCGCCCTTTGACGCAGTAACACATACGCGACTGTTCCTAGTGATTTACTATTATTACCAGTAAATAAAAAGTGGTAGGGGAGCAAAGAGGTGGAGCGAAATGCTATTATAATATACGCCATGAGTAGGGTCCGAAAGATAATGCACCCGCTGCCGTCGACTTTGTAATTGATTCACTTATGTCGCACGCATCGAGCCTTCCAACATTTGCAACTAAAATATAGTCAGATCCAGTCAGACCCTTCGTGCAATATTCAAACATAGTCAGTATTTAAAGTGTCCCATAAAAGTTTCAGTATTAAAATAAATAGCATCGTAAAGTGTTGTGTATATTTAAGTCACGTACGAGGAAAACTTGTATTATATATCTCTATATACAGATATCATGGTGGTGATTCTAAATGATTTCTTAAGATAACATTTAACGTGTGGGGAACGTTGTATAGTGAAGTGAAAGAACACTGCACCGTAATTAAAAACATAAAAATGGATTACACAACAGGAACTACGTCTTCGATGAACAATATGAGACCAATTTTCGGCGCGTACGCCTTTCAAGGTGAGCATCGAATTATTATTGTCCGTAGACACGAAAGGATCCAGAAAGATGAGAAAAAAGGCCCGATATGGTTAATTACGATGTTCCCAGGTACCAATAAAACAAGCAATAATATGTCGGAATCAAAGACCCGAAATCAATATCGACTATTGCCTAAACAATAAAAAATTGGGCACAGCACATTACATTTATTTTCCATGAACGGTTCCGTAAAGAATTGTTGTAACATTCCTATTGCGGGCTCATGAGATTCTGTTAATTGATGTCTCTCTCGTTGTTACTATGCCAAGTGTTGACTTTGTAATTATCCGAGTTGAGGCCGGCATTGAAGCTCGCAATACAAAACCTATAAATATAGTACTTGAATGATAGCCGTCAATCGATTTAAAAAATTACGAGTTGGATCTTTCCGGGGATAATCATAATATTATAAACTCGCTTAACCCTAATAAAATCTGAACGATGACGCAGACAGTCATATTTCTATTACCTACCTATTAACGCGGAACTCTAAAAAACGAAGATACCTTTCAAAGTGCCGCTTATTAACCTCTCATCGACTTCGACCGTAAAATGTAAACTCGATAAAGCCACCAATTAAAACTAAATATGAGAATTTCAACAATCAAAGCTCGAGCCGCTACATCTGACACCGAAAAACATTTCTCCAAAAAATAAATCGCGTTTTTTGTAACGAACGCAAGGTCGCAAACGCAGCATGATTTTCGCCTTTCGACAAGCGCGATTACCGGCGAGCCGAGCCGATCACATGCCATCGTAAAATCGATCACAAACGAATTCTGAACCTTAAATAGAACTCTTAGCACGAGCAGCGCGTTTTCAAACGACTACACGTCGTGGTCAGGACCGAGTACGTGCTGATAATAACAATGCTTTATGAAAAGGTTTAGCCAACTAATTTGTTTTTTCTCGGCTACTGTCGATCTCGGTAGCGCTGCAACCTTTTTTTGTTGAAGGAGATCAATCAGTCAAAATAACAGTGTGATACCGCCTTTGATGCGATCCGGCCGGCCTGTTTTAATCTTCACTGATACATGATTAGATCACCGATGATGCAGCAAAGCCGAGTAACTGATCTGAAATTGGACGAATCCAATGCCTTATTTGTAGATTACTGATGAAATCTACGTTATCTGTTAGTAGGCATCGTTCTATAATGTACTTCAATTATAAATACAAAACGAACGACTTATTTCCTTTCAATGAACTCCAAATGTTTGCCAGTCTCAAAAATCCTGAAACTTGTTGGATTGCATTGGTCCTTTGCTCTAGTAAAATATAACAGCTTAATCTTCAAAGAAGATAGCCCAATTATGAACAAGTTAGACTAGAAATCAAAACACGACAAATCCTACCCCATATATAAATAAATATCAGAAATCTAAAAAAAAATATATAAAACAAACATATGCTTAAAAAAAGAAACTGATAAAAAGAAAATGTGTATATTTATAAGTTTTATTTAAGACAACTCTAGTAATAGGAGAAATAATCGCGATCGCGTTAAAAAAAATATTAAATCAACAGATCCAAGAACACCTAGACTCGGAAGAACTAATTTTAGTCACTATTTTTTATCTTGGTGATGTCTAACATATTTTAAGTAAACAGATAACATAAATGTCTCAAAGAAACAAGTAAATTGAATAATATTTACTCGTGCTAGATCAGTGCGTGTATAAATCATAATCAGAGCGGTAGGCGACCACAACAATAACCTTGCGGTTTTTTCAACTCGAAACGCAAAGTAAAAGGACTATGAAAAACAAATGATGTCAATGACATCGTAATGACCGTCCATCATTTCACAACGCCGTCAAAACTGTCTCAGCATGCACGCCTGCATATTACATGCGTCTGTCGGTAATACCTTTTTCACCCAAAGTACTTTTTGCCGCATCTGATAAAATTCGCGCTGATGTGTTGTGAGTGCGACAATGAGAAATGAGATATGGAATCAGTCTTCTTTTTAAAATGCGATATAAAGCAGTCTAATTAAGGAAGCATTCAGTATGAACAAAATTACGTAATGATAGTCATCGTGTGCAAAAAGCTATTTGAAACTTGATTACCCGTGTTTATTATACGAGCTATAGTGGCTACCGTCCGATGAACTATTGAGTTCTCCCCATTAAACTAAAACTTTCATTAAATCGAGTGTAATGAAAAATAAAAGTAAGAAGGCAGAATGATTGTGATTCGAAATTAAATCGGGAGCTGGTCTCATCATCGCGTATATCCATTGAGAGAAACACAATGGTAATCACAGAGAAATGCAGAAGCTCGTATGATTAATTACATACATGTTCTGTTCGTTGTAGTGTATTTGTTGTATGAGAAGCCTTATTACTATAAAGAATAAGATGACATGCATGTATTGTATTAAATTCGTATCCTTTGAACTCGTTCTTTCGATTCAGCGCGATTTTGATACATCAGTGAAATAATATTTTAATCTTTGAATATAAAATTCGTAGCTGTATGCATGCTTATTTAAAATCTCAGTTCTAATATAGGTCATGTTTAAACAACTACATTAAATATCAACAACTGCTAAAACACATTATTTTTAGAATACCTACGTATAAAGTAGTTTAATGTTTTTCTTTATTTACTCCTAATATTAATATTTACATTGTTAACGTTTAATGGCTTTTACCATTGTACCAACTTATGTACCTATGTGTTTCGGCCTATTATGTTGTATATATGAAATTAAATTAAGGGATTAAATATAATGACCACCAAAAAGCGCAGCAAAATATGTTTACTAAAATATATCATAACGAGCACCTATACGCCTCAAATCACTGCATTCCGTCTCGGAAGGGTTAGGTTATGTTAGGTTCCTTCTTAGACCCACCCAAAAATAGATCGTCGACTTAGTTTGATCTCTTTAAATATATTTTGCTGTGTAATTTGGTGATCATTTACTATTTTTGACTGTTATATTTTACTATATCTGGTGTTAAGTTAAACATAAGCCTTAAATTAATATTAGTGTAGTGCAACGTACAACAGAATCGGCACCGGCTGACACAGTAATAAATAACGCACCAGACTTTTCATGTTCATTATGATAGCCTGAATAATGGACGTGAAAATTTTGAATGCAAAGACATAAAATAACTCCATAAATATATATATAGAAATTACGCTAGTGTGTCCGTTATTTTTTAATGGACCGATCACCTTCATGATGTGATATTGTGTTCTTCACGCCTCTAAAATGCACCCATATTATACTAAGAGACGTCTAGAGGTTACTAAACGTTAATTCTAAATACCCTTATTTCACTATCACGAATAATAATGCATATTTTTTTGAAGAAATACTTCGATTGGAAAACCTTAAAGATCTCAAGATAACGTTGATAGATTAAATAGAAATCACAGCATTCAGCATTTTCTTTTTATATTTTTTTTATTTAACGAGGTCCTTTGATAAGTAAACACTTAAATAAATTTTAGATCTGATGATATATTTACATCAATTATTTAAATAATCAATATTTTAGAGCAGAAAAATATACGATATTTTTTATTTTTTTATTGCCATTGGTGGCAGACGAGCAAGTGGCCCACCTGATGGAAAGTGGTAACCACTGCTCATGGACTTCAGCAATGTCAGGACACAGCAAAGCCGCTGCCTACCGTGAAAGAAGAACTCTCTTTAAACCTCGTTTGAAGAAGGACATATCATAGCGCTCGGGAAACACCGAAGCTGGCAGTTCATTCCAGAGCTTGCACGTACGTGGGAGAAATGATCGCTGAAAGCGTACCGTCTTAGAATTGAACGCTTCCAGGTGATATGGATGAACCCTGCTTCGTTGTCGAGTGGTACGGTGATAGAAAGGGGCCGCTGGTACCAAATCAAACAGTTCTTCAGAGCACTCCCCGTGAAAGAGTCGGTGGAACACGCAGAGAGACCCAAAGTCTCTTCGTTGCTCTAACGACTCCAGTCTATCCGTGAGATTGGGATCATCGACGATTCGAACTGCCCGTCTTTGTAGGGAGTCAAGTGGGTCGAGCTGGTATTTGGGGGCCCCTGCCCAGAGATGTGAGCAATCTGTGCTTTGTGGCCCGACCTGTGCTTTGTAAAGCACAATATATAGAGGACACTGCAGGCTCGTATGTATTATACTTCTAATTAATGTCTATACTGTGCCCACAAAAGAGGTAAAGGCCTCTAGTTCATATCAATAGCGCATCTATTCTATGAGGAGCCGTGAAAACCTTACTTAGAATCGTTAGCACAAGATTAGATAGCTACGATTCTCTGTATGATGGAATGTCTCCTTTACGTAGATCCCATAATGTGCATCTTCTTTTTGTGTCAATGTCGTCAATTGCTGGCAGACTACAATTTTAACAAACAGATTAATTGATTCGTAATATTATTTAAAAAGAGTTCAGACAATTCCGACTTTTCTCCAATAAAAAAACACGCCATGTTATTTCTTTGTAATGTTATGGTAATAACAAATAAATAAGCTACAGCTGCTTGCTCATCATAAACAAACAAAATGTTAATGGCATTAGAAACCGGGGTATAAGAATGCCAAGTATTTTCTCTGTAGCGTTCAATTTTCTCTATTTTCTAAAGCGCTCACTTGTCAAAGTGTCTGTTTCGTGGCGACGTATCTGTCGCGACAGGAATGCAGATAATGGATGAAAAAGTATAAAATTCCTATCGAGCCATGCCGCCTGCAGGACGTTCACTGATTGAGTTATAAGCTATAATGGCAATTCCATTCTGTTTTTGCACTGTTTTTCACTTGAATGCCATGTGGTGAAGCCTACTCATATTTAATATACATTAGGCACTGAATGTCGATCTCGTATTCGTGCTTCTTGTGACCGGCGATACCGGAATGCGTGTCTTGTTTATTTTGATTTGTCACCTTTGATATATGATATACATATCAGTACTTTTTGTTATTATCGGCAATGTAACTGGTAAATTCGTTACAATTTAACAATATTGCTTTTGAACGTTTTGACATTTTGTTTCGACATCTAATAATATGAGCATAGTTTTTTAGTTGGTTGTAATTCGTGTTTGTTTATTTAAATATAATGTACCTGTCTAAAGAAGGTTTAGATCGGCAAGGCTTGGGTAAAGAGCGTATAATATGTCTGTTAATTACGGTATCTCATACTTTAATTATACTAATGTAAAAAGGCTAAATATCCAGATCGCTCTTTAGGAATGATCCGACAATAATATAGCCTATTCGTTAATCGTTAAAGCCTATTGTTATTTTTGATTGGATTGTCGAACTTTAAAATACGGGCTTATTTCTACTTCTACTTGATCCTATACGTATATATGTATATATATAATTGAATTCATTTTAGAGTACAACGCTCTCACAAAATGATCTTAGATTTATATTTGTAATAATAAAATACAACAGCTAAATAAATAATATTCACACATTCAGCAAGACTCCTCCTACATGAAGCTAACAACTTAATGTACCAGTTTTCTACTAGTATGTAACTGACACCTCACGTTAACCAATTATAAGATCATCACATCAAACCATAAAATTAACACGCTCTAAGCGACTGCAAATATTTTATTGGACTAATTGTGTACATCCATCTGCAATGTTAAAAAACGAGAGGATGTAGGCACTTACCTGACAAACTACATTTTAACGTTTTACACATCCAAATCTGACTTTAATGATCATGCTCATACAACCAACTCCTAATATCCACATACAAAAAACAATATCAAAGTCGAGACATCCAGTCGCCAGCCCACTCGAAAACTGGCTCGAGTGATCTTATCGCGCGGTAATAGAGTCATTTTTCGTTTGTTTTAATGAAATTGTATAATGCAGAGTTCAGTGGCAGGTAGGCACAGCGGGCACAAAGCCGGGTAGCCGCGTCTTATAATCGAGAGTGCCTCCGGTTTGATAGTTAATTAAAGAAGTGAATAACATGCGGCAATGCAAGTCAGCTGCAATCTTCGTCATTGTGTGGGACGCGCACCGAGCGGCTAATGCCTCCTTCGCCGTACACTTTGACGTCCACATTAATTTCATGTCGTTATTTTCTGTATAACGATTTGTCATAAATGTTTATAGCTAATCATTCGGGAGTACAAGGAAACTCAAATATTAATTATGTATGCAGATTTGGTTGTATTTCTTATTTTGTACCAGCCAATTTTGATTAACAAAATATTTATTGGTTCAAGGAACTTTTGATTGTGTATATTTTAAAGGCTAATGCTATAAGAGCTTATAAATTGAGTCTATATAAGGGGGTATGATTCACTCTGTACCCTGCATCCATCCTTTGCACTAAGTTGTCGGTGCAACCCCACTGGCTGCGAGATGGATCTATGTAGAATATGCAGCGATACGATAGGAAATAAGCTCTATCAAGCGATTTAATTTATTCTGATAAGTTTAAACTGCTTTTAGGAACTTGACTTTATCATCGAATCAGATAAATCACATAACCAACTCTTAATATTTTATTTTTATTACTCTAAATAATCTGAACAAAAACATGTACGCATTAATCAATTCTGGCTATGAATAGTAATAAATGTAACAAAATCATTTTCTCGAGTCTTTATTGTCACTATGATATTTTGAAAACAAAAAGCAACTTTAGATACGCAAATAGGTAATATTTTGAGGCAATAAAACCGTTATCGGCGAAGTTATCGCTGCGCAACGGAGCGCATTTTGCACGCTTCTAATGAACGCCTTATGAAACAGGCAATTTATCACATGTGGCCTTATCACAGAATGCACTGATAAATTTTATATGAGAAGAAACTTAAATAAACAATAGCTATTATTCGAACACCTAAATACCTACTCACGTGCGCGATGCACTAGATTAGTGATAATGAACATGTGGCATCCAACGAGCTATTTGTTTTCCAAATTCTTCTATCCCTTTAAACAATTGTTCAGTTTCACTTTAGGTAGGCAGTACGTGACTTGTTATTTTGTAACGTTTCACACAAACTCTCATTACCAATTCGAAAAAGTTGGTATTTCAAAAGGACCGTCTTTGTCGGCGCCTTGTATCTACAGCATGACCATGAATAAATCAATGAAAACAAATAGTATTCGGCTACTAGTGTTCCTAAAAGCTTTTTTCAATGATGTATGATCTGCTATTGTCTCAACTCCCGTTTTGTTACACACTCTGAAGTATGTTAATTTATTCACTGTCAAATAATAGGTAGAGCATATTTTCCTGCCGAGATCCAATGTGCTGTACATATAGATAGGTTCGAGGCGTAATTTGGTAGACACCGAAACTAATTTATTTAACAAAGGACGGACCGACCGATAGAGCACTTTTTATGCGTGTACAAACATATTATTACATCCAAACATATTATATAGATACTCATAGTTGTGTATCTAACTGTGTAAGTTGTTGGCAGCACATCTGGGATTTTAAAACCTCACCTCACTATCTATAGCTATAAAGATACCACTACAATAGTTTAATTTGTGTGAATAGTGGGACAAATACATCTTTAAACTTTAAGCTTCTAATAAGAATAAGATAGGCAACGGCAAACGAAATATTGTAAATTAATTACACAACATATTTAATTTTTCATAATATGTCATCAATTCATTCGGAATTCTTCGTGCTGTTATTGGGAGTTCCTTGACGGAGAATCTAATAACAAAGACAGTGAAATAACATATATATTGTAATACAATATACGAGTAAACACGTATTACGGCGTCATAATAAAAAACATTCTGCCCAATTCATCATACCTACATGACATTACGCGTGTAACTTCTGTTCCGTGCGTGCAACCACTGAAATATATATTTTACACACTAAAACATTATTATCACGACTTATGGCTTTATTAAAGGATATAACCACAATCATTCTTAGAAGTTAAACAATTAAATTTGACCGGAAATTAGAAATTCTTGGGATGGATGACGTAAAAAGTTTTATCTTTTTTATGACAAATAATGTCACGCGAAGAAACATTCTTCAACCGTTTATGCCTTTGTTGACACAATTATTTATTTAATGGTTTACTTTTATTAAGTCACTGTTAAATGTCAGATTATCCAGTAAAACTGTTGAGATGACAGATAAATATAAATTATATGTCAAGGTGGTGAACTTACCATGAAAGTTTAAGTATACGGATTATCCTAAATGATATACAGCACATTAAATCTACTTATTACAAGATTGTATATTTTATGTTATCTACAATTTTGTTATAGATTTGTAAATTTAGATAACGTAACATAAAATAGATTTACATTTGACTGATAGAGATGTATTGAACTATTATTGTCTAGAAGATACAGCTTTAAACGCCCAACTAATACAAAGATTTAGACAAACAGAGAACATTAGAAGCCAGTAATCGAATTCTACACACCCAGGTCAGCGGATGCACATCCGTTTACACTTTTGCTACTTTACTGAAGAAGAAAAGAAAAACGTTTATAAATAAAGGAGCAGATATGTATCGGGGTTTCGAGCTACGATTTGGCAGTGTAACGGTGCTCGGGCTAGACTTTCGCTGCTTTAAATACAATAATTATTAATTTAACGAATTATAATATATTTAAGATAGTTAGTTTTAATTGGTGGGATAGGAAGAACTCATTCATGTGCCTGTCTAAATGATCATCAAACAATCAATAAAGTATACGATCCATACATACAGAAGTCTATGTTGAGATATATCTATACCTAGCAATATTTAATTGTCTCACTTAAAAGGGGGTAATTTTATTGCCTACCGAAATAATATCAAAAATCCAAAATCACTTTCGCCGGCTTGGGATTCAAACCCGCGACGCGAACATAAATGCCACAAAACCTAAAACAAAAAACGATCCATTGAAAATAATCTGAGCGCTGCTTTCATATACACTTTATAGAAACGTACATAATCATGTGAAGAAATAGAATTTATATTACAATATTATCAAACGATCTCTCGACAAAATGTTGTTCTAAATATGAATAGTAAAACGCCGATAAATAATACATAAAATATCTAATATGTTTTATATTTGTTCAGTACTTATCAAGTGTATTGATACTGAATTTATTACCCACCTGCGGCCCTATTAATACGTTTGCCTACTAAAACGTAGAGTTCAAATTCGACGTCTTTTTTAATGTAATCACGCGCGTGTAGGTGTATCTCCAAACTGTTATGCAGATATGTAATTGATTGCATTGATGGCGTAGTGGTTTAATTGGTCGCCTAGTATGTTGAGTGTTGTGGATTCAAAACACGGGGAAAAATTGAGTCTTATATGTTGTGTGTGTTTTTGTGCCCGTTGTTTTAATGTTAAGGGTTGTCTTAGAAAATTATAAATATAGTAAATAATCCACATGTTGCCAGCTAGTAGATTGATCCTATAGTAGATTGAAAGAGACCGCCGTTGCTGCTAGTATTACATATATATCCCCGAACGGGTATGTATACATATAACTATATATACTTATCTTTCACCAATTTTGATTTGAGATCCCAGGTAAAACTGGGCACAGTTCCAGCCTCCATACGATCCTAACAGAAAAATGCAATAACTCTATGACCAACCCGGAAATCGAAACCGAGACTTCATGTACAGCAGTCACATTACTTACCACTGCAACACTAGTACTACTAATTATTTGGTGACAGTACGAAGGAGCTAAGGCCTGTTGGCATACTTGCCTAGGTAACTAACACTTTCTTGTAGATAATCGACACAAGAGTAACATGTATACTACGTTTCGTCCGGTGTCTCCTGGAAACTCACAGACCTGCGTACCCCATTCCTTTTATCATATCTTTAAGTTCTGTGCCCTAGGTCCAATCTTGTGATGATCCTATTTTATACCTGGATTAAGTCATAAACGTCAAATTCGCTGTTTTAATTCGAAATTGAGTAAGATTATTTGGCAGATATTATGTTTTGGAAATTAGAATGTTTAGGGCATAGCTGGCAAAATATGGATGTGAAACACCAGTGCCAACTCCTTCGGGGTTATACAGAGAGAGCCTATGTATGATGTATGTAGAAAAAGATTTCAGTTTAGCGGTTAAATTTTCTTAAATTATCTTTGGTTTGAGTAATTTCTGATACAAAATTAGAACGATACAATAGATGTTATTTATTATTTTTACTCTACATCAATCTGAAAAAGTAAAACATTGATTTCGAGACGTATTTCGATGCTTCCAAACCTCATCGTCGCACACGAGATCACACTTGATTCAGTATAATTGAACCTTATTACAAGCATAAGTAAAATGTAAGTAAAAATTATGCAATCGTATACAATTTTCTCGTCGTTTCCTTACGGAAAATGCACACACGATCCTAACTGTAACTAATACTGAAAACACTATCGTACTCAGAGAACACTTAAAAAATAAAAATTAATTAACACTTTCTTGTTAATGAATGCGATTTTAATTGCGTAGACCGCACATATACCATTTTGTATGTACCACATTCATTGGTGGTTACACTACAGTGGTTATGGTTGATATGCTTGCTGACGTGCTATTCTGCTAAAAACTCATCTCGAACCTCGCCAGTAACGATAGTAAGCCATTGTTATTGGCATAGTTAACGTTAATAATATCCGACCTTATATAAATTGTCCCACTGGTGAGCACGTGCCTCTTCTCAATGTCAGAAGGCTTAGACCATAATCTACCACGCTGGCCCAGTGCGGGTTGCCAGAATTCATATATCTTTGAGAACGTCATGAAGAACTCTCAAATACCATTAAAGTGCGCGAATTTTAATACGCACATAACTTTGAAAATAAGGGGAAGAGGAACGGTGGGATCGAACTCGAGACATGACGTCTCGTGGCAGTCCAACGATCTCTCAGGAGTATAATATCACGGCTTTATTGCAGTGGTTACAGTAAAGAAAACTCAAGTTATAACAGCCTACTCGAAAGTAAGTTTAGTAGTGAGATTTATCAGGATTGCACAACTATGTACTAATCGATCTCACGTTAATACTACAGTCTACCTTGACCTACCGATAATAATTTTCATTTTCATTTGTAAACATCAAGATTCAAAGTAGGTAATTGTTTATCCGAATCTAATTAATTTAGAAAATGGGCGAAGGCCCTTTTTACAGGTGTCGGAGCTGTACATCAGCTTTTATGTTCTTACATTATTTTATTAGACGCCAACGTTTCCTTGCCGAGAGAATGAGAGCAATATTAATCAGCATTTCAGGAAAAATGGACACTAATATTATCAAGAAATATCATGAGTTTCTTGCAGGTTTCTTCTCATAGGCTCAACTCTTTGCCTGAACCTAGCAACTAACTTAAATGTAGCTTCAGTAACTTAGTAAACTCACTATATTATATACTATATTAATATATTTTCACGTTCATAAGTGTTACTTTCTGGCCTAAATGAATAAATGATTTTGACTTTGACTTCAAGCGGATGAGTTTGTGAGTACAAAAGGACTTAATGACAACATTGCTAAATTGTTTGTGAAAAGTGGTTTGAATCTTATTTTATTTGTAGAAAAGTTTTATAATAAATTCGTACATTTTTCACTTTTATTACTAAGTAGTACGTACATAGTACATAATATAAAAGATAGAAGGAAAAACAAAACGTTCGCGTCGTCGCGTCGTAAAAAATAATTTGCTTAATTGAAGACTCCGTAGATATTTTACACTAAGAGAATAATTGGTTCCCAAGAGAGCTGCCCATTATTATCGAATAGTTACCCGAATGTTCGGTAACTGTGAGAAACACATTTAGTCCAGATGAGATTAACAGTTTTGAGTAAAAAAGTGAGGAAATGAGTCAGGCCTAGTCGGATGGGGGTCGGTAACGAGATCGCGACGCTTCAATGCCCATAGTGGGGCTTCCGGTGGACAACTTGGAAATGGACTTAGACAACACCTGCTGTGGTATTTCTAAGTGAGAATAACTACTAGCTACGTTATGTAAGTTCCTAGATACGTTGCCGTAATAGCTTTTCGATAGGCTCAAGGTTTCATTACTAAATGATGTAATAGATATCAATCTCTTTTTGTAGGTATAGAACTATTTCAGATTGAATGAACACTTCCTCAGAACCTTGTATCATAAAATATTAAGTATTATGCAATATATAACAAAAAACTGTTGTACCTACTCGCCAAACCTAATGATGACTAATGATTGCAAGAACTAATCAAAACGAGGAAGCTAATAAAACGAAACAGGACACCTACCCAGGAACGCACACCAAAAAAATAACTCTAAGAACATCGAATCGGATACTTTTTATTTTTGTTGCCACATCCCAAAAAGACCGATTAAAAAAATTCGGCGCTAAAAAGAATAACACCGTGAGTCTATTACTCGTATAGCATGTCATCGACGGTTCATTAAAATACGATGACTTAACACAAACACCATAGTGGACTTCATTGATAGCCTCTGACGTAGGTTTAAGTGCATAAAAACGTCAGCATTTGCTAGACGAATGTGATACTTATTACAGTTTGTTAAGAGCGCCAACATCCCGTCAAAGCAAGAATTCACTGGTTCGTTTTGGAATGAAAGATCGTTTACAATAGCATTTCATTCCGTGGAATCCATTGATAAGTCTGATGCTACCAGTGTTACAAGGCGATCATCTCACGAGCCACCGGTTGATATTACTTCCGATATCCTACGCTTTATAATCAAGAACAAAACTGTGATCGAATTTATTCTTAAAACGTATTTAGTTTAATGTCACTTGATACCTTTAGTTATTTTGAACTATTTAAAGACATTTAAAAATAGTCGTGTGTAAGTCACATAAAGTCACAGACTTTGTGTGACTTATTCACGACTATTTTTATTGGCCTCAAATAGTTCAAATTTCAAATAAGTAATGTTATTAGGTGACATTACAATAGCATTGTGTCCATTAACATCGCACAAACTAATCTTAAATATAGTACTCTTAATTTTGGATTGTATTAGATTAACTTATATGGTCCCGAAGTCTTTACAAGCAATTTGTATTCCATTTACATGAAAAATATTATGCTATAAGTTTGGGAGATGTTTTCTGTGCCTTACTCACAATTTAATAGGAAATTGATCCAGCAATCCTGAGTTGTCAAATAAGCCTTAGTGCTATAAAGTTTTCTTATGGCTTTCACTATAAAATGGCTCAGCGTTTAATTTTTCTAAAGATTATATTTCAGTTTAATCGTTTATACGATTTTAGGTATGTCACACTTTCGGTACACAAGAGAAACCGTATATAAAAGCAGGCCTGTCAATCAATTACGATACATGGGAATAACTTTAGTTATCGGCATAACTAACATTTTCCCATGTCGAATACTCGTTAAGGAAAAAAATTTATAAATTCTATTTTCCATATGCATAGTTACACTTATTCAATCTAAATAATTAATTTCATTCAACATCTGAACAATTATTCAAATAAAGCAAGAGTACACTTTCTAGCTATTAAAAAAGTAATAACAAAATGTAGCGATATAATCATATTACTCAGACACCACAATTATAGACATGTCTCTACTGACAGTTGTATTTCAATGATTGACCATTCAGAATAAATATAAGTTAATGCAATAAGATATAGCAAATTGAGCTAACAAATAAAAATAACACGTACCTCAGTAATATTTATTTGGAGCAATCGAAGCGGAAAATGTAAAATGAGTACTGTGTATCTGCCTAAGACTATGATGAATTTTCTTAACTCTAAAAAAGAAAGCTAGATTAAACTATTTACTTTCCAAAACCGTGAGAAAACATTCTCCTCTGAACTTTCAGCAAGTACTTAGATGAGAGACAAAAAACAGTAAAACGAAATGATACAGTTATAAATTATTGTGCCGTGAAAATTACAAATTCAATGCAAAATTGAATGCTTTGAAGGCACTTTGTGAGGCCGATTCTGTTTGGAATAAATTAATTATGGCAATTTAAGTCGATTTTCCATCGTTACCAGCCGCCGACACCGTTCAAATTACAATTTTGTACTTCAGTCTCTCGTTATTGTTTGCATTAAGGCAAAAATTTCTGTATAGACATCCACTCTAAGTTCTCTTTTTTTTGTAATTTACAAACTATTAATAAAACAAACAGTCCCTTTATTATCTTCATAATGAATATGCATCCGTATTAAAACGGGGTGTGTTGTTGATATATCGACAAGGCTCAGTGACGGTGCCTTTATAATATAAGGCCAAAAGCCAAAACTCGTCCTACCTTACGAAGAATTAAGATAGTCTTAACTTGATTTACTGTTAACTTATTATCTGCGTCTAAAATCCTAGGCACTCAACTGCAATGTAGTAAGAAAACCATGAACTGGCCGTAATTATTGTGGCTAAGATCATGTTATATAAAGCTACGGCCAGTTACTTTTACCACCAACATATTATTATATTTATATATCAAAACTTTTTGTAGATAATTAGTAAGATAATTAATAGTGTCAAATAAAAAGAAATAACAGAATTGTTTTAATCTACTCTCACTCAAGCCGTTAAGGAACAGTCCTTAACGGTACATGCAGACTTAGAACAATCATTCATTATGTACGTAAACAAATGTCCTGTGTGGATTTCGAACACACAACAATTATCGCGGCGACAGTGGTGAAGCGACACCATGCTCGCTACGCCACTCGTGCATTCAATCAATGTACACGTGACGGTCGAAGCCATTCCAATTTATTTATGACTGTCGTCAAGTAAAGATTACAAAAATTAAGTTATTGCATTCATTATTAAATGTTTGTCGTACATACACAGACATGATAGTTGGATGCTTAACAGTATAAAAGGCATATTCAAAATATTATAAGTTTACGCTTGAATAAATGTTACGTATTAACTAACCTTAGTATACAGAGCAAAGCAAACTTTGACTCAAGGAATTATTTTGAGGACATAAGATTATTTATTCTGTAAGTAAGTACTAGATAGTATGCAGGCCTAGCCAGTACAATACATTCTATATTTTTATTTGTTTAGCGTAGGAAGCGATTCATACGCCCCTTTACATCTAATAACTAAAAACTATAATACTCATTTCACAGATTTGGACATATTTACATTATCTGCTACTAGATTTAGAAATGCTCTGAGTAAAAAAATTTGTAAAATCACATAGGTATTAGATATCCATAGGTACGGTACTCATTTATTGCTTTTTATTTTGAAGTGAAAACTTCTTTAGTGGCTTTTTTGTGATGGGTAAAAAATGTTAAACTCGCGTCAGGACACGTGACTTGATCGAAAATTCGTAAGACCGAGGGAGAATTGTCATGTTTGTGTACGATAGCGCAATAAATGAATATTGTATTTTACCACATAAATGATAGTACTTTTATACTGATAATTAAAGCAATTCGTGCAAAGTTATTCCCTAACCATTCCAAAATAACAAAAATGCACAACGTTAATATTCAAGTTTTCACTTCTGCCGGCACTCCCGGAGTGCATCCCGTTGTTTTTTTTTATATATGTTTTCCTAACTTATTGTATTTTTGTATTTTAAACTCCTTTTTTTAGCATGTTCATAAAACTCGGTTCACTCGAAATTAAGTAGACAATTTATATTATACATAAAACGTGGATAACGCTGTGAGCTACACATTTATAAAATTTATTGTTAATACTAGTTGTAAGATGATTGTGTAACTGTTTGTTTTCCCTGATTAAATAAATAAAATAAATACCCTGCATTCGTCCATTTAAAACACTGTATAGTCCATTTGAATTGCCCATATTGATAACAGGCGCGCATCAGCAAATAGAAGCTGACCACGCATAGAAACAAAGGCTTTACAGTACCCCTAGTTCCATTTAAAACACATTCAATTCCAATCTGGTTATTTTTGTATCAAATATAAATGCTATATTGGATTTTGTATTTTTGAAATAAACGGAGATTGCTTTTAATATATTTGTCCGTATTCAGACAATATTGCGTTATGTGAACAGGCTATTTAAGCGATGCACGTTGTTATAAAAGCATTTTTATTCATTATAGGATAGGTGATATGAAAACCTTTAAATAGTTCTCTAAATAGTTCTCATAGACCTAAGTCTATGAGAACTATTTAGTCGAGACCTGGTATTTTAAATTGTTAAACATAGTTGACTTGCTTTATTACCGTTCCTATAAAATAATTAAAGTATGTTACGAGTCTATCTTACTCGTAGTAAATATTAAGTATCGATTAATTTGTTATCACTCACGAATATACGGCGCCATTTTAAAATATATTCTAGCAGAGAACTAATATAAACAAAGTCTTAAAAAAAGAACGCCATTTCCACCCTTATAGACAAGAGTTTACAAGTAACGGTTCATGTACATCTTCATACACGTGATATATTTTCGCAAGATTGTGAGTAAAAACTGTTTCCTGAAGGAGGAATTTCCTCTTTGACTGGTAAGGTTTGACAAGAGCTTTGCATATGGCAACCCATTTTTTGCGAAATGTATTGTGTCGACAGCGCTCACATTTTCTACCCATTCTTTGACGCTGCCTAGCCAAACATTCTCTTCGCGATCCACTCGCGTTTTTCCAGTTATTCCAGTTATACAATATGCATCTACAATGTTTATAAAAATGGACGAATTATATTGCGTTTCTTCTTGTATTCACAGTTAACGTTTTTTCTAAACACAATTAAATGCGTTTTTAGCAAGCAAAAAGCTTTCAGTGGAGGTGTTGTTTACTCTCCCAAAGTTTCCTTCGCTCTCTTGAAACTTAAATTGACTCACACTGCAAATACCTAGATAAATACGCAGATAGTGCTCTCCTGTCACGAACTTCATTTTATATTTTAAAATGTTTCACTATATGTTAACACAATGACTTTACATCGCAGTATGTTTCGACTGTCACTATAAATAAATCACGAAAAAGTTATAATATCGGCACGAGCCTCTTCTCAGTGTGAGAAGGGTTAGGCCATAGTCCACCACGCTGGCCTAGTGCGGGTTGGCAGACTTCACATATCTTTGAGAACTTTATAGAGAACTCTCAGACATGCAGGTTTCCTCACGATGTTTGCCTTTACCGTTAAAGCAAGCGATAAGTAACTATTTAATACGCATGTAACTTCGAAAAGTCAGAGATGCGCGCCTTGGGTTCGAACTCCAGACCTCTGCGTGGCAGCCTATCGGTTTCCTACTAACCTATCGCTGCTTACGAAAAAGTTACTCCTGGACAAATGCAAAATCCACCATTTTGCGTATTATATATAATGCGTATTAAATTAATGATTAAAGCTTTTGTAATATTGCGTCCTAGATGATTAATTTGTCGCCGTATACCATTACATAGCCTTGGTGCGTGATTTCTCATTGACAGGACTGGAACACCAACTTTTAGCCTCTACTTATGGGAAAGCACTCCTGATTATTCTAAAGAGTTGAGAAACTCTATAGGATACAATGTCACTTGTTTAGTGTCCATAACATTGTCTACTGAGAGGTATACGACAACATCCCCCATTACATCTGACATAATTTGTTCCTTTTTTGGCCTACTGTCATTTGTCTGTAGTTTAGGCGTGAAAGCATAACAGACAGACAGAGTTACTTTCGCATTTATAATATTAGTAGGGATGAGTAGGGTAGGTCAACATTTCAAAAACGCTGAAACAAATGTTTATTTACTTCTTATCAAGTGCTTAAATACAGTCTCATGGTTTTATCTTCGATAATGACAAATTCCCATACAAACTATCATCCCTTATTTCAACCCCTTCATGCCCCCCTTTTTTACAATAAAAGGTAGCCTATATCCTTTCCCGAGGTCAAATCTACTTCTGTACCAAAGTTCATCAAGATCGGATCAGTGGTTTGGGCGTGAAAGCGTAACAAACAGACAGACAGACCAAGTTACTTTCGCATTTATAATATTAAGTAGGGAAGTAGGGATGTATAGGTATGGTAGTTATAAACAAAGATAGTAAATATTATTTGATTGATTGATTTTTCCTATATGCTTTAACTGTCAAATTTCCTACTGCTTTTTAATCTATCAAATACAGATTATACCACGCAACTACTTTAAATAGAACTTTGATGGAGGTCATCAAAGTTTTATTTATATACTAGATGTTGCCGTGGTTTCACCCGCGTTTATCGTTACTGCGCCGGCCCCGTGGGTCGTAGCGTAATGTTATATAGCTTATAGCCTTCCTCGATAAATAGGCTATCGAACACTAAAATAATTTTTCAAATCGAAGCAGTAGTTTCTCAGATTAGCGTGTTCAAACAAACAAACTCTTCAGCTTTATAATATTAGATTAATTCTATTTAACCAGCACTGACCTCAAAAACATTTCATGAATTCCTCCTCCTCCAGTCGTATTCCTCATGTCTGAGGGTCGTGACCTCCTCCATCCAATAATCTTCTCACGATTTTACGCCATCTTGATCTATCTCCGGCCACTCGGAGAGCATACGATAGTGGAGTCGAGTGTGGTGCGAATTTGGTCGGACCAACGCATCGGGTTGCGACCCCTAGCTCTTTTTCCTTCCACTTTGCCAGTGACCACTAGTTTTTCGAGATAGTCTCCGTCTTTTCTGGCAATGTGTCCGAAGTAATTAGTAAGTAAAATGTCATGAATTAATTATTGTGAAAGATTTGCCGAGTCATTTCTAAAATTATATATTAAATAATAATAATAAATCAATTTATTTTCTCACCACAATATAAACATGATTTACATCTCTGTTTGACATAATTTAACAATTAGTTATTGTGGGGAGACTGGTACCTAAGCTAAGCTCGAGGCCTGTATTTCAGGATACCAGGTCTCCATATAATAGCAATATCAAAATTTTTATGTTGTCTTACATAATGTAATATAAAAAATATAGGGATTAAACATAATGACCACCAAAAATACTAATTGCACATCAAAATATGCTTACTAAAATATATCATAACGAGCACTTATACGCCTCAAATCACTGAATTCCGTCTCGGAGGTGTTAGGTTATGTTAGGTTCCTTCTTAAACCCACCCAAAAATAGGAGCCCCGCGAAGCGGGGCGCCGCGCCTTCGACTTAGTTTGATCTCTTTAAAATATTTTAGTGTGCAATTAGTATTTTTTTGCTGTGCAATTAAATACTAGCCAAAAATATATATACATACACCTTACCCGTACAGCCATACAATTTGACATCTATTATAGTTAGGGATTTCCCCGTTACAGATTTTGCTTCTATACTTCGAGTAACTATCCCGAATGAAGATACCGGACCGAACCGGTGATCTTCATTCGGAATAGTTACAATCTCTGGCAAAGCTTTTTACGTATGGCTTCTATACAAAGCCATACTTATATTATTGTAAATATAATTAAAGTTTTAAATTATGTTTACAATAATATAAATTTGGTCGACCAACATAATAAAAATAAGAAATTTTATTCTCCAAATGACAAAAATTGTTTCAAGCTAAATTCTAACTCGTATTATAAATTAATGCGAAAGTGTATTTGTTGCTTTCTCTTCCTTCCATGCAGTGACGCAGCAAAGAATTGGAGTGTTTTACATAAGAAGCTCTTTTGCAAAGTAGTCATATGATAGATCGTAAGAATTAAGATAGCAAAGTCGCAAACAAACATTTAACAACATTATACAAACATTTTGTAAAAAGTTGTTAATTGTAACTTCTTACGATATTAATTAATGTCATATAAATTAGATATGCCGAGCACTACCAGAACATATTTAATTTGTACAATCCTGAATTAGGTTAAAAGATGAATACCTGAAAAATAAGACACACAATAAGCGCTACATATTGAACGGGTTGATGAACACATCAACGACTTATAACAATCTAGAACTCTTTAGACTTACTCTAACAATCTAAACTAGCTTAAGAGTAAATAAGTGAATGACTTTAAACGTAAAGTTACAATTATTTATCTTATTTTTTATTTTATTTATTTGGTTCACCAACATTTGTTTACACTAATTATACACAATAAAAGGAGCACGAACAGTAACAATAGTGTAATAAACACTTATAGGCAAACACCACATCTGAATTTTTTAAATGGTCCACCACATTTGATTGGTCTCTTAACAAATGACGCTACTGAATTTAATTAATGATCTTATTTACCTAGGTAACCTGCCTGGGTGTTTTTGCTGTTTGCATGTTAAGTACAATCTAATATTTTTGCTGAGACACTCGCCTCTATATCGTTGAAGGGTAGGCAGAGGCTAAAAGATCAATCTGGCATATATCCAGATTCCTTACTTCTACTGAAATTATACTTAAACTACACCCAACCCGTAACTAGAACAAAGGGCCTCACGATCGCACGCAACAAGCACAAACAAGTGGAACCTAATGTTAGCGTTTGTTTGCGTGCGAATTTAAGATAAGATTGCCTTATCACTCTCGTGGACAACCACTGGAGTAATAAAGCAATCTTATCTTACAATTTAAAATCGTAAATAAGCACTCCGCAAGCCAGGTAAGCTGTTAGTAAGCTATGGATGCTTTTAACACTAGAGGCTCATGCATCGCTAGCTTTCAAAATAGGACTAACTGACGTCATTGCCGACTGTGCAGTGCCTTCTTTAGGAACTGTGGGATCTCTATACAGCGTACATAGCACTAGATTATTTGGTGCCAATATTTTGCGAAGTAGATGTAGTAGGTACTTTTCTATTCTCTATTCTTTTCCCAAATATTTCAACAGTTTATAAAGACTTTGTTCGTATTAACAGTATTCGGTCTTAGATTTATCATGTAATTGATATCTATTATCTTAGTATCAGAAGAAGATGATAATAATAATCTCTAAGGCTAACAAAGGCTCTCAGCAGCTTAAGATATATTAAATGTCTTGGATAAGAGCCTTCTCCTTTCTTTAACAAGCGGAGCTTATTACCAGACATCGCTTTCAGGCGAATCTCTCTCGGAATAAACTGATTGTCGACCTACATATTATATATAGTATATATTATCTTATATGACAGGTTTCGTTAGATCAATGGGATAAAATTGCAGTTCTGTCTTCTTACGATTCTAAAGTAGTGAGTGCAATTTCCGAATCAGTTAAAATGTTATTGGGCTTTTTGTTAGGAAATTCGTAGTACGAGTCTGAAATATGTTTGGTAGTCAGTGGATTTGCTCTCTACAAGGTGGGACGTAATCATAACTGTCAATCTATGTATGTACCTCTGTAGTCCATGTAAAAAGGATATAATATAATTTACCAATATATGTCCAATCAATAATTTAAGTATTGTAAGTAATTTGTGAGATAAGATTGTCTACAAAAGTATCAAAAGCGAAAACAGGCTATAATTATGCCCGTTTTGTTTTTTTAAATAGACAACACCTTCACTAAGAATAATTTGTATGCCCCGCGGGACTTTCCAAATATTCAAACAACAGACACAAAGAATACCGTCACAACTATTTGGGAATCACGCAATGTTTGCCCTACTTTTAAGATGAAATGTAAACTGTCTATGATAGTGAATAATTTTAAGCCTTATCTACTACGATTTGTCAAGTTTGTGTCCGCGTCTTTGCTTGTTTTATGGGCCATTTAATTACAAAAATATTAATAGACTTGTTGTCTAATAGACATATCCGGATTTCCTCGCTTCGAAAACACAGTCAGCATCATAAGTAGCTGAATCCTTACTAATATTATAAATTCGAAAGTAACTCTGTCTGTCTATCTGTCTGTCTGTCTGTTATCTTTTCACGGCTAAACCACTCAACCGATTTAGATGAAATTTGGCACAGATATAGTTTAAAACCTGGGGGAGGACATAGGCTACTTTTTATTGATGTAGATACCACGCGGGCGGAGCCGCGCGAAAAAGCTAGTATTTAATAAATTAGTAATATGTAGTATTTTATGAATTAGATATTTTATATAATTTTTAATAATCAGGGCTATGTCCAGCAGTGGACTATTATAGCCTGATGATGATGATGATGATGATAATCATTCTATGATTTTGGACTGTGATTAAATGAACTAACTTTTAGGTATTGCTGATCTAAAAAACTCATATTTGGCATATTGAATAGAGTAAATCAAAATTTTGTCTTCGATTGTACATCAATATATATATATATATATATATATATAGATTTATTATATATTGTACATATATTATATATTTATTTATTATACATCAATACATTTCGTAACAAAGTACAGTTATCTATCATTCTTCTTCTTTTTCTCCCTAACCTTTATTATTCCCAAGTCACTTGGGGTCGGCTTTCTAGTCTAACCGGATTTGACTGGATATCAGTTTTTATACGGAGCGACTGCCATCTGACCTCCGCAACCCGAAGGCTAACGGTACCCTAAGGCTAGACCAGTGTTAGGATATTAGAGGGCACTAACTTCCCAATAACGACTGCCATAGATGTTCATGGCAGCCGGGACCGACGGCTTAACGTGCTCTCCGAGGCACGGAGCAGGCGATAATTGTCAATCAATGCGCACATAATTTCGAAAAGTCATATAACTTCCGAAAGTGAGAGGTGCGCGACGTGGGTTCGAACCCGAGACCCTCTGCATTGCAGTCTGTTGGTCTTCCCACTGAGCTATCGCTGCTAATTATAATAAATAATAATAAATGCTATTATTAAAATAGAAAAATATATAATTATCTATCATTAAAATAGAAAAAATACAATGAGTTACAGGCTTTCTTGTTTGAGTAATATTGTCTTACGTTTACGCAAATTTTATACATTGAAATTAATTTAATTTCAATCTTGTTTCAGTACAATAATATTAATACTACACATAAGGCTCAAATATAACTGCGAAAAGTGTGAGCTTATGACCGACATAATTACTATGGTGTATGCTATGTATTTATTAGATTTATTTCTTTTAAACATTACAATGGCCGAATCTTTGAGACGCTTATATGACGAGTTGGGTCCAACGTACAAGAACTATTAGTGTGTTTTACTCTAAAGTAGGAATTTTCTATCCCATTTTAATGTGCCTCCATAATTTTACTATTTAGAACGAATACGGATTGGCTGCAGCAGTACTATGTATTATTACGTATGAAATCATACATAATGGGTTATTAAGATAGATGTTCAAGAACTAGTAAAATGAAAATTAAAGATGTAGAACGGCATCTGCCCTAAAATCATAACTAATATTATAAATGCGAATGTATGTTTAAGTTACCTATATGCTTAAGTTAAATTAGCTATATGTTTAAGTTATGTTTAAGTTTTATCGACCGATCATCATGATATTTCGCATACAACGTCGTCAAAAGAATAGAAAAGCGCAGGAAGGAAAAATTGTTTTTACTTATCTAGGCTAACCTAACTTACATTTACGCGAGCGAAGCCGCGGGCAAAATCTTGTCTCTAATAATAGATACTATTAAAGTTTTAGTAGTTATACTACTAAATGTATTATTTTTATAATCTATTTATTATTATTGTTATACCTATAAATACTGACATTTTAACTAGGTCTCGTTCGTGTAAATGTACGAATTCAATTCATAATCACATTAAATCTAGACATAGTGTTATCAACCTTACCCAAAAGGTCGACCGAAAACCTTTTGAAATGTTGGCAAAGCCAGCAAACAGCGTCCATACTTAAATTTAAATAATGTGTTTATATACTTTAGTTACTCTTTTTTATTTATAATATTTACAATATAATGTAATATTTATAATAAAATTATAATCCTTACTAATATTATAAATGCGAATGTTTGTTTGTTTGTTTGTTACGCTTTCACGCCTTAACTACTCGACTGATCATCATGAAATTTCGCATACACGTTGTCACGGAAACAGAAAAGGAACTCGGGTACCTTTTAACCTGAAAAAAGGACTGTTACTAACATAAACTACACCTACACTTATGCGAGCAAAGCTGCGTGCAAAATATAGTACAAAATATTTACTAAACTGGTTCAGCTGTCGTAGAATTTGTCAGCATCGCTGTCAACTAGTAACGTGCCCAGAAGACTGGCAGCATTGCACGTTGAATGGCAATGCTGATTCTTTGGGCCAAGGAAGACCAGCCAACCAGCCTTCTGAACACGACCATCATTCTATCTAATCATAACTCGCTATATGAATACACATTATTTAATATTTATAGTTATATACGACTGCCTCGGTGGTGCAGCGGTAATGAATGCAACTACTGTTCTGTTTGAGGTCTCAGGCTCGATTACCTGGGTAAATGTGATTAAATTCTATTAACATGAAATTCGCAATAACAGCGTGGTGCCTAGAGGAACTCCAGTCTAGCAGACATCTTTATACTATGCCTCTATTACGAGGGACCTGGCAAAAAGTGGATATGATACACCTCTGCATACCCTTCAGGGATATAAGCGTGAAACTATTTATGCATAAAGTGCTCTCAGTGCTTGTTTTGAGTTAGTTATCAATGTCTAGTTACTAATAGTTAGTCTCTAGTAATAAAAACATCGATATTATGGCCGAGCTCTTAGATGATGTTTTTTTATCAAACATTCATTGTCAATGGATTGAAAAATATTTGCCGCATGCCGCAGGAGCTTTCGGATAAAATCAGCACAGACTGGGTCCCAGATGGTGCTAAGCGGTAACGAGGTAGACCAAGGCGTTGATGGCGGGACGAATGGGGTAGTTACAGGAAAGACTTGTGCAAAATAGCGCATAACCGGTATATGTGAAAAAGCGAGTAGGAGGCTTTGCCCTGCAGTGGAACAAAACAGGCTAAAAATAAATTAAAATAAAATATCAAAGGCAATCATATTAAAATAAAAATATGTGTTATATTGCTAATAGAACACGGATTAAAAGAAATAAAAAGGGAACAGTCTGGCCACAACTATCCAGGATTTATATTGCAAACAAATAATAGATACTTGTAGGGAGGAGCCACCATATTATATCTGTAGATAATGTTTGTATAGCAAGTGGTGGCTTTACAAGAGAAAGCATTGCAAGAGATATGGATTATCACTTCCAAAAAAACCAATCGGAATTGCAGAAAATCAAAAATATTAGTAGCTACTTATATTGTATCGCTAGGTGTCAATATTGTTATGCGCTTTTTATATTTCTTTTAAGTTAATTCACAATTTTTATATATTGTTATTATGTGTTCCACGGATATTTTCATTTATTTAATGTTAGAAAATACCCAAATCTATGACAGGTTGACATATGACTCCACAAGTGTACTTTAGAAGTTCTGTTATGTATAACCCCTGTAAGTATAGTTCTATTGTTTAATATAAAACCTTTTCAAGTACCTATTACATATTTTCATACGTGCTATGAGGATGAGACGAAAACTGCGCATGACTTCAATTGGTATTTCTTACAATTATATAACAGTAGCTAGTGCCCGCGGCTTCGCTCGGAAACAGTATTTATTTTTGAAGTGAAAACTTCTTTAGCGCCGTTGTGCACTTTTTTTGTGATGGTTAAAAAATGTTAAATTCGCGTCAGGACACGTGACCTGATCGAAAATTCGTAAGACGGAGAGAGAATTGTCATGTTTGTGTACGATAGCGCAATAAATGAATATTGTATTTTACCACATAAATGATAGTACTTTTATACTGATAATTAAAGCAATTCGTGCAAAATTATTCCCTAACCATTCCCAAATATCAAAAATGCACAACGTTAATATTCAAGGTTTCACTTCTGCCGGCACTCCCGGAGTGCAACCTGTTGATTTTTTTCTGGTTGATATCTCCGTATATTTTTTCTGTATCCCTGAAAACGTCTATGTGAAATTGCATGATGGTCGGTCGCGTATTTAAGGCGTGAAAGCGTAACAAATAAACGAACTTACATTCGCATTTATAATATTACTTACGATTAGTGGGCCATCTATATAGCCACCATAAAACCTACGGTATAATGCCATATTGGCATCAGAATTAGCGAACAAGCATAAGGCTGTTTCATAGTAAACGGTTACTGTAGCTTACGCATACTTACACCAGAACCATCACTCGCGTATTCTTGACCCATGAAAAGGGAATCGCTGCTCTGAGCGCATTCGCTGGATTTCCCGGATAAACTGGGTCAAAAAAGGAATTAGAGGGTTAAATTTTGGTCTATTTTAATGACAATGTATCTGAAACATTATATCTTTTAAACGGTTGCTTGATTTTCACAACAATAGGAGTCGATTTTGTAACAAAAGTGGATTCAATGAAGAACACAGGCAAATTATTCACTTTTTAATTTAACAACTTTATAAGGATTTTATCACGTTGTTTATTTTTTATAAAACACTATTATTACATAATTTTGAAACTTTAAACTACTATTCTTAAACCCTTTAATTGTTACTGTTTACTTCTATTTAAGCTATTTAACATATAAAAACTATTTAGATGTAATTTTACACTTTCCTCGACGTTTCGATTGCCATGTTCACGGGAAGACTAAGATAGTAGTTGTCCCAATGTTCTAAAGTGTAGCTTATAAAGACATTGTACTGTTACCATGGCACCAGTAATGTTCGTTTTGAGTAGGCAGTGCCTATATGAAACTCTTCTTAAAAGGCCAGCTAGCTAGATGTTGTAAGTGCTAGATTCCCGCTTATCAATAGAAGGGCCGTATGCTTGTATGTCACCATGTTTGAATAAAATAAAATTATCCAAAAATATGTAAAAATACCTATCATTAAGCATGTCACTATTAAGTCGTATACTTAGTGAACTTTAAACATTATTTTTACACACCAACAGGCAAAACGAGGGCGTGCAGTAGATGCATGGTTAAAATAAAAATGTCACTATTCTTGATTGCTGAAAATTATTATATAATTATTAGAGGCATGTCTGAATTGCGTGTAAAACCGTAAATTTCATAAACCCATAAAATGTGAGAAACTCCTTCAACTTCGACGACAACCCACAACCTTAAAATTAAAATATTCAACGGGTAGTATTATATACTGCTATCTGTGCTAATCAAGACTGAATTACGACAAATTTTGTACCATACGGCTGGCAGAATTATATTAGCATTGCATTAAATTTAATTTTAAAAAGCTTTTTTATTTAATCTTTGTAATAATAATATGTTTTTGGGATATAAAAATAGGCTGGTTTTATCGGCATAGGGACAAATAGTTCTTATAGTTTCTTTTGGGCAAAAGTTGAAGGAAAACCAAGGCAAATATAAAATCTTTTATGTTCTATAAATAAATATATTTCACCTATAGTTTTATCTTAAAGTATACTAGAACTGAAAAAAAATCAATAGACAGTTCTAATATATTATTTGAGAATAAATATAAAAAACAACCTAATTTTATAATAAACCTCCTGGACATAGGCGCCAACTTCCCAAATACTTATTTCTTTGGACAGTTTGGACTATTCAGATTGCGCATCGCTTAAGCCATGGCACCATCTGAGTAGATAGTGATCACTGCGCTATTGCCCATACTCCAATTGTTATAGGTTCGATTTCCACGTGGGACAAAAATTTGCATATAGGTACCTATCGCAAGTAGGTACTTACCTATCGTAAAAGATGTTTAAATTTCTAGTGCTTAAATTGTTTGTTATCGTACTTAATAAGTACAAACCGAAAATACCGGCTTGAGCATTGGTATCCCAATAGTTCAGATATCGGTCTTGTGATCGTGGGTTCGATCCCGTCTAATACGATCACATTCCGAACAACAGTTATGGGTAGTGAAAAGCCACTACCAACATGTGTCTTATCCTAGTACAGGAATCCATCAAAGCTGATGGTATTACAATAAAATGAGATCGTTTAGTCATTAAAAAAATATTACTTTAAAGTTGACAGTAAATACTTAACCTTTATTTAACATTTAGAATATAATCATATCTGGTCTAGATACAAGTGACCTTAATTACTAAAATCCTATAAGTGACATGGAATAATTATAAATCACATTTACAAAAATTATAAAATAAAAGCATATAATTTCACGTACTAGGTATTAAATACTGGCCACTTTTATAAAACTGTATGCCACACACCTACATATTTAGTTTACATAAATAAATAATATTTACATTCTAATATGAACTATTTTATCCTAAAAGTTCCATTTGACAAGTGTCCATCACAGTTAATCCAACTGAAAGTATAAGTAACACACTCAAATATTCAATACTGAAATAAAAAACCGCTCAAATGCCGAGCATAGTTTATTAGAGGAGGACAAGTATATTTCTGTCACTATACTGTGAATGGGCAGAACTCGTCCCCTCCAACTGCGCAAGCGCCTGTTTTGGTACCACACTCGGGTGACAAACATTTCCACCTGATTTTAATACTGAATAAATATTATTTTAATACAACACTTAAATTATTAAAATAATATTTTAGTGCTCGTATTTGTATACTTAGGTTGCAGTAAACTTTATTTCTTTCTTAGAATAAATCGCCGGTTATGAACCTAAAACCAGTTTCATGTAATCGTTAACCGATTAAATTCACACATTTTCTGTGAGGCGGATTTGTTATGAAAAGGAAATCCTTGGCCCCCCACCGCATGGCTCCACTACAGCTCCACACTTGTGTAGTGGGAGTGTACCATGCACTCACCCACACAGCGACAGCGGGCCCTCAACACGGCCTCCTGCCGACACGCACACCATCACACCGCGCCGTGTTCGTACGTACACAGGCACTCTCAGTTCTCTACACAACCTCCTCTACTGCACTCACGCGCACTAAAAAAAGATAAAACGATCTATCGATCTTTTTCCAAATCCAAAAAACGACGTCGCTAAGATAGCCTTCATGACTATAGTTGGATAGACCTGACGTCTACCACCGAACGCGTCGCTACACCACAAACATTTATTCCGATCACAATATTTATGACATCGTAATTAATTAAACATGTCGTTTTAATTATGTAAATACAAATGGGTGATAATCAATTTAAATTATGTGTTTTGATCTCGTTCGCTTAATTTAATGTAAACAGATATTTATCATTTTCGTGGCGTTTTTACGGTGTTAACGTTTAGATAATATAAAGCTCGGTGCGATGTTTTTTGTTAAAGCTAGCTGATAGTTGTGTGCCGGTACTATGTACGAACTTTGTCGACAGTGATATTGACTCTGTGCTCCCTCTGATTAATGGAATCGCACTGAATCTCATACCATTATGGAACGACACCAAAATGGTATGGATGTGTGGGTAGGTAAGGGTATAGATGTTTTCATATTATTTTTAACAAAATTAACGAAACTTATTCCTAGTATTCATTCAATTTAACTTTATTAACTAAGATTAGACTAAACATAAGTCTTTCTATGTTGTCTAGATGCCGAAGTAAAACTTATAAGTTGCATTTTAAAGTTTTCTTTGTACTCTTGTAAAAAATACATTGCAGACATTTAACTTAACAACTAACTAAAGTAATTATTAATTATTATAAAAGTTTAATGTAACTATGGAGATAGTTAATAAACAAGAAAATGGCTACTTTCAATAATATTAGATGCATAACCCTGAAAAAGAAAATTGAACAAATATTAATATTGCACCAAATAAAATCTGCCGTTGGCTAAATTTCTAAGCAAGACATCAAGACATATCTATACTTATATCTGTATGACTTAACTTTTGTAATCTAGTGATTATAAAGCCTCAGGCGTTGAGTGTTGGCTGAAGATACGGATATGCACAAGATACGTACTTCTATTGCTAATTCATTTTCCAACAGTCAATAGGTTAAACAACTACTGCGGCGCTCATAATGTCTGTCTTAAAGTTATAATTGATGATAGGGCAAGGACGTGTCAACCAACTCGGTGGATTGTTCATCAACGGTCGTCCGCTGCCGAACCACATCAGACTGAAGATCGTGGAGATGGCAGCGGCGGGCGTCCGGCCCTGCGTCATCTCGCGACAACTGCGCGTCTCGCACGGCTGCGTCTCCAAGATACTTAACAGATACCAGGTGAGTGACAACTTATGAGGAAAAATCCACAAAAACTAACAACACTCTTTCATAGAACATTTCTGTGTAAAACACTAAAAAATAATTTCCAAACAGTCGCTCACGGCAAAAAGTCAATGATTTCAATTTAGAACGATACTGAAAATTACGGTTTAAATTTAATACTAAACCGTTCCAGTTTAGCTCCAAAGTTTGTATTGCGATACACAATATCGATTCTACGGAAATTGTTGAGTATAACGATTTAACTTGGTGATGTCTAACTTCCTCAAAACCATAAGGCCGAATTATAATTGCTTATTGATTTGAATCAAGTGGGAGGGAAATAATGACTAGAAATAATTGTCTATCACGAGACGATCATTCTTGTAAATAGTTGTTAGGTACAATAAGTACTTTTGTAATCTTTACCGATTATTATTATAGCCGAAGTAGTGTCTGTTTCCGAATTATCTAGTAATAGCAATTGCACATATACACAAAAGATAATTATAACACCTCGTTGTGATGTACTCAAAATTAGAGACCCTTTAAAAATAAGACCCACCTTCTTATTATTGAAATATCTGTGGGTCTTGTATTTAAACTAGTTAGCATAAGCTGTGTAATTAACCTCTAGTTAGTGTAAGAACGAAAAAAATCAACGAATAAAAACAACACGAACAGTTGCCATGTATTTTTAAAACAACGTACCCGAATTTTATACAGTCAACTGTATAAACTGGCGGTGTACTGCCTACGCATATCGACTGGTCAGCCGGCAAACAATCGCCATTGATCTCCTGCCCAGCCGAGCCTGAAGGTTCGTTTTCACCACCGTTCCTATAGGCACTATATAGTATATACTACAATAATAGCGATTGTTTCGCTCAGGAAGCGTTTCGCTACGCTCGACGAGTATAGGGAACGACCTCAGCTACTATGTACCTGCTTGCTTACATCTACAATATAGCTACACAATATTATAATAACCTACTTTATTCTATATTTAAACAAATCTAAACATGTCCTAAATGTAATAACAGGGTTTATATTGAGTAATATTCTATTTGGAGTAATAATATTTGGCAAACCAAATAAACTTACATTTATATACGCAAATAAAAATACGTAATACTGTGGGATCCTTTCGCTGTGTAAATATTAACAGCGATTCTGTTTATTCTACATAACGAATTTTGTTTAAAGATGCTTATCAAATTTTCTCAGAAATAAATTGTATTTATATCCAGGCTTTTTACGTTAGAAAGCTCTTTACTTAGGCGATGTAGATTGCTACATTTCAGAATATTTTATCGCAATCTTATTTATTCTACAAAAACATCGATCACATTGAAAAACATTGTCTTCGTCACTTTTTGTTAATCATTGATATAAAGTTTAACTTAAGTAATCAATGATTCTCACCGTTTTCCACATGAAGACCTGAGCAGGATATCGTGTTAATAACGTTGATATATTTATTATAGCTGTAAACAGCAAAGACCTTTCACTAAACTTATAATAAAACGATCTCTCTCGCCTAGGAGACGGGTTCTATTAGACCAGGCGTGATTGGGGGCTCGAAACCAAGAGTCGCGACACCTGAAGTAGAGGCACGAATCGAAGAGCTCAAGAGGCAGAACCCTGGCATATTTTCATGGGAAATAAGAGAAAAATTGATAAAGGTAAGAAATTTGCTATTAGTGGTATATATTAATAGCTAAATTCATATTAAGATATTGGTATATCAAGATTAATAACTCCATTCAAATTAAACTACTATATACGGATTTTATCGCGTTGTTTATTTGACACTTTATCACAAAATTTTGGAAACTGTTGCACTACTATTACTATTAAACTTTACTAATTTTTAAGCTAATTAAATTATTGAAACCATTAAAACTATTTATACTATTACTATACTATTATACTATTTATATTTGTGTTTACATTTTCCCCCACGTTTCGGTTGTTTTTCCGCAGCCATGGTCACGGGGAGACTAAGATGGCAGTTGTCTCAATGTTCCAGTGTAGTTATTTCAAAGTACCTGAACATAATTTAATCATGGGTATTTCTATTTACGTAGAATGAGCTCAAAGTATCATGAAGTCTAGCTGTGGTTTGCTTCTTCTTGGGTTTGACTATTTGAATTACTGGATCCCAAGCTGATGGTACATTCCAACCATCTTCTCTATTGAAATTAGGATGTTTTTTGATTTCAATAGCCTCGCGAAGCATCCTTGGTAGGAATCGGTGTTCTTTAGCGAGCATCTGTGGTTTGTCAAATTTCAGGTAGTGGTTGGTCCCCTGTTCATGATACTTTGAGCTCATTCTGCGTAAATAGAAACACCCATGATTAAATTATGTTCGGGTACTTTGAAATAACTACACTGGAACATTGAGACAACTGCCATCTTAGTCTCCCCGTGACCATGGCTGCTGAAAAGCAACCGAAACGTCGGGGAAAGTGTAAACACAAATATAAATAGTATAATAGTATAGTAATAGTATAAATAGTTTTAATAGTGTCAATAATTTAATTAGATTAAAAATTAGTAAGGTTTAATAGTAATAGTAGTATAACAGTTTTCAAAATTTTGTAATAAAGTGTCAAATAAACAACGCGATAAAATCCGTATATAGTAGTTTAATTTCAATGAATAACATTCGCGTAAACAGAAGACAATATTATATTAATAACTCCATTTTTTTATTAATGATAGTACTTGAACATTTTGTGACTACTGTTAACAATTGCCAAGTTTTATTGCGTAAAGCCCAGCCCTATGTATGCAACGTTGCTTGCCAACCTGCTTCTCATGCTGTAGCATAAGAAGGCTGCCAAAAAGCTCTCAGTCGCTCTGATTAAATTATCAAAGAGTTAATATTTTTACTAAACAATATTTTCCTGGACGTATGGCAGCCGTTATATCTGATATATTTATTACTAAACACACTTCAACGGCATAACACTAGAATTACTTTACCATAATGTAAAATTAAAATATCTCTTTATCATGAAAAATGGCAGCTTTGCGCCAGTCATAATATTCATATTAAAACTAAACAAAAATTTATTCAAAGACATACAATGATCATAATATCAGCAGTCACGGCTCTATTGAAAAAGCCTCCAACAAAACTGTATTTCGAAAATAGAATCTGTTTTTATTTTTAAATCAGTTATTGGTAATAATTCTGCCGTCATAAGGAAAAAAGACGTATCTGCACAAGAAAAACATTATTTATAAATATACTGGCAGATTCGTCTTGTTTTACTGATTCCAAATATGTAAATATCTTAATTTCGAAAAATCTGCGGCAGAATTATTCCATCAAGCCAATACGAAATAGCCAGCATTTTTACAACTCGGCATCTTTACTCCTTAAAACAATTTAAAAAATGAATTAATTTCCAGTCGTATATAACAATTCATGTGATTCTATTTATAGAGCCGCCAGGTACGTTGATGACTTAGGTGAAGCGAAGAAATTTCCTTCATCAATAATTTATTAGTACATCGTACACTTTATCTTCTACTACTATCAAGTGGTTAATTCCTCTCACATTGCTATTGCTGTGAGATAAAAGACGTCTTAAATTCTTAAGAGATATTCAGAACACATGTCTAAAACTAATACAGTCTTATTAGAAAACGCAAGCTAAATAATCCTTACTAATATTATAAATTCAAAAGTAACTCTGTCTATCTGTTACCTTTTCACGGCTAACCACTCAACCGATTTAGATGAAATTTGGTACAGATATAGTTTAAAACCTAGGAAAGAACATAGCTACTTTTCATTGATGTAGGTACCATGTGGATGGAGCCGAGCGGAAAAGTTAGTCTTATTATAAAATTAATTTCTAACTATCGACACATCGTAGGTCTTTCATAGAACACACACTAGAAATAAAACTGTGTCCGGAAACCTTAAAATTTTAGAGTTAGTTACTAAAGTCAATTCATAATAAAAAATAAATACGCTAGGACATTAATTAATTTTAACAATAAATATCACAAGAGATTTCTGCCAGCACACTTTTTGTTTTACTGGAAGTTCTATTTTGGCCCAGGTAAGTCAATTGAGTTTGGCCGGCATTCTTTATTTGAATCTTTTCTTTAAAATAAGTTTTTAGGATTAACAAGCAAATATGTAAAAAATTTTGTTGTCTATAATATGATAACATGAACATAAAAGTTTATATGGTCCTCTGAATGTGGCGATAAATGAAACGTTCATAGGGAAAAATCTTTCGAATTCATGTGTATCCGTCTTGTGTATTCATCTTTCGTCTATTGATTTATAAATCGCCCTTCATTTAATATTGTCTTATCTATACGCGAAGAATAAATCTCTTTCGATCGCATTTAAGCGAATAATGTTATTCATGAATAATAGGTATCAACTATTAATAAGCCGATTACATTTTCAAATATTAAACGCCAATCAAATAAATATAACAGAATATAAATCTGCTCATGATTAATTGACAGTTCTGATATTCGTTTAAAACAAAACTCTCACACATATGATGCAAATCAATGCTGCAAACACGTCATTATCATTTTAACAACATATTGAGCTGCCTTTATTATTAGACTTTCAATTACAAGTTCAATCTTAATAATACATACAATTTTCACAATCAATATTCACCTAGTTTGGACAATGTCCAAACTATATGCATATTTATTGTTAGTTATATTCGTAGAAATATGTTTAACAATGTAGCTCATGTCCTACAATGGTTTAAAGGGTCATGTGCATATAGATTTTTTTTCTGATGAGTACAGTTACAAACTTGTTACCTACGTATTTAGATCGGAGTAGGTTTCAGGAACACATTTAATTTTAAAAATCAAAGTAATATGCTAGGCTTTTTGCAATATCGTTATGTAAAATAAAATTATTATGTACCACCTTCGATGTGAAAGTATTTTTCCAACGCTGTTTAACTAGGTTCGAATATACCTACCTACTTGGCAATTACACAGAACAAAATCAAAACATAATTCTTCAGTATTAGTAATATAATTCTCATATCCTCCCGGCAATGAGATATTGTTTGTATCATTAATATAACTTAAGATATGAACTACAAAATCTGTTCTATTAGATTAAGACATCCCAAATAAACACTGCTATCTACACCCCATTGTTCGAAAATTATTTAGCATACTTTAATCCTTCACCTTATTGCTGCTAAACATTATTTATATAACATCTAGATAAAGACACGATTAAAGTCTCATTAATCACTTTCTAAATTAAGCAGCAGTATAATCGCTAGGTATTCATAATTGCTACATTAATCATAGCCGTGTCGTATCAATCGTTTTTCCTCCGCAATCAATACAAAGATGAAACGACTACTTAATAATGTTAAAGAATTAATTGAAAAGCAAATGTATAATATTTTATGTGAGATAATGAGGCATTGAGAGACAATCGTATGCATTACAGGAGGGCGTGTCGGACCCACCCAGCATCTCGTCGATCTCTCGGCTGCTCCGCGGCGGCACGCGCGACCCTGACGGCAAGAAGGATTACAGCATCGATGGCATACTTGGAGGTAAGCTACTCAAAGCCTTTCTGATTCTGACGTATTTTCTGCTATGTTTCAGTCTTTGTTCCCACGCAAACGGAATACATACATTGTAAACCCACGTAAGCACTGTATTGTAAGGCTTGGTATTTACAAAATAATGATTTCTGAATTCAGATCTATCATTAAAAATATTTTCAAAGTTGCCGGTCGCAATTCAAGCCACAATAAAAGCGCAAAGTTACTGTAACGCTCATTACCCCTCCGCGTTTTAACTTCCGATAAATTTTAAGCACTGTCGGCCCAACAAACATTGCACAACTTCCCATCGGCCACAAAAGGTTATTTTGCGACATTAATAGCCGCAACCTGTCAAAGCTTTCTCACGAGAGTTCAAAAAATCAATTTCCGCACACAAATCTTACGTCGTCATTGTTGCCATTTGAAATATTGAAGTTTGTTCTCGACGATTCAAAAGGCGGCGTCCATTTTGCAAATGAGTGAAAAAGGCGGCCGCCACTTTGTCGGGGCGCGGTCGCCCGTCGCGCTCTCGATAGTGCTGAAATACGAACAATCCACGTAACATGTTTTGGTTGTGGTGTCATTGTTGCTCTATTTTGTCGCCAACTTTAATTGTGCTTTGAATGGTGCCGTACGTACCTGTTGCCAGCGAAGGTGCCGGTGCACACTCATACCGCCCACCTCGCCCGCCTTTAGTTTTATGCGACTTTTTATAGCTTTATCGATTTCCGTGGTGTTGTTTGTTTTTATTGCAAATAGCGCGGGGTCCACTATACTCAATCCACTCCAAAGGACTCATCAATATTACCGAACATTTAAAAGTTACCAAATAATAATGAACCATAAAACACTGTCACTAATACTAAACACAATAAATAAATCAGAATTTCTGTTAACTGTCTTCTAATACCTAATCTTAACATAAGTAGTTTAAATATTCGCCCTATGGTTTCCAATAAAGAAATAAATCATCTCTTTCCTTGACATCGGTCTTGTAATAATACTTCACCAAAGAAAAACATAATATATTACAACATATATACGTACATAGCAGCGATTGCCTAGTGGGAAACCGTTGTACTGCCACGCAGAGGTTTCGAGTTTGAACCCAAGGCGCGCATCTCTGACTTTTCGAAGTTATATAAGCGCATTAAATAGTTAATTATCGCTTGCTTTAACGGTGAAGGAAAACATCGTGAGGAAACCTGCATGTCTGAGAGTTCTCCATAATGTTCTCGAAAGATATGTGAAGTCTACCAACCCGCACGCCAGCGTGGTGGACTATGGCTTAACCCATCTGACAGTGAGAAGAGGCTCGTGCCCAGCAGTGGGACAGTTTAATACAGAGCTGATATTATTATTATTTGTATTGTCACGGGTATTTCCCTAATACATTAGGAAAATACCCGGCCTTTTAGGAGGCTTACACGGAGACATGGGTCCAACGTGAAGAGGCCCTTCGAGAGTTTTAATCAAAGGTGGGATGGAACACCTACAGCGGCACTACCCGCAGCAGGCGTAGGACTATTGCTACGTATGGAGTCTGATATATGGGCTATGGGTATAGGTGTTCGATGGACTGGTATATTGGTAAGTATGGATGACAAAACGGTGTCTGCCCTGAATACTCTAATAGCATCAATCGAATGGACAGACGGTGACTCGCCAACTCACTAGATGGGCCCCCTAAATAGCTACGATAGGCATACAAGCCAGCAGCAGAGGGCAACATCGGTGCGAGCGGCTAGGGGTATCGAGCGGTGCGGCGCCGGTTTCACCATTACGCGTCTCGTGACAACGGAAACCCGGAACGGGTTTCCCCGTAGTTATGCCCTTGAAAATGACACTTCCACCCCCAAGCATGTAGCTCTAGCGGCCTCTCTCTGACCGGCCGACCAAGGCAAGCCAGAGTTGAGAGTCCTACGGGCGCTCTTGAAGTTCCACCCCAGCCAGCCAGTAACGGCAAGCCGGGAACGAGGCCCTAACCGACTCTCTGAGGCATTCAGGACCGCAGTGTCGCCACTCACATTCAGCTCGCAAAATAATACTCTCATGGTACACTATCAGGCTTTATTAGCCATATTTATACATATGTATTAGACTGAATCTTATACAATGGCTAAGCCTTTTAATGGTACACTTTTATACAAATAAAAGTATCATAAACGTACACCAGCATTGTATATTCACCCCATTAAGAAATAAGAGCGTGAAGTGTACGACTTTTATTTACCATTTTATTAGATAGGTAAGTAGGTAGGCACTCGATAACTTCGCTTAACGGTTGGAATATGCAATCAGAGTAATAATTACGCCATAATATCGAATTTATGACCCATTCAAATGTAATCAACAACTGTAGGCACAGATTCAGCCTAGCCATGGCTCAAGCTTCACACGTTCGTATTTGTATTGCTTTGCGAATTGAATTAGCTGACACTAATATTATCGATGTCTGTTGTATACGTACTAGACATATGGACCGACAATTTAAATGAATGTGATTTTAGTAACAGTACAACCCAACGCCTTTAATGTAAAAAAATTGCACAGGTTTTAATTCTAACTAATTTCTTCAACATTCGTAGAAAGTACTAAGTATATTACTGCATTTGAGGCTTTTGTGTCACACTTCATATAAAATTATTATAAACTTTTCTTGTTACATAACACAGTCTGAATTAGACACGAAACATATATATAAGTACGTTTGATAGAGTACAGCATTACCTACAAACGACTTATAGCGAACAATCAGCTTTCATAGTCGCATCAGAGCAAAACAAAAGAGTACGGGAGGGCGATAAAATCTCGCATTTGTTTAATAACATCGGTCGTTAGAATCAACTAATGTCGCGGTCGCGCGGTTGCCGCAGAGGCGATTATCGCCGAACCACCACGTAGACGGCGCGACGAGACTAACGCAATCACTCTATACGCGAGCTCTTAACTTCGGTTTACATGACTTTGAATCTCAAAAATAAATCTACAAATGTTGAACATTCAATTCCGGCTCATAATAGACCAACTACATTTGTATACGCCTGTGTGATGACTCTACGTACAAATTTAAATTATCTATCTAGATTTGTTCGCCAAATGACATTCTAAAATGTCGCCAAGAGATTTAGTTTGTATAATACAAGTTGTGACAAGGTTGAAAAATGACGACATTCACTATTTCTATAGGCAAATTAGGAGCATTAAATTAGACTTATTTATATCAACATAGACTTTCACTGAGCGTCCATGTAAACCTCGGACGACAGGCTAACACGCGCGGCCTCACAATTATTTAGTGGGCATTTATTACCTCGCGTTGTATTCAAGACAATTTTGTCTCATCACATTATTCAATGAGAGCCCTCCCAGAAAGACACGAGGCTCTCCGGAAGTGACCGAAGTCAGCCGACAAAGAGAAGGCGGAGTGCTTTTGAATGAGCATTAACAAGCTTACATCATAGCTTTATGGCGTTTCTTTACGACCTTACAGAATTGATTTTAATAAAACTATTGTATTCATGTAATGTCATAAATACTTCTTACATGCACTGAGCGTACTATGAGTATATGGAAGCGTTGATTTACACACTACTATACAGGTTTTAAGTGGTTCATCTTAACAAGGAAAACCATGTCAGCTCTGTTGAATTTCTCACTTAGTCATTGAACCGAAACCAATCAAACTATCACAAAGCAAATGTTCAAGCAATCATCGATTTGAGTAATTCCTATACAAAATGGATGAATCCATTCACGAGTATTCTAAATCAATTAGTGCTAAGTGGGTGCAAATAATAGCTGACCACAACAAAGCGGTGAAAGCTCTTGTTTGAGTTATTCGATTATCCGCCATTACGGAACTAACCCGTAACCGAAAGGTTAATGAAATAATTTAATCTGTATTATAATGTAGCCGGATTTAATGAACTCTATTTTGATTATACAGTATTACTGTTACATAAAGCAACTGTCGAGGAGACATGATGATTGCAAGAAATTCTAGACGATTATTCTGTCTGCCTTTAATCCTCAACAGCGGATAATAATTAGATTTAATTAACTTTAATAAGCTATAAAGAAATTTAATCGTATTTTATTCAAAGTAAAATAAATTATTGCCAAATAACATTGTATCAAAAAAAAGTTGGACAGATATATATATAAGTAGATTAAATCATTTGTGGCATTATTTTGAAATGAAGAAGCTAATAAAAGTGTGGCAAGAAACAAGCAACTCCCGCCCACAAAACGCAGACGTGCTAATCCGGCCATCTGTTAACATTGAAACAACCCGCTGAAACAAAGGCCGACCCGACCGTTTTAATGAACCCAGATTATGAAGGTGTTAAACCTCCGCCGCCGCTCTTTCAACTCCCAAATTATGACTTTTGAACGTTGCCGGCGCGCGCGCCTCTTCACGGGGTCACATTTCGGCAATCGCCAAAGTTTCTCTCGCCCTCTCCCACGTACAACGCATCCATAAACCTCTCGCCTTTCTTTGAACATAAAATCCCTCATAGTTTTGCTTTACTGCTGCTCCACAATGAAAACAAGCGGAGTGGACTTTACGAGCACGCCGTAAAGTTTTAAATCGCACCGATTATTTCGTATTTTCGATTTGTATTTAGCCTCATACGTTATGATCAGGACTCGGAACAAAAAAGTCCAAATAAATCTGTCCCTGTCTCGCGAGCCAGCCGGAGAATTTGAGCAATGTAAATCATTTTATTACAATACGTTGTTTTTTATTTGTCGCAGCCTTTGTGCTTAGAGAGCTCGCCTCGTGCTTTTAATTATTCCACACACGATGCATCATTATAAAGAAAACAAATGAGTCAAATAAGAGAATACCATAATAAACTATAAATCAGTGTATTTTCGCTTAACTTTTTTAATAAAACATTTGCAATAAAATAAAGCTTTAGGTTTCCCCTTGGAAATTGTTTTTATAACTTCAGCCATTACCGTGGAATAAGGTGCTTACTGGGTTTATTTAAACAAAGCTCGTTTAAGCGTAAGTTCTGAATGAATAATGAGGAGGCACATACTTATAACTAGTCGTGTTTAAGTAAGCAGTGTTGGTGCGCGCATTCTAATGTAAACCTGTACGTGTCGCTTTAAACTCGCGCTTTCGCCTTCCCTGTCATAAATCCAGCTCGCGACACCAAAATATTGAATGGTGCCAAAATGTCACCCGAACAGCAAAGAGACCGACAAAGGGACCGCCGCGCTGGGTGTTCCTTATTCCGCGCCATGCTGAGCCCCTATTTTTTCATCTCATTCAATTTTGACTTCTTTCAAAAGGCTATTAATATAAGCCGCATTTTTTAAAATCAGTTTTAAGGCCAAAGCCGTGTATTGTTGAGGCCGTTTTTAATCTGTTTCCGTAGGATACCGCTACCGATTTATAAATGAGATCGACCCGCGAGCCCGCTCGTTCTTGATTTAGGCGAATTAAAACATGATGTGGGTTTACACAAAAAACACACCGTTAATAAATAACGCGTGTTTCAAAAAAAGAGATGAAGACAAATTGCTGTAATATAATGTCATATAAATTATAAGATCGCCTCAGGAGCGATAGTTTATCTTCCTCTGCTTAATCGTTTCCTAGGGATCAACTAGGAACGTCAAAAACAATTGATGACTTGTTGTTCGACAAAATATTTACCGCCCCTGTATTACAAGACGATATAAATCAAGGCAGAAGTTCCTAACTGCTACTGAACATGAGCCTTGCCCGCTACATTAAGCATTCGCTATTATTTATGGCAACTTAGCGATATTATAAAGAAAATTAGCACTATTAGGTACTAGGTGCTATTATTTGTAAATTCTAACAATAAACATACCAAACAACAGAGGGTTTAATGCACACCTGGCTTGCCAACTCCAAAGAGATTAAGTAATACTTTTAATTTCTTTAATTCAAAGCTGTTAATGCTTTATCTAGAACGCTGAGTACAAATTAATACAAATATCTAAAATAATATTATTATGTCATAAATTATTAGATTTGTGTACAAATTAACTATGTAATATAACCACAATTCTTTAAAAATAACTTATACCTAAAATAGTATAAAATAGAAAGAAAAAGAAAACTAAAACCCTCTAATAGGCGTCATAAAATTCCTCCGCATCACAGACAACTGGTAGTGTGCCCAGAAGACTGGCAGCATTGCCACGTTGAATGGCAATGCTTATTCAACAAAATACAAATTTGTGTTGTAAAAATTATTGCATTATTTATATACATACCATACCTGACGCCTGTATGTCGTCAAACTGGTAAGCTGAGATTACTCCCACATTTCAAATAAATAAATAAATAAATTCGCCAGATATATTTCGGATCCCACGTAATAAGAGATGTTTTGTTATTTCCTAACTTTAGAATCTCGCTCGGTGCAGTGGCAATTATGTGACTGGTCATCAAAATCACAACGCCGTTGGTATTGTCAAAGTCTATCTGAGACGCTACTAGCGGATATCAAACATTTCGAGTTCGGCTCCTGGGCACGGCAAATTTCTATCGGGTTTTCTGATCGAAAATACTGTTTACAAGAGCCTTTTAAAGTCTGAATAATTACGTAAGGTAGACGTGTAAATATAACTGGAAAATGTACTGAACGAAATATGAATCTAAAACATCTCTGACTGCACATTTGGTAAAATATAGAGTGTGAGTGAGTGAAGTGAGTCTTTATATAATAATAATATAATATAATATTCTACCACATACACATAACTAACAAACTAAGCAGAGCTTGTAATATGGGTACTAGACAATTGATAAACATACATATATACCTTTTTTTTTGTAAATACATACATATTATACATAGAAACACCCAGACCAAGACAAACATCCATGTTCATGCACACAAATGTTTGACTTGTGCGGGAATCGAACCCGCGACCTCAGGCGTGGCAGTCGGTTACACTAACCATTACGCCATCGAGGCCGATATAACCAACTGCTAAGCAAAGGTTTATTCTTTGGAATTCCAAATCGCTCTATTGTTAGCCTGCAAGTCCTTTTCCAAAGACTAAAATACAAACGAATGTATATAAATAAACACATGTATATATTTCTTAAGGCCGAGGGTCTGATTCATCGGACATCGATTCAGAGCCGGGGCTGACTTTGAAGAGGAAGCAGCGTCGCTCGCGCACAACCTTCACGGGCGAGCAACTAGACGCCTTGGAGAGAGCCTTCCATCGAACCCAGTACCCTGATGTATACACCCGAGAGGAGCTGGCACTGCAGACAGGACTCACTGAAGCTAGAATACAGGTAAGGTCAACAGAAGCAAGTTCAATCGTTTATGAAAACCTTTTTATTTATTGGTCTTATACTCTTTATGAACCTTAAGCAGACTATTACAAAATATTTTACCACACCTACCAGACGATAAATTATTGTTATTATTATTCTTTTTTTAAAGAAGTTTTTGTGCAATTTTTATTGCAAATTAGTAGGATTCTTTTAAGCTCTCCAACTAAGCAAATTACTTGTGTTCGGAGAGGGTTCACGGCATTAGTGCAATATGTGGAATTCATGACCATGACAATGGCAAGTCCAATACCTTATCCACTAAGCAATTTAAGAAAACAATATATGTAACCAACCTAGCTATTAGCGGACTTACCGCCTACATACACGTTTTTAAGAAACCTATGTAGCCTATGTACCCTCTAGTTTTAGATCTTCAAAGCTACAGGCGACTCATCAATCACTTTCACATTCATAATAATAATATTAATGCCTAATATGGCATACTTTTTTATAAAACTAAGATACTAGGCGCAAGCATACAGCCTTGTAGGTGGTAATCAGCAAGAATTGCTTTGCTGAGAGCACTAGGAATTACCTAATATTGCTCCTCAACTATCAGTCTAGCGCCTCCTTACTGAGCCAGGATGCTCTGAGTACCCTAATTATTGCATAATAGAGATGGTAAACTTGCGTGCGCTTCCCCATAGTTGAATCCCATACACCTATACAGGCTGGAGATTAACTTTATATATTAATTACTTATGATATAAGTAAGGCTTTTAATATAAGCCCTGTTTCTATACTATTTTCTGGTCTCTCTGCTAACTGCCTTGTTTGGGAAGGATATGTACGCGACTTCTTCACATGGGGTCTTGGGTTGGATTACCGGTTTAGGCAAAGTGTTATTGAAATTTTTTGTTAAGAAATTCTCAACAGTAGCACGGCGTCCAATAAATGGTAATAGGCTCATCCCTTATTACGTAGAGCCTAAAAACCGTAGCTGGCTTAATATGGGAGTAATGTATTACCATTATAAGGTGTAGTTACATCTGCCAACGCTTTCGAGGGTATATGATGTATATTTATAAACAGTCAGTTCAGCACAATCCTCTTCTCAGTATGGAAAGCGTTACGCTATAGTCCATAACCCTGGCCCAATGCTGGTTGGCAGATTTCGCAAATGCTTGAGAACATTATAAGGAACTGCGAAATATCTGTGCAGATTTTCTTACAACTTTAATTATTTAATACGCACACATTTTGAGATTATCTCTCTCTCTCTCTCTCTTGAGAACTCTGTGTCTACCTAGAGTATCACTCCTTATAAATGATTAACTTGTTCTATTTGAATTATAATTAAAATGCCTTGCTTTTAATTATTTACCTAATTATAAAAATTGTAACGCTTCGGATACCATCCAACACATTGATACTTATAAATGATGGATGGTCGTTGAAACACCAAATCAAATATTTTAGGCAAGGGAATCTTTGAGCGCTAGTAACTATGACAGCCTAATCAGTACCATGACATAAGTACGGGCTAGCCGATCGCATGGTTCCGGTTTCGATTCCCTAGTCTCCACTTACACACACTCTCAAGTACAGTATCATTAGGCTTCACATAAAGTGATGTTCTTTGCAGTCTTACCATAGATGTATATGTATACATTCCAACTAATGTGTTAAATGCGTAATTGTTATTTGAGCAACTACCAACCATTGTTTTCTTGGTTCTCTTCCTAAATTGAGCATATCCCGGCAACTTTCAGTAACAGCAAATAGTTAAATCGATAAATACGTAGATGATAATAATAGTTTTACTCTTATTATTCTGGGCGCTGGCATTCTACACATATTATTATAATCCTATTACTATTAAAGCCATAAATAATTATTACGCATATACTAATAGATAGTGCTATTTTTGAAACATGAAATACATGTTCCGTACTTAAAAGATCTTTTGTCATTCCTGTCCAATAATCAATAGATGCACAACACACTGTGTCAACTAAAGGCAGGCGTCTGATAACGCCTACGTTAGGGACAAAAATTCTTTGAGTTATATGTCCTTTTTAAATAAACTTAAGAAAAAGTAAAACCTACTTCTAAAAAAAACATCGTCACTAAAAACCGAAAAATAAACGTAATGAAACATTTTATTTAAAGGATAGAAATGTGTAACAATGCTCTTTTACAGATTTCCAATTTCGTTTTAAATAACTATTTTTATTCTTTTTTTTGAAGTCGGTTGTACAAATTTCTTTTAAAGTTTTTTTATTTTTCAATTTTTAGATAATTTATAGTATCATGTGTAGACTAACTAAAGGTGCCGCCCGCATGAGGGAAAAGAGATAGATACAAGAAATCGTTTGTAGCAAATAAAGAACGTTTATCCAAAAATTGCAAACGGAATGCCATATCTCGTTCCCAAAAATTACCATTGACACGTCATGCTAGATTATCTCAGATGAGAAATTACATGCGTTCTCAATTATCACAGGAATCGCAAAGTGACAGGACCCATGCGTTCTCAATTGTCACAGGAATAGCAAAGTGATAGGACCCGCCGACTCAAACGTATTCATGAGCGTTTGAGTGGCGAGTCATCTAAACAGCGCGAATATCGTTTAAGTATTATACGAAACCGACTGGCTAACTAGACTCCCGAGCAGCGCGAATATCGTTTGAATGTCATACGTGACCAATTGACCAATGAGACTCCCGAATAGCGGGCACATCGGCTCAGTGTTATACTAGAAAGGTTGAATATTGAGACTCCCGAACAGCGCGAACATAGACTCGATCTAATAAGTTTGGTTGAATTTGCCGTTCGCTACGAAACCGTTTCGAGTACATTTTGGGACAATGATAATGGTGATGTTGAGCTAAGGGATCAAGTAAACGAGAGTACGAAATACATCCAATTGCGCGATAATACAAGAATGCGAATCAGAAATCAGATGGCAGTTCTACGCACTCGCTACTACACTTTAAATAATGACCGAGAAAGATTTTATTACAGTCTGATTGTACGTCACATTCCTTTTCGTATTGAAAGTGAACTCATTAAAGAGAGCGAAACAGCTGTAGGTTGCTTCTTACGCCGACAATCAGAGTTAAGGCCTCTTCTACATCATTTATCTGTAGAACAATTCGCCCATGCCGAACAAGTCATCCAACAAGCTCTGGTTCAGGCTGTAGTACTGAACATTGTGTCATATCAATCAGGATAGAGACGTCACCGGTTCTTTAGAACATAGTGTAAATATTTACGCCGAAGATCAAATCAATGTGTATAATCATATGTCTTAAGCAACTTTATTACACACTAGCTATCCACGCCGCGGCTACGCCCGCGTTTAATTAGGTTTTCCCGTGGTAAAAGTAGCCTATGTACATCAAGGATAATGTAGGATTCTAATGGTGAAAGAATTTTCAAAATCGGTTAAGTTGATCCAGAGATAACCCCCTACAACCTCACAAACTCACAAACATACCTAAAAAGTATGCGTCGAATTGACAACCTCCTCCTTCTTTTCCTAAAGTCGGTTAAAATGATTAATATTTATAGTTTCTAGCACTCACTCTGTTGTCTCAAGAAAAATCAATTATCGATATCGACAAGTCTCTATACATCATTCTAGAACAAGAAATCACCTATCTCCTAACCGTTAAAGAGTTGTACCTTCCTTCATCAGCTCAGCGTCATGAGTTGATGATGACCATACGCAAATGTCTCAATAGCTTTAGAAAATATATGAAAAACATTAATTCCCTGGGATTCCATAATTAGATCCTGACTTGGTGCCAATGTGACCACCCTTGAGATATCTCCTTTCCAACAAAAAAAGAATCATCAAAATCGGTTCATAAACGACGAAGTTATCCGCGAACGCACATAAAAAAAATATAGGTATACGGTCGAATTGAGAAACCTCCTTTTATTAAGTCGGTTAAAAAGAAGCAATAAAATTAGAAAGAACAAGGCGATTAACTAGTCTCCACGTCTCTACCATCGCACTAACGGTTACGGACCTGCACGCCTACCATGAAAATGTCTATCCGAAATTTCGGAACAATTGATTTTTTGAGATTATACCTGCCATTAAGAGACGATGAATTTATTTCTTTCCACATAACATTACTCGGTTTATCGCAATACTCATTGTAGGATTTAAGATAATGAAAACATTATTTCATGTTTTTTATGATACAAATAGGATAAATAATCCTCCGAAGTTCTACTGATGTCTAAAAGGGGCAAAAATAAGATCCACTGATAAAAGTCTAGTTTATTCAGTGTGTCAATAGAGTCAATATCTAGCTGCCTTTTTATTATATACTCAATAGTCCTAAGTTAATAGTCTGTTATAAGAAAACACTGAAGGGAAATACCACTATTTACAGAAAAAAATCAGTAACTAAATAAAGATTTAAAGTGACATATTTACAAATCATACTGTTTTCCTTTCCTTATGACTGCCAAATTTGTGCAAATAAATCCACGTAGATAACCATTGTCAATTCATACCAACGTTTACTTTTAATCTAACGAAATGTCATAAGAAATGCGGTAAAAACAGATTTGTTAAGATCTTTCTATTGTACTTTTTTATCATTATGTGCTCAACTTAGCTATTGTTTTCTTTCTAGGTGTCTATTCACAGCTAGACCTATGACTTTATGTACCTTAAAATGCTAGTATTATGTTTGTTAGCACAGATTTATTTATCATTATGTGCTCAACTTAGCTATTGTTTTCTTTCTAGGTGTCTATTCACAGCTAGACCTATGACTTTATGTACCTTAAAATGCTAGTATTATGTTTGTTAGCACAGATTTATTTATTTATACGCATAAGATAATCTTTTACACTTATATTTAAAGGCGGTTTTGCTGCTGTATGAGTTTATGACGATATCCCAATACATTTAGAAAATCCTATAGATACATTTTTCATCTTAAATGCCACAACGATATATTGAATATACATATTAAGACGAAATATAATACCATCATGTAGATGCTCTGTAAACAAATATGTGACTTTGTCAGCTGATAATATTTTTAATGTATCCTTCAAATAGAATATATTAAGAATATTATTCTTAAAAAATATTATCAGCTGACAAAGTCACATATTTGTTTTACAGGGCATCTACATGATGATATTATGTTTCGTCTTAATATGTATGTTCAATATATCGTTGTAGCATAGTTATTTATGTAATAAGAATACTCCGCTTAATTTACTCATTGAAACGACTGATCTCTATCTCTATTAACAAATAAATACGCAGCTCTTATAAGAAATACGCAGAATGCACTTGAGCCTATTCAAGTATTTCTTATAACTACACATTCCTTAGTGATCCAAGTGAAGTAACCCGTACTACCTGTTTCATTAAATTATCCTTTTTCCAGGTCTGGTTCTCTAACCGACGAGCCCGTTTACGGAAGCACACCGGATCAAACACAAGTCCCGGTATTGCAGGCTATTCGGCTCTACCGATGCCGCAAATACCATGCCCATATCCAGCTGGAGAAATACCGTCTCTATCTCAGCACCACCCACAGCATCCAGACTCGTGGCATCACCAAAAATATGCCAATTACAATCAACTCATGGCTCAATCCCAACATTTGAACCAAGCTTTCCAAAACGCCGCTTTCCCAAGTACCTCCGGCTCCACATTCAGTCATTTAGTTGCTGGCGCCAATGGCCCGCCGCATAGCCAAATATTGGATAGTGGTATTCCAAGAAACGATTACGCTCGATACCCAAACAGCGACGTTTATAATAAGCCTATCAATTACTTATCCAAAGAAGCTGAGGGAGATGATAAATTAAATAGCGAAGAAATCATTGAGCCAAGAGAAGATACTTTTGAAAAGCCTGCAGGCGATGAATACGGAAAAGCGTTACCAAATAATGAATATCCTAAAGTGCCTGCTGATTACTCCAAAGTTACAGCGGATCCTTCAGCGGCTGCGAGCTGGAGTCCGTCTCATAACTCATTAAATATGAGCCTAGCGGGTTTGTCTAGTGAGTACAAATACATGAACGATCCCTACTCATTTCCAAACGTGCCTGACCCGCTCTCACAACACAGTTATCCAAATCCACCTAATGCTGCCAACAAGTACTGGATTTGATGTAGCTACTTAGTTATTGTATGTTTTTGTTTAAGTAAATATATTACGTTAACTTTATTTAAATTATATTATAGTGAAATTATTTTAATAAGGAACGTTTGTGAGAAATTACCTCTATATTGCATTCCATTTAATGATACCTATAATAAAACCAAACATTTGTAAGTTGTTACTAAGAGAGTCATTAGATAATAAAGGGCTGAATATTGTTTATGTGTTTCATTAATCTCCTCCTAATTTAGTACATAAGTATTTTACGTGTGAGAGAAAATAATAACAAATGGTTTGAAATGCAATAATATCTATAATTAATAAACTTAAACTAATTAACATCAAATAAAAAATACATTTTGAAGCCCGAAATATTATTGTTGTGTTACTTCTAATAGCGATGCTCCGACTTCTTCAGGAATAGTAGGAGTGGCTGCCATTATCTCTGCATTGGCTGTGTTTGATAAAACTTCACTTACAACGTCTAAATTGGTGCTAACTAAACTCGAACCAGATACTGATTCTTCTGTTCCAGGAGCAACGGTAACGTCACTGACGGATACAGATACATCATTTACAGCTGCAGCGGTGGGTGCGGGATCAGTAGAACTTAAAGCTGAACCATCTAAACTGACAGATGCATGATCAATATCTGAAAATGTGACAACTTCGACAGGTGCCTCGGAAGTCTCAAGGTTAGAAGTTATTTCAACTGCAGCTGGTGCATGTGTTTTAGACCCAATGGACGCAGGTTCTGTTGACGCTACCTGAGACACTTTAGTAACAACGGCAGCATTTATGTCAGATGTAGCAAGTACAACCGCGTCAGTTACAGGGGCGGCAGCATTATTGGCATCAGCCGAAGATCCTACAGATTTTTCGGCTGGGACAGCAACATCGATGGTTGATGCAGCCTCAGAAACGTCTCCAGCAACTGAAGATGCGTTACTTCCCGACGAAGTTGTTCCACTTACCACAGTTGCAGGTGCGTCTGTGCTAGAAACAACTACGGCTGGACTTGTGGTATCTGCGTTAGATAAATCAACTACAAGCCCTTCACTAACGGAGGCGATTCCATCAGTTGTAGAATCAGCTGCGGGAGCGGATGAAGTTACTGTACCATCGGCGGTCGCAGACTCGGTATTTACTGTGTCATTTGCAGTTCCGTCATTTCCAGCTGCAGGCGTATCAATAGCAGTATTTATAGAAGAACTGATAGAACTCGCATCAGGTGCTATTTCAGCCCCTCCTTCAATCGGGGTATCAGGCAAATAATTTCCCTCGGAGATTTCTGCAATAGTTTCAGTATCAACGGAGGCCATGCTTGCAGGTACTTCCGTAGCCACAGAGGTTGAATCAATAGCAATAACTACAGGAACATTATTGCTAGTTGACATTTCTTCGCCTGTATTCTCTGTAACAGTTTCTACAGTATTACCTGAAGTGACAGAAGAAGCAGTTTCAACCGAAGTTACTCCAGATGTCTCAACGTTTACAATATCAGATACAATTGGTGTAGTTTCTTCTACAACATTAGCAATTGGATCGACAGGGGTATTCACAGAAGATTCGGTATCAACTATGATTTCTGTACCAACTGAAGTAACCTCAGATGTAATAGGTGAACTGCCAGAACTTATATTAGTGGCCTCAGATGCAGCAGTTTCAGTGGGAGATGAAGAAGTTTCAGAAGCTGTGGGTGTAACTCCAGTTTCGACAGTTGTTGTTGCAGCTATGGATGAATCAGCACCCGTATTATTAGCGCCTAAAGCGACACCTGTAGCTTCAAGGCCACTAGTGTTGACGTTTGATAACGATGATTCAGTAGCGGTATTTATAATAGTGTCGGGATCGCTGCTAAATGCTGAGTCAACAGTTGTTACAGGTCCATTTGAAATGGTATCAACTGATGTTGAAATCCTGTCTGTAGCAGAGGATATAACACTATTTACAGCAGAATTAATGGTAGAATCCACCGAGGCAACGGTAGATGAAACTGATGAACCGTCCGAGTTAGAAGAGACCGTAATAGTGGAAGAACTTTCAGTGGTCTCCCCGATAATATTGGAACCAGTATTAATTGGAACAACCTCAGATACACCAGCAACAGACCCAACTGAATCAGCTGTATTATGTGTACCACTAACAGTTGCAATACCGTTAGCTGCATCTGGGTTTGTCAAAATAGGGTCACTTGATGAAGCTGCAATGGTTTCGCTGCCTGCATTAGAGCTTGTGTCTACAGACACTTCCTCGGGTATACCAGTGTTCGCAATAACATTTGATCCACTATTGCTTGCGGGAACAGCATTGGTAGAATCTTGAGTATTAACATCGGTACTAGAGGATTCGGAAGTCAAAGATGTTTCAGTACCGGTCGACACATTGCCAGTTGATAATGATGATTCAGCACTAGGAGAAGCCGAGCTACTTGAGATTCCAGCGTCAGTAGACTGAGAGTCGCTTGAACTAACTGCAGATCCTACATCACTTGAAGGATTATTACTTGATGTGACATCTGTTTCTTGAACACCAATAGAAGCATCGTTTGTAGAATTGGATTCATTAGCTACAGTTTCTCCTTCAACAGCAGAGGCCGTAACTGAACTAAAATCAGAAGAAGCTAATCCATTACTATCTGTGGTGGCTACAGTACCTTGAATAATTGAATCAACGTCTGTAGTAGCTGCGTTCGTGGAGTCAGTAGATAGTGAACCATTAGGAAGTGTAGGTGCATCTGAAGTGACGACATTGGTTGATCCAGCAGAACCATTGGAATCTACGGTATTGGTTGGTTTAGCATCAACTGAGGACGTAACATCGGCTATACTAAGTGTTTCATCTACGTTTGTGTTCGAAGAGATACTTGAACTAGTATCTACATTACCACTTTCACTATTTGACGATCCAATATTGTTTGATCCAATAGCAGCAGAATCTCCATTATTATTTGACACAGACCCAGTATTGGAAGCAGAATCGGAAACGCCAGTAGATGAGGAATTAGAGCTGGCATTTGTTGCTGGTGTTCCACCAGTAATCCAACTAGGAAGTATGTTAGATAAGAATTGTCCAATAGATGTAAGGATTGTTCTCTTTTCATCAATTGTCTGCTGTGCTGTAGGGACCCACGTCAAAGTAACATTTTGTAATAAAGCTGTTTCATTATCTAACTCAGCGATTTTATTTTCTATCTCTGTTTGTAATTTTTGTATGTAAACAGCATTGACATGGCTTACCAAATAATTTTTGAAACCACTCTGTGAGTCTGAATCAGCAACCAATTTATTCGACACTATTGTTAATACGGCTTGACGATATTCAGTTTTAGTACTATTGGCATTTAGACCAAGTTCTTCTTGGACATATCTATTTATCGCATTTTCCTTTTCTAGTTCTGTACTTGCTACTGTTAGACCGTACTTTTCATATATGTAATTTTTCCAGATGTCTTCAAAGTCCATATCTTCCTCAGATTCTGATGAGTCCAGTAACGTTGTTTCCGATTCCAAGGTTTTCTTTTCAATTTCTTCAAGCTGTTTACGGATTTGTGCCTGACGTTTAAGTTCCTGCTTTGCTAGTTTTTCTTGACGCTTAAGTTCTTCCTTTGCTAGTTTTTCTTGACGCTTAAGTTCTTCTTTTACTAGTTTCTCTTGGCGCTTGAGTTCTTCTTTTTCGAATTTCTCTTGAAGCTTAAATTGTTCTTCTAAAAGCTTGGCTTCCATCTTTTCTCGTTTTAATCTTTCTTTTTCCAATTGTTGTTGTCTTTTAAGTTCTGCCTTTTCTAATTGCTTTTGAAGTTTAAGCTCTTCTTTTGCTTTTTTTTCTTGAAGCTTTTGTTGCTCTGCTGCAAGTTGGCTTTGCAGTTTTAAAGACTCAACATCAGCATCATCAGAACTACTGTCATTATCGTCGACTACGTCACTGTCACTACTTTGATTTTCTATTGTATTATCCGACTCGTCTGAAACCGCTCTTACATTTCGCAGCAACGCTCTCGAAGCGCTTTCATCAGGCAAATATTTCGCGCTCACTAAGCAGCACATTGATACCTGAAAGTAAAAAGATAGCTGTTATATATTTATAATAATAAAATAAGAGCACCTTTAACCGACGAGCGTGTATGAGGAATGTTATGAAAGTGAATGAAGCCAGAGAAGTATGTCAGGATCGTAGCAAATGGAAATCCGTAGTCTCTGCCTACTTCTTTGGGAAACAGGCGTGAATCTATGTATGTATGTAATAATAAAATATGTTATTTATTATTTAAATATCCATTTAAATGTAATATAGAATAATATATTTTCGCGACATCGCTATAATAATATAATTAAATAAAACTAATCTTTTAATAGATTCATAACATTATATCACGGTTCTATTTCTATAAGGTACAGCCGAGATGCATTAGGTACAGCTCCATTTTCAAGGGTAACTATAGGTAAGCCTATTGTTTACTGAGCACATATTTCGACTTATTATTGCTACTAAATTCCTAATAGAATAATCCAATAATATAATTATTATCTGGGAATTGATCGCAAAATTAAACATAACTGGAATAATACCACGAAAGCATCATAAATAAATAAATATTCTACCACATACACACTACACCATCTAGCCCAAACTAAGCAGAGCTTGTATTATGGGTACTATACAGTGGATAAACATACATATATATATATATATATATATATATATATATATATATATATATATATATATATATATATATATATATATATATATATATATATATATATATATATATATATATATATATATATATATATACTTTTTTTTGTAAATACATACATATTATACTTAGAAACACCCAGATCAAGACAAACATCCATGTTCATGCACACAAATGTTTGACTTGTGCGGGAATCGAACCCGCGACCTCAGGCGTAGCACTCGGTTACACTAACCACTACGCCATCGAGGCTGATATAATATAATATAAAATATAGAATTAAAAATAAATGTATTTTTAAATTCAGCTTCAAATATAGAATTTAATGAATATTCACAAATCCAGCTTAAAATATGCAAATGTACTTACAAGGAGAAGTAAATATATGATCCTCATTTTGATTATTGTTAATGTCTCATTGAACGCGAAATTCGTTTTAAATCACTTGACAAATTGTTTGTCAACTTATGTTTCGTATGAGCTCGTTCGTTTACATTTGTTTAGAAATTTTGTCGTCCTGTCCTTTTATACTATGTAGAGCAATTAACGCAGATAACGTTAGATAATGGCTGCTGCCAAGATAAACGTATGTAGTAAAGTCTTAACCAAACAAAATGTTTTCGCGAAGACTGAGTCATGAGATATACCTGTTGTAACACAACGATGGCATTCTTACTGATGTAGTACCGTAACTCTATATTAAATAATGTGAGCAAACAACGGATGTATGGTATTATAAAATGATACCCAGAACGGAAATGGAATTATCTACCATATTATACTTGAATTTAATAGTTACATGGTTACATTTACATACATATATGTATAATAACAGATATCACCAAAATCTCAACCCCGTGTCTTAGCCTAGCATCTAAACGAAATGTTAAGGTATTCGTAAAAATAATCTCTTTAAATTATATACTTTGATGTTCTTATGTATTTGGAATGTGATCTAAATATTAAATGAATTTCTAATTTAGTATGGTCAACTATAACTGCAGTAATAAATATCATCATTACTGAAATAGAAAAATTGATTTTTACTTGTTCTACTACCATCCTTACTCTGAGTTATATATAGTTATATGTAATTTAAGGATTGCCCATACAGATTGCTCTGTTCCTGATAAGTTGACTACTTAAACCACTGCGCTATTATCGCTCAATTAATCTGTTTAACTATTCTATTAAAATAACATAATTACTATTGTATGCGAAATCTCTCAAAGTTTCAATCACTTTATTCGTTGTAGAAACAATAATAAATAAAATAATTATTTATTATTGTTATAATATATATTAAAGGTATAAAATAAATATCATTCTAGCATATTTTTGATTAAATGGAAAATTTAATCATCGCCTTAGTTGTCGTTATAGGTTGTCAAGTCTCGTGATAAAGTGTACCTGATCAATTTCTACGATATTTAATGTTTCAAGCTCGCATTCAGCCGCTTGCGCTAATTCTGTTGAAATTGGATCTAATAATGTAGTCCAAACCAACATATACTTTGTAATATGTTTTCGATGAAATAAACGTATTATTATACATAGGTAAAGTAATAATGTATTAAAGAGCATTGTGTATCTTTTGAACCTCATTACGGTGACATAACAAGTGATATGCATTTATTTTCAAATCCCACTTTAAGATCATTTAGTGATGGCCACGTGCCATCACTAAATGATCTAAGGATAAAACAATGGAAGTATTGCATCGCCCTGTAGATCAATTGATATGCGTACAGCGTGAGTGCCGTTAGGCCACGGGTCAACTTTGAATTCTTAACTCATTACATTGCTTGATTAGTACTATCTTCAAGAATTCATATCTTCCTAGACTTCCTCAATGTTCAAACTAGGTTCATTTCATCAAAATAGCTTTAAAGGTTAGGACGCAAAAACATAACAAATAGATAGTTACTCTCGCATTTATAATATAAGTGTATATTACAAAACCTAAATAAACTACTTAACCTCTTATCTCATATTTTAATTATACAACAAAACCACACGGCTCAATCCCTCGCTGATTAAAAGGGTTAACCTTAATTAACAATTATTATAAGTTGACTTTGGGTTTACCGAAAATATTGAATTAAAACTCTGTGTTTTAGTCAATAAAGCTCAACCCTTATTGAAATTTGAATTATGAAACAATATAGCATCATATCCATGTGTCCGAAGGGTTAATAATAATAATATCAGGCCTGTATATCAACTGTCCCTATGCTGGGTACGGGCCTCTTCCCAGTGTGACAAGGGTTAGCCTACGCTGGCCCAGTGTGGGTTGGCAGACTTCACATATCTTCGAGAACATTATAGAGTACTCTTAGATATACAAGTTTATTTACGGTGTTTTCGTTCGCCGTTAAAGGGAGCGATAATTAACTATTGAATAACAAGGGTTACCAAAAGAATATTCACACGAACTCTTACCAGTTTTCTTAAGATTCTACGTAGTTGAGAACGAACCTATTGACATCCACCGAGACATTTTGAGACTCCTGATGTTGGTTAGGAAATAATATTATTATTGGTTAACATATAATTCGTTATAACGATCCAATAGCATTTTGCCTAACAAGAGAATTAAACCCTGAATTTCACATTTGTCTATGCCGCTAAACTAGACAAAGAATCGGTTTCAGAAAACACTAACGTAAAGTGGGATCAGCAAATACATATTTCTCTATTTGCTTTAGCATTGTTGGTCGATTTTACATGCCGATGGAAAAACCCGTATTATGTACTGTATGCGCTGTTATTATTGTTAGCAAGATGTGAAGCGACATTGACGAAGTCATTTATTTTATGACGATTTCATACAGTTTTATTAAATAGTTGAAAGCAAACAAGTCTGCATTTATTTGATTACGAAACATCACGTGTATTAAAGGAGACTGGCGGGTTTCTTACGAGCGTTCGGCCTTGTTTCCTGATAGCATTAATAATTAGTAAACCATGTATGGTTGTCACTTTTACCAAAAACTTGTCTGGAATAAGACATTATCTTATGACATTGACATAAGGTTAAGTTATGCACGAAAACTTCTTAAAACTTCGTTTTTTTTGCGTAGGACGCACCATTTCTGAGATATTGTTAATATTCTAAAATAATTCAAAAATGGAAAGCGTGACGATGACGCGAGTTCTATGATTTTTGTTCACCCAAGAAGTGGTCGTCTAAAGAAGTTTTCACTTCAAAAACTAACTACTGTTTTTTTAGTATAGCAACAAACATTAATTGATTTTTGCCATTACAGATATTGAGTGAATAATCGATTTCAAAAACCTGTGAATTGAATTAAAAATCTTTTAAAATATCTCATTACCCTGGGCAACACTTTCCTCTACTTTAGGATATAAGTGATAAAGGAACCAATCTCATTAAATGTACAAAGTGGGAGTATATCGATTATAAGCAAGTATCGATTATTCACATTATAGCCGCTAACTTGGAAATTATTTTTCTCGACTTAGACAAGTTTTCTGAAAATAGTACTGAAGAAAATAGTTAAGAGTAAATATAAACTTTTTTTCGTAAAAGTTTCATTTCTGTAGGTGTTCGGGCCGAAAATCGCCAGTCTCCTTTAAGGTAAAGTATATAGGTAGATACAGTATAAACGTGAATATCATTGTTCTGAAGAAGAAAACCTCGGCGAACATTCTCCCTTCGAATATTTGCTGGACAACGCACGTCGGACGGACTCGTAAGAAGCGTAAGTACATTCGATGTGATTTAAAGTAATAAAACAAAATAAGTTCGAATTTTTGGTTTAGAAAGTCTTTGATTATCCTAGAAGACTAGCGCAAGTTTATAAATGTATATTTATTACGACATAACATATCTTTGTTTTTTCATAACTGTGTACCTAGTACTTCACCTATATTTCACAATTGCACATGTATGAGTTTCCAGGCATCCTTTTGTAAAAGTACCTTAAATTCAATATTTCATCATGGCATTTCTCACATCAGTGTTTTATTCAAAACTCTGGTTCATAATTGTAAACCATATACTTCAATAAAATAGTTGTAAAAGTCAAGTCTCAAAGCAAGTCTCTCTTGATAATTGAAACAATAGATAATAATCTATCCTGATTGATAAGATTTATCGAGCTTATTCGTGCAACAATTGTGAGTTAAGTCTGTGGAGTGGTTACTCCACAGACTTAACTCACAATTGTTGTGTTGTGTGGCTTTTTTGATGTGATAATAATTTTGTATAACATTGCTTTATATGATAATAGAATTTAAAAATACTACTTTAAATCTTCAACGAAAGAGACTTTGTAAAGAATTGCCGCGATAATAACTTTTAGGACTACATTAGCTACGGAAAACGTGTGGATTTTTAAATAAACATACGTAGAATCACGCGCTTTATTTACTCAAAAATAAATTTACGAAAGCTAAAACAAGCTCACAAGTATTTTTGAAACTGCCAACCTTATAGATATTATCTCAATAAGAATCCTAATTATAAAACAAGGATGAAGGTAAATGAACTCAATTTTCTAACGAACGTACTACGTACTTTCCATATCTCACACCTTATACGTAACGCGCAATGACATGTGCCTCATACGTACATAATATTAACAAAAATAAACTAGTTATCTGACATCAAACATTGTATTTGTACATAATATATGTATCTGTTACATAGTGATATATGTTATGACAGTGTTTATTGCTGCAGTAAGGCGGATGTGATACCATCACCCGTATTTACAAACAGAATAACAGGTTACTAAGATGTTGTCTAATGTACAGAGAATGAAAGAGTAATAAACTCTATTTTCTACTAATAATGTCTTCCAGACTGAATATCGGTCACAGCGGCCATTCTTAACGGAGTCTGGCCACCTGCATAAATGTGTGTGCCAACACAAGTGCTCTCTCTGTGCCCTAATTCTTATGATCCGCTGGAATGGCAGTCCAACCCGACCGGAGAGAGATCAGAGACTTTACTTGCTTTCTAAGGCACACGTGTGTCTAACATTGGCAACTTCCTGACTCCTTGCACTGATAGAAAAATCAGCTTCAAACCCGAGACCTCGTGCACAGCAGTCGCATTCACTACCGCTGCGCCACGGAGGCAGTTAGTGTGTTTTTCTACTACTAAGATAACAAACAAACATAAGCGCTGCCTAATGGTATATCGTCGTGGCATGCGGTTCATTGTGACACTAAATATATCAATTGCGAAAACCAGTGCTGTCATAAAGCGGGGAAGCGAAGATTCACCTTGCACACTGAGAGTGCCGTAGTACCACGCAGCCATGTGAAACTAACTGAACTTGACCAGTATTGAAATTTGATGAAATCAAAGGAATGGAGGAGGTACGTAATTCTCCGGTACTCTTTACTTATCGAGCGAAGTACGGTAACAATCGTAATCGTGCCGATAAAGTCAGCTCATTAGTATTATCACTTTCACTCACACAAATAAACAATCCATGCTGAGGTAAGGCTACAAAAAATGCTTTAAGCACTAAATCATAGGTCGGCCTTGATGGCGTAGTGGTTAGTGTAACCGACTGTCACGCATGAGGTCGCGGGTTCGATTCCCGCACAAGTCAAACATTTGTGTTGATGAACATGGGTGTTTGTCTTGGTCTGGGTGTTTCTATGTATAATATGTATGTATTTACAAAAAAAGATGTATATATGTATGTATACATCTTTTTTTAGTACCCATAGTACAAGCTCTGCTTAGTTTGGGCTAGATGGTGTTGTGTGTATGTGGTAGAATATTATATTATATATTATAATTTATTGCCGAGAAACAAGCAAGCTCTTTATTTATTTATTTATTTGGATCTCCAACAAAGATTACACCTTACATGCTAAAAATAAAACATAAATAGATACAAAGCCTTGTGCATCTTCAATTATAGGAGACCACAGCTTGCATTAAGATATCAAACAATCAATTTTTAATATGGAAATAAAGTATACAATTTAAAGTAAAAATAACAAGAATTAAAATTAAAAAAAAAAAACTATATATGTATATTGAGTTGAACAGTGGGGAGGTAGGTCAACACTTACTCAATATTAAGTTTATAAGCAATACTACTCTATCTATAGTCATATGTGTCAAATTCAAAAAGACATTTGTAAAACACTTACATAATATCATTTGATGTTGTTTTTGTAATAAATGCAACCGCACTAGGAATGCTTATTGTGTTTCCGGGCACTTCACATACATTGAAACAACGTACACAAATAATACCTAATAATAATCATTTATCTCAGGCTGCATACGCCCACGACTTAACATACATTTATTATAAAATGTAATGTTAGTTATATATATCAGCCCTGTATTAAACTGTCCCACTGCTGGCCACGGACCTCTTCTCACTGTGAGAAGGGTTAGGCCATAGTCTACCATGCTGACATAGTGCGGTTTGGCAGACTTCGCATATCTTCGAGAACATTATGGAGAACTCTTAGACATGCAGATTTCCTCACGATGTTTTCCTTCACCGTTAAAGCAAACGATAATTAACTATTTAATACGCATATAACTTCGAAAAGTCAGAGATGCGCGCCTTGAGTTCGAACACACTTTAATAATAATAATAACAATAATGACTTTGTACAGTATATCAGGCAGACGCCGTTTTTAACTATAGTTTGCATTTTACCAAACCATCAAACATCCATCCTTATAGACCAGAATAATTAGGTTCCATATGTAGCCATAGTCTCTTACGCCTGCCGCGGCTAGTGTCCCGGTAAGTGTCTCATCTCACTTTAAACTAAAACTCTCGAAGGGCCTCTGCATGTTGGACCCATGTCCCCGTGTAAGCCTCCCAAAGGGCCGGGTATTTTCCTAACGTATTAGGGAAATATCTGTGAAAGAGAAACAAATAACAATAATAATAAGTTTGCATGTAAAATAAAATGCATTAAGTGTTCTGGTAACACCACGACGAACTCCACGAAACAGGCCTGACCTAGTGTGGAGTTTATTAGTAATTTTCCATATTCTTATAACAGGTACATGTAATTAATAATATGTTTTTATACTTAAGTAGAATTATAATTAACAGGTTCCCTGTCCGATGAATCACATATGATACATAACAATTGATTTCCAATTATGTCTTTCACGGGACAGCGAAAGGGTTAATTGTAAAATGTGATTTCTCTTTTAAAATATATTATATATATAATATGTTAGTAAAACTTCACTTGGCACACTAAAGACTTGTGCGCTCGGCTGGTAATTGTCTGCGGAAGCTACGGAATACCATGTCTTGCGGCCAAAACCTTCCATCCAACAAAGAACTCGGACGGATCAAAAAATTGTGCTATCCACAAACAATTTATATATATATATTAATATAGTATATTTAACTCCTTGTGGATAGCACAATTTTTTGACACGTGTGGGGATAAAAATTTGCTTGGGTATCGAACCCACATCACTTGGCACGTCACTGCCGACGTCCCAGGTGATGTTGGCCAGCGAGGCAACACTTAAACTAAAATATAAAAGTAATAAATTGTATTTAAAACAGTTTCTTCTAAATGCTTTCGGTAACTCTAATAATATATGTAATAATCTACCATAAACGACATCCACATCTTTACGCTATGAATAATACTAATTCGGGTCAGTTAATATTTTTTTGACATATTCGCTGTGGCAAAATTATATGTCTATATTAATTAATATAAATGGTTAAAATCGTTAATTTTAATGTGATGTTCAGGATTTACGTTATTCCCGCGGTCTAACTATAGGGTACAAAAGGCTTAATTAGGCACTTCACACAAATATAATTTATACATAGTGAATTTGATGCCAAAAGTTTGAGTAGGTAGTAGGTATAAATGAACACATTATCGTTAATATGTTTAATAGTCCATCGGAGAACGTACGCTGGCATTTCAGGCACAATGCTTATATGCAATGATTAAAAAAATAGAATTATTCAAATGATGAATTATTGCAATGATTAGAAAAATTAAAACTGCGCCTAAATCCTGTTGTAATCGAGTAACCGGTGGTTCTCTACCTCTCTTCTGCACGAGCCCTCGGGTTCGATACTAAAATGTCGAATTTTTCAAGTCAATTCTGTCAAGTTATTCTCAATAGCATCCTGAAGTCTGGTACTGTCCTGGATAGACGTTAGTAGGATTATCCTCTATTACGCGAGACCTAAAACTATGCCTGGCAACCTCTTAGAAAATAAAGATGTAAGACTAGGAATGCATGTATGTATACCAGATCTAAATTAACCCACACATCGTAGGCATGCATATATGATAGACCTAAAGACTACGCGTTTAACGTACGTAACGAATTTGAGATTACAACCCATGTTGACGATTATGACAAAACAGATGTAAAGAAAATGGAAAGACTGAGTAAGATAGGAATAGTAACGTGTCTCACAATTATAGATGGAAAAACAGCGAGCAACAACCTTAAAGAGTGACCAATAGCCATCAGCTAAACTCACATACTGTATGTATCAATCAATCAATCAGCCCACCGCAGTCCACTGCTGGACATAGGCCTGTACTGTATGTATATTAGTGACTATCTCACAATGGCATGCTAGCATACCTTGTTTAGCCAACATACAATCAGCCTGATTCAACAAACCGTAATATCTTTAATTTTAGTAGGATTTGTTATTCCTACGACAACGGCCTGTAATTTAGTGATAATATTGATGCTATATCAACCATTATAGCTTAAGAAGAGAATGCGTAAGAAATTACACAATTCAGTTCTCCGTTCCTCATTCTACTATCAAGCAATAAGTTTAGCGCCACCGGTACATGGTACTGGCCTGTATACACACAAAGAGCTTTAATTATTCATTTATTATGCGTACTGCCAAGGAGTGAAATTCCTTGCCTCTGACTGTGTTTCACGAAGTGTAGGAGTCTTCAAGTTGCGAGTGAATAGAGATACCTTCTAGGCAAGCATGCTTTTTCGTCGACCACATCATCGATTAACATCGTAAGCCAATTAGGTTGAAATAATTTATTCTCAGAGTTAGTCACTCATATGAGAACAATATTATTGTATTTCACCAATAACCATTAGCTATAGTTTTCAACAAAGTGTTGTGCTTATTTCCTCTAAAAGCTTAGATTGCCTATAATTTACGATATTTTATTATTAAATTGTGTGCCTTCGTAAATAAACAATTTGATATTAAAAAAAAATACGATTAGGATTTAAGTATGACTAAACCACGCTCTCGTAAAGTATACCTCCAATATTAATTCCAAGACCTCATTGCCAGGGTCAGTTAGGACAAAATTACGCAATACAATCACGTGTCCCATTTGCTCACGGCTTCCAAACTTATCTCAATGATTACATTGTTTGCATGGTTCACCTAATGTACGCCAAATGACTCTCGGAAATTGAGTATTAAGATACGATAAGATACTTAAGTACCTTTAAGACAACTGTCCCTTTCGTTATTATCTTGGTTGTGATTATTGAAATAGTGATAGAACGTTAGTACATAATTATATTGTTGTAACATTATCAATAAGATAAATTGTGATGACAGACATCTTGTACTACGTAGTATGCAATAAAAATATATTTATAGGGATTTATCTTCGTTCAGTTTGCTCTGAATCACTTGGTTACTTAGCTGACTCAGCGATTTAAAGGGCAACGTTGGCTAAAATTAATGAACACCACGATAGTTGACCTGCGATTATTCTTATTAGAAGAATGTAATGGTATTCGTTCTTTTTCATTATTCTTTTAAACGGGTAGCCGTTATCTGTCACCATTTTTACGAAAAGTCGTAATCATAAATCTTCCAAATTCTTGTCTAGATGTAACGAGATAGATGTAAAAACGCAAGATTCAACCTCTTTGTCTTAAATGTACATCATGTGACCTTGTGACCCCTATATCTCGGAGGTCTTTTGACCCACTGGGCCCTGTGGGTCAAAAGTGTATTCAAACTTATCTGAGGTATGACCCCAAGATGTCTGCACACCAAGTTACAAGTCAATCGGTCCAGTAGTTCCGGAGTTATGCTTGTCACTAACAGACAGACACACAGACCCACATAGTGTTTTCATTAACCTCTGAAGAAGAGGTTGATAATATAAGAAGGGTCTTCTTATGCATATTTGTTTTTTTTTAATAATTATCTATTAAAATAGCTGCTCTTGACACATTCTGTAAAAACATAAGTCGGCTACCTATTACGTTATAATAACAGTCTTTCCCATGTGTCAAGAAAATTTAAAATGCTTTATTTTTGTACTGCAAGAGATAGAGCCTTTTGCACATGGGATAGACATAATAAATGTCCTTTAAGTACTGCTGGCCGTAGGCGTAGGACTAAGCCTATGGCCAGCATGTACTCAAACATTTAGTCGTTGACATTCTTCAGGTACTGTATGCTCCCCCGTAATGGGATTTGGTCACGGCGTTAGTTAGGTTATAATTAGTATAGGATATTATAATATCCTATACTAATTATAACTAATTATATTTCCCACGAACGCTTAGGGCGTAAAGACCAAGGAAGTCATTCAAATAATGTAAACGGTCTTTTCCTAGAAACAACATTATACCCCATACTGTTGTCTCTTCAAGAAGAGGCTGAAGGTTTTTTACAAGGCTGGTAACATGCGAGTGATCTGCAAGCTTGCCAGCTTTATCTGGTGGTTTACCTATGAACAACTTTTATGTGACGATTGGAAATCGAGCCTTAAGTATATTAAATTGTCTCTATGTGAATGCTTCACATATTTATAATTTTGTAAATGTTTGTATGTACGCTGTTAATATAACTGCCTCCGTAGCGCAGCGGTAGTGAATGCGACTGCAGTGCATGAAGTCTCGGGTTCGAATCCCGGGTCGGGCCCACAAAAAGTTATTCGTGTTTTATATTAAGAAATCTCAATAGCAGCCCGGAGTTGGTTGGCCGTGTTAGACACCCCCGTGCCTCGGAAAGCACGTAAAGCCGTTGGTCCTGCGCCTGATTGCTCTCCGGCCGTGTCGGATTACCGTCCCATCGGATCATGACAGTTAGGAAACAGAGAGTGCACTTGTGTTTGCGGACACACTTGTGCACTATAATATCTCTCGCGTAGTTGGCCAGTCTCCGTTAAGACAGGCCGCCGCGGCCGAAATTGGGTCCGGAAGACATTATTACAAATTTATTACGTAAATCAAGTTATTATCTGTAGTAAGTAGATATTTGATAGTATTCCATTCTATTCAGCAAGAATAAGACGCATTAGAAAAAGTAGTAACAACAATTATTTTTCTTAAAAAGAATAAGCGAAGCAGTTCTTATCTCACTCAAGAAAACAAAACGATGAGCAATATTACGCATTATTATAGTCTTGGTTAGTGAAAACATGTTATTACAACAAGTTAATCTTAATGTTTACTTTACATTCTATCATGTGTATGAAACCCCAGACAACTGTTGTGTTAGAAAGTTCCAGCACAAAGTTCCTACGTCAAAGAGTATTGAAGATTTTTCCTACGCATTTATTGCTATCGAAAAAATGCTAGGCGCCTCGAACCTTTGTGGCTTGGGTATTTATTCTAGTATATATCGTTTACGAACAGCTATTGCGTAAAATTTCAAATAAAGGTCAGCTAACTTGAGCCCTTCAAAGCTCCTTAATACTTGATACTTAGAAGATATACTTTACACCAAAAATATATTTTGTGATAGTCAATAATTAAATAAATTATGTTTCTGGATGGGAATTAATTAAGCTGCTCTGTACCAGACTTAGTAGAAGTTGTAATAGAATACGAGATTAGTACATACTAGCTTTTTCCTGCGACTCGCCCCTTTGTCCGCGCAGACTACAATACGCTAACTACGTCATTCTACCAAGAATTAGATGATTTTAAGTTGAACCCAAGACAAAAATTGAAGACAACAATTTTAAAACTATAGCATTTGATTCAGCCCCTGTAAAGAGACAATTCTAATCATTCTTTTTCTAGTTTTATTTAGTTATACGAATGTCGTGAAACTCTGTAATTGGCTTAAGATTTTAATGTCATTGCTATAATTCCATGTACACTGTAAATAAGCTGTTGAGTTTCCTATTAATAAATAAATTACAACTAGACGTGCATACTATTCATCTTGTGTTTATACGGAGTGACTGAAATTATAGGCTGAGGCTGGTCCTAACAAACTGGCATACAGACAAGCTTAATTATAAAAACATAATCTTTACATTGTAAGTAAAAACCAAATCCACAGCTAAATTTATTTTTAGTAGATAAGTAAGCAATTCAACGTACTAAATATTTGTTCAGTAATAAAAACTTGCCTTAACTTTGCCTAAACACGTAAAAGTAAACCGTTTTAACAGTCAAGAGTGTTGCTACGTAGCGAATGTAGGTGTATCCACTTAGCCATAAATACAGTTTTATCGCTCATATACCTACTTACTCAACAATATACATACCTATCTATATAAAAGCCTAAACAAATAATCATATTCGTAAAACAAACATATTTTATTTTAGCTGTGTTCACGTACATGTACACGTGCAATTACTGAGACTAATTTTATTTATTTATTATTCCAATTGCAAATACAAGTACATAGAATGTTAAGTAATAAGACTATTTAAACTTTTCTCTTCAGTCATCTGTTTTTTATTCAAACGGTGGTTCTCAATAGCCTAATTCCATGGAATTAATAACTTCTACGAACAGCTACTTATTAATTCCATGCCTAGTTAGTCATTTATCATACTAGAGATTAGCTTAGAGATTTGACATTAGCTCCACACGAATGACGTCAAATTCTTATCGCTTGTAAGGAAAACCACATATATAATGTTAGTTTCATTTTTAAAAAGAAGACTAGCACTAGGATTCCTGATCTAAACCGTAAGGGACTTAACAAAGATTTAATTATCGGACACCCAATCACCAAACAATCATTTCTGTAATATGAATTGTCCTGCATGGGACTCAAGTCCATACAACAGCGTGAAAACAAGATTTAACCCACAACAACACAGGGAAAACGTGTTGGCAACGGCGACGGACGTCATCCGTGCTGTTGTGCGAGCAATCGGAACCATAAAGCTCTATTGCTTGGCTGACCAGTATAGAAGACCAGCATTGCAGTAGTGCTACCTACTCATCAGTCATTGCAGTTGCTACTAAGAGGCAATTAATACTGAACAATCAATTTGCGCAGGCTTCTTGCACACAATATATTATCTACTGCTTAAAACAAGATACGGGTGTAAATATACAGTCAGGTAGTCTGTTACGCCAAGGTCAGTAAAATTAGCTTCCACTACACAATATAACACAAGTATCAGTAATAATAAGACTAGATTGATTCACATGTTATCACGAGTACACTGTTCTACGTCAAATCAGTAAAACAATAAACTCTATTTTTAAAACAATCATGCAGACAACGAATTTTTGATAATAACTTGCTATCTTGATGTCAGTCATGTCATACGGTCTAAGGCGTATCCTGATTGTAGTCACCGGCTCCTTAAGCCATCAATAAGACACTCACCATCTCATCCACGATATTAGATATTATGTAGTTATTCCCCTCTCTCCTGGTGTTAGTTCTTTATTAATCAGATCTGTCTTCCCCATGCTGGTTACGACCAGTTTGATATTACTATTATATATAAATCAGTTACCAAGCAGATTTCCTAAAGGAATCAAAATAGTTCCTGTTAGCGCTCCCTTTACGGTAGGTAGTGGTTTGGCTATATTCCCCTGATATAGCTTCATTTTCTTTGTTATATTAACTGTATATCTTATATGGTTAATGAATAAATATTAAGGAAACATAGTGATACCTATGCAGCTATGAGCCGATTACCATTCAGCAATATGTAGGCCGCTGACCTTATTCCACGTAAGACCAAAAATAAAGTAACTCACACAGTTTTCAGAGAATCAAAGTGAAAATTGACGGGCAATATAATCACGAGAAACAACACGATCGATGGATAAAAAGCTTATTGAATGGCGACCACGATCAGGGCGTGGGAGGTTACCTTACTATGTATAGACATGCATCCCACGTCATTAATATTGAAGTGAAAATTTAAAACTTTTCGACATTCATCGTTGGGAAAATCAATACAAATAAATAAAATTGAAGTGTCTCTTTGTAATGTCAAAATAACAGTTTTTTACTAAATGCATATGAAAATATAAACGGTACCAACATAAATATCTATTCTGAAAATTTTTGTCTGTCTGTTTGTTCCATTTAATCTCTGAAACTGCTGAACTGATTTTGACGGGACTTTCACTGGCTGATAGCTAATGTTGTAATGAGTAAATTTTTATTTTTATTTTAGAAAATGTTTAAGGGATCAAATCAAGGAAATAGACTCAAAAGAAATATATCTGTATACATTTTGTATGATCTAAAATGGGAAACCTTAAGACTCGGTGCCATCTGCACAGATTGCACAAAAGTTGAAGCCAGTGTGCTTCAACTATTGTGCGATCTTACGATAGCATTGGTGATGACAATAAAGAATGTTAAAGTGGAAATAGACAATCGATGTGAAAGTGATCGAATCAGCATACCAGTATTAATAATGTTTGGTGCATTGTCCGCCACACCATTGAATATGGTCCGAGAGCAGACCGCGTTCTTGATTTGGCCGCACCATGTTTGATCGAATATGATGATCGGTGGTGCGCTGCGGTGGTGTGGTGTGATGAGCGCACCCTTCCGCGTGTTGTGTCGATCCGCACTATGTTCGATCGTCTATTTGTACTTATAATCGCGTACTGTCAAACGAGTCATATGGCTGTCAGAAACATGTCTAGTTTAAAAAGTTCAACATTTTAATATCCTGAGCTCTTCACAAAATTTGATAACGTATTCAGACACAAATGCAAATTAAAATTAGAACTATTTTAGAAGAAAAGCATATTACATAGCAATTAAATTCTATTATCAACTCCCCCATACTATTAAGGAATACCTTAATCACAATTTAGAAAATTGTGTGCCTTCTTACTAAGCAAGAACTATTATAGTATAAGGGAATAATTTGAGGATAAATCCAAAACTTAATTTTATTTTTCTTTCCTTTCGTGTTAATAATTATCTTTTGTGTACTTATCTATGTTATATTATTATGTAGTACATCATTTCTCATTTGCACGTCCGTCTTATTGGATAGAATAGGCTGTGAACGATGTACATATTTGATTTTGACACCTATAATGTACCATGTTCTAGCAAATAAATAATTTGAATTTGCATTCGAATACTTTAACAGTATAAACAATATATAAATAGTACATAATAAGACAAAAGTGTAGTATCTGGTACGAAGCGTATTTATTCTACTCAGTCAGTACCGAGATAGTTTCATTAGTCATCACATCACACATTTTTAAAACTACTGTTGAATAATCATCAACAGCTTTTAACTATGTGGAAATTTTCATTACGAACCGTTTAGCCATTTTGAAGATTAATTAAATGAACACGCACACAAGCATAAAAAATACAATTTGTATTTCGGCCAAATTATATCCCAAAGTATTTGTAATAAAGATATAGATCTCGACATGACAGGCTGCCACTTCAATAGTTTTAAATTTTTAGGTTATGAAGAGTAGATATTGATATACATTAGATTTAATTTTTCTGCATAACCGTAATAATAACTCATAGTATCTCTTCCATTCAAGCATAGCACAAGCCTATTCCCTAAGATCATTTAATATAGCAACAACTTGTACGGTGAACGTAAAAAAACGATGTTATCAATTCTAGAGAATCTTTTGATCCGTATTCAAACAGTCCCGACACAAACAAATTCAATATTATTTGATTAAAACGTAATCTGTGTTATTTTCCACTAGAAAACATAGAGATTCTTAGAATGATACAATGTCATCCTAAGAATCTAGAAGACCTAATCGCTTGTCTTGGTAATGTCTCAGAGATAATTTATTTGAACACTTTTACAATTCTTTGTATATTTTATAATATTGGCTGATGCAACTAGTAGAAGATCACAAATGTTTCACGAACATTTCATTTTATTTCTTTGTTATCCAAAACATGATTACCGGGGTATATGGCAAAATTACCTGCCTTTAAAGACCTATTTATATTATTTTAATAAAATGATAATACTACTACATTCGATTTTAAGACGGCCTTTTTTGTACCGGCTTCGGGACGCGCACGAGTTCACGGCTTCGATTATGGGGTCGTACAAGGGGTTATTGTTCTCCTGTTAGGAAATCTTCAGAAGCAGCACGAAGTGTAAAAATGCATCCGGTATACGACAGCGAGCTCGCTCTCTATTACATGGTATCTAAATCGTAGCAGGCAAAGTGTGAATTAAATCAACGATTTAAACTAAAAAACAAATGCTCGCTACTACGTTTAAAAAAGGTCACCTTCCTGGACCAATTTGTCACCTGAATCATAATGCCAACATGACATATGAATTATAGATATAATATTATCGCAGTCACTCATATTGAGAATTGTACACTTTCGTTCTCTACCATGTATGACGAGCTCACTCGCTTCGTAGTATGGACACTTCTTCATGCGATCTAAATAGGGTGAGGGTATATATGATTTAAATATTTGAGTATAATAAGCCTTGACTATGTATACAATCAAATCCAAATAGTATTCGAATACAATAGGATACTTAGTTGCCTACGTCTGACGATTATTTTACACACAAGAGCAAATAGCAATGAAAGGAAATCTTAATCAAAATTGGTTACAAAATAAGGGGCTAATTAATATTTTATTAATTTGGATGTAAGGAAAAGTGGGGTGTAGTGAGGATATCTCGCTATCTGTCTCGGACAGCAGCAGTTACGTCACAGTTTGGATCGCGCATATTTTTTCTGTCTTTTGATAACTACCCCTACTACCTTATTTAAAACGCTTGTATCTTATTTATTTCTGAGTAGAATTTAATATTTTATGTATTTTGACTTTGGATTATGATACGACGTATATAATAAAAAATGTAAGTCAAGTACCCTATTGTGCGCAATAAGGTACCTACTTTGCAGGGTCAACGACCCCGCCTAGATTATTAGCCTATGTATTATTGTAACGTTTGTTGTTGATACATTGTATGCAATAGTACCTACGCCTCGCGAATACACTTACGCCTATCTCTTTAGGAGTATCACAATATTCCCAGTCTAAACATGAGCATTCTAGTGTAGCTGAAGGACTTAACAAGAATCAAGAATACCAGTAATTTGTAACCCAAATTGCTAGTAATCCTTTTTAATAGGCGTAAGTCATTTTTAATAGTCGTAAAGCATAAGTCTTTGTATGTAGATTTGGAGAGCACGTATGTCTTATTCTAATAGGTAGATTATATATAAGTTTGTTTTGACCCGCACATTTTTTTTTCGCCTTATGTATTTACATAGTAAATTGAAATCGACGAAGTAATTCCGTATATCTATAACAACTATAAACAATAGAAGAAACATAGAATTTTAAAAAAGGTTAGTGAAAATATATTGACGTAAGGTTAGTAATTAGGACATAACACGTATCATAACACATGTCTACTGTTTAGATAACACATTGTTGACTGTGCATACGTTATCTTATAGATTATTATCTAGTCTTTCCATTGGGAAAACCTCTCTGTGTGTACCGACTACAGGTGGTAAGATGTAATCCTTAATGCAAACAGTAGCTGTATAAAAGCAGACGCAACGCTCCGCAGTGCCATAGAAACGAAGTAATAACGAAGGAACAAAGAACTCGAAATACTACGAACAATAATCCAACCATGTCTTCGAAACTCGTATTGGTTATTTGTGCTTTGGTAAGTCTCTCTATAATTCCTATAAACCAGTAAACCCTCCCTTTCCTCCATATATTTCCACCTGCAACAATCTGAGTGCCTGTTTATAGAAATCCACCTCATCTCGCCATCACCTTCTGGACGCTATAAATTTGGGATCAAAGTCAAAGTCTTTCAAACCTCAAATCTTTATTTCCAATGATTTATCAGTTCTTGGACAAGTCAATTTAAAACATGATTTGTAATAAAATAAATAGGAATCACGCTAAAGAGCTTATTGCTGGAATTTGTATTTCACTCGATATTGTAATAAAATCTATTGTAAGACAATTCTTAAACAGTAGATGTAGTCAACTGAATAGTTCTCGGCACTTATCAATGTTATGCATATAACTTAGAAAATCTAACAATTTATTTAAACCTTTTTTATTCAGGTAGCAGTAGCAGCGGCGATCCCAGCTCAAGGTGGCCCTGCCGGTGGCTGGGGAGGCCCTGGCGCTGGCGGTTGGGGCGTTGGCGTCAATCCCTGGATTCCTCCATGGGTCGCTTCAGCCCCTTGGTACCCACAGTGGGTCCCTTGCACTGGAATCGGCAGCTCTTGCCTGGATTGCTCTACGAAGCTAGTGTGCACTAAAGTTGGTGGTCTCCAACGTGCTTGCACTGATCCTACTCTCCCGTACTGCAACCTTGGAGAGTGCTCCGCCACTCCCACTGCAGAATGTGAACCAGCACCTGCAGCCCCTGCCGAAACTGCTGCTTAAACTATTTCTTTTTTGTATCTCAAAATTTAAACTTAACTTTTTACTGTCTGTCTTCTGTAATTTTTGAAATTTTAAATACATTTTGGTATTCAATCTTCTGTCACTTTGTATTACCTAATTACTATCATTTGACCACTGCGAATTCAGGGCAGTTGTTCAAGAATGAAAGTTCTGTTCCTGAAAATCGTTAAATAAATAATTTCATAAAGTATATATATATTGTTTTGATTCACAACAAAACTAAAACCTGTACTATGTATGTTTGGTTTCAGTTTTTATAAAAGTATTCCATTCCAAGGCTTTTTAATCACCTCACTTACCATCAAACCCCATAGTTCTGTAAATAATAAGCATTGCATTGTTCGTATTTAAAGATATTATGAGAAACAGTTTCTCAAAAAATTAAAAAGCTATGTCTTGGTTTTGTTCTAATTGCAACAATTGAAAAAAACAAACATGTTTCTACAGAATATACCACGGGGAGTGCTCTGAAGAGTTATTCCACCTTATCCCGCCCTTCCCTTTCCTATCCAGAACAACGCGTGCTGGGCTCAGATGCCATCCTTACACGGTAGAGTCGATTAGAGCGCGTACCAAAAAGTTTGGGTCCTCATATCTCTGCCGAACGACCAAGGCATGGAATTTTCTGCCAAGGCACGTGTTTCCTTCTTCCTTCAATCCTGGGTTCTTTAAGCGGGGCGTGAAAAAGCATCTTCTCAGGCCGTCAAAGTAGAGACCTCAACATCGCCTCGGCTGCTGTGGGAGCGATGTGGAGGCCACTGCTTTTAGACCACACGACTGCTTACCATCAGGTGGAGTGTGGTCATTTTGACGAGCAAAATAAAAAAAAAATTAATTTAGAACAAAGGTCAAAATACGCCTCTGACACTACTGGATATTCGTAGGCTGCCATGTTTATTTCTGTATGATAAATTTGATGTGTTATTTATGTTTGAGACTGATTAAAAATACAAAACCTATTATTACAAGGACGCAAAGTGATTCTTCTTTTCTATAAATCTTTATCGCACACATGACACAGTGTAAATAAAAATATATGAAATACAATGCACGCACAAAGGCCAGCTTAACTCAAAAGGAGTTTTCCTTTAGCAAACCTTTGAGTCGGAGAGATTTAAGAACACAGTAACAATGAGAATAACAAATAAGAAAAAGGAAATATATAAGTTTAAAGTTTAGCCACTAAGCGGAAGAGTCCAGAGAACTGTGTATTGTCTGAGCATTTAAATATCCAACGAGTCCACCGATAGAAAGATAGCTTTTTAGAGATCCGTATCAAAATTAAAAAATAAGCGTTCTGGGGCGACTTTGTCTGTCCACAAACTGTCACAGCTGCTTATCGCAACAAATACTAATGGAATTAACATAAAAAAAATAGTTTTGCTTGTTCCATTTTATTTTATTCTGGTAATTATGTGTATACTTTTATTAAAGAGCTTGTTAGAGGGTATAACAAATGTAAGTAAGATTACTAGGCTAAATAAGGAATCATTTTACAAAAGGCCTTTCATTACACATTATGAAATATATTTTGATGCATATTTTTTTCCTTAAAATGGAAAATTTCAGAATATAATATTCCTCCTCTCTTATCACTTAAGTTTACGAAGCAGAAAAATATAACTAGTCCGTTTGACTTAGTGTTAACTGCCTGATCCGATACCCGGGATAGACATCCCGGGTGCGTATATTGAAAAGCTACTTCAGTACGTCTCCGCGCAACTGAATTAGCATTTTCTAACGATAAACACGCGTAAATGCTGCTTCAATAGGTCTCAGAGTATGATGTACTGTAGTAAGGTTTCTAACTTAATACGCATTTAGATGTACTAGAAACCCTCATCCTATTCGTCAAGCTCGCGTGACGTATTGGCGTAAGATTTCTAGTACTTAAATCACAAAATTGTCTTAGAAAAGCTAACGCTATACGTCTCTCTATGCAGATATTGCTATCACACGTACGTTATGTCCGTAATTAGCGAGTGCAAAAAGATAACCTCAATTATTGTAAAGACAGGTGAATATCAAGAGGATAGATGGGGTAATTTTGTTTGTTTGTTAATATAAATAAATTTGTTTCTAGCACTCGCTGACCGCTGCCGCGGCACGCTCGATTTGCTTGCTCGGCTCGTGCGTTGTATGGTCGCAGTTCTAACCTAACCTAACCTACTATTTTCGTTTCTGAAACCTTTTTGCGTACTGTATTTGCTTTATTTGTCATGCTACATATCTACTCTATCTTTTAACCGAAAACCTATATAGTTAATTCTTAGCCTTCCTTTAGTATTAGTTTCACGTTGACGCACAGAATTAGGATAACCCCTACTTTACGGCGCGTTATAAAACTTGAAATCCTACTGCAGTACATTACGCTCTGAGACGTATTGGAGCAGAACATTGGATTACGCGTGTTTATCGTTAGAAAATGCTAATTCAGTTCAGCGCAGACGTACTAAAGTAGCTTTTCTATATACGCATCCCAGTTATGTTTGTGCTCTAGGTAGAGCACAAACATTTTAAAGTAAAATAAAATTAGCTGATTTTAATATTGCGGACGTAAACATAATATTTGGTATATTGTCTCAGTCCATAAATAACATAATACCTTTCTGTTACACGAGGCATTTATATATCAAACTTAATACACAGATGATATTTTTAAATTAAACAAGGTTGATTTTTAACAACACGTGGTAAACAGAGCCTCGTGTCTAAGCCTCCAAAAAAATATTGTGGCACGTGTTGATACGCAGCAAATTTTTAGCAAAGTACCTACTAAAAAGTTTTCATAAATAAATACTTTCAAGTTCTTCGAAGTTTCAAGCTTATGGTAAGAAAATTGGTGTTGCAAAATCCACGCTGACTACCACGCAGAGGTTTTGAGTTCGATTCCAAGACCTATGACTTTTTAAAGTTATGTGCGTGTTAAAAAGTTGATTACTGCTTGCTTTAACGACGAAAGAGAACATCGTGAGGGGCTCTGCATATTTAAAAGTTCTCCGTAATGCTCTCGAACATATTTATAGTCAGACACGCACACTGAGATAAGGCTCGTGCCCAGCATTGGATCAGTTCATAAACGGAGCTTATAATTGATTTTTCGATTTTCGAGGAATACTACAGTATGTAGTTTTAGTTTAAAAACACACAAAGCTTGTTATAAAATTGTAATACATAGTATATTATGATACATTAAACGTGGCGTTTTAAAAACATAAGTAAAAGATTGTTGCAATATTAAGAATAAAACAACTGTTAAACATATTTACATTTTGTTTTTACGAATACGAAACATTTTTACGAACCTATTATTGGGATAAGATGACAATGGATCCTCCAGCCACATTGAACTTGCGCTCAAGAGGTTTTGAGTTCAAGCCCTAACCATTACACTGCCGACGTGAACCCACTTTGCAGAGAAAGCTTTATCTTGGCTCAAGGATACTAGACATTTGCAACTCAAAACTAAAACTCATAACTCTCTGTGGGAGAAATCTTATACTTCTTTATACGTCTCTGTTTCCAGCTTTAGCAACCCTTCAATAAGGGGCCTAAAAAAAGGGGTAGGTACTTCTTTTTTGATGACGCTAAAGTATCCATCACGTTGTGCTGCATTTCTTCGTCTTGTAATTTGGTATATTCCGCACATATAAAATAGTAAACAAACAAAGTCACAAAGCAGGTATGATCAAATTATGCGACAGTTTGATTGATTGCCTAATTACTATTTCTGGACAAAAACTCTATTTTCTCTATTTTTTTTAAATGACTACTCCTGCACTGGGATTAATTCCTGTATCGCGGGGTACTTTACAAACATTGGAACGGACGCAAAGAACACCCAGACTCGAAACAATCATTTGTGGATCACGCAAATTTATCCCGAGTGGGGATCAAACCCACAACACTCGGCGCAGTGGCAGTGGTGAGGCGATCACTTAAACCATTACGCCATTCGTGAGAATGTTCATAAAAACTGTAAATGAAATTCACGATTGTTTGAACTGTTTCAATCTTCGCTGCTGATGGCTACGAATGTAGGCCAGTGGCCGTATTACCCAAGTCAGTCTACTCTAGGCTCTAGGCTTAGGCATGTATCAATTTTCTCAAAATTTAATAATTTGCAAAGAAACACAGAACAGGAGGAATGTGTTACTTTGCTAAATTAGCTTTGATAAATCTACAGGAATACTTCAGAACGAGTACAGCAAGGTAAAGGGTTATTTATATAGAATAATTTAAAAGAAATATACTATCTACTTGTTGTGGCTTTGTAATGGCATATAACATCTACATATAGCATATTATGTAAAATGTAAACAGTACATGCCCTAAAGCGTTACCGTTGATAGTGACGCACATTGTTATACATATATCTATGGCATTAATAATCATTTCAAATCATAAAAGGTCAAATAATGTAACTCACCAATAGGTAAATCCCCATAGATTTTCAATCCCTGAATTGAATAGATAGAGTTAATATTTCGTATTGAAAACGCTTTCTTTTTATAACCAAAAATCTTTTTATAATACATATAACATATTTATATAATAGGTTAGACTCGACAGACAGTTACATTACGAGGCATTCAGTAACGTGTGCAAAATTATTATATATGTAAAAAGATTATATCGACTTAATATGTATGTAGCTTACTTTGATTGTATAAAAAAATTTATATCTGCGTTTGTATCAATCAATAGTCTTCTTACAAAAATCCTATTATTAATCTTACGACAATTTAATTCCGTTTGATTTGATAATTATCAAATCAAACGGAATTAAATAAAAGTAAGAACAAATGTTCAAATAAACATGTGATGCTTGTTAATTACACATACATACCTTATCTTCTTGATGACTTTCTCTTTCCATTTGGGAAAACCTCTGTGTGTGCGCTAACTACGAGTAGCGATATTTAATCCTAACTACAAACAGTAACTGTATAAAAAGAGATGCAACGTCTCACAGCGAAATAGAAACGAAGTACTAACGAAAGACTAAAGAACTCGAAATATATCAAATAATACTCCGACCATGTCTTCGAAAACCGTATTAGTTATTTGTGTTTTGGTAAGTTATTGTACCAATTTAATATCAAATTATTTCTTATTATTACGCTCTGTTTACGTTACAATCTTTCATAAGAGTATCTTGTTATATAACAAGGGAAGTGAGTTATTTTTGTTCAGGGAACTCGTGTATTGAGCGGAAAACGGTAGACCATGAAAATGTCTATCCAAAACTATGTACCGAACGAAAGAAATTAACAAAGCAGTTTCTTCGGAATTCTTAGTTTCAAAATGACATTACACTGTTGTTCGGATTGCTTCACAAAAAGGTTTATAACAAATTAAATTAATTCTGGACACATTTCAAAATAAACGAGCAATCAGCCCGAAATATCGACATTTACCTTTCATGGTATTACTATATTTATATTGAAATCTTACTTAACAAGATCCCTAAATATTTTTACAAATTAAGTCTTAATTTCTAGTCAGCAGAAATTGGATAATTACAGAAACATGAAAGTAATTTAAATTTCTACTTTAGGTGACCGTGGCTGCAGTCTCAGCTCAAGGCGGGCCTGGTGCCTGGGGTGCCCCTGGTCCCAACGCGGGGATCCCTCCATGGGTCGCAGCAGCGCCGTGGTTCCCCAAATGGGTCCCTTGTACCGTTGTTGGGAGTTCCTGTCTGGACTGCAATACAAAACTGGTGTGCACCAAAGTTGGTGGTCTTCAACGCGCTTGTACTGATCCTACGCTACCTTACTGCAACCTTGGAGAGTGCTCTGCTACACCCACTGTTGGCTGCGGACCAGCCCCAGCTGTACCTGCCAATGTTGCTGCTTAGAACACGGTCTCTCGATCTAATAATACTCAACTAAAATAAATTACTATTAATCTAACAGGCTGTTTAATTACATTTTTCTTTGTTATTTCGGAAATATCTTTGGTTTATTTATTTTTATATTTATGGCAAAGTTATGTAACATCAAATTCAGAATTTATTAAAATGTCTTTTCAAATACAAGATTTGTTAAAACATTACACTTTTATTTACTCTTTATATATAGTATTAATTTCCTTTAGCTTTGGTTATTACTTGAATAATCCGTAATCACTGATTTTGGTTATAATCACACTGGTTATAATTCACAGTTGATTCTGATAGCATGTTCTACCGCGCGAGATCGTAGATTTAATGCACATAGATGAGCACAGATCCTAACCTCATTCAATTATTTGAATCAATACACTTAAAAGAAAATACTTTGCGCAAAAATATATCTTGAAATTGAGTTTTGGCAATATATTTATCAATCAGTAAACCAAAACAAATATTGATATAAGTATGCCACCTTGTGCGGTCAAAAGGGATTTTAGAATTACTGGGTACATTAATGCATGACATCTTTCTAGTATGAACATTCCATAGCCTCATACGAAATAGAGACTTATACTTAGTCTTGACGTTTCGATTTTAGTAATCCGCCAGGTACCCAATAGCCATTACGAACTTTCATTTTTATCATTAAAACTGTGGAGCTGTAGAAATTTTCATGGCACTAAAGTTAAGATTTTTTATGAAGTAAAATAAAGCCCTTAAAATAACAAAAATAAGGCAACCGAAATTCAGTATGTTCTATCACAACTATAATAATAATATATGAGCATATATTTGCTGTAAGACAATTAAAGAAGACAATTACTGCACTAGGGACAATACCTGTATCGTAGGGGACTTTACAAACATGGAAATAGAAACAAAGAACACTCAAACCAACTGTTTATGGATTGCAGAAATCTTTGCCCCTGGGGTTTAAGCCTACTACACTCGGCGCAGTGTGTAGCGCCAATCATCTTCACTACAGCTGCGTCATCCATGCAATCAAAGCACTTTTCACTGCATTTTTATTAACGAAGCAATTGGACCAATATAGCACTCGTGCAGTTAATTAGCAGTAGGATCTTAATTGAAGTTTATCCTTGGCGTGACTGCCGCAGTTTTAACCACCTCTTTAATGGCATCCATTAAAACGTCCGTCGATGTCGTAAAAAAGATAGTAGAAAATAATAAGAACTGAATCCCCGACAAGTATTAACCGGCATTAAGATACAGTAATATTTTTAAAGAGATTTATTTAAAACTAGGTCATAGCATTAGCCACACCGGCTACCGAACGTGGTTGTTTATACTGCTTCACAGTAGAAACAACCACGTTCAGTAACCGTGTGGTTTCCCTGGTTATGATTAAAAGATTCAAGACTAACTGCACCAAAGGCGTAGTGGTTCAAAGGATTGCCTCGGTGCTACCACGGGAGAAAAATTTGGGCGATCCACAAGTAGTTGTTCTAAGTCCAGATGTTATTTGTGTCCGTTGTTTGAATCTTTGTAAAGTCCCCCTTGCCACAGTAATTATTCCTAATACGGGAGAAGAGTCTTAAAAAATGAAATTAAAGAGGCGTTGTATTATTAGGGCCAAATGGTAAGCGGTTCTCGTAGACTATTATCGTTTGAAATACCGGGGGTATCATTCATGCGTTGCTGACCCTAGAAAAAGAAATTACTGATAAGATGGTACAGAAGATTGCGATCGATACATATGCAAGTCACCGTCACTCTAACAATTTCGTCGCACAATTGCACTGATTAAGATGAACAGCTTAATCAGTGCAATCATGCGCCGGAATTGTTAAAGTGACGAGAAAAGATTTTTATTTATATTTATTTTACATAGCCTTTACTTATGACGGCCTCGATGGCGTAGTGGTTAGTGTAACCGATTGCCACGCCTGAGGTCGCGGGTTCGATTCCCGCATAAGTCAAACATTTGTGTGCATGAACATGTTTGTCTTGGTCTGGGTGTTTCTATGTATAATATGTATGTATTTACAAAAAAAAAGTATATATGTATGTTTATCCATTGTCTAGTACCCATAGCACAAGCTCTGCTTAGTATGGACTAGATGGTGTTGTGTGTATGTGATAGAATATTATTATTATTATTATGACATACTACTGCTCTTTACTGCAATCACATGTGATTTGTACTCAACATTATTATGCCATACAAAATATGATATTCAATAGGGATGGCGAGTACGCCACGTAAAGCAGTAGGTCTACGTGGTCGCCTGACCATTGCCTCTGTGTAGCGACAGGGTGACGCCACAAATATCTTACGAGGCACATTTCATGAGTGGGCTAGGCAGTCGTTCCGTTCCCGCCTCTGAGTCAGGATGCGCATACATCCCGCGCAGTATAATTAAATTAGCTTAAGAGTGAATGTAACTGTGTGAGTGACAATAAACATTTATCTAGAATACCATCTTTGATTTAATCTTCCCACTATATGAATACAAGTGTGTAGTGAGCCAAAGAGACTTCTACACACTGCTCCGATTGTTGTTGATTCGCACCCCACAGGACAAAAATTGAATGATTTACAAATAGTTATTCCGAGTTTGGTTGTGCTTTGTGTCCGTTGTTCTAATATTTTTAACATAACTGTTATAATATTTTGTAACAGAAATTATGGCTAGTGCGAGCGTCGTCATTATAGAAACTAAGGACCAATTATAAGGACCAACTAAAGTGTTGCTATCTACACCTATTTATTTTAGCCTTGCCTAGTTTTGGGTGGCCATTCATTATTAGATATAGATTTATTAGATTAAGAAATGTTTCACGAACTGAAACTGTAGCGCAGTGGGACTGTGGGTGACTAGGATAAATGAGATCTCAGATTCGATTCCCGGGCGTTCGATTTAAAGCGTTGCAATAAAATAATGAACTATTGTTGTAAAATGTTGCTTGCTCTATAAGACGCAAACAGGCTTAATATTTAATAGATTTGGCCGCGGCTTGCAACAGTACCTTTTTCTGAATGAAAGGTACCCTATGTCCTTTTCTGACCTCCTAACAACGTGTATGCGGAATTTCATGATGATTGGTCGAGTAGTTAAGGCAACAGTAGTTAAGAAACAAACAAACTCACATTCGCATTTATAATATTAGTTAAGATTAGGATACTCATCAAAAGTTGTTTGCTCATCTCATCGATCACGCTCGAAAAACGGCCCCAGCAAAACTGTGCATAAATCAGTCTTATGCGCTATATTATGTACCTGTCCCACTCACTCTTGCGTGCGCTGCCCGTAAGCGAGAGCGAATAGACACCACTACTACGGTGGAGACCGTACCATATACTTAGTACGCTTGCGTATCGCGAGTAACACACTTAGGATGCTTTACATTGACGCATTTTAACTAAACTATTACAAAATGTTTCTCAGTGGGCGTTCAATGGTTATTCCGGTTTATTTCCTGGATTGCATAATAAATGCAGACACTTATAAGTAAGTAGTACTGGTCAGTGCCACATATTGACGCAGTTTTTGTATGAGAATGTGTATCTATGGTATATTTGATCGAAGGCTCATCTATTTATTTAATTATTTATTTAGGAATAACAAACAGCAGCGTATTAAACATTACTATGATAGTACTTAGTAACTAAATGTACAAAATACGCCACCCACGGCATTATCCACAGATTACCATTGAGAAATGTTGTCTACTAATAAAGACAGCTTACATAGATAATACACTAATACCGGGCAAACAGCTTAGACCCTTATGCTATACAATATTAATGCTGAACAGCTAACAAAATAATAACAATAACGGAGAAAAAGAAATGTCAGAAGTTGTGTTTATCAGATGAAGAACAAACTGTCTCACGTAAAAATGATACAGAGAATCTATCTTATCCCCGTCTTATCATACTAATCAATTATGCCATATCTCCCAAACAGTAAGATATCCAGATTGCAACACCATTCCAAGCCTTTCGACATTACTATGATTCAGTATAATACTATTATTTCAGTATAGCTACATCTTCCGTAAAGTTAACAAACTAAATAATAATAATTATGAATAATATTTAACAATAAATATTATCTCAGTAAAGCCTAGCTGTTAGAAGAAAACAACTAGCATCAGATAACACATATTGTTAGCTTCTTAGAAATGTCCCACTTCAAAACAACCAATATTTATTGACTTTCGCAACAGAAAAACCCTTTCGAGAGTTCGAGATTTCCTAGTGTGTTTAATCTAAGCGATCGTAACAAACATTAGATGATAAAGCGGGTATAAAAGACATTACGTGTAATAGATGCACCCCTAGAAGTGAACAATGGCTAAGATCCTGATCTTCGTGTTTCTGGTAAGCATATAATTATTCAAACAGCATTTCTTTCTTTTTTCGCGAATCATAAGCAAAATAACTTGTAAACTAAACTGTAAAACTCGTGATCTCAAGTTTAGCATTTTTAAATTAATAAATCATTTTAAAACATATTACTTATTAGTGTACATACCTAAGGCTCTATCATAGACTGCATCAAGATAAGCAAATGGTTTAAGAACTGCTTTAGAACGTGCACAATTTATAATTTACCCTTTTCAAATCCCATTTGAGCTGTAAACAACATTACCTTCTCATTAAATAATCGATATGGAGTTATAGAGATTTATCTATAGAAACAATACTAAAATAATTTTTAAATAAACTTATTTATTGCAGTGCGCCGTCACGGTGTCCATAGCCCAAGAATTCCAAGTTACAAGTAGACGTAGAATTCCTGTAAGGCCATCAGGAGGCAGCCTTGTATGGCTAGGTGGAGCCCACGCAACGCATGGAGGATCCCATGCAACACAAGGAGGTAATCAAACCTCACAAGACCAGCCGCAAGAAAATCAAATTCGGATCCGAAGAGATGCCCAAGGTAGACCCCATGTCGATCAAGGTGGAGATCATTCTTCACAAGGCAAACCCCATGAAAATCAAGAACGTGTCCGAAGGCAAGTTCAATCAGGTGGCCCGCATTATGATCAAGGTGGACCGTATGTTGACCAAAGCGGAAGCCATTCTTCCCAAGAACCTCATGTGAATCAGGGTCGTAATCGCAGAGAAGCTGATGATACTGTCAACGATGAATCTGACATATTTATTAAAAAATCTTGGGTCACGTGTGACCCTACCGTACTTCCACGGAATTCCTGTCATGACTGTTCCACTCGAATCATTTGCAAGGATATAGGTGGGCTCCTCAAAACTTGTGGCCACAACCACAAGCCTTATTGCAATAGAGGTGTGTGCTCTGCCATACCGAGTAATGAATGCATGCAATATTAAACAGCACATTATTTATAATATTATTATGCTTACTGTCAATACGATTTAACATTTTGTTTATTTTCGTACATTAAAATGTTTAATAATATCTTATATATGATTGATTATATTGTTAAATTGTGATTTTGTATATTTTATCTACTTATATTAATAAACATACATTATAAAGGTCTGGTTTTGTTTGTTTGAAGTCGTTAATTTCGGGAACTACCAGAGCAACTTGAAAAATTATATTTGCATTGGTTTTTAATAGATAGGATATCCTTCCAGAATAAATACTGCTATGGAAGCACAGCAGTAATCATGAATGATACCGTGGGGAACAGCTTAGTAATTAATAAATATAGAAAAACAAACCTGCTAACAAAATACTAATAGCAAATTAAGTTGCGACATTTTTTAAACAAGCGTGGTTAATAAAATTCAATATGAGTATAATAACATCTATAATACTTTTTAATTAAATATATGAGTCACATATAACGTCTACAAAAAAGCAGTATCAGATTTAATGAAAATTCCTCTCCGGCATATACGTGGCCGTACTAATACATTTCAACCCATGTCAGACAGAGACATTGCATTAAATAACAATTGAATTTTCGATAGAGTACCCATGTTAACTTATTAAATAACATAGACATACCCACTAAGCCAACATTCCACCTTCTATATGATTTGTTGATACTCAAGTATAATGTTTTGAATAGTAGTAAATTCCAAAGTACAAATATGTTTACAAGAAAGTTCTATTGAAAATAATAATAATTCTCTGTGTATCTTTATTCAACCAACAGCATTCTCAAAACACATTAGTCACTATACTTAATGTGATATAAACACGCCACTAGAGCAAATTTCATCGTATCTTGGAATTTATAAGTTTATTTCGATCAAACTTTATTTTTGCGATAGTTTAAATTGATAATTTTATAAAATTTTCTCTCGGATATCTTCTGGCAGTGCTACAAACATACAGCAATATTCTAGTCATTCGTGAATCGATAATATTGCCATGACATTTTACAATGTGACAGGCGGATTTAGAATTTTAGTTCTTTTAACAGAAATGCTTGTAATTTATCAGATATGATACTTACGTGACACGTGACTTCAGAACGCATTTTCCCTGTCCTCACATTTTCTTATTTAAAGATAAAGATAAAGATCTGTTTATTTGTCACAAAAATGAGTAATATAACATAAATTGCACGGTGTTAAAAAAAATTAATATGCTCATCATGTTTTGCCTTTAAGGCATACAATATTAAGTTATGTTAATTAATACAAATAATTATTTTTATTATTAAGCATAGATATGATAAAACTTAAAACCATACACAGTCTGCCGCTGATATCCACCAAAAGATCACCTTTGCCTATCTGATGAAAGTGTTAGATAATAAGGGGCAAGCCTACTGTCATTTACTGGGCAAATTGCCAAAACATTTCCGTCTTGACATTTCCTGACCCGGGATCTAAATCTTTAGTGCACGGTCGTGAAAGCCTGACACACATAATACATATTATATCACAGAAGGAACAAGCTATAACGATTCTAAATAATATTATGAATTTCTGCTTCAGGTCAAAAATTTTAATATTTTCTGTATTGAGATCGGTATGGAAGCCCTAGAATTAAATCGTATCTCAACTAGTCATCTTTTTATATTAATTTGTTTTCATGGTAGCCTATAATATGAATATTTAAATAAAAGATAAGTTACACATTAAATTCTGTTGACAACTATACAAATGTTTAACAGAAACCACACTTACCTACCGCCGGACCTGGTACAACGCTGATAAAAACTTTGTTCATAGGCGAACGGCATACGCGAAGTTACAACTTTGAAAACAATAAACAATCCATAGTCGAATGGAGCCGCTACTGGGAAACGTGGCTTTGAAAGCGAACGATTTTCTTTTTGTGATTTATGAGAACATGTTGCGATGGAATTATTGCAGGCGGCAATAATTCCGCTTTTATTGAAAGCAAACATACTGTACTCATGTTTTCTGCCATGGATTAAATACTTTGTTAGCACAAATTTAATAGTGACATGAATTTATACTAAAACAAAACGGTAAAGAATGTGTCAAATATATATTTTTTTAAACTAATGGCCTATTTACACTTTACAATTTTCTTGAAGCAAACATTGTACTATCTTTGTCTATCTTAGTGAAAACACAGTATTGGAATTCGCCTCGCATAAATGAACACAAAGTGATTTTCTTAACTTCCTTAACTCAAATCAACTAGGCTATCTGAACCCGAAACATTAATTTCCATTTCATGTATTTTAGTTTGTTCATTTGTCAGAGCTTCAAGCAAAAACGACCAAATTAATTTTGATACAGTCTCTGCAAATTGATAGCTTGTGGTTCAGTTTGAATGGAAGCCATATTTCGTCTAAGCCTCTTCAATAGAACTGTAGTTATGCTGCATTATGCGGGATAATACATCCACACGCCACACGTACATATGCATAATCTAGTGTGCGTACTGTTTTGATATGTGTTTGATTATTTGGTAAAAAGTATATAAGGCTAATATAAATGAACCAGTTAGTAGAACAAGACCTAGGAGAACAGTCACTGACCAGATCCTATACATTCTGCAGAAAGACCAGGTTAATAAATATACTAAACCAATGAGTGTACATGAATAATGGAATGAGATTATAGCAATTGGAAATAAGTAGTTCCTGCCTACCTTTACGGAAAACAGGCGTGTGGGTTTATACGCTTTTAAAACTGATGTAATGTAGACAAGTTAAAAGATAAAGTTGTTATGTATTGTGACGCCTATCCAAATATTTTGTGCAGTCACGTTTAATAAACGACATTTATTACATGCGCTATCGCGGTTTGTATACTTAGGTAAATGTAACGTTGAGGCATAGCCTTATTTTTAGATAATTCTATTATAATGTTTTTGTATTTTACCGAAATTTTTAATTTCCTTATAAGTACTCATTTACTTATAAGTAGCCAGATTTTGCCCGCGGGTTCTCCCGCGAAAATTTAAGTTAGGTTGGATAAGTAACAGTAGGTACTTTTTCTGGATGATAGGTACCTTATGTCCTTTTCTGTTCTTCTGGGAACTGGTATGCGAAATTTCATGATGATCGGTCGAGTAGCAAGGCGTGAAAGCGTAACAAACATACAAACTCACATTCGCATTTTTAATATTAGTTAAGATTGGGATATTAATAATTTAGAAGTGTACAAGTTATAAAATTAAAGATTTAAGAAGAAATTTAAAAGATTTATTTTCAAACATGGTACAAAAATAAACAAAGCTCTTTGTTCACGCTTACCTCACCGAAAACGAATAACTGAATATGACTAAAATGGTGATTAGTAAATATAGCACAATAAAAAACTAAACATAGCATCTCGCCTATATGTCTATTGTCTATCTATAAATATACCAATGTAAGACAAAGGTGTACAATGAACACACACCACGAGGTGTGTTTAGGTTAATTCTAAAATTGTATTACATGGTACAGTTTTAGAATGTGCCTTAGAAATGACTTATAGAATAGCGTGACTGCATGCCTGCCTTAGAAATTACTCAAAAATATGACTTTAAAAATGCACATTCATAAATTATAATCACGCGGCATAATAAATAATATATTTAAATGATCTAGTTTGTAAACATTACTTGGACGAAACTGCGACAGGTAAGATTTTGAACATAACATAAGCGCCGTTGCACTTACGTAAATTTCAAAATCTTACCACATCATCGCTTACACTTATTTCGTTCAACCAAATTGTATGCCAAATACAAAAATACACCGTTGCACTAGTCTGGAGCAACAAATGTTTCTTTTACTAGTAGGTAACTGAAGTAGTGAAGTCAATAGTGAAAATATTTCAACGCAAATCCGAACTAGCAGACTAAATGGCGATGATGCGTATGAGCCTTTAAACGGTATGTAATATTATTGGTTTAGATTCCAGTTGTCTCAAATATTGTGCAAATCTAGCACGTTGATCACGTTTGTTTACTAGAAATTTTGTCACGACTTCACGTGCCATATTTAAGTCTTTTGTGTCGAGTGTAGGAGTATTATTGTGTCGAACAACAGCCACAGTAACGTTTCTACATCAACTGAACACCGCCTTTATGTCGCACAGAAATCTTTGCCTATAGAACCTGGTGTTCTGATTGTTAACGCTCTTTCATTGTTGCTTTCGGCTGTATGTATTGGTCAGGGCTGCGTTTTCTTATTTCTATACATTCAGAACATCTAAAATAACCTTCTTCTCCCTAGCCTTTATTATTCCCAAGTCACTTGGGGTCGGCTTTTCTAGTCTCACCAGGATTTGACTGGAGATCAGTTTTTACACGGAGCGGCTGCCACCTGACCTCCGCAACCCGAAGGCTAACCATACCCTAAGGCTAGACCAGTGTCAGGATATTATAGGGCACTGACTTCCCAATAACGACTGTCATAGATGTTCATGGCAGCCGGGACCGACGGCTTAACGTGCTATCCGAGGCACAGAGCAGGCGATAATAGTTATTGTCAATCAATACGCACATAATTTCGAAAAGTCATATAACTTCTGAAAGTCAGAGGAGCGCAACGTGGGTTCGAACCCGAGACCCTCTGCATTGCAGTCTGTTGGTCTCCCCACTGAGCTATCGCTGCTTACATTATATTTTATTGACGGCCTCGATGGCGTAGTGGTTAGTGTAACCGTCGCGGGTTCGATTCCCGCGCAAGTCAAACATTTGTGTGCATGAACATGGATGTTTGTCTTGGTCTGGGTGTTTCTATGTATAACATGTATGTGATAGAATATTATTATATAGAACATCTAAAATAACCGACATTGAGTAAATTATTTGTAATTCCAATTTATCATGTGTTACATTCACTGTTTGGTATGCTTCACTAACCAGTAAAAGTCCTAAAATTATATAAATTCGGCTGTAATTTTATTGTTCCCTTTGATGTCCAAAAAATCAACGCTTTGAATTTAATAATATTAATTAATAAATGTATCCCCTCGGATTGGACAACCTTATTAATAGAATATGTTGTAATTAACATAATGATTGTATTAAGTGTAAGTATCGAAAGTATATAAGATGAACATCAGATCAGTTCAACCAACTTCTTCATTTGAAGAACACGAGGAACTAAACGTTCAACATGGCTACTAAGATCTTTGTTTTCTTGATTGTTATACTGGTAAGACACAATAAGATTATTTGGATTCTTATACTACTTTAATACTAACTATAAAACAAACCATGAATTACTGCTTCTAGGTTCCATCAACCATAATATTGGCACAAAAAACCGAACCTAATGATTTCGCGACTGATCCTGGCGCATCCAGCACGGCAATAGCACCAGCACCGGAATCTCCACCATTCCAATTCCACCCCTTTAACTTCAGTGCATTTTGGCCTGAAATATCTGCATCAGGGCATTTTGGAGCAAGTCATCATAAGAGATCTCCTGCTGACCTATCGGAAGTAGATCAGCATGTCCGAGCCAAGCGAACTGTGTATAAATGTAACTACGCCAAAGTGGTAAACGATTTAAAATAATTAACATTATTTATGTCAGGTCTTTTAATTTAATTTAAATATTTTATTTTACAATTCCAGGGTGGAAATAGATGTACCAGTTGTACCCAAGCCCGCCATTGCTATTCAATGGGCATGGCTACTCTTGTAAATTGCGGCGGATTATTCAGATACTGCAACAACGGACAATGCTCAATTAATAGAGGACCTTTGTGCTCTGCCACTACATCGACATCGACATCATCATCCACATCGAGTACCAGCTCCACTACAGATGCTTCGAGCACAACTACTGATCCCAATTCCACTTCATCTTTGAGTTCCACAAGTCCTTCAAGTACTTCAAGTTCCTCTAGTTCCTCAAGTTCTTCAAGTTCTTCATCGACATCTACGAGCACGTCATCTACCAGCACATCTACATCCTCATCAACATCAACCTCTACTACGCCAAAACCGGAGTAGAACCAACGTTTTGCTTGAAATACTTGATGTAAGCTTACCTTTTTAATTCGCTATACAAAGCCTCATTCTTTTTATCTCTAAACAAATTTTAGCAGTTCTACATAGAACTAGTAAAATTTGTATCAGATAATGAAAGCTAATATTGTTATCTTGGCTAAATACCATTATTTAAGTGGGGTTATCTCGGTGGCGCGGTGAACACTATCTACTAGTTTGCATGAGATATTGGGTTCGATTCCCGGGTTGGCAAGTATTATTAACCTTTTAACCGCCCCACTTCATAACAGTTGTCGTGCCCCCAGCGCCCGGCACAGTGAATCGAAAATAAATACTTATTTTTAGGACTTCTAATTATGAGACTAAAGTGTATTAAATTGTAAATGATTACTTATTTATCCATTTACACAATATAAACATTTTTTTGATAGAAAACACCGTAATTAAATAAAAAGCAGATTAAACGAGCTGTTGTATGGTCGGAAATATACGACGCTGGCGAAATGGACACGAAAATATTTGTCGGATTAATCCGACGTAAGCGGTTAAAAGGTTAAGTTGTGCTTTAAAAAAGCAAGTATTAACTAATTGTTCTCTCAAGAAAGTAGCTCTCAGTAGCAGCACAGTATATTAGAACCAAACATTATAACTGGCGAAATGTGCCTGAAATACTCCACTGTCTATAGGGACATAGGCGAGAGATATATTTAATTAGATCATTAGCTACAAATTTTGCAAATGTCACAGGTAACTCTTCAATATTTAAGTTCCGAATATCTCAACGTGTTATTTTATTTTCCAGATCAAGTTGGATACGTACAATCAAACATTAGCGAGTCTTTACGGAAATATATGTGTATTTATCTATTACCTTAATCAAAAGGCTATGTAATAAAATTTATGTTTTAATGAAATCCACTCGTTTTATTATATTCATTTCTTTGCATCTATTACTAAGTATATTTCCATATCATTTTAAAAAGTAATTAATATACAGTTAGTTATGGCTCATTTATATGTTTGTTGGTATATAGTACGTCTCTATATGTAATAAATAAAGCTATTATGAAAATCTCATTTACTTTGGTTTCTTAATAACAATGAAGCAGCTATGTTATCTACTTCAATAAACAATCAAAAAAGTCAAATATATCAAAAATTCGTTATTTACATCTATTACAAGGTAATATTAATAGGGTTTGGGAACTCTTTCGTTAAGTTAAAAACCTGTGTTAGAAGAGTCCCCTCTTGTCCATGGCATGCATTAATTAAAACAATGTAATAACAAAGTTAAGATGGTAACATAGGTACACTTCATAATCTATACTAATATTATAAAGCTGAAGAGTTTGTTTGTTTGTTTGCTTGCTTGCTTGAACGCGCTAATCTCAGGAACTACTGGTCCGATGTTAAAAATTCTTTCAGTGTTAGATAGCCCATTTATCGAAGAAGGCTATAGGCTATATATCATCACGCTAAGATCAATAGGAGCGGAGCACCAATGAATAATGTTTCAAAATCGGAGGGATTTTTTTCCTTTTGAGAGCTTCCGCTGCGTGCGCTGCGTAAAAAGTTAAAGTTTCGCAAAAATCATGTATGACAGAATTGTTTTCCTTTAAAAGTTCTAAAAAAAAAGTCCGCGACAGCATATGTCTATCTTAAGGTTGGCTCACTATAACCTTTTTATGCTGACCAAATTTGTTCTAAAATAATGCATTATTTGCGAAGGTGTTTTTATTAAACATGATATTAATCCTTATCCAAATAAATACGTTATTCATCACAAGTATTTAATTTAAAACAAAATTGCCCTTTACATCATTCGATTTCAATGAATATCTTAGGAGATATCGCAGTTTTAAAATAACGTCGCAGCAAAATAATGATAACGAAGTCGCGGGTTAAAGTTAGCGTTAGCACAAAGTAACTATTCCACGCGGACGAAGTCGCGGGCAGAAGCTAGTATTTATAATAAAGAATGAGAACTTAAAATTTAAAATATAAACAAAAAACATATATTTTTGGTGACTAAATGTAATGTAAGTATTATTTGTTAATACATGGTATTGTCATAGATTGTATGCAGACGGGCGGGCGTTTGTTTGTGTATGTGTGTGTGTGTCTATGTCTGTAAGTGTTGCAGAGCGCGCACGTTTGCTGGCTGTTTTGCACGTTTGCTGAATCGGGTTTATGGCTTCAGACACTTCCATCGTCCAACACAGGTACAATGTTGAACGATACAACATTCCGCGTCGCCACCTGTCTTCGTTTAGGTGCCCCGTGTGTTTCTCCGCATCGCTGTCATTGCGGAGAAACCGTCGACAGCCTCGGACACCATAGGCTGTCCTGCAGCAGAAGCGCTGGTCGTATTTCACGACACGCTCACCTTAATGACATTATCCGTCGTTCTCTTATCACCGCCGGCGTACCAGCAGTATTAGAACCCATAGGCTTGGTACGTGACAATGGGAAGAGACCCGATGGTATGTCTTTGTTACCTTAGAAAATGGGTAGGCCTTTGGTGTGGGACGCCACATGCGTCGACACCCTTGCGCCAACACATCTTCCGAGCACGGTGAGCTGTGCCAGTGCTGCTGCTGCGGCGGAAAACCTCAAACGGCGCAAATACAGTAATTTAATTGGTAATTACGTTTTTGAGCCGTTTGGGGTGGAGACGCTAGGTTCATGGGGTCCGGGCGCTCGTGCGCTTTTTAGAGGTATATCTAAGCTGCTAATCGACGCTTCGCGTGACCAGAAGGCTGGACTTTTCTTGGCTCAAAGAATCAGCATTGCCATTCAACGTGGCTATGCTGCCAGTCTTCTGAGCACTTTACCGGTCGACAGCGATGCTGAGGATTTTTACGACGCTCCTAAATCACCCATTTCTTTTCTTTTTATAAAATTTTACAGTCCCATATTTTGTTACTTTTCATTTTGTTCTAATTATAAGTGGTTTGTTAGTATTAGTTAAGTTGTAAATTATGATTGTTGCTTTGTTTATGTAATTAAAGTATCTGAAATAAAAAATAATTCCATCTAGAAGAATTAGTTCCTTATTCGTACTTTTTTCTTTATTTGTGTAGGTTAGGTTAGGTTACAATTCCTAAAGTAATCCATGGTTTAATTATTCTTTTATTACATTGAATTTTTGCTATAACAGTATGTTCTTTAATACCATTTGACACTATATTAATTAATTCCTGACATAATCTATTTGGGTCTTGCAAATTAAACAATTTATTTAAATCTTTGTTATTTAATGTTTTAAGAGCTTTGATATAATTAATTCGATACAATAAATGCTAATAGAGTATTCTTCACTCAATCGATTAGGTATTTTTTTGCATTATTTATTTTATATGTATGTTGTTTGAGGATATCTCGAATGTTGCTCTATATTTGTCTTACCCTATATTGCTCAAATGGGGTCGGGTAACAGCTACATATTTTGAAATAAAACAACATGGTTGGCACGGTTTATTTATTTACAATAACACAATACTAAATTCAATGAGTATCAGTATTAATAATATTCGCTTTAAAAATATTTTGATTGATATCAGATATCATAAAAGGTGAAGAGTAAAATCTACTCGCTATATATTATTATTCGAAAAATTATTATCATGTGGTCGCGTTTCAAATTTATTGTCCAACTCCAAGACATTCTCTTTCCACGTCTAATGATACATTTCAGTATAAATTTAACAAATTTATGCTAAGATAGTATATTTTGATCCTTTCATTTTAAAGCTTAAGCTTGATAATAAATAACTGTCTAATATAAATTGAAAAAAATTTAAAATTTATTTGTCAAACACAGCTAGTTTATTCTAGTCAATAGAGAGATAAGTGAATATCACTTCGTTTCGAAAAAGACGTTTTTAAGCACAATAATGAAATTTATTTTAATTCTATTGTTCTGATAAATATGCTCAGTGTGTTCATTCTTTGTTCTCCTTAACCATTACATTTCCTATATTGTCAAACTTTATTTAAAAATTGCCTGTTATATCCCGTAACGATATTTGATAATAAGAAATTTAATACGACAACGGGTACCGTTTTTATTTTACTTATATCTAGGTTAATATTGTCTGAGTTAAAGAGTATCTATATTTTGATAAAGTCTTTACAATTAATACACATCAAATATTTGCGATTGACACCTTAAATTAATCTATAGTTAACAATAAGCACATTTTTGTCTTAAGCTGGCCAAAGTCGTTTTGTAAAAATGAGATCCCTTAGAAACTACTTATATTAATAATAAACTAGTGATCAGAATAATCACAACATTTAACATATAAGAAATAAGAATATTTTTATTATATAATTTAAAATTATTGTCTAATTACTATGATGAATCCGCGTTCCCTACGTCTTGATAATGATTTATTAAGTAAACGATCACGATTGCGATCATTTTGGACTCTATTCCAAAAACCAATCGGTTATAAGCAGGTATTAATATTGTAGGGTATTTTGCACAAATATCGCAATAATTAATTGGAATTGAGTGAGGATGTTATTGAGGAAAGCCCGGTATACTTGTAAGCACTTCATAGTTCATTGGCGCCAGGGTAGCCCGAGCTGTACAGCGTGGCGTCTCCCAGCGGACACTGGCACAGCTACTGGTTCTTACGTCGACTCGGAAGACTGCTATTGCGGTAAACTTTTCGCAGCAAGATGTTGTCCACTGCCGGGAGTAGCAAATATCTTTTACCAGATGTGTGGTATGGAATCTTCAAAGATCTAAAGTAGTAAAATCTTGGGGTTTCCTTGCTGTTTGACTGCCAGCGATTCTTCGCAAATGTTTCTATGTGCTTGTTAGATGGTATAGGTGGTAAGGGCAGAGGGCTGGAGTTCGGAAAGTCATTGTTCAACGGTCGGTGGAGGATCCTACCGGTCGGGTGCGAGTGAGGAGGTACTGGCGGCGGCGGTAGGCTGGTGTCGTCTGAATCGATTGTTGAGTAAGCTTCGGGACTAGAGATATATTCCCTGTTGACAATAGATGACTATTACCTTACAAAAAATAGTTTAATTAAGTTAAACCTATATTAAATGTATGCATATAACTGACAACGATTAATATGACATTCATACATTTCTGAGTAAACTCTACATACTAAGTCATTAATTAAATCCTTCAAAGCACACGTACTTATTATTCACAACTCAGAGAAGTATAAATTATGTAACTAGAATACATTTCCCCGTATTCAGCATACGCCTTACGCTCGAGCAACTTGCACCAAAGCTAGTTACATTTTCCAGTAAAAGCATCTCGATAACATTGTTACAAGGAAACTGTAAAATGTAGTGACATAATGTGCTTCTTCAACACAATAGATACGGGTTGCATAACTTGTATTGTTTCGCAACATATAAATTTACAGGTATTTAAAAATATGCTTCGTAAATAATCACCTTCCGGTTTAAAATTCAATGAAGTTACTTACCTAATTCCGAAATTCTCGTCAGAGGAATGCTTCCTGCAAATATATGTTTTACGTTAATAAATGTTTTTACAATATATCTAAAACATTGAAGGACGTTTCATTTCAAACAACTAGTTAATCTAACACATAGTATCGAACTTGCCCGATGTAGCCGTCTAGTCTAAACATCCATGCGACACGATAGTAACTTCTGATTCTTTCTATATAATCAGATACCTCACAGCCTATTCTAAAGCATCGCTACTACATGTTGTCATTTTATCCACGAATTAATCAGCTAACAGATAATACATGCGACACGGATATATTTTTTTATTTCTATAGATAGACCCTTCACAACCTACTCTAAAGCAGCAATATCTATTTTTCTGAATACCATGTCAACGAATTATAAAAACAAAGACCATTGATGCACTAAAATTTATCTACACGTTGCCTAAAACATTCAAACACATAACCGCTGTCCAATTATCTACTTAAACACACATTGATTGCTATTGTTTACGAGACCTGTATAATTCCTGGCTAGGCAATAACAGCCTTGCTCTTCCTGATCTACTATAACGTCCGCCTGAGAACCTAAATGAAGGCAATAGACCTAACCGAGCAAGCGAACCAATGTGACGCTTTTCAAAATTAACGCGAACTGCGTCATCTGTAAAAAAACATAAACAAAAAACTTACGGTTACGGTAGCAAAAAAGAAATATTTTTGTATTATACACGATACATCATTATAACAGTTATACAGTGCAGTTTACCCGTACTCTGCCCCCAATAAAATTGTTTATTTAAGTTTTGATACATGGTAAATTTTCTTTAAAATATTTCAACTTACCAACTGATCGCTTCTCTCCATCGATCTCATTTTGATCCAGGCCATCATCTGCTTCGGACTCAGGCAGTGTCAGCACGTATCTTTTACTTCTTGGATTCTGTTCGAAATAATTAGGTCTGTAGAGTCCGTGATTTGGCAGGCCAACTAATGTCCTCTTCAAATATAAGTTATCGTTCATGTCCTTAGGAGTAAAATTTTCGTAGTAGGGATCATAAGCACTGCGCTTGTAAATTTGGGACAAGGCAGGCAACATATCCGGATTAACTGATTGCTGATAATCATATATCTCATTAATGTCAAAAGGACGATCCAATTCAGATAGCGGCGGGACAGAATTTTGGTAGAAGGGGTAATAATATTCATCCTCATTTGTCTCATCTTTCTTGTGGATCAATAATCCATTTCGTGCCAAAGCAGCAATATTCCTTTTATCGTTAGATGGGTTGTATTGACCCCGGCCCACGCGATAACCATCTCTAGCCAGAGCTTGGATGTTCCTCTTCATGGCGGCATAACTGCGAAGTCGAGCGAAAGAGGCCACATTTCTTTTCTCTTGTGATTCATCTTGATTGGGGTCTTGCTTGTCAGCTTCGACATAAGGCGATCTGTATGTAGGCAGCAAACCATTTTTGGCTAGCGTTGAAATGCCTCGCTTGTAATTTGCTTTAGAGCCGGAACTCCGCAGATAGCCATCTCTGGCCAATGCCGCTATATTTCGCCTAGGGAACGAAGGCCATTGGCTAACAGGATCAGCTGGTAGGCTCACCACCTAAAGTGAAACAACAACGTCAAATCGAAACTAAATTAACCAGCATTAAAAAAAAACATTTTATTTTAAACCCATTATAAAAATAACTGAACTACACTGAGCCAGATTGTTATAAATTGATGTACGTAAAATAATAGCAAATAAAGAACACAAGGTGAGACTCTAACAAATATAATTAGTTTAAATACCTGTTCAATGTAGGAAGAAAACGCCACAGCCAGAGCAGCGAGTAGCAGAAGACACCCACGGTGCCTTCCGATGTTCATCGGTGCGTTATTCATCTAATGAACAATGTAAAATATTTAAGTCAAAGGAAATGCATTGTAGTATAATTATTAAAAAAGAAAAAGTAAGCCGACCTATCACCTACACAATTTTAAAAGATGAAGAGTCATTTAAGTAACTTATCTACTATATAAGCCGTCAGTGATCATATCATCCACTAATTTTTATAACTGAGAACTCGTGCTTCATGACCTAACTAAGCTACGAGGTCAATAAGTCAAATTGAGATGGAAAATTAGTCTTAATTGTCTTGGGTACTGGAAAATTTCTTTACACGTGTTGTCAAACTTCTTGAAGGCACGATACTAGTCGCTGATGGCTGAACTAACTACAGGACCCTCTTTAGAAAGTTTGATTTGTATGTATATTTGCGGTACCAATCATTCGAGAGACAAATAATAAATCAGTAACTTAAAACTTTAGGTCCCGACATTGACATATATGACGTACAACCATGTAAAGCCTATTCGAGAAAGAAACAAGTTGCACCGAAAAGTTTTGCTTCATGATTATTAATTGTCCTTACTATAATTTAAATGAATAGACAGCATAAGGTAAGTACTTATACAGTTCTACTCCTCAGAAACCTAAAGCCAACGAGGTGACACTATCTGCAAAACAAGTACATACTGTTCCACCTATCCAGACTATCCCTAGTCAGCAGCACGTAACCGATACTACTCACTTAATAAACAAAACGTAGTTAGAGAACGGAATCGAGTTAATAGTCTGTCGCTCGTGAGGATATAAAGTTGGCAGATTCAATTACGCGAGATCTACGCTGTTGTGACGCACCTGAGCTTTTGCTATTCAAGAGAGATTTTCTCGCAAACCTTCTAATGCAAATTTTGCAATAATAGAAACGTCTGATCGTGATGCATTTAAGAATGTTGCTGCTACGAAGATTTCTTATCAGAAAAAACTAATATCACATTACCCAATTGAAAGACTAAATCACTCACGATTGCTGATTGAAATGCTAGAAGAATTTTATATACGTTTACTTTTTCTACCTAGTTAAACTCAATTCTTAGCTTGGTAGCCGCTGGATTATGTATAAATTCAATACGCTTTAAACAGACTACTAAAAATGATTTCTTAGAAACATATTTATCACGTAACAACCGTAGGGCGGTACACATAAACCAAATCCCGCACGCGCTAATATTTCAAATATTGAATATGACTACAGCGACAAAGAACAATGTGATTACGCAAATTATAGTCTTGTACTCATAATGACAATGCATTTCGTGCACTCAGAAAAATTTAAATATAACTCGTATATGGATCACTTATTCCCATTATTGTTGCGCGAATGTAGTAGTCCGTCGATCAAAATTGAATCATCCATTATCCCCATACACAGTGAGGACGACCTCCCAAAGCTATTAAATTGAATAACCTTTAAAGCGAATATTCAATAAGCTTTTATATGAAACTCGAAAACTCTCTCGAAAAATCACTTGACGTTTTAACAGTTTTATAATGAAACATGGAATTTAACATGTATTCCAATTAAAAATAATATGAAATATCTGATATTAATTAATGAAATATACTAGATTATGCCTGCGATTTCGTCCACGTGTACTTTCGTATAATTCGCGTGGAAATTGATTTGTGCACATTACACTATATATGCACTAGAACTACAGTTCTATCCAACAAAAAAAGAAGTAACGTGGTTTAATTTAGCTTAGTTCAGCCTAATTTAAATCCCGAGGTGGAGCCGAGTGAAAACCGCATTATAATCTGTTAAGTGTGCTTTACGTAAAGCTCGAATAACTAGACATGAATTAAATACATGGATACCAAATACTAAGCCAAAATACCATGGATTTGATATAAGTTTACTCATATCTTTAATCAACAGATAAAACTTCTTTACAATAAAATGTAGATAGAAGGAGAAATTTCATCATATGAAACAAATTCTATTTAAAATTAATCACGTTGTTTGCAAGGCAGCCATATTTCAAGATGAAGCGAAGTGTTCACAAGAAGTAATATCTTTGTGTAAGAAAAGCTTCAAGCAGTCTGAAAGGAATGAGCACAACGTGAAACGGCCTGCAGGCACAACGCCTCCACTAATGTCTCTTTGAGATGAATGTCAGCTGGCAGGTACGCAGAACGACTAGAAGTTACGATTCTCCCTCTATTTGAGTTGAGACTAAGTAATTAATTACTGTTGAATTGTTTTCACTTTAAGACATAACGAGAACTAAGGATTTTTAGGACTTTATTAACCACGGTACTTAAAGTGCTAAAAACTGAAAATAATTATCCATATACTGAAGTTACCCGAAGTAGCCCACGTTAATTATGATACGGGTTTGAAGTTTTAAAGGTGGCAAATGGTGTAATTTATTTCTATTTAGAATTAAATTGAGTCGTACCATTCATAATGTCTGCTTTACTGCTTCACGCCTGTTTCCCAGAGGGGTAGGCAGAGACTACGGATTTCCAGTTTGTTTTACTCTCAACTAAATCATTTAATTTGCAAATATGCCCAGGTTTCAAAAATGTCGTCGCATAAACACACGTACACCACCTTCGCATTTGTTACAATACAAACGAAATTCACTAATTATTGCGAGATTTGATAGCACACAAGCAAATAGTCTACAAAATTGCCGCATCAAGATTAGATGTGCAGACTTCAGAATTGTTTCATGCTTTAGTAAATATCTGATTCTAACAAAGACAACTTTTATTACATAAATGGATCGTGTTAATGTTTGTTTAAATTAGTTTATAAATTGTTTAAATTAAATTAGTTTTACTAAAATAAACTATAAGCGTTGCGTCTGCGTCATATTTTCTGTGTTTTATTAGCGGCCTAATAGTTAGCCTACCTATGTTAAAATGTGTCAACCCCAACACAAAAAATTGCCAATACTGAACAATTTACCGTGGACAACATACATTTACTATGAGTATCGAATTCGCGCCCTAGTTTGTACTCGCATAACGATAATATATTTGTTTTGTTAATTCCTTCTATGGCAGACGAGCAAAGACCCTGCGGGCTGCCTACCGAAAGGAAAAGAGCAAACAAAAACGGCTTTTAATCCTTTCAGTTGAAACAGAAATCTACTTTGTGACTAAAATAGATAGACTAAAGATGTTATCGAGGTAACCTTTAAAGATTTATACATTAGTCAAGACTATACCGGCTTAAAATTAACAAAATAATCGGTACTTCTTTTTTCTATGTAAATGCCTTTTCTGTATAACGTTATAATCCGTACAAAGTAAAAAAGAAAATATTGTCTCTATGCATCACTGATTAATAAAATATTGCGAATCAATGATTTAATCTTTTATAGAAAATGTAAAACGATATACGATTTTTGTTAACATGGTCTCTTCTTTTAAACACTACTGTACAAATTTAATTTACGATTTATGTATGTGGACAATCTCTATGTATTTTAAAACAATTGTTATGAGCACAGTCCAACTGCCTTGTACGTGTCTCTATTTTTGGGGTAATTTTAAGGTTATACATTAAATGAAAACTGTATCCGAACATATTTATTAAAATAATGCGCATTTATAGGTGCAATATGGATAACGCATTAAAGTTCCGATAGAGTATCGAGATCGTAAGTCCGGATCCCACATTTGCACTACTTCGTAAACCTATGCCTAAAACTGGCATTTTAGCTTAGATGCAAGAAATAACAAAAATACCAGTACCTAAATTACTAATAATAATCTTTAAAGAATAATGAATATGTATACCTGTGGAAATGCCACTTTTAAGCAAAAATCGATGCAATACAATTTATCGCGGTTTTATTATATTTGTACAACTCACTGTTTGCCGCACTGCAAGCAGTTCAAAACTATGGTGCCGGAAATGCTGCGGCACATAATAAAAAAATATATTTAAATACTAAATAAAAATGGCTTATGTTTAATTTATCACCAGATATAGTAAAATATAACAGTCAAAAATAGTAAATGAGCACCAAATTGCACAGCAAAATATATTTAAAGAGATCAAAATAAGTCGACGGAGCGCCGCTTCACGGGGCTCCTGTTATTGGGTGGATTTAAGAAGGAACCTAACATAACCTAACCCTGCCGAGACGAAATGCAGTGATTTGAGGCGTATAGGTGCGCAATTAATATTTTTAGTGGTAATTATATTTAAATACGCTAATCAAGAATCTATATTACTATTAATCTGTTTTGATGAGTTTAGTGATAGTATTACAGTAGTATACATTTTTTAAACGTTTATGTTATGTTTGCGAAAAATAAGAGACATTCTCAGAAATTGACAAAAACAATATTCATACTATCTAATCTAAATCTAATCTATAGTATCGTAAAATTATACTTTTATGTAGCGCGCGCTGTTTCTTTAAACTTTGACTCGCGATAAGAACTTTTCATTACATGCACCACGCACGTCAAATACTGAAATAGTGCCTAACTTATCTATTAATTTATAAACCGGATACTTACGATGCGAGACTGTCTCCCAGCCACAGTACACTTTGCAAACTTTGGAGCAACTTCTAACTTGACACTGTCCTCGCTTGTGCTCGCTTACTGGGTGATCATGGCGGGAATGGTTGTTAGACGGCAGCAACAGAGCTTTTATACAAAACCACATGTGAACAGCGCATGCGTGCCAACTACAAGGGAGGAGCTTACTTTATACACCATACTACTTATATGCACTTTAATTAATACACTTTAAGGTCAAAGAGTTATAACAAAAAATACTTTATTGGCTCTGGCGGCCCAAGTTGTGCAACATACTCGTATATGTAGTCGATCTATTAGGTAAGTTAAAAATTCAATGTGTATCTAGAGCTAACATAAAACTTATTTCATATTACCGCATGTAACAGAAAATTCAACAATAAAATCAAAATCTGTCTAATAAGCTAACTCGAGTTTTTGTCATACCAGCACCATTGTTTACAGTTAGTAAACCTTATACGATAGCTCGTATAAGCCAAAATGCCCGACTTTCTCTGAAAATATCAACTCTAAAATATTACCAATTTAAACTAGTGCACGTACCTTCAGTGCGCTTTGATAAGCTCATCCCCAATACGAAGAAAAAAGCGGAACAAGATGGATTTCATTTGCTGTTTTATAAGTCGTTATATGTCGGACTTGACACCGAGTTTATGTCATAAACCTAGTCTTTATTCATGGAACATCTGGATATAGCCGGCAATATAATAACATTGCATTCACAGAACATAAAACGATGCACGCGACGCGTTCTTCGCGTCGCGTCGCGTCGTAGGAAGCGAGCATGATTGAGCTTTGTTCTCTGAGCTTAGAACGTGTTGAGTATTTGTAAACTGAACTTGAACTTTCATACGAATATTTTCTTGACATACGAAAGACAATCCCATTTTCCATCCACTCAATACGCTTATATAGCAGACGCGGGCCCCATTCGCAAGCTAGATAATATATACTCGCAGGTGCAACATACGCGAGATAATCAGAATGGTAACCTGCGCGGGTAGTTCACGTCGGTTGTTTTCACGTTGTTAACGACTCGCGCAAGAGTCACGTACGCAGCTCGTATACAAGTTCCCACGCACGCAACAGCGATAATGTACTTGCATTGCTCACAAGCTCTTTGAAGGAGTTTTATTAATAAAGGTTAATTCATTGCCAAACAGAATATATTTTTATCTTACACAATCTTGAAACAGTGACTTACACGTGTTTAAGGTTTTTCATTACAAAATGTCGAAGCCATATAACTCCCGTGGAAAGTTATAGGAACCTATACCACAGCAGGGATTACGTTTTACCTGGGATAATTTTCTTTACCCCGGGTAAAGGAAATTAGTTTTCTTTAAAATTCTTTTGTAATAAGATTATGTAATATTATTTCCATATTATATCCATTCACCGTTGGAGTTTTGAGGCAATATTAACGCTCTATTACAACTAAGTGATATTGTATTTAGTATTGTTTTATTTAAAATCTTATTTATTTAGCTAATTAATATATAGTTGTATTATTTTACTTTATTTGGGCAACAAACAGATAAACTAATAAATTTAAAAACTCAACTTATAGGAAACAATGACCCATGACAGTAGCCGACTTGCCGTTGTATATACACTATATGTTTAAATATAATATGGAGCAGCGATAGCTCAGTGGGGAGACCAACAGACTGCAATACAGAGGGTCTCGGGTTCGAACCCACGTCGCGCACCTCTGACTTTCGGAAGTGATATGACTTTTCGAAATTATGTGCGTATTGATTGACAATTATCGCCTGCTCCGTGCCTCGGCAAGCACGTTAAGCCGTTGGTCCCGGCTGCCATGAACATCTATGGCAGTCGTTATTGGGAGAGAGTCGACACAAAAGATCCCACTGGGTCGAAGTGTCGCCGGTCTGCACTGACTGGCCCCCACATAAGATAAGATAAGATAAATATAATATGTCCCACCTGTATAAATATTTATACAGGAGGGACTTATTAAATTTATGCAATAAATTAATATATCATCATATTACTACACAGCGTAAGTAGGTCGTAGTAAGTCGTTTTTTGCTGAACTGCCAAATAAAAGTTCATTCTGTTGAAGCCTAGCAGTGTGCAATTATGATTTTAACACACATACCTAATTGTCATTGCTGTATTATAGATTCGGACTCCACACGGGTCAAAAATCTGTGTGATCTATAATAAGTTGTAAAGACGGACTGTGGCTAACCACCACCGGAGTGACACAGTTTTACAGTCATCAGCTGATATTAATAAAGTGTTCTACCAAAATGTTCGGTACTCCACGTTTTGTACATTATGTTATTAATATTACGTACTAGTGGAGATGTCTCAAGTTTTTTTGTTGCAAGCGCCCTAACTCGCCTAATCCTAACTAATATTATAAAAGCGAAAATGAGTTTGTTTGTTTGTTACCTTTTCACGCCTAAACTACTGAACCGATCATCCTGAAATTTTGCATATACGTTGTCAGGTGTACAGAAACGGACATAGGCTACCTTTTATCCTGAAAAAAATTACTGTTCCCGAGGAAAACAACAATAACGTTCTTATTATAATAGATGGCGCCACGTGTCTTTGAATCATAATTGAATTATATTATTACGAGCAGAGTACAACCCGAATTGATTGTCAAATTCTAAATTAATGCGAGTGAAGCCGCGGGCAATAGCTAGTCTTTTATAAGCGAACAATAAATCGATACTTTTAAGTGCAATATTAGTAAAACAGTAGCGCTGTATACATAATGGCATATTTTAAATATTAAAATTTTGCACTTAAACGCGTTTTTGCAAAAATCTGTTATGTGAGCCAGAGAGCGCGATGCAATTTGAACTTATCAACGAGCTCAAAAGAATAAATATATCTTTACTTTATAATAATTATGTAATTTTAATAATCAGCAACATAATCATAATCATATCTTTATTTGCAAGAATATGGTCAAGTATGGTTACAAATATGGTTGGTCCTTTTTATGATGAAATCTAATACAGTTGCATACCTCTGCCATAATATATCGCAGACCACTGAATAATTATGTGCTCTACCTAAAGCATTCGCGTTAACATCGGGGTGGGTATAACTTCTAGGTGAAGAAACAACTCTTCCTGAAATAAAATACTTTTGTTTTCAGTAGCTGCCCAAAGTCCGCAAGCGTGTTCGTTAGACGATAAAAGGTTCTCCCCTTATAACGTAGACCTAACTAATGTCTGACATGACATGGGTGCATTACATAGTCTGCTGCCTAGCGGATTATATATGTATGTGTGGTAGTCACTCTTCAGAAAATATATGTTTACAGCTGGAAGTGATAATGGGTTCTTGTACATTCGTCACAAAGTAAATTCGTCACATTTTGAAAAATCCATACATTGAAAGTAAATTCGTCACAAGTATTAAAAAATATGTATAAATTCGTCACAGGTACATGAGGGTTATTGTAAATTTGTCACAAATCCTCATTTTACATTATTTTTGCTTAAAGTAGCGATAGCAATCAAAGTTATTGATTTTAGCGCTCCATCATCGCACTAATCGGAGAACTATGATTTTTACGTAGGTGTTAAGTTATTATATTTATTTATATAGTTGTAGGCAAGTCAGCAATTCGAGATCTATGATTTTTATATGTGTTATGTTAAATTAAAAAAATATATGATTATAATTACTGTGATTTAATTGTTTTTCTATTGTTTATCTTATAATTGTACTCTTGTGGGCAAATCGTCCACTTGAGAATTGTGATTTTTATGTAGATAAATTATTAAACTTACTGTGATTATCAAAATATACAACATTTTTATTCTACTAGTTGTTTAATTTTTTTATTATGGCACGATAAATGGTCGTGTTATAACGTAAAAAATAAAACTAATAATTAATTATACAGAGTCCCATTACTCTGAAATAAATAAATTTTCAATAAAAACATAGCAATAAATTTGGCAAAACATTTAGATTGTTTCCAAAAAAATTTACAATAAGTATGCGGAAATTAGAGTAAAAATGGGTTATTCAATTCATCAAAAACATGCTGAAATCAAAAATAATATAATCCAAAACACAATAAAAGACTATAAAAATGGCTTAATTTCGGTTGGACATTGTCTAGAGAAATTAACATTCTGATTAATAATAATTTATTTAATCGCTAAGCTTAGATACTAAATTGCCCACATTTTCTTCAAGATTATTTTAGAATCTGATCTGTGATTTTAAACAATCTGTAATTTTTTGCATAAAAGTAGTGTATTTTTATTACTCGTTATACAGGTAGCTATAAAAATCTTCAAAATAGATCTCTATGGAAAACTGTATTTACAATTTTTTTGATAATTAGTCCAAGTTTTAGTGCATAATTATTTAACAATCTGTGATTTTACTAAGAAAACAAAAAAAGAAAATAACAGAAAAAAATTATTTTTACGTAATAATGAAATAATCTGTGATTTAAAATAGTAAGATTATAAAAATGACAAGTATTGTATTACATTAATAATATGACGAAACTAAATGATGTTAAAAATTTAAGTTAGTCTTATTAACTTCCGTTTATGAGCCTTGCACACTTGCTAATGTCTCCCAATATTCTCAAATTTAGATCGATAATAGCTCTATTTTAAGTACCATTAATTTCACAGTTGAACACGTTTTAAAAGCACTTCAGTCTCTCGATATCTCTAAAGGGCCAGGTCCTGATACAGTTCCTGTATTCTTTCTAAGAAGCACTGCTAAAAATTTTGGTATACCTTTACAAATCATATTTAATCAATCTATATCAGAAGGAGTGTTCCCTGAGTCTTGGAAGCTGTCTAACATTACACCTGTCTACAAGACAGGCCCAAAAGACGATATCGAAAATTATAGACCAATATCCATATTGTCAGCATTGCCGAAACTTTTTGAGAGACTTGTATATGATAAATTATACCCCTTGCTTCACTGTACTATAATTGAACAACAACATGGTTTTGTCAAAAAAAGATCTACGGTTAAGAACCTAGTAACTTACACAGACTATTTATTTAATAATATGGATGGTGGTGTTCAAGTAGACGCTGTCTACACCGACTTTCGTAAGACCTTTGACAAGGTTGACCATGAGTTGTTGCTTAGGAAAATTGCATACAATGGTATACGTGGTGATCTTTTAAGACGGTTCACTTTGTACATTTCGAACAGAACACAAAGAGTAGTGGTGAATGGCTTCCAGTCGGCTACCATTGCTGTTATATCTGGCGTCCCACAGGGATCGATTTTAGGACCTCTTTTGTTTATCATTTTTATCAATGACATTTGTAAAAGCATTCAAAATTCAAAATTGTTACTTTACGCAGATGATTTAAAAATGTTTAGGCTAATAAAAGATTACAATGACTGCTATGCATTTCAAGATGACCTTAACCGCTTAACAGAATATTGTAATCATAACAAATTACAACTTAACATCTCCAAGTGCTGTTGTTTAAGTTTTACCAAAAATAAAGTCATAGTTAACTACCCTTACTGTTTAAACAATTCATATCTAAATAGAGTTAGTACAGTACGGGATCTCGGTGTTCTATTGGATGACACACTCCAACTAGATACACACATAGCTGCTATTGTTAGCAATGCTTGGCGAATGTATGGTTTTGTTATGAGGTCAACCACCGAGTTCATACGCCCAACGACTTACCTACATTTATTTAAGTCACTTATAAGATCACAATTAGAGTATGCAGTTGCGGTCTGGAGCCCTCACTATAATAAATACTCGCTTGAAATAGAGAAAGTCCAAAAAAAGTTTCTAAAAGCTATGCACTATCGCTGTTTTCGAGTATCTTTAAATTATGTGGATTTACTTAGGACATATGATCTGCCCTGCTTAACAAGTCGGCGAATATTTCTCGAGATTATGCTTTTGTACGATCTTTGTAATAATAAATATGATTGCTCGGATGTATGCAAAAAATATGTTACTTAGCTCATAGGCGCGCTGCACGTATTCAGCCCTTATTTGCTATAACCAGATGTCGTACTAACGCGGGCCTACGAACTCCGTTGCGGCGCCTCACAAGCAATTATAATAAGTACTTTTTGGACTTAGATTTGTTTTCCATGTCACCTGGACAGATTCGCAATCTTGCTTTAAAAACAATCAAAGAGTTGATACATCCGTATTAAGCTCTTAATGCTCAAAATATTGTATGTGGTGTAAAGTATCGACTTTTATTTTCCTATTTGATGTACGGCTACTTACATATACCTTACTATGTATTCTGTGAATAACGTAGTCGATTACGCAGTTGTTAGTTTAAGATTACTTTATATATTATGTGTTATCTACTGTGTAATTGTTTGTTGTTCCAAATAAAGAAAATAAAAAATAAAAATAAATAATAAATATTTCTATCGACATTTTTATTTCTTAGTTCCCGCACTATGTGAGTTATATTCGTAGGTGTGCTTCGTGGAATAGAAAATTAATTATTTTAAATTTTTATTTGAAGCTCACCTATAGGTGTGCTAAGAGGAATACTTTAGGTGTGCTTCGTCTGGGTGTGCTTCGTTTGGGTGTGCTTCGTTTGGGTGTGCTTCAAGGAATACCTCCACAATCTAGCTTACCTGAACCCGAACAATGCACTAAAACAGTGCAATTAGGTATAGTTAGTCTTCTAGATCACAACAGGTACTTTAAATCGCAGCAATGTTTAACCTGGCGAATTGGCAATGTTTTATCTTATCTATGCTTCCTGCTGTCCACGACTTCAACATTCTCATAAGAGATAAGAGACAAGTAAAAACGAAGTAGGTAAATATGCCATTTTTAAAGTATAATAATAGTAATCTACTTTCTTGGTCATAGTTTAGTAGCCAAAATTATGCATGGTCCTCTAATTTTTGTAAGCTATGTGCGAATTGAATAGTCGCTTTAACGGTGAAGAAAAACACCGTGAGGAACCCTGAATACCTGAGAGTTCTTCATAATGATTTTTGAAGGTGTATGATGTTCCTATACTATTCTGCATTAGGCCTACGTCTCGGACTACCCACTGGTCTGACCCTTCTGATCCTGGGCTTATGAATTATCTAGTTCGATTTACACAAAAATCAAAACCTACTGCAATAATTTATTCTTTATTTACAACTAGCGATCCGCCCCGGCTTCGCATGGGTAGTAAATAACCTTAACAAATTATGCACCTAAACCTTCCTCATGGATCGCTCTGTCTATTGGTGAAAACTGCATGAAAATCCGTTCAGTAGTTTTTGAGTTTATCGCGAACAGACAGACAGACAGACAGGCTTTATTTTATAATATGTAGTGATAAATTAAATATTATATGACTTACAATTTTTTGTTAATTGTATAGGTAGGTACTAAAGATATCAGTTTCACATAACACAGTCAACAAGTCTATAACATACACAGCAAAATAAATCCCGACTTAAAAAGTCAGACAAATGAAGTCTCGCAATGGCACTTATGCGTCCTTGGCAATCCCAGGACGCTCTGAAGGCTTAGTGCAAATCTACACTGATTGGTCGCTTCGGGGCCACCGCTATCTAGTTACTGTCTCTCTATGATTTAAACAAGAATTTTCCATCCGTTCCAGTTCCTATTTACATGTATTTCAGTTAATTCCCTAGTTCATTCCTAGTAAAGGGAACTACGAACGGGAACACGATAATATTTAATTTCCTTTTCTTGAAAGAGGTTATTTGCAGTAGGTAACGAAATGTGAATAAAGTACGAATGTATCTTTGTCAGTTTCAAGCTAAAATTATTGTGTATATGTACCTAATAAGTTCAACTTATGTATAACAACGTAAAACACACGCAACACCAAAATTAGACAAACGAATTTTATTCCGTTTTATTTTGTGTAATGCATTAAGTATCCACGTGAAAATTGTAGCTGATAGGCATTAATAACATCTGTGAAAGTGTGAATATAATTCTAATAGTAGTCAAACAAAAACGACCGCGATAAAATGCATTTAAACTTAAAGTACCTTGTTTAATCAACGTGCCATTTAAGTAACTCTAACAAAATAAATATATTCTGGGTAAATTCAGTGGGTAAACGGCTGAAATAAAAGCACATTTAAATTATCCTGGGATTGATTAAAAGTCTTTAGCAATTTCATTGATAAATAACTTATAGGATTACCGTTTCCACCTCTTTATAATTTATCTTAGCAATAACCGTATTTCGATGATTTTATCGAAAATATTGCTTAAGAATCTTAAGATGTGTATTGCATTGTGCATTATTTTTACTTATCACATAGTTCCCAAAATATTGTTTGGAAAATCTAATTAAATATCTAACGCTGACTTAAAATATATCAAAGTTATTTTATAAGAAAATGTGTAGGTAAACTTTTAAATATTAAAAGCTTAGAAATTAATCGTCAAAACTTTTCTACGCTTATATTTCTTTATCTAATGATTAGATATGTATTTATAAGAAGCGGTAGGAAGTGAAATGCGAAGCATGATTTTTCACAGCAATCTTAAAACGTGGTCTAGGTTTTAAAATTATAAGTTTGTGTCCGGGCTCTTTAGCATTGGGCGGGAAACGCTATGGTCCTAGCGACAATATTCTGAATCAATGATTATAAGATCGTTATTGATCTACTCAAATTATTAAATTATTATCTGCGTACTGGTAGAGCCAGGATACGTTTCCATGAGAAAAATATCAGTTATATCCTATAAAAATGATTAAATTCTACAGGTTAAAATCAAGTTATCCGCTTTTAATAGCTTTCTATTTATATTAAATCTTCTGTTATAGAATGGGATTATTAAGGCAAGTAAATAAATACAAATACATTACAAATAATAAGTATAATGTATTATAAATATTTAGTTCTACTTAAATTAAGTAGGCATTTTGATTAGGCAGCCATCCGAGCAGTGCCTCTCAACGTAAAAGTGCCTCTTAAAACAATCGGCGCACTTCTTTCTTGTCGTCCGCGTTCAAAGTCGGTGTCGTATGTTCTTCGTTTATTTCAGTGACTTTATTTGGTTCTGTAGTTGCTGGTATCTTGAATTTGGATGGCTCTTCAATGCATCTCTCAGCTTTCGTTGCTGAACAATAACCGTTGCTGCAGTATGGCAATCGACCCGCGCATTGCACTAGGAGTGCAAAGTTTCCAGGATAGCAGTGGAGTGCTGAAGAACAACTGGTGCACTTGTAACCTGGCTGCAAGCGACAGAATATACCAACCTCTGTAAAAACCTCCTTTAGCATTTTTGACTACTTAGTTAATGTTAAATATTGTTTTATAAACTATGTTCACGATGTTAAGCTGTTTCTAAAATAGGGCTGTAATGATCTCTCAAGGAGCGTGAAGTTTATCTAGAGATTAGCGTAACTCTCGATTACATATTAATTAGTTTTAACTTAAAATAGCATTTAGGTATTTATATATTCATAACATCGTCTTGTAACTTTGATAATATTATACAACATGTAACATAATAAACGCACATCCTGAAAGTAGTTTGTTCAAAATCGGCTACTGAATCAATTCCAGCAATTTTTAATATAGGTAATTTTTTATCCCTAAAATAATTAAAACGAATTAAATTATAGTCACCCATTTGTTAGACAGCTGAAATAAACGAAATCGTATCATATTTCAAGGCAATAAGGTTTTTGATGCAATAAAGGCAATAATGTTAAATTTATTGTAATATACCCATGCTATCGGCGCACAATAAGGAGAACTAATTCGTTAAATTAAAATATTTAAGTAAATAAAAGTAACATTTTAATGATTACATATATTATTATTACGATTTAATAATCTAATTGGGGTGTTTGAGGTTGTGCGTTTTATCTGTGACATGTTGTAGGTACCTAGGTATATAATAAATCTATAGTGAAAGTTTGCAGCGCAATTTGTAGTGTAATGTCTATGTAAAATAGTTAAATATGAATTTGCACAAGTTAAAACATAATTTTACAAACTTTAACATTGCTCTAAAATGCTTATTTAGGATCTGTGTATAGACACAGGGGTTAAAATAGGAGTCGTTCAAGCGTTGCTAGCGCAATGGGCAAGGAACACACTCCTCCTTTTTCTCCGTCTGGCAGCATATCGTCGCCTCATGGAGCCTGGAAGCCCTATCTATTACGGGAACGCAACAAAGGATTGTTTTGCTGCAACCCTGTTTAAAAGAGGATCCAATCGGGCTGCCCCAGTGTAAGCGAAACAATTTTAAATAGAGATTCCGCTACGTCCTATCATAGATAAAGTGTATGTCTCATAGACTCACCTCTTTAAAATAATTACAGAACCAAGGATTGTAATGTGCTTTAGCTATTGCACTTGCGTAGACGTCAAATTGAACGTCAGCTCTTAACGCCTCCTCAGGTCCTGAAACAAGTTAATAATTTAAAAAAATTACACACTACAAAATAGTAAGGTTTAAATGTAACACTGCAGCTGCTACACAAAAGTGGCTCTGGCACGCTTGCGTTTTGTCTCACACATGTCTTAATAAATTTAACTCCTATGTAAAGAAATATAAGCATGACAAAGAAGAATAAAAGAAGAAGAATACTTTTTGCTTCAGTAGAAAGTTTAGAATGCATGTAGATAAATGAAAAAAAATATTACGCGATAAATAAAAATCTTATAATAATTTTTACCAATTATTATTAATTGCCCGCACCTATAACGGCGTAAGCTACGATTTGAATACGATTTCATTTGCGCAGATGACATTATATATCATATTGTCAGTGCAACTAAATGAAATCAGATTAAACGTTGCTCAAAATTTAAGTAGAACCTCGAGCTAGTAAACTTCTAAAACGGCATCAATTCGTTCTGAGGTATTTACGTAATACCAGAACAGAGAAAATCCATTGATTTAGGTTTAGGCTAGGTTATTATTATTTTATTTATGTTAAGTCTCATTTTGTATAATTAGCCAACTTTTTTAAGAGTTAATCAGTGATATGTTAAATCAATCTCATGATAAGTGATTTGATTGGCTGTTGCCATCGATCAAATATACCATAGATGCACGATCGTCGCTCGAAAACGGCCCCAACAAAACTGTGCATAAATCAGCCGTATGCGCTATATTATGCACCTGTTCCACTCACTCTTGCGTGCGCTGCCCGTAAGCGAGAGCGAATCGACACCACTACTACGGTGGAGGGAGACCGTACTATATGCTTAGTACGCTTGCGTATCGCGAGTAACACACTTAGGACGCTTTACATTGACGCGTTTTAACTAAACTATTACAAAATGTTTCTCAGTGGGCGTTCAATGGTTATTCCGGTTTATTTCCTGGATTGCATAATAAATGTAGACACTTATAAGCAAGTAGTACTGGTCAGTGCCACATATTGACGCGGTTTTTGTATGAGAATGTGCATCTATGGTATATTTGATCGAAGGCTGTTGCTAATTAGATTCACCAATCACAGTACATAGATGAGATCTGATTTGAAGGTGTGTTCAAAAAAAATTGTGTTGCCATTCTGATACCGAGGATAAAATATCTGTTATGAGATGAGAAAATAATTAACGGCTTTATTTAAAAATTTTACTAACTACGATACCGTCGTTGGTCACATGGCATAGGTAAGCTTTCGCATTTAATATCAGGCAAAGAGTTATTAGGTTTTTCGTTATAATAACAAGTAGCAGCATGGATTCAAACAAGTTAGAGGCACATTTTGTCCCAATAAAATATAAAGCGATAATAATTAATGTTTATAAAACTTACCCACTTCTGTTTTTCCCTGAATAATAACCAGATTGACCTGTAACGAGGCAAAATAAATCAAATTTATTAGTATGAGAATATTAGGTAGGTATAGGCAAATACATGATGCTTATATTATTCCAACAGTCGTAAATAAGCTACCCAAACAAATAGATATGACTTCAACGAATTAAAATCGAATCAAGAATCAATTTTATATATCACATGAGATGTGCCTATATATACACTAAATTTTAATAATTTTACCAATAATGCCAGAATTGTAACGAGCGCCATCTTGCCAAATATTTCGGACTCTAACAAACGTTTGCTGTCACCCCGAGGCAAGTAGTTTGTGAGAAAGGCAAAATAGTCACTGCTTATATACTGCAGCATAAATTATGTAAATGAATTTTATGCATGTCGGCAGCATTTGCGATCACTAGATAACAAGATGAACGCTTTAGATTTACAGAACATAAAAAATCATATTTAAAAGGATGTCGTGATTGATATCGCGAATAATATCTATTCAAAAGCTAATAAAAAATAGCTTATATAATAATAGAAACACTAAAAATGTCTCTAAAAGAGACCCAGAACCAGCTTCAACGCGCGATAACGCGACTGCAGTAGATGCGCCAATGTTACTTTGACCATTTAATCAACTAATCGATCAATTTAATTGATACGAAAGGCAGGTGATATAAGAATCAATCAATAATCGGTATCGCGTGTGAAATTCCTGAGTACGATGACCGTATAAACTTTCGTGAAAAAAACACACGCATACACAACTAGTCACATTGTCGCTTTCCTATCGTCATACTTGACTAAATATTGTATATGAAAAACACGAAGAACAATTTAGTTGTTAAAATGACTCATTAGCTATGTAGATGGAACGTTCATTTCAATTTGCATAGAAATATCTATAATTTATTGCCTACATGTGCGTGCATTGAGTTTCGTATATTTACAAAGATTTTCTTTTGTTTAGGACTATAAGATATGTACGTTTGTATAGATACTTTCTACTAGGTATATTATACCATATGTTTTTCTGACAATCTTAGGTGGCTTTATAAATGGGCAGTTAGGAATGGATAAAGAATCCTAGAAAACCTATTTCACAATAAATTGCTTCAAATTGTCACGGCACGTTTATAGAAAATTACTTCAATCTGCTTAATATAATAAACCCCTCTGGGGCAGTCGTTATTTCATCATGAAAATCATCTAACGCAATCTCGGAGAGCATAGTACTTTGGCTTTTAAAATATCACCTTCACCTTATGATATAAACAAAAAGTGTAGGTATCACCAGGTTAACTTAAAGCGCACAAATCGTAGGGCGGCTTGTGGCGAGCTGAATGTGAGTCGCGACACTGCGGTCCTGAATGTCTCAGAGAGTCAGTTAGGCCTTCGTCCCCAGCTTGCCTTCAGTGGCTGGCTGGGGTGGAACTTCAAGTGCGCCCGTAGGACTCTCAACTGTGGCTGGCCTTGGTTGGCCGGTCAGAGAGGGGCCGCTAGAGCTATAGGTATGCTTGGGGGTGGAAGTGTCATTTTGAAGGGCACAACTACGGGGAAACCCGCTCCGCGTCACCGTTTTCACGACACTCGTGATGGTGAAACCGGCGCGCGGCGCCGCACCGCTCGACACCCCTAGCCGCTCACACCGGTGTTGTCCGCTGCTGTTTTTAAGGCCTGTATGTCTATGGCGGCTATTCGGTGGGCCCATCTAGTAAGTCGGCGAGTCACCGTCTGCCATTCCGACTTTGTAGTGAGACAGTATATCTGGCAGACGCCGTTTTATATCTATAGTTTTCATTATACAAAACCATTAAACACCCATCCCCATAGACCAGAATAATTACATTCCATATGTAGCAATAGTTTCTTACCCCTGCCACGGCTAAGTGCCCCATTTCACTCTAAACTAAAACTCTCCAAGGGCCTCTGCATTTTGGACCCATGTCCCTGTGTAAGCTCCCAAAGGGAAGGGTATTTTCCTAACGTATTAGGGAAATACCCGTGAAAGAAAACAAATAATAATAATAATTAATCATTAATTTCCAAAAACAAATTTGTTTGTATACCTACAGTAGGACAAAACCCATTCACACTAGGCTAGATATGTCTTGTGGTTTTATATGAGAATTCACAAAATTTTAAATTGGTACACAGTTGTAAGTACCTACCTACTTATAATCTAAACACGGTTAACACCGTGATTAATACAGTTACAGTAATAAAAGTAAAATTGTTTTAAGGAATATTTAGACGGTTAAGACAGTTAACACGTTGACTGCCATGTAGCAGACAATAGAAAATGTATTGTATCGCAGCTAAAGAAACATAGCATGGCATATGGTGAAGTGTTTCCTGGTGCTACTTAAGGGGACGACGTTCTGTCATCAGCAGGCAGAAGATTTTTTGCAGAGTTGGTATAGCACTAGTAATAGGTACGTCTAGTACAAAATACCAGTAACCTTTTCATTAGTTTTAACAAAAACCACTTTAAGATCCATTGCAGATTGCCTAGCGATAACATAGGAAACAGTCAAGCAATATCTTTATATTGTTAGATAATAATACAAAGAATCCATACTCATAAGTAAAAATCTTACATACAGTACCTAATAGGCAGCAATACTGTGTTATATTAATGAATGACCAGCCATTGCATGCATGAATTATGCAGTTTTAAGAAACCTCTTCTTTCCTGCCTACACAAGTAATATGGGTGCGGTCCACACACAACAAAATACAAGGTTTACATGCATCTGGAACTAGGTACCTTGCCGTTGGTGGCAGAGGAGCTAGCGGCCCACCTGATGATAAACTGTAACTACCTCTCATTTACATAACTATCTTATTTTGTATTAGATCAATCCAAGGACACAAAACGGACACACACGGCTAGCCTGATTGTAAGGAGTTAACGCATGTGTAGTTGCAACACCAGAGGCAACACTCGCGTGCTGATAGATACACGTTCTTTGTGTACATTTTTCATTTGGATAAGATTTCTTCCACGTTAGGGATGATTTCTGTACCTACCGCGGGATTTTAAAATAATTCATACAACGGACATATGAACACCCAGACTCGGAACAATCATTTGTAGATCACACAAATTTATGTCCAGTGTGAGATTCGATCCCATTACAATTCCATCACCACCATCCCTAAATATAATTATGCCGCCAACAGATGTATCTGAAATAAGCGTCTCTGTCAAAAAAAAAACACGTAAAAGAGAAATAAACTCATTTATTAAAATATATCTTACAAAATATTTATTCCACTTAAATTATCTATGAAAACATCTTCATAAAAGTAATAGCAACTTAACAACAAAATAGGACGGATATAGATCTATAAGACAAGCATATAACATTATAATATTACAAAAAAAAAACCATTCCCCTTATAATATTATGAGTATTCGAATTATAAGCTTGTTTCTAATTGTGATTTTAAACTATTCAGTTTGCTCTCGACGAAATCTAAGTCATGAATTCTTTCCAAAGTATTTACATTAGACGGTTGGGTTACATTCGACGCGCTATCTTCTAAAGGCACTTCCACAATGCTGGCGTATACAGGAATGTTCCAAATATGTTTCGATACAGAAGTGTTCTGATTGTTCACGTTGATCCTTAATACATTTTTTGTTTCTTGATCGTTGTGTACGTCTCCGCTTTCCCCCGTATGAGGCTGGTGCGATATTTTTGATGTTGATAACATGCTTGTCATGTCGTTCATTTGATTCAAGATATCTGTAACAAATATGTTTTTATTTAATCATACGTACCTATAATATATTTACATTATATTTCAGGGGTCTAATAACAAAGGCGGCAAAGTCCCCTAAAATGTGAAACGTCGATTTTAATTTTATTGGTTGTGGCAACATCTTTTTTACCAGAACACGTTGAGAGATTCGAACAAATCCGGCCTAATCCAATAGATTTCTACGCATAAACGAAACGTTTTATAACAAAATCGGGAAAGTCCCCGGCCGACATAACAAAATTAGTAATGTCCATTTCAACCAATCAGAGATGAGCTGTTTCCATGGCCGCTTGTAATGAATTGTAATGAATTCTAACAAATATGGCAAAGTCCGTAACCATTAATAACAAAACCGGTAAAGTCCTTGCTTTACTAACAAATGTGGCAAAGTCCATAACATTATTTAAGTTTCTTGATTAATTGGCGTGTTTTAGGATGAAATTAGAGCTTAAATTAAACGGTATTACAATTTAACTTCTATAAATACATTACAGCAGTAAATATGTGATATCCTTGAAACGTTATTCGTTTATTGTAAGTGACTTAAAATTTCTTCAACTGGACTTTACTGCCTTTGTTATTAGACCCCTGATTTAAATTATATATAATGTAAATATATTATACATATTATGCATATATTTACATTATATTTAAAATAATGGCTGCCTCTTTGTTAGCTGACAATTCGTTTTCGATTTCCTTTGGGCTATCAGCGAATTCTCGGATCGACATTGTTTATTGGTTAGTCAATTAACAGTACCTAACAGTACGAAAACTGGCAATGTATATACTGGCAACTAACGATAGCACACTTGCCCGTTAAGTGATTACGTGAAAGCTAAAAACAGATTACGTAATGTGGATTCAATACACTCCTACCTATCCCTTCGGGTAATAGGTACAGGCGTGAGATGAAAATGTAAATTAAAAAAATATTAACTACTTAGTAGAAGGCTCTCCCTTGGAAAACCTACTGAATCCTAACTAATATTATAAATGCGAATGTGAGTTTGTTTGTTACGCTTTCACGCCTCAACTACTTGATCGATGATCATGAAATTTCGCATACACTTTGTCAGGTAAGATGTTCAGAAAAGGACATAGGCTACATTTCATCCAAAAAAATACTGTTCCTGATGGCAATAAATGTATTGACAAAATCTACACTAACACAAGCGAAGCCGCGGGCAAAATTTAGTCATCTATATATTAGTGGTGACCGTGTCTCCGCGTGGTCTCGTATTGGTTAATGTCTCTATTACTTGTTTGGATGCATAATAATGTCCTCCAGACCGAATTTCGGTCACGGCGGCCAATCTTAACGGGGACTGGCCTTCTGCGCAGGAGATATTATAGTGCACAAGTATGTGCGCAAACACAAGTGCACTTTCTGTTCCCTAACTCTCATGATCGGATGGGACGGATAATTCGACACGACCGGAGAGTGATCAGGCGTAGGACCAACGGCTTTACGTGCTTTCCGAGGCACGGGGGTGTCTAACACCGCCAACTTCGTAACTCCGAGCTTGTATTGAGATTTCTTAACAGAAAAACTTCGAGATCTCACGCACAGCACTTTAGCATTCCCTACCGCTACGCCACGGAGGAAGTTATAATACATTATACAAAAAATACTATCACAATGCACATACCAGAGATCTGTAGACTCGTAGATACATCCATAACACTATCTTTATCATACGTGGCATTGCCATCGATTTTTGGATCTGTTAACTGTACCTTGTACTTTCTATTCAAAACTGCCTTCCTCAAAGATGGTCGCTTCTTTATCGGCGAAAAGTTATACAATACACTTAAGGACGGATCCCTTAATTTGTCCAAAGGCTTCATGCCATATGTATCATTAGATCCCGTATTTGTTTCCTGACTGTCACTGAACAAGCGATCCAATTGAACAGAAAAACTGAGTTCAGTTTTCCTTTCAACCCTGAAGCGCTTAGTCAATTTCGACAAAGGAAAATTTTTCGTCGACGATCGTATATTATTTCTTGCGAATATGCTTCGTGATGAACTGTTCGAGCCTTTTCTTGGAGAATTCACATACGTTTCATAATTCTTCAACACTGTATGTGTGGCATACTTGTAAGCCATTTGAGATTCGTCTTCGCCGATTTCGCATTCAAACATCTGATCAGTGTTGTCTTTAGGACAAAGTAAAGTGTGAATTCTATTGACCAATGTGTATAGCAGTTTCAATCGTTTCAACAGTTGATCTAAAGATACTTCTTTGTTGTGTTTCGGCATGTGTATTTCGTATACAAAATCGTCGTCTGAACTCAGAAGATTGCTAACGATTTTGCATTCTTTTTGAACTGAAACAATAGAAATACGTAATATATGTTATATTATTTTCTGGCAAAATAAAAACAAATTGTACAACAATGATAATACAAAATTAAACTGCATACATATTTAAAACCACAGAAATAAATAGTAGTAGAATGGTTAAGAGGGCGTGGCGCGCGTGCCAAGCTATTGCACTATAATGCATATGCTTCTAAACGCATTCGCATTACGCAACGCGTCTCCCGTTCGCGCGCTCCGGAGGTAAAAAACATTAAATGCGTTACAAATATGCCATATTGTGCAGTTTCCAATTGTAAAAATAAAAGTGATGCAATAAATATGGAAAAAGGAGGCATTTCATATCACCAGTAAGTATTTAAATTGAGTAAAAGTTAAGATTATTGAGATTCAAAATAAGTGTTCTACTTTTACCATGTTTGTCTAATAAGAACATCATCGTTCATTTCTTCGTTATGTTAAATATCCATTGCTTGAATTATGCGATACTTGTTTACATAAATATGAAACCCACACGCAATGTACGTCGAGATAAGCGATATTCACAAGATGCCAAAAACAATAACAAATCAGGGGCGTCGGGTCAAATAAATAGTTGTGATTGGTCAGCGATTGCGCTAGTGAATGACATTCGGTTTATGGTGACGTCTTAAATTTATCGATAAATAAAATGAATATTAATTCGAAGGACACTCTTGAATTAATTATTATGTCGATATCAATACGTTTGTTAATATTAATCAACTGTTTCTTTGATCTGTAGGTTTAGTCTAATGGTAGTGTGTATACGATTGCTGATTAAGTCAGGCAGAATAATGTTGTTAAGAATTTTTTCATAATTAACAATTTATTTAAACGAATGTTTGTTAGTACCCTACACCCTTGCTTTGCTGAACGTGGCAGTAAATGTAAATTCACAGACAGAATTTAGTGTAACTTTGACATTCATAAGTGTTACCTTGTAATCTAACTTGAATAAATTTATTTTTGATATAATAATATACATTATATAAAGTATATTCTATAATATAGTCAAAAGTTTTGTAAGGTTTCAATACAGATTTTTAACTAAATACATACGTTTTATTTTAATAACATTATACTTTAATCAAAGTTTATATAGTACCTAATATGTTATCATCACTATTCATAATAAAACATTTTACATAAAAACAATAACATAATTTCATCTTCCACAGCTCTCAACATATCGATAATAATTCCATAGTGTCCCCTCACTATTTATACGTCACTGTAGGCGGGGCTTGTCGAAATGTGGCACGCGCGAAATGTACGCGAAGACGTGACATTCACCATTCTACTACTATTTATTTCTGTGTTTAAAACTAATGAAATTAACATGACAAGAAAACGCTGGGGATTATGTAATATATACTACTATAAGCATTTGGCTAGTTAGCGCCAGTTAAATTTTAAATCCATTATTTATGATTTTTAATACTTTATTTATTGTTAGAGATTTAATTCAGTCTTTCTTAGTTGTACTATAAAGTCTAACCGAAACCGGTATATTAATTGTATCGGCGCAGACAGAGGTCGAGACTATTGACTGAATATTTGTTTCTTTGCTCCTCAATCACACTCAGCTTGCAAAAACAATTTTGATGAATTTTTGTATAGCCATAGCTTAAACCTTGGTTACTTTTAAACATAGGATACTTGTCAACAGGCGAGCTACCAGTTAGTATATTATACCTTTATCTAAATCGCCCATTAATACCAGCAATTTGTCATGATGAGCCAACGCGTCAGGCTCGCACTTGTCGTACACAAGGAAGAAATCGTTCACCATACAGCCGATGTTGATCACACTACACACATCAGCATTGTTATAACGATTCTCGTTTAGTATTACCAGCAACTTTTGATGCATCAGTTGTTTAGATTTCTGAAATATATAAATAGTAGTTTTAAAAATTATACACTACTAGATTTTGGCTGCCGCTTCGCTCGCTTTTACGCGATATTAGTTAAATTTTGTAGCCTCCGGAAACGTTAGTTGTGTCTGGATAAAATCCTATGTGCTTTTCTGCACCCCTGAGAAAGTGTATTTTAAATTTCATAATGATCGGTCGAGTAGTCAAGGCGTAAGTGTATCAAACAAACTCACATTCACATTTATAAGTGTTTATTTTTTTTATTCTTTATTTTAAGGGATTTCAGTATTTAGTGCTAATAAATTATCAATAAAATGTTACATTTAGCACATTGAAAAATTATTCACCATCCAGCATACACTGAATCATCATTCAATGACTATTTTAAATGTGGAGTAGCAAATGAATATCTTTGCTAGCCAATTTTATGACATAATTAAAATGAGTAATGTTCTTTCGTGTCTGCACCGACGAATTTTAATAACATATTATGATAAAACAGTCACAGATTTACCTCAGCAAATGCAGTAGGATCTACAATCAAGTAAATACTTTCGCGGATCTCTTGTACTTCGTATGTCCAGGAGTCCATTAATAGTTTAGCGTGGTGGCTGTCTGGGGACATCATGAGAGTTGGCACCAAATGAGGATCTAGCGCCTCTAAGCTGGCAAGGCCGCTGCGGAGAGATAAAATTCCTGAAATTTACAGCACACATTTAAATAAAATTGAGGTTTCTTGGTTTTTGTTTTTTGTTAGTTGTTACTTAACACATAATTGGATCAGCAGACAATGCAACAAAGCTGATCAATGAATCTTCTACATCAGCATGTATGATTTGCATTTGAATTCTGCCATCAGCAAATTAAGCTCCATTTAGCAGACCTTTGACGGCTTGGCATACATAGTTGATGTTTCGCCTGGCTGTGCTAATTAATACTGAACCAAATGTGTGTAGTTCAAGTGGCATTTTTTGCAAACATTTATCTACATATTATATTTTACTAAGTGTATTGCAACCATTACATCACATTCACCCCTAAATGAATTTCAATTGCAAATTTCAGTTGCAATTCAATGCCTTTAGTGCCCAACGCAATTGAGGTGATAGTTAAAATTAGAAATAATTAATTTAGACTTATCTTTCGCCATGTAACTTCAAAAGGTCAAAGAAACAATTTTTATATACTTACTATGTTGGTCTGACGAACAAGATACAGCAAAATGTCCAATCTGCAGTAGTCTCTCATTGTATAAATCAAATTCTTTCACAAAATTACAATTCTCAGTCACCTCATCATCACTCTTAACTAGGCAAGAACAAGTACCCTTTGTATCCTTATTAAAATGTTCCTTCAAAATGTCAATTGGAGACTTGTTGTAACTAAAGCAGTGAGCTACTAAAGCAAGTAGCGCAGTGTTAGTGTTTGTCTCCAATGCATAGAGGACATCTTTTAAGACGTCTATTAGAACATTTACGTTAGACGGCATCAAAGGTAGTTTCAGTGTGTGTGGTGCAGCCTTTATAACTAAACTTAGGTCTCCTTCAACTATCTCGCCTAATAATGCCTTTGTTTCTCTTAAAACCTGTAAAAAGATACAATTATTTATTAATATGGGCATAATAGAGATAATTATATTGCATATTATATTCAAAAGTATATTACTAAGGTTCATAACTATTTGAAAATAAAATGTTGTTATCATTAGTATCAATGAAAACGACAAAAACCAATTTGAGGTTTAAAAAAAGTCTACATACCACTTGGCATCTTGCCTTAACAATATACTGATCATCATTTAGGCAGTATCTACAGAGAGTCATGGCTGATAACAGAAGTTCATCAATAGATGTGTGAAGCTCACTCACACAATCAACCATCTGCAAACAAAAATATATTATAAGACAAAATACAAGATGGCCCAATGGATTCAAATCCTACCTATTGAACGACCAATGTAATTTTCTTTGATTTTTGTAGAACTTCACAAAAAAAATTTGAACCCACTCCTTACACAAGCATTCTAGCTTAACTGAAGGAGCTATCTTCACAAGAATACTATTAATTTGTACAAATTACTAGCAATGTTCTTAAAATGAAAAGGAATTAATGGTAGATAACATCAGTAACTCCCAGAATGTGTTAAATATACAGTTACTAGATGTTCCCGCGGTTTCACCCGCGTTTCTCATTACTGCGCCGCCCCCGTGGGTCGTAGCATGATGTTATATAGCCTATAGCCTTCCTCGATAAATAGGCTATACAACACTAAAAGAATTTTTCAAATCGAACCAGTAGTAATCACGCAGAATAAACCAGGAGAAACATCGTTTGTACTATGTCTGTAATAGGTAATGATTTTGCTGCAATGTTATTTTAAAACTACGATATCTTCTAAGATATTCATTGAAATCGAATGATGTACAGGGCAATTTTGTTTTAAATTAAATACTTGTGATGAATAACGTATTTATTTGGATAAGGATTAATATCATGTTTATAATAATACCTTCGCAATTAATGCATTATTTTAGAACAAATTTGGTTAGCATAAAAAAGGGTTATAGTGAGTCAACCTTAAAAGATAGACATATGCTGTCGCGGACTTTTTTTTAGAACTTTTAAAGGGGAACAATTCTGACATACATTATTTTTGCGAAACTTTAACTGTTTACGCAGCGCACGCAGCGGAAGCTCTCAAAAGGAAAAAATACCCTCCGATTTTGAAACATTCTTCATTGGTGCTCAGCTCCTATTAATCTTAGCGTGATGATATATAGCCTATAGCCTTCCTCGATAAATGGGCTATCTAACACTGAAAGAATTCTTTAAATCGGACCAGTAGTTCCTGAGATTAGCGCGTTCAAACAAACAAACAAACTCTTCAGCTTTATAATATTAGTATACATAGATTTGTGATCTGTTAGCCTAAATCAATTACCCAACTGTACACACCTGCAATGTTACAGACAATTTATTGAACTTGCATTAAAGTATTCATGGATTCTAAAATACATGTTTGAAGATTCTTAGCTATAATTTCACATATAAAAACAAACTTACCTGACTCTTCCACTGATCACTAAGCTCTTCAGAGTCTTTATAGTCAGTTTGATACACAATATCGGACAGTTTACCCAAAACTAGAAAGGTGTGGTCAATCCAGTTGACAAAGTACATAGTAGTTACATTAATTGAGTCATCAACACTGTCATTACTATTGATAGAATCTGAAGACTTCTCTAAATATGTCTCTATAGATAAAAGCTTTTTGATGCACCATGATATTCTTTCCAGGATGTATTGACGGCTCTCCTGTAAATAAACAACATTTTAAATATAATACCTATTGTCTTATATTTACACAAATGTTACACATTGAAATTAAACCATTTGTTACACAACAAATATTAACATTACACATAATATTAATGTGTAATATTAAAATTTGTTGTGTAACATTTTGAAAATATATTTAAAACATTTTATTTATTTTAGTAAGTTTGTAGACATATTAATTATAGTAGATTTGTTTTCTATCACCCAATCCTAAGAACGGTAATCCTAATGTAAACAAATAGTTGTAATCAACTTTAGCTGTGTTGAAATCCTTACTAATATCATAAATGCTAATGTGTGTTTGTTGATCTTGTTTCAAGCAGTAGTAGAACAAAAGATCAATATGATTTATTGCATTTAGTTTATGGGCTTGAGAGTAACAAAGGTCTTTACAACTTTTTATTACATTGTCTGTTATAAAATCTAACAACAAGAGTAAAGCCCTGGGTAAAAGCCAATACATAATAAAAGATTACATTACATTTTGCAATATTATTGCCAAAAATTGGCTAAATAAGTATAAAATTTGAAAGTTAACTCCAAATAATTTTGATAATATTTCTTATGAGTGATGCCCATTTCTAAATAATGTTTACCTGTAAATAAGATCCATGATGTGCTTCCAATTTAAATACATCAAACAAACTAATCAGACATTTATTTATCTGACTTGAACACAGAGTGTATACATCTCGAACTCTTGCTATATCATTATCACCATCATATAACAGGAGCTTATGACGTAAACCCAGAATAAAGGGCTGGATTTTGTCAAGTAGAAAACTCTGGAAACATAGTGCAATTCTCATTATTTATTTTTACTTTTTTACGGCAGCATGTAGGTACGGTTATTCATAAAAAAGTATTTCTGGACAGTAACTCATAACACTGTCTGACCTAGTAATCATACGCAAGAGCATACAGGCACACAGCAGTTACGTACACTACCGCTGTGCCATCAAGATAACGCGTTATTAAATATATTTACGCATAAATTATAATTTCTCCTTAATCTAAATAGTGATCAATTAGAAAAATATTCCTTTTCCTAATTGATTTAACGACACTAATAGATATATACTTAGATATAAATGGATTTTCAAAACTATTAAAAGTCCATTCTTTCTACGAATAGGGCAAAGCTCCTAAAGAAAGACGGATGCCAAAAGCTATAAGTCTAAGCAAACCTCATTTTAAAACTTTGGCTAATTGTAAAATGATGAACATTTATAATACCTATTCTTGACAACTTTATCGTCACTTATTATTTAATACCTAATTTTACTAACTTCTAACCGTGGAAGATCGAAAATTTTTCGAAAGTTCTAAGTTTTATACAGCTTTATATGAAATTATTTGATCAGACAGAACGTATTTACTTACCAAAACGTGTTTTGTCGCCGCACGAGCTTCTTGAGGTATGACTGTTAACTCTTGAAAACTTCCTTCTAGCACATCCATTATATTCTAATAAGTTAAATACCATAAAAAAGTTTGATTATTTCAAACAACGTTACGACGGTTCATACCATCGCGTCACCCGTCAGTGGCCCGTCAGGCCAGTTGGTTTGGTAATTGGTAAGTTTGGTAATTGCCAATTGGTTGTCTGATCAGATGACTGATCAGACATACATATTTTTATATTTTTTATTAGTGTCGTTGGGTGTCAATACTGTCAATTATTATTTTTGAAGCCGCGTCCATACGCTTGGCAAACAATAGCAAACAGCAAACAACAAACAGCAAACACGAACATGTGGATGGGTGTTTGTATGTGTGTGCCTGTTCTTGTTTGTGTTCGCCACCATAGATTAGTATACCTGTTATTCGCCACTGTTCGGCGTCGGTGTCGGTTTTTCATCACAGATCAAAGGCTGTTTTATAAAAAAGTACTCTGTGGGCTGTTTGTTTGCCGATTCAGAAAATACTGACATGTTCGCCAAGTGTGAGGACGACTGTTTGTGTTTGGTGATTGTGGCCGATGTTTGGGACTTTAATTGTTGTGTTTGGTATTTGTGGCAAACATCAAGCGTATGGACGGGGCATTAAGTTTAGTTTCAACTAGCTGTTACCTGCGACTTCGTCCGCGTAGATTTTAACTAAAAAGTGTTTGTCTCCGTGGAACCCTAGTTTTTTCTAAAATCAAAGTAGCCTATGTTACTCCTTATAACATCAGCTACCTGCCAGTGAAAGTCCTGTCAAAATTGGTTCAGCCGTTTCGGAGATTAGCCGGAACAAACAGACAGACAGACAAAAATTTTAAAAATAGATGTTTTCGTATTGGTACCTTATATACTTTTATATGCATTAGATAAAAAGCTGTTATTTTGACATTACAAACCGACACTTCAATTTTATTTATTTGTATAGATAATATGTAATTTTAATAGATGTATATTATATATACATCCAATATAGATAAAAAAATCAACACAAAGTAGAAGAATTACGTTAGTTTTAGCATAGGTACTTTCTATACGCCGAATACAGAAATATTAAGTATTCGTTAACTTTGCAAACTGAACAAACACTTTTTAGTTAAAATCTACGCGGACGAAGTCGCGAGTAACAGCTAGTTGATGTACACAATCAGCGTCAAAAAACGTCCTCACCAAATGAGCACCCCAGGGGGGGCACACTCCGTACCTTTTGACAGCTAAGTAAACAAAGAGTCGCCATCTCATAGTTGGCGAGAGAATTATTTACTGACTCCCTGGTACTTTAAAGTGTCAACAGATGGCGCTATAGTATGCTAATTGTTTTAACTTTAAAATAACATTATTGTTGTGATAATAATTTAAAAAAAAAAGACGTGTGGCACTCGGAGACTGCCGCGGTAAAGCTATTGCATAGCATTTTTTATCAACTTATGCAATTATAATTATTTATTTATTTTATTTATGCAGTATTTTTTTTCCTTTGTTTTTTTGTCTTTGATATTTTTTTTGTTCTAATTTAATTATTGAAGATAATATCAAAAAATTAAAAACGTCGGCTAACTTTAGTATCATTAATTATTTATTTAAAATATATTATGTTTCTTATAAAATAGTTCATTATTTATTATTTAACCTAGTGATAATATTTTTTAATTAATATTTATTCAAAAATAATGTATACATGAATTAAAAGACAAATATTGTAGTACGAAACTAGATTTTGTTTCCAACAAAATTCCGGAAAATTATTAAAATGGTCTATAATATAAATTTTAAAAAATATGGATGGAATTACTATATTCGATACACAAAATGATTAAGTCTGTATTAAAAAATTATGAACTCAATAAAAAGATACCTAAATATAATAGGTACTACAATATTTATATTTTAGTTTAAATATTTTAATTCATGAAATTACTATTATTTTTGAAAAAATATTGATTAAAAGAAAATTATTATCAAGTTAAATAAAAACTAAAATATTTAATCGACCATTTTTTAAAATTGATTATTAATATGAATAATATATTTCATATTAAATGGTATTTCTATCGAATTTGAAAATAACAAGGTTTCGTTGGATACTTTGCAACTAGCCTGTATATGAGTTAACTTATAGTCATTTAAAAAAATATATACTTTTAATATTCATATGTGGAGGCTTGTTATTAGCAACATGTGTACCCAGTAAATGTATACTTTCCAGAATTATATTAGTCTGTAAGCCTTCCTAAGATTAAATAAATAAAAATAAAATAAATTCTATTCTGTGGCCAACTTCAACATGTAGCATTTGTGTCACAGTGATGCGCGCGCATCTTAAAATTTCACTCTCATCATTTTTTCATAACGCGCCTAAAGAAGTATAACTTCAAAAAGTATCACCACTGTGCCGGTCGGAGTGGGGGGTGTTAGGTTATTTTCGTTACGGAATTTCTGGATTCGGTCTCCACGCTCAAGGCCCGCGATAGAAGCTATGCAATAGCTTAATAAGTTCGACAAAAATATTAAGTTCTTCCTTACAAATTGGAATAGATACATAAATAAAATATAATTTCATAAAGCACAAATACCAGCTTAACTTAAAAAGACCTAGTGCCAGATTCTACCTATAATGATTAAAGTGATAGTTCTTAGAAACTGACAAATGGAAAATAAACATTTTAAACCTCGTTTTAAACAATCACATTCCCTATATAATACTTTACTCTTTGCAATCACAATAAATAATATGGCGGCTCGCTGCACTCAGCGTACGTGCATTTTGTAGTTCCCAATCCGTATTGTTTTATTACGTTGTAATTACCACAAGTAAGTGCTTTGTGTTCCTCTGCCTTACTATTAGGACCTTACGCCAAAATTGTTGTACTTTACTGTGCGATATAGACGCTTTACGTTTTTTTCTGTGAATCTGTGCTAAAAAGGTGTTATAGTTTTCGAGAACTGATTTATAATGCTGCTAGGCTGTGTGTATTCGGATGCACTCCCAGAAAATGAATGTATTATAAACATAAGCATTATAAAAATAAAAAGTACTTAATAAATAATAATTCATCTTTTGGGACTATTTTGTTTCGTCCTATTTTTGTAACATATTCTACCAGAACATGTTACCTAAAATAGGACGGCACAAAATAGTCTCAATAAGATTTAGAAAGTTATCATACATTCATAGCTATAGCTATATAAGTATAATCTATACTCATATTATAAAGCTGAAGAGTTTGTTTGTTTGTTTACTTGAACGCGCTAATCTCAGAAACTACAGGTCCGTTTTGAAAAATTCTTTCAGTGTTAGATAGCCCATTTATCGAGGAAGGCTATAGACTATATATCATCACGCTAAGATCAATAGGAGCGGAGCACCAATAAAGAATGTTTCAAAATCGGAGGTTATTTTTTCCTTTTGAGAGCTTCCGCTGCGTGCGCTGCGTAAACAGTTAAAGTTTCGCAAAAATAATGTATGTCAGAATTGTTCCCCTTTAAAAGTTCTGAAAAAAAGTCCGCGACAGCATATGTCTATCTTTTTAGGTTGGCTCACTATAACCATTTTTATGCTAACGAAATTTGTTCTAAAATAATGCATTATTTGCGAGGGTATTTTTATAAACATGATATTAATCCTTATCCAAATAAATACGTTATTCATCACAAGTATTTAATTTAAAACAAAATTGCCCTTTACATCATTCGATTTCAATGAATATCTTAGGAGATATCGCAGTTTTAAAATAACATTGCAGCAAAATAATTACCCATTACAGACATAGTACAAACGATGTTTCTCCTGGTTTATTCTGCATGATTACTACTGGTTCAATTTGAAAAATTCTTTTAGTGTCGGATAGCCTATTTATCGAGGAAGGCTATATAACATCACGCTACGACCCACGGGGGCGTCGCGGTAACGATAAACGCGTTTGAAACCTCGGGAACATCTAGTATACCATATAACTATATGTGGGTATATGTTAAGCTCGTTGATGTCGTTGCCAAAATTCAGATGGCGCATTGTCGTTTGTCAAAATCAAAAAGGTTTGCTTAAATTCGGCTCAAGAGGGCTCTCTATTTCCGTAGTATAGTTATACTCTTTGGAGCACTAACTTGAACGTTTGGGTGCTCATTTAATTTAGTACCATAGATAATACACTATACTTGGGAATTTAGTACCGTTCGAACCACAGAGTACTTTTTTATATGGTTTGAATTCGAACGTCGATCGCTCCGAGAGTAAACATGTCGCAGAGCTCGTTTAAAACTTGTAAAATCACACTTCCAGGACACTAAAAAAGGACGGTGTTTCATATTTTCGGTAAGTAAGAATGTTATTATTATAATTATATTATAATACTGATTATTGCGTCAAGGAAACAACGTAAAATATTTTTTCTTATTGTATTTCTACTTGCTTAGTCCGGGTTATATGTTGACTCTGTTGTAATATTAATAGAGACGCTATTACTTTTTAAAAATAAATACATTTTAAATGGTTTAAACACATGTTTGTTTTTACTTTTACCTGTAGGTATTTTACCAAGTTTGTGTCCTATGATGTTCAATAAAATGAAACTAATGTAACTACTACCATTATAATTTATATGTGACACAAACACATGGTAGATTTTTTTGGTTTTTTTTACCAAACAACAGTAGTACCTACTTATTTAACAAAATAGACAAGACAAGTAAAACATTTGTAAAATAGCATGTTTTTATTAATGCAGGTTTACATACCTAGTTAATATAACTACTTATAAGCAACTGAGGACAGTTTTAAGTGTAAGTTTTGTATGGGATTGTGTATCTAGGACTTTTATATATCAATGTAAATAGCATAATTATAATTACTTATTTTAGGTACTATTAGGCCAATAGGAAATGTAATTTGGTCTTACCAGATTACATTACCTATTGCCCTAAAAGTTGCTATCTCAATTTATTTTTTATGCCTTGCTTTTAGGGTTCCACACCAAAACATCTCGGCCTTGGTTATTTGGTTTGTTATTTAAATGGGTACTATAGATCTGCAAAAATCTGACATAGACAAGCAAATCAAGCTCAGTACGATAACTAAAGCAGATTGTTCTGAGAAATCATACAATATTTAACCTTTTGTGGCACAGTCTTGTATAAAAGACAAACGTTTCCGTGCCCTCCACGCCACGTCTATAATAGAAGACAATGTCTAACCGTAACATTTATTTACCTAATAAATTAATTTAATAAATTAATAAAATTGTTTGTTTCATTTTGTGGGTAATTTTACGATTGCGTAAAACTCTACTTTAACATTTTTATTTTAATAGGGGTCCTTGTTTATTTTAGAAACAGCAAAATTAAAGTAGCCAAATTTCAACTGTTATAGATTTATAGCTTGGCGCTGCAGGACACATTGAGCGCGGCATAGGTTGGCGCTCAAAAGGTTAATTAAGAAATTATTACGCAGTCGTGGTTCTTGCACAATGAAACGCAGAGATACTTTTTACACAACCAGTATATATTTCAGCAGAGTAACGTTCTAACTGACAGTTGTAACGAGAATGAATATTTGTTAATCTCCTACCTTATTTATATATTTTTATCAATGTATCAAATGGAAAGTTAAATATCGATTAATTACATTTTAAGGTGTAAAATTAGTACAGTAACAAATAACAATGATAATTATTAATTATAGGAATAATCAAATGTAAATATGCAATTATAACATAACATTTAAAACAATATAATACGTCACAACCGTGTGCTACTATTGAGTACTTGATAACAAAATATAATACATCTATTAATTTTCGAGAAATTAGGATTTTAAAATGAGTGCGCGACACCGCACAGTGGTTCGAAACTGCTATATGAAGGAAATAGAACTTTTTTTTAGAAATTCCATCTAAAAAAAGTATCTATCGAAAGATCTCGTCATTACGATGAATAATTGTCATTATACATTTTTCTCTAAAATTGATAGTTTGCCCGGAAAAAAATATTTTATGTTTTTGTTGTATGGAATGAAACAAAAACTGCTAAAATTTAGCCAAGTCTTGACAGGCCTTGCTTTAAAACTAGTTTAGTCTTATTTTTTGGATTGTTGGCTACAATTTTACATTATCAGTGCGCACCCATAGTTGCCCGTTCAAGAGTTATGAGATTCGGTAAAATGAAAAAAAAAATGTGAAAAGTACTTTTTATCTATAATATCATAGATAAAATAATTTTGTTACATTAAAATACTTATAATTAAGGAATAATAATAATTTTAAAACATATTTATTGGAAAAAGTAAAATAAAAATATTTTTTACTTAAAATAATTTAAAATAGTAGTTTTAAAGCAAGACCTGTCAAGACTTGGCTCAATTTTAGCAGTTTTTGTTTCATTCCATACAACAAAAATAGAAAATATTTTTTTTCCGGGCACACTATCAGTTTTAGAGAAAAACGTATAATGACAATTATTCATCGTAATGACAAGATCTTTCGAAAGGTATTTTTTTTAAATGGAATTTCTAAAAAAAATCCTATGTCCCTCATATAGCAGTTTCGACCCACTGTGCGCCGCGCACCATTTCTGTCGGTTCAGCGCTCGATGCTTGTGACGTCATAATACAACGCTTACCCAGTTCTGCCAAGTTCATTCGCGCGCTCACTTACCGCAGTACCTTACAGCAGAAGATTTAAATAAATATTTTTAAAAATTATTTATCCAAATACAATAATCAAATTTTTTATCGTTTCAATGGATGTCTAAATGCGAAAAAAACGGAAATAAGTGAGAAACGGCAATGAATTGCCGTAAATCTTAAAGTTCGAAAAAATGTATCAATTAATATGCAAAGGTCACGTGATACCATGTGACCTTGAGGTCAACGGTCAACGGTCAGTCATTTCGGGGTATATCGACTATGCTGAGTCGAATGGCGTTGACCGCGAGTCTCTAGCTCTTACGGTTCTTGAGTTAAAAGTTGTATAACGGACAGATGGATGGACAAAGCTGTTGTATAAGAGTTTTTCGAACTCTTAAGTTATAAAGATATTGGATCTATTTGGAGCTGGACAAGATTTAAAGCGATTTTGCATACCTAATAATATTCTTCATTACCATAGGCTGAACTAGTTAGGCGAGATGCAAACAGTTAACCTAATTGGAAACAAATAGCTTCGAGAATTAATTAGTCGAGTGTCTTCGTTTTACCTCAGGTCAGCAGCGTGCGTATGAGAAACTTATATTATTATTTGCATTGATTATCGTACGTACGTATCGTTATACTACATAAGCGGGGGATATAGCCATTTTCACCTACAATCGATAGCCATTGAGACTTTTTTTTAAAGTAAATGCGCTTTTCCTGACCCGCCCTGGACATCGAAACGAGCGAGCGTACACCGACGAGGCTGCATGTGATAAATAATAAAAATGTTTACTTGTTTCAAAGCAAAATAAATATCATACCAAATGAAAATTCATAGTCTGCCAACCCTACTACTCATCAACTGTCCGAGGCATTCACGATTATTCTATTACAATATCTTCGACGATTTCAATATCGTCACCATCTATAGAAGACAGAAGTAGGTCGTCACTCATATTTGCTTGTCACAAGCTACTAGGGTAGCTTGCATAAAAAACTAGGTGTTTTTTCATTACTACTTTTGTATACATACATATTTTTATTATGCTTTTAACATTGATGTATAAAAAAGCTTTTATACATCAATTTTTATATATCAATGGCTTTTAAAATTTATGGCAAGAAATGTTCCTACTTTCTTTATTTTATTTTTAAGGTCTTAACGTTAAATTCACTCACATCTCTACTGTGTTATTCTTTGAAATAGTAAAATATTCATCCCTACTAGTTTTGACAGATCTCATGTCAAAGAACGCCATAACCATTGTTTCGATTCCGGAATAATCAGAAAATTTTGTTCTAGTAAGGTTTTAGAAAGTACGCAAAAATGAGTGAATTAGTTTGGGGAATCAAGAACGGCGATATAGACCAAGTTAAGGACATAGTTGAGAACAAAGTAAGTCAATCGTTAAAGGCTGTAAATTGGCTATTTTCCTACGTGAAAATATAGTCGTTGGCAAGAGAAAGCGATGATTCTCATTAATTTCTACCTCTCTTTGGCAAAATATAGCATATAGACCAACCTTTTAAAAACATTATGTATCAGATTTATACCGCTAAATAAATGAAGCAATAAGTCGCTTTTTATATGAGCTCGGTTATAAAAATACCGATATTTTTCCTACGACGGTACGTACGGACGCCCTGATTCCTTTTGTCTAAATTGCGATAATATATTTAATTACAGGCCATTTAAAACTATTATGAAAGCTATATGATTTTATTAAGAAAATATGACTATTAATATTGATATAATTTTCCTTTCAGAAAATTGATGTCAATGCACTTATTGATGGAAGAGTACCACTTCATTATGCTGCAGATTATGGTCAAACAGTTGTACTCAATTACTTACTGGACAAGGGGGCAGATCCCAATGTAAGTGTTGCTGTCATGGACATATGAAATGGATGTATATTACAGAATAATAAAATCATTGTTAAAATTAATTTCAGATGTTAGACAAACATGGTATCTCTGTACTGTTAGCAGCTATTTGGGAAGGTCATACAGATTGTGTAAAAACATTACTCAAAAATGTAAGTAGTATTATTATGCTGACTTTATTTTATTAATTTAAATGACTTGTGTTAGCACAGATAAGATGTAAGTACAAAAATATGGCATTAGATAGTTGTGTTCAATTATCTTGCTTTACTATTAAGACCTCTTTATGCTATTATTTATTGATGACAATATAACAGCATTATTTGCACAGTGTTGACTGTTAACGATATGTTGGGAATACCCAGGTCTTTTGATATCAAACTTCCTTATCTTCTGCTGCAAATTGAGTTGTCTGTTAACTAGGTGTTTATATATGCAATAAAATTGAGTATTGAATGACCACATGTCTCAAAAGATAGATGAACACAATTTTTAGTTTGTGCATTTCCACTGAAAATATTAATATTATGGGAGTTCTTAACTAATCATTTAATTCATGCAGAGAGATAGCAACATTAGAGACATTGGTAGCAATTTTCTAGTGCTGGAAACTAGAACATTAGATTCTAATAGATTAAACAATAATAATTGTTTGCAACTGTGATTATACATTTCACTGTGTGTAATTGGCAACAAAACTCCTATTGAATATGATGGGTTGAATATGATGATAAGCCAACATTAATATTAGATATCGGACTTTGACTTTCTATAAAGGTTTTTTATTTTTTAATTCTGTGTTTTTTTGTGGCTTAGAGTCGTTCGACGACCATGTTTAGTCCCATCGTATACACATTACCATCACATTTAAATTTTTCTTATAAACAAATGAGTATAGTAGGAAAACATCAATGGTTGGCTCTAAGGACTTTGTATTATTATTATTATAGCTTAATTCTCCACTTAACAATTCTTACAAATATACATCTGATTATAATCATTTTGTTTTCATTTCTTTGTTATGTGGCTCCCCTATGGATAAAAGTCTCCTCTATTCTTTTCCATCTTTCCCTGTCTTTGGCCATATACATCCAACTTTTTCCTGCTATGTTTATTATGTCATCTGTCCATCTTTTCTTCTGTCTTCCCACGTTTCTTTTGCCTTTTGGGCCCTACCATTTAGTTGTTTGGTAAGTCCATCTCTTATCTTTGTACCTTGACAAGTGCTCTGCTCAGTTCCACTTCTGTTTCAAACTAAAACTAAGAGCATCTGTTAATTTAGTTTTCATGCGGATGTCTTCGTTTCTGGTTTTTTGTATTTTTCTCAGTTTCAGTATACTTTGTTCCATTGCATGTTGACAAGATGAAATTTTGTTTTTTTACTCTTTCAGTGAAGACCTATGTCTGGCTAGCGTAGGTTAGGCTTGGGAGAATGCAAGAATCCATTATAGCCTTTTTATATTAGGGCTATAGTTCCCTTTTAGAATTTCTTTTTGGGCCTAGTATTTCTTCCAAGTTGTACTTATTCGTCTGTCTATTCGTTTTCATTGCTATTTGCCTCGAATGACACCAATTTACCTTGATAAACATATTCATTAGTATATTCTATTGGATTTTCTTCTATTTTGATTGTTTGACATTATTTTAGTTTTGGATGCGTTCATGTGTAGGCCAATTTGTTGACTTTCAGAGTTTAATCCTTGTACCATAGCTTCTAAATCTGTCACAGCTTCACTACAAAGAACAATGTCATCTGCAAACCTTAGATTTGTTAATTTATTATTAAGTATCCATATGCCTTTATTTTCCCAATTAATGTTTTTGAAAATGTCTTCAAGTACAGCTATGAATAGCTTTGGAGACAGACCAATTGCGAATTCCTTGCCTTGTCTTTCCAGTTTTACTCTACTTACGCTTTTAGAATAGATGTTCTTATGATATTTACATATGTTTTGTTTATATAATTATTTTTTAGAGCAGACCTTGTATACTGATATGTAAAGGAACTTAATCATTTCAGATGTTTGGTTTGCTAATATACTCTGAACCACACCCACATCCAGCCCGTTAATTCTAAATGTATCAGCAAGATTTTCTCTTAAAGCAGCACTCCAAACACATTCCATTAAAATATAGTATACATCATCTGTGACTCCACACAATTCACAACAAGGTGTGGCTGATTTCTTCATAAGATATTTAAATTTATTTAATGGTATGTGTCCAGAGTGCAGTCTAAAGGCAGTTAGTTACCAACAAATTTCGATTCATTCTCACATCTGCACACCACGGCACATGAGGAGGTTCTCTATAAAGGTTAACTAATGCCAATTTATCTTACAGGGTGCTTCTAAAGATGGAAAAACTCCAGATGGCATACCATACATTGAAGCTGCTGAAAAAGATGAGATCAAAGAACTTCTCGCATAGAAATAATTATGCTGTTTCAAAACTGTAACAAGCAATCGCTCATATTTATGTTTTGATGCTAAGGTAAAATCACTAAGATCAAACAGTAAATTAATCCTTTATAAAATATTTTTACATGCATTTATTTACATTGTAATGAATTATTTTTATACGCTCAACATATTGAATTATAAAATATGTATTTGATTATGCGTCCATTTTGTAGCATGTGTATCATGGCCTGACCCCTCTCGAGGGGTAACTTACGGCAATCACTTGAAAGTTGAAATGCAATGTTAGCTCATCCTTCTAGTGCTTGCATGAGATTTGTAAGAAGCCCCATAATCTAAATTTAGCAAATAAATTATTTAATATTAAGGTATAATTCCAAGAAATAAGATGTAATTTTTATCGCTAAAATAAAAAATGATATCAAAGCCAACCTTTTATTTTATAAAAACATTACACTCCAACATCGAAACCAGTGTTTCCAATTCGAGCACTTACTTTATATTTCGCAATATAACATTCCAAATGATTAAAATAATTCAATCAAACCACTATTACAATATTTCTTGCAACAGTTGTGCAATAAATGTTGTGCATATTGCTATAAATTGTAAGAATTTATACCTACAATATAATTATCGTCATTTAAGTCATGCTAGAGTTATATGTTTATCCTACAGTTATACAAAATAAATAATCTTAGACAAGTATCACTAGCAATACAACACAGAAATCATATCTTTGGATCACTTCTTTAGCAAAATTCTTCTCCATGTGAAACAAGAACTATAGATCCCCATTACCAGCATATTTTTTATATTTATAATTATTTTTGGCTGGAGGACAGTAACATGCATTTTTCTGTGCATCTAAATATGATTTACAACCAAGTGTTAATGTTCCAGTAAATAATAATTTTGATGCAGCCTTGCAACCTGAAATCAAAAAATATTAAGAAAATCATTAAACCAATTCATTTAGTTTGTCTACAGATTTATTTGTTTTGATTAATATGTATAAAAGCATTATTAGCATATAATTAAATCTAACTATTGTTTTTATGCTAGTTTTCAGACAATGTTTTATCAATTAAGTCTGGATATGGTTAAGCTGACAGATTAAATACAACAAACAAAATATGTATAAATACATAGTTGGCTTTAAATACATAAAATGATGTAGTTTCCTAAACCACTTCTTACTGTGATATTTTTAATATTAACCTATTCGCTATCCTGTGATAGACACAATAGAAAATCTATTGTTATGTATCATATGTGATACACAGGACAGGGAACCTGTTAAGATAATATCAGGTGCATATTATCTTAACAGGTTCCCTGTCCTGTTATTAGCATCTTGTCATAAAATTTTATTTGAAATTACCTTTCATAATAGTGTCTCCTGCTACATTGACAGACTTGTATGAGTCACAATAATTATATAGGCATCTTTTGAAGTCCAAGTCGCATGTCTCTTTCCCACTATTACAGGTGTCATAGCAAATATCATGGCTATCGCAGCATTTAGTCATCTCTGCAAGAGGTAAATATTCTGATGCAACTTCAAAGCCTAGTGAACCACATCCATCAGATTTTGGCACATGATTTCTGTTTCGGACTGGTCTGTGCCCTGAAAAAATAATTCTAAAGCTTATTTTATAGTATTAATTTGATAAATTAATGTCTAGGGCAACACAGGGATTCAGACACAAAGCATCCTAAATGTAAACATAATTATATTATATTTTAACTTTTTATTGAGCTTCTTCTTAGCCATTATGCACAGCATTTACTACGCTGGATCCAGTGTTGCATATATTTATTAGTACGTATATATATATAGTAATTTCAAATAAAGTAAGAAGATACCTTCTGGGCAAGTAAATATGCATTCTTCCTCCACAGCTGCGTCGAAGACTTCATGTAATGATCTGAACTTTTCTGCTACTGTTATGACATTTTTAAACATATCACCAAAGACAGACTCAGCTGATAGCACTGCATCTTTTAAATTCCTTAACATACTAGAGCCCATGCCAGTATAAGCGTAGGCAATGAAAGTTAGTGCGTAAATCATTATCTTTCTATAAGGGATCTCCATGGTGTAAATATAAAAACTATCTAATGGAACACGTAGAAGTTGATACCATCTCCAGGTATCTTTTTAGAGAATAATTATTATTATCTCCAGTAGTCAACCAGTGGTTTTAGTATACGTAATTTTGAATCGGTTATTTTTATTGCATTTTGGATGGAATATAGCTAAATGCCAAAATATATGTCAAAATAAATGTTGTCAGTTTAAAATACAGCTGATAACTAAAATAATAAACTATTTGTAGGCATGAAATCGACTAAATAGTAATTTTTATATTTTAGTATGGCAATAATTTTTGAACGTCCGGTGGCCATATTGTTTTAAAAAGTTATCCTTTTCCGTTTTGTTGTCGTGAAAATGACGGGCTTTAGTAATAAGGTGAGAAGAAAAATTATAAAAATCAAGTAAAATGGTTACAAGTGAACTTAACAATTCCATTTTAACAATTAAGTGTTCAATAAGAATTAATTTCACAAAGTTTGTGTTGCAATATAAATCAACATGCACTGTGCACGCATCACACGTGCTTGTTCGTGTTTAGTTTTTGGTAAAGACTAGTAATTTAACGAATTCTAAAAGATTTCTTTATTATTTTTAGAGAAATACACATATAATATGGATTTAGTGTCTTTGTGGGCTTTACTTATCCAGTGTGTTAGATTTTGAGGTTATGCGGTACGTCAGCGGTAGTGATTAACCATTGTGATTACTTGTGTTCCAGGCCATAGTTATCGATGGCCGTGGCCATCTCCTCGGCCGTCTGGCCGCAGTGATCGCTAAGGTCCTGTTAGAGGGTAACAAAGTCGTGGTCGTGCGATGTGAGCAGATCAACATCTCTGGTAACTTCTTCAGGTACGATCCAGTTTTTCATGATATCCTATTTGTCTTCATTTTTAATAACATGAGTGTAGAATACTCCCAGAGTAATTAAAACCATTAATAGTATCATGACAATTTTCAACAACACATTGGCTTGTGTGTTTAGACATTACCATTCCCACCAATTAGCCATGCTTTCTTCTTTATTCTAGTTTTACTATGATGTTTCATTTGGGTAATTTGCGACTGAATATCACAAATAAATGTTGTTACTTTTATATATCTGAGTTAACTATTATTTCTTTTTTATACATAGTAATGCTGAAAGCATTTTAACATAATGTTTACTTCCAGGAACAAATTGAAGTTCATGTCATTCCTGCGTAAAAGGTGTAATGTGAACCCTGCTCGTGGACCTTTCCACTTCAGAGCACCTTCCAAGATTCTATGGAAGACTGTGAGAGGTATGATCATTTTATTCTGTATCATGTGTTTTGTTTTAGGATTAATAACTTAATTATTTAATTAGATGTGTAGTTTATTTACACGTTATAATTGTGTGATTTGATTCTTGTTTAAGAAAGAAAATAACTTATAGGTACCATAAGGCATTCATAGAATTATTGATTCATTATAACCTCATTGAAATACTACTGGGCCAAGGCCCGTTAGAGGATCCATAATATACAACATACAAATTAATGGATCTCTATCTCTCTTCCATTTTGTACTAGTCTTAGTAATTGTAACTCACATAATAAATAAAAACAACAACTGAGCAGGTATTGTCTTTTATGTTATATGTTATGATAACTTATGACCTTGTGACTGTTATGAGTTTAAAATGTTTCATCTACTACTTGTATTTCCTTTGGTAGTCTTGCTATAGTGATTGATTAGGTAAAGTTTATTATTCATAAATAATTGGTTGCACTAAAGTGAAATTATGATAACTTGATAGCATTTAAGGGGTAATATTATACACGTGTGTGTGTCCTATTATATCCATGTGCTAATTCTGGATGTGGACTACCTGTGTGCTAAGCTTTATTGAAATCTATTCAATATTTTTAAAATGATAGAGGAACAAACATCCACTCAACAATTTCATAATCTTCCACTTTTACAATATTAATAGGTTTGACAAAATTGCTTTGTCAAAGCAATTTTTGGTTCTAGACACAAAATCACCTTTCTTGGACAAAGTAAAGAGAATTTCTTTTATTAACCTATTGAGTCACAAGGGCACACCACTGGCCAGACAAAATAGGTCATAATCACTTTCATTTTATTGAAATTTATTAGTGCACTCTTTAGTTACTGTAAAAATGTATAGTCAGTCCCCAGGAGTCCATAGAAACTCGATGGGGGTTTACATTGGCATGACAACAAAATGGGGGTTCACAATAAATTCGTAAGCTAGAGTCCATGATAACTTGCATATTTCATATTCAGTACCAGTGGTCTCGAACCTACCCATCTTCCGGTAGAGAATTAAAAAAAATAAAAGATTGGTTCGCCTACAGGGGTCCACAGAAACCAGCTAAATTTTGAAAGTGGTTTATGAGAAAAAAGTCTGGGAACCTTTGGTCTATATTCTTTGATAAATAGTATTGTAATTTTTTGTGTGCTCATGATTATTTTCATACATTTACCTACATTATTTGATGGCTATGATAATACAAACTTTGATGAAGCCCCCCACATACACCCATAAAGGTTCCTTCTACTTAGACAGGTATTACAATATGTGGTGATATTGCAGGCATGATCCCACACAAGACTGAGCGCGGGAAGAGCGCGCTGAGGAGGCTGCGCGCGTACGACGGCTGCCCACCGCCATACGACAGCCGCCGCCGCGTGGTTGTTCCTGCCGCGCTCCGCGTCTTCTGCCTGAAGCCCGGCCGCAAGGTATAATACGCTATCTAAATTGGAAGACATCTACTTTTGTAAAATGAATTAATAACAATAGCAAACACATGAACTGTGTGGGAATGAGACAGACCCATGCACTCTAATGAGCAGACTCATTTTCGCTGAATTAATAAATGGTGGTACGGCAACAGTTGATCTGTTCTTAATGTTTGTATTACCCTCTGTAGTTAGCTTTCACAATATAAATATTATAAGAATCAATCACATTTTCTAGATGAATATGAAATGCCAGGTACCATAAAACTGACCAGTTTATTATAATTTTCTTTACATAATAGGGTGCCTAATAGGCTATATTTACTGATATGATGTTTCATTTGGGTAATTTGCGACTGAAAGAATAAATGTTGCCATCTTATATATTCTGATACTGTACTACCTAACACACCTATACCTGTAATTAGGGCCTGAGTATTCATATAATTTTGCGTCTATTGCAGTACTGTCACGTCGGCCGCCTGTCCCACGAGGTCGGCTGGAAGTACCGTGAAGTTGTCCGCAAGCTCGAGGACAAGAGAAAGGTCAAGTCCATCAAGAGAGTTGCCTTCGAGAAGAAACTCAAGGTTTGTATTACACGTAACATTGTGCTTGTTAAATTAATGAATGATGATTATATTCTTACCTACATTATTTGATAATACATGAAAAGAATCTTATACTGATAACATAAGAACATACATTTCTACCAAGTTTTACTTTGCATATATCTAACAGGTATGTTTCTTTTACAGAAAATCACCAAGGAGTCCGGCGAGAAGGTTGCAAAGGCGACGGCGCCGTTCACACAAGTCATCCAATCCTATGGATACAATTAGGATTAAGAGAATTTAAAAAATAAACCTTTGGTTGCCCAAATTGTCTTTTTAATAACGATTTTTGAACCTTGAAACTTCTAATATAAATATACTACTGCTAGAGTTAAGGATGATTCACGTTACACCGTGCCGGGGCCCGACCGTGTCGTATCCACCGTGTGCCGGCCGGGCTAGTCATTCATGCTACACCGGACTGTTTCCGAGCATTCATTACACGGCCGATGTATTACTTTACTCTTTGCACGGCCGTGTCTGTCTGTATAAGTAGGGATTGCGTCGTCAGACGATAAAAAAAATTATGCCATATTTTTCGCTGGAGTAGGTAATAAGTGTGTTAATTCTCACAAATTGAGTTGGCAGCATTGCCATTGATGAAGGATTGGAAACGAACCGAAACTACTAAAAGAAGAAAGGGTGTACATCCAGTCTGGAGAAAATGAGAATCGAAAGGAGAATTCGCCACGCTCTATAAAGAATTAGAAAATGATGAGATCAAATTTTACGGCTATTTTAGAATGTCTAAAGAATGCTTTAGTATCTTACTTGGAAAAGTAAAACTTGACCTAACCAAACAAAATTCAAGATTTCAAAAACCTATCTCTCTCATTGAACGATTAGCAGTTTGTCTCGGGTAAATAATAAATGTTTTTTTTTTCATTTAAATCGGCAATTGAGTTAATAGGTATGAATCTTCTTAAATTGACATTTGCATTAACTAGGTAGGTACCTACTATTTTATAAACTACCATAGAGCTTAAAAATAAAATATGTTTCTACTTACCACCAGTTTACTACCAGTTTGTTTTATTTCGTCTGATATTATTTTCCAGACAACATTTTTGTACTTATTATCCAGATACTTAGGATGACTCATTTCGTAGACTACGGATACTTGCGGACACATTCCAGCAATTTTTCATCGTCCATTTTGCGGTGCTCAAACTGCTCACTTCACTAATGGGGGGTTTACACGAGTGACTATAGCCGCACAATTTTTACCGCGCGGCGAAAATAGACTGTCTAAATGGCAATTCGGCTAGGTCGCAAGTGACTGAAATGACAAGCCCCAAAGTAGGGTAGCATCCGACTTTGGCCGCGCGGCAACCGGCCGCATGACAAATGGACCCGTGTAAAACCCCCTTTAGATATTATATCATCAACTGCCCGGCGATCATGTTCATGTTACCACGTGTCGGGGTCGGGGCCAGGCCGTGCCGGAGCCGGGAAACAATACCCACCGACATTACGACGCCTAACATGATTTACTTCATACAAAATAATACTATGAATGTTTGATCGTGTCTCGGCCAAGCCCTGGACGGGGCCCGGCTCGGCTCCAGCACGGTGTAATGTCAATCATGCTTTATTAGGTAGCTCATTACTTTACGCTTCTGTATGTTGCATATTGTAGAGTTCTATGGGGAGACTATATAGAAATATCGCAATCCATATTTATATTTGGTCTTGAAATTGAGGTAATAGTCTAGAACTTGAGGTAATATTATATACTTGGCCAATATCGTCTTTGCCTTATACCTTTAATTATGGGAATGTGTCTTAGGTTTGCGAAATGAGTGTGCTGCACATTTTCTTATGATTAAATGTTAGGTCTAGTAAAAATACATTAATTTAGGATACTTACACAAATTAGGAATGTAACGAATTAGCGTTCTACACTTGTACCACGGTAATGATATCTATACAGTATTTTATTTCCATACAAACTGTCGGAACTCGAGTCATACCTACGAGCCTCGGCGTTGGTATGCGCTTGGTTCGCAACGCAACCAGTCGCGAATGCGCCACAGTAACAAACGGATGGTGATTGTTTTGTAAGCAGTAAGCGTGCGATTTGTGAATATTTTATCGATTTGATTATGTCAAAGTTCAATTATAGAATATATTGTGCTGTTCATGGTTGCTGGAATTCTTCAGTAACGCACCCAGAGATATCATTTCTTAAATTACCTGGAGACTCCGAAAGTGTTTTTAATTAAACTTTTTATCCGAATGCGGATTTTTATACTATTAAATTTAACTATAAAGCGTTTCGTACGTCTCGGTCGAGGCGCAAATATTTTTCAGTCTCAAATTTATGAGGATGTTTTTTTATTAAATCTACAAATCAAAAAACACAACATGCTTTTTATTGAACACTTTCTATTTCATTCAATACTAATTTCATTTTTTATAATATAATATTGTTAGGAATCGGATGAGAAACAGCTTAAAAAAATAACAGACACACGTTAACCTTTAAATAATCATTGACTTATTCAAGAAATGCATTAACAAATAAAGTAAGAAATAATTGATATCACCCAACAGCGATCACACAGCACGTCCGTTCCGTCCGCCGCTCGATGTCAAAGTGAGTCATTGCGCGCCGAGCGCGCTTTTATAGCACGCTCGATCGGATGATTCGTGACGTTACTTGTTTACGTCGCATTTCGCAACTAACAATATAATATTTACAATCACTAAACTAGAAAGAAACTCAAGTAGGCAGATAAAATTAAAATACTGTAGGCGAGCAGCCCTAACGCGTGTCTACGAACCGCGCTGTTGTAGGTAATTATTTCAAGGACAGGGCCGAGTTACAATACTGTATAGATATCATTACTGTGCTTGTACCCTGTTTCCATGCACTGTAAATTGTAATCATTATCGTGAATTGTAAGTTCACACTTCATTATACTATGGTAGTGCGATTAATTAATTATTACTTACCAACAAATCTATAGATCAAATTAAGATAGCTGATAGACCAATTTATTCGCTTGGCACTTAGACTGCAATTCCATACTCAGGACTGCGCCAGGGACGCCTTTATATGCCTTTTCGCTTCGGAATAGCTACTGAAACGTTGATGAAAAATGTTGTCTTCCTCCCTCATCAAGTTCGATATCATGCACGTCACATGTAGAAGGATAATAAGATTACTTTCTTTTTAATCTAATAACTAAGTAGGGTCAGGCAGGGTAATTATAAGACAAAAACACTAACTTTTGCGATTTCAGCTAACTAAAAACATTCCAAATATTCTTTGAATTAATAAAATTGTGCATAGGCAAACTGTCTGTCTTGTATTGGTATCAATTTATCTAAAAACTTCTAAATTCATGACTTTTAGGACCAAAATATGTGTCTAAGACATGATAGTTTAAAAATAAAACAACAGCTAATTTCTGCAATTTAAATGATACGCACCAGATTGGGCTATAACAAGACAGAGCGGGAAAAACCAAACAAACTATGTTAGTATCTTATGCGGGGGCCAGTCAGTGCAGACCGGCGTCACTTCGACCCAGTGGGATCTTTTGTGTCGACACTCTCCCAGTAACGACTGCCATAGATGTTCATGGCAGCCGGGACCAACGGCTTAACGTGCTCTCCGAGGCACGGAGCAGGCAATAATTGTCAATCAATACGCACATAATTTCGAAAAGTCATATAACTACCGAAAGTCGGAGGTGCGCGACGTTGGTTCGAACCCGAGACCCTCTGCATTGCAGTCTGTTGGTCTCCCCACTGAGCTATCGCTGCTCTATGTTAGTAAATTAGAAAAATGTTAAATTTTGCCGTAAAAATCTTTAAAAAATCAACATTACTTCAATAGTATCCTTATCGTAAATCAGTCTTCGTTACATAATTATTAGGTAATAGACTCTTTAGCAACAAATCACAATCAGTGGTAGGTACATGACTTCAATACTGAGATCAAAAATATAACAAAAAAAGGAAAAAAAACAATAATTAGAGTAGATAACATACAAATATTAAAATGAGTCGAAATATGAGACATTAGCACTTAATTAATATTATATTTTTCGAAATCTAGGTACCTACATCAAACATCCGCTTCTCTTGTTTTTTTGATTTGGGTGAGGAAGTTTCTTTATTATTTCATCTTTATGGATCGAATAAATTATGTGAGCATCGGGATAGGCGAAGAAAATCTTCTTGGTACGTTTAAGTAAATTACTGATAAATTCTCATCATCTTCAGAGCCCTCAATCCTGGCAATATAATGCTTTTTAATTTGATTCTTGGATGTATGAGTTACAAGAACAAAGTCACCAATTCCATATTCTAGGTCAGCAGCAACATGAGTCTTGGTAATTTCGGCTTCAGGTGGTATGTTTTCGGCTTGTTTCATTATTGACTCAAATATATTATTAAAATCACTTTCGTCATTTCATCATTTGATTCATAGAGCTGTTCATCTCGTAAAAATCACCTCAAATGAGCAAGATGGACCCACACTCATGTTATGTCTTTGACAATTGAAGGTGAAACACTTTGCTCATCATTTTCAACAGGTATTGTATCTTCAGAAATATTTAAAGGATTTGAAGTTGAGCTAGAATTCAAAATTATGGGTCTCGCATTACCATGCGAGACTCATAAAGGAGGTGTGCAAATTACGGCCTTAGTGGACAACAATATAATTTATTGTAAAAATGTCTCATAATATTTTATTTGTCACCATCGTTTTCTTTTAACCGAACCTAGCGGTAAAAAGGATTTTTTTTACATTTTATTGATTCAGTAAACCACTGTGGCTTGGGACAACATTGCTAGTGCTGAACAAAAGGTATTTTTTATAAGAAGTGAAATTATTACGAAACATTATTATTTATATTAAATTAAGTTTTTACTGACACAAGTAATAATATTACTTGTCTTAGTAAAAACTCCACATATTATGTGGATTAAACAGGGATGTAATAGTATCAATTTATTAATGTTGTGATTTATTTTACTAATCAATAGATTGACCAATTCAATGTAATGGCATTATTCAATATGTGGTAGTGACAACACTTTTCGTTGGACACTCGATCTTCATTGTCATTTATCATTCGTGATGTGACAATGTTATGAGAGAACTATAAAGTACAAATGCCTGGATTTTAAGAGGTAAAATACAATCCAGACATGTAAGCCGTAAAGTATACTATGTGTACATTTTAATTGATAACCCTCTAAGAGGTAGAAATGCTATTATACAGCATTACTGTAACTACATAGTAGACAGAAGAAAAGTAGACTGCTGTGCACATATAATGCCCACCATAATATTATAGTAATTATGTTGGGCAAGGTTTCAAAATAATGTAGCACCTCCTGCACCACACCTTGTTAGTATGTTTAGTCATAATGAAGGTAATGTAGTGGTTGGAGACTAATAAACTAATACCAAAATATACTATTGTTTAATTTAGCCTTTGTTTGTTGGACTATTAATTAAGCTTTAACAATAAATGAATAGTAACTATAGTTATTTGATGGGTGCTTGCATTGCAGAGCGAGCACTGACTACCTGAGTTCAGTAAAGTAACTAGTTTTACCCTAGTGAGCTCTGTAAACCAGCTATATAAACTTATTTTAGGTTTTTAGACAGAAGCAAGTATAATTAATACATTAATTTTGAAAAAATTGCTTTGTACCAAAGTATCACCGGCGCAATGCTGTTCATTTTGGATGCCTTATATATCTGAAACCCAACTAGATAGCATGTTGAAATTACACAAGGCTATAGAATACTAACAGTTCTTCGTAAAACATACAGTTTTATTTTTGTCCATGCGAGGCCGAAGTTGTATGGGTTTGTTGCATATCTCCTTTAACTAACTGTTGAGTCTTACATGATCTTGATCTTGAGAACTTATGTCATGGGTTCCCACGCATGACATAAGTTTGCGATATGTTTACGTGAGGTGCTAATCACTAATAAAAACCTCTTAACAGAAAACTCAGAATTATCACTGCACGTCTCAGAAATGAAACGTCGACCGTCATAGTCACTAGATCAATAATGCTCTCCAGGTCCGCCTTTGGGCACATAGTGTGTAGTAGGTACTACTTAGTTAAAATGAATGTCTGCATTACTAATACAATCAACAAGAGAAACAAAATTATTTGTTTTGATGTATTGTTGCAATAGTCATTGCCATAGTGCTTTTTACCTATTCAATAAGTTTAAGATAACTTCGTCATTTTGGAGCTTTATTAAACTGGGCTTCTGGGCTTGTGCCCCAGTTGCTTTTATATTATAGGTACTTTAAAAAGTATGGAAATCCGTAGTCTCTGCCTACCCCTCTGGGAAACAGGCGTGAATCTATGTATGTATGTATGTATGTATGTATAAAAAGACGAAAGTAACAAAAAATAGCAGCAATAATTATTTAAATTTAAAGAATCTATCTCCTGGTTTCAGACAGAACGACTCCCTTGAAACATTCTACCATAAAAATATTCTTAATTTGAACTACATATAAGAAAATATTAGGTTACTAGTAAAAATCTGGCCTGTGTACAATGTACCTACTTTCGCATTGACGTCATAGGAAATCAATTTATGGGTTCTATTTATTGCTCCAACGGGTTGATCAGATAATTATTTTACGCGCAGAGACAAATTTTCTTGTGCAGCTGTGTCCTGCGATAATACTCGCGACATGAGACGCTCGAGGTTACTTGATCCTTGTGAATTTATTTTAATCTAACATTCCTAATACTGCTATTATGATATAAAAAAAAACAGTGCATGTATACCTCAGTCATGCAGGTTTTCTCACTATGTTTTCCTTCACCGTTGAAGCAAATAATAACGACCTAATAAAAAAATTGTTTCGACAATTCAAAGGTGAGTCTATGTCTACCTATTCTATAAAAAAATCAAGCCGAAGATCTTACAGGTCAGACACCACACCGCCCATATTTCGCCAACTCTTTCGTAATAGAGGACGGGCCTTTTGCCACCTACTGGGTTACATTTCGAGACTTCGCTTCGAGACTTCCGTGAATCGAACCCAACCTAGTGGCGCAAACTTACAACAAGAAGACGAACGTGTTAGAGAGCTATTCATTATCTCCTCAACTGTAAGAAATATTTTTTAAACAAAATTTTTAATAATTTTTCACGGATGTAAACTATACGAGCCACATTGACATTAGTGTCGCGTGTGGGTTGCTGAAAATTGAATGCATTCTAGCGCCTAATAAGTATTGGATTGAAACAGTACTCGAAGCAGTATAAAAGCTGGTACGAACGTTACAAAATTCAGTTCGGAAGCGACCGCCATCGGGATACTTCCAACAGATTTATCGCGAAAGGAAGAAAACATTACAAAACAGCACACAGTTACTATGAATAACTGGCGTTTGCTACTGCTTGCGTTAGTCGCGGTTGTTCAACCTATTGCTTCTTTCACCGAACAAAACCTCGTTGATGGAAGGCATCAGTGTTGCGACCGTCAAACGGACACTCTACTCCGGGACTCCAGGTCTTCGCTTTATGGAGCGCAACGTCTCAACAAAGGTTCAACCCTCCTAAGGAACTCGAAAGATCGGGATGAAACTCGTGAAGGTCGACGTTACGAATTGAGGCAACGCGATACGGTATTCGATCGCCGTTCAAACGAAAAACTTCTGGACGACATTCGAGAGAGAGACACCAGACGAAATATTATTCGGTCTACTCAAGTGGCCTATCGTCCTGAGAGACTTTCCATCGACGAAAATCGTGAACGACGGCAGGATGTCCAACGAAGTGAACGCTATGATAGAAATATCCGAGATATAAAACCCGAAGAACAGAGTCGCAGAGTCTTAGACCATATGACAAGAGATTCTTTAATGCGCGGCAATGATAGGACCATTGAATTATCTTCACGCAATTCTTTATCTAGAGATGATAGCCGAATCAGTCGTTACAGCAATGAGCGCCAGGCTAGGGACGAGCGAGAACGAATGTCACCTAGGTCTGCCGATCTTCATAAATTCAAATCAATCAGGGATTCACGAGATACCCTCCGACAAACAAGGGAAAACGTAGCCCACGTAGACATTTCTAACGACAACCGGCGAAGCATTGCACGGGAGCAAGTAAATGTAGTACGAAGAACAGCGTCTAGAGCTGAAGTTAGGAGTAACTTAGATATTAACAATGAGCGTCGTGAGCACAAGCATCATGCTGGAGAACGACGATCACTATCTGAAAATTCTAGGGTAGTTGAAAGAGTTCGCGATATGCGCCTACGAGAGAATTCTAGAAATGAAAGACGAGAAAATCGCAATCGGATTAGTGCTAGTCGACGAGTAAATACTGAAAGGTCAGAAGAACGTCGTCTGCAGAGGGATAACACACTGAAACGAGTTCGTGACATGCATCTACGAGAAAATTCTCGGGCTGAGAGGCGAGATAATCGCGACCGAATTAGCGTTAATAGACGACTAACGACTGAGAGGTCCGAAGAACGACGGCTACAAGCAGATAGTATAAAAGAAGTTCGTGACACGCGCCTACAAGAAAATTTTAGAGCAGTGAGACGAGAAAACGACGACCACATTAACACTTCTCGACGACTAACGATGGAAAGGACCCAAGAACGACGCTTGCAGACAGATGAAGTAGTAGAACGAGTCCGTGACATGCGGCTACGAGAAAATTCTCGAACTGAGAGACCTGAAAATCGCGACCGTATTAGCGCTACACGACGACCAACGACTAAAAGATCCGAAGAAAGACACCTTCTGACAGATAATGTAGTAGATCAAGTTCGTGATATGCGGTTACGAGAAAATTCTCAGACTGAGAGACCTGAAAATCGCGACCGTATTAGCGCTATACGACGACTAACGACTGAAAGGTCCGAACAACGACGTCTGCGTACAGATGATGTAATAGAACGAGTTCATGATATGCGCCTACGAGTAAATTCTCAGACTGAGAGGCGACAAAGCCGCAATCGCATTAGCGCTACTCGAAGACTAACGGCTGAAAGATCCGAAGAAAGACGCCTGCTGTCCGATGATGTAGTAGAACGAGTTCGTGATATGCGCCTGCGAGTAAATCCTCAGACTGAGAGACGAGAAAATCACGATCGCTTTAGCACTACTCGGCGGCTTACGACTGAAAGACTCGAAGAACGACGTCTGCAGAAAGATAATGTAGTTGAAAGAGTTCGTGATATGAGTCCGCGGGACAATTCTCGCATGGAGAAGCGAGAATATCGTAACCGCATTAGCACCACTCACCGTCTCGTTACTCTAAGGTCTGAAGAACGTCGTCCACAGGCGGATAATCAAAGGCAGTCAAGGAAACAAATTAGGGAAAACACTGATCGTAGACTTTCTCGAGAGAGAATGCAAGTGGATCAGAGGGATATCCGTGAATCGAGATTAATGAGTGATGTAAATATCCGATTGGACCGAGCTGTCGAAAACCGCCGAGATATTAGGTATAATGAGAGGCAGTCTGGGGTAGCTCGTGATTATAAAATGGTACGGGCACGTGGTTTCGACTCGAGGAAGTCTGGAAGGATGCTCTCTATTGATCGTGACAACCGAATGTCCGACCGACGAGCCCAGTCTCTGGATCTACGTAACCTTCGTGATACTGGCATCGAACTTAAGACGAACCGAGCTGCTGAAATAGTTCGAAGTCGTGATGCGTCTCGCAGACAGGTTGAACACCGTAATAAAATGGATACTAGAGAACGGGACACACATGATTCACGATTCGAAAATATTGAACTAGCTAAGAACCGTGAGATAATTAATGATAATGATAACGTGAGCGAGGCCGCGACCAACTGGCAATACGTTCTCTATACATTGCAAGGCGCGTACTTGTGCGGTCTCTTCGTGCAGATGCTGACACCAAACCGCAGCGAAAAATCAAAAATAATGTGCGTATTTAAATGCAACTTTTGTTTCAACTCGCATTACAAACAATGCTAAAATACAGTAACCTACTATTTACCTTTCTACCTTTGTATCCTGTTACTAATAATAAAAAATTCTATATTGCAGGCATCTAAGCTGGTGGTCCTTGGCATCCCAGAGGCTTATCAAAGTGGATTAAAAGACGACTATTTGCTGAATTCCTATACTCATTGTGTCTCAACTTGTAGTAATTTTCTTTCAGGTTACCTATATAATGTATATCTCTATTATATTCGTACAAAATAAATAATTATTGTATGTTATAATAGCCGAGTTTCATTATTATGGCCACGATATTATGAGTTCAGTATTTGTTCCTAGATATTTCTCAATCTATGTACCTAATAAAAACAAGTAGTATATTATCTAATCTAACCCGGAATAATGCCAAGAAAGTTAGTAGGTACGGTACCTTGTCTTTTAAATAAGTAACACAAAATTACATCAATTTAAATACTCTTTTAGTGACTCAACAACGATTGCTATTACTATTATTGATTATTATTTATGTATTTAATTTTGAATGGTAGAGAGGTTCATGACTTTCATGAGATAAAATTGCGACAAATTAAATAAGTACTTAATAAGTACCTAGTTAGGTACATATATTACTTTTCACCTTACCTCAATCCTGTAAATACAATTATATGGCTACAGGGACAAGACGACACGATAAGGCGTTGGATAGAAATCATTGGCGTATATTATAAGGGAGAGGTGCCAGGTGGTTCGTGCTCACTGCTCACCCTGAATATGTTTGGTGTCGAACCCAGGATGTTATAATAGTTTTATGCGCTTGTCAAAGCTCGGCAAACGTCCACAAACTCCAAAACTATAGAAATGCTAGGCTCTCGTTAGCAAGTCATTTTTATGCTTGTGAATCTAGTGTGCTCCAAGCAGACATGCATGGTGGACGTCGAACTTGTTTTAGCTGTTACGTTTGCTTTATCTTACTTTTATTTAAAATACAGATAAAATAAAACACAAACAAAGGCAAGTAAAATAAAAAGACAAGCCTTTACTGGCTTATTCGGCTATTTACATCGGCTAGACTTCCAGGCATCTGACACGTTTGATCTTTATGATTTATATCTTTCGGATTCGATATAGAAGGGTAATATTCGAAAAAACTATATTGTTTAGTTTGACCAGCCATTCATTTCTCGAACAAAATAGTACGTACATCCATCACGAGAACACAATGGATACTAAACGCGCACACACGTAAATGCGTCAGAGACGCTTGTGGCTGTTCCTCAAAAGTGGACACTTCTCGAAACGACTATCTATAAGGTTTACGCCAAACACTGCCAAACACATGGCAAGCATGCAAACCTAGGTGTATAAGGTATATAGGTAAAGTATGTGGGCCAAAAATACTGCCTTGGGGCACGCCGTATGTTATGGGTATTTCAGAACTGGCATAGGACCAACCAATCCTTACCAACTGCGACCGGCCTGTTATGTAACTTTGTAATAAAGATAATTGAGTTCCTCTTATTCCCAGTGATTCCAGCTTCCTCACAAGGATAGGAACCGAAACCGCATCAGAAGCCTTTTTGGGTTCTAGGTATAAGGCTACACATTTCTGACCAACATCTAGTTTCCCAACAATAAGTTCACCCAAGCCGTGAACAGCATAATCTGAGGATAATTTCTTTCTAAAGCTGAACTGGTTAGCAGATAACAAGTTATGAGATTCTAAATAGGTTATCGCTTCATGATATGTAGATCGTCTAATACTTATATTATTACTAGCTGTTACCTGCGCTTCGTCCGCGTAGATTTTAACTAAAAAGTGTTTGTCGCCGCGGAGCCCAACTATATTTCTCTGCCCAAGTTACTTAAATGGCGTAGTTTTTATAGTGTAAAACTAGATAGTAGCATGGCTTACTCAAAAACAACATTTAAATATGCGTCGTTAGATTACACGCTGTCACAGAATGCGTAAGAAAAATAAAGATTCACAGCTCCTCCCCCGTAGGTGATAGCGTGATAATATGTAGCCTATATGTTGACCCGACCTGTTAGTAATATTCATGCAAAATTTTAAGTAAATCCATTTTTGAGTTTAGCCCGGACATACATACAGACAAACAGACAAAAATTCCAAAAACTATATTTTTGGCTTCGATATCGATTGTAGATCGCGCCCCAAGTATTCTTTAAAAAAAATATTCAATGTACAGTTTTGACTTTCCTACGATTTTATTATATGTACCTATAGATGTTCTCTCAAGTTGGCAGTATCATAATATAACTAACAGTTGCCTGCGTAGATCAAGAGTTACTTGGTCCAGAGTGATAGAATCATTTACCGAGTTTGAAAACTTTGCTTACAAAAGTTATTACATACAGGCTCATCGTCAAAATGATATAAATAGGTAATGATTTATGTAATAGCTAAGCCGTAGGAATCGGACGAGTATAGCGATTGCTTTATAACGACAGACCTAGCCTAATACTGAATGTTTTCAGCGATAGCCATGTTGAAAACTGTCGTATTAGGTACTATTAATTTCATTTAGAAGCGAAGTAGCTGCGCATCTTTACCGTATATCATCATCATCTTTCATCATTATAATCATTAGTTACTTATTTACACAGTATTTGGTAGCTACACAAATGATGTGAGAGCGGCGCAACCTACCACAGTCTGGAAAACGAAGATAGCGGTGGTTGATGCTGGCCCTAATTTTTGTCTTTTCTGATTCGTACATAGGTGATAGGACCTGGATCATTACACTTTGTAAAGCACGGTTAACATGTGATCTCTATACCAATTAGGGTTGCCACCCGTACTTTATAATAAAGTTTTGTACGTTATTTCGAATAAACGTATATTATACTTTATTAGGAAAATAAAGTACTTAAAATACTTTATTTTACAAGACGTGGATGTTATAATGACATGATATTAAGAGTAACAGTGATTGATTCATTTCATATTATTTTCAATTATGTGGTCCGTTTCGACTTTCGAATTAGTATTATCGTAAAGTAGACTGAAACTTGCCTGTAAAATGGTAGACCAGGTATTGCGTGTTATATACCTCATCATCTTTATTTTCTAAGATTGCCTCTTCAAAAAAAATCATGACATTAGGTACCTAGTAGAAGACCGTTGAAAGAAGTCGGACAACCGGCGAAGCATTGCACGGTAGCAAGTAAATGTAAATGCAAAGAATAGCGTCTAGAGCTGATGTTAGGAGTAACTTGGATATTAACAATGAGCGTTGTGAGCACAACCGTCGAGCTGGAGAACAACGATCATTATCTAAAAATTCTAGGGTAGTTGGAAGAGTTAGCGATATGCACCTACGAGAGAATTGGATGAAAGACGAGACATTATCACATCGTTCTCTTTTAAGGTTAGTTCTACCTATGTGAGGCTGTCACGTAATAGGCACGATTGTGGTAGAAGATCGCGTTTTACGTCTCAAGATCACGAGCATTCCGCGATCTGCAAAGCCATTCGAGTATGCGGAGTCTTTTTTTGGCTACCGTCCGTCAATCGTTTGAGATTATTTTCTCACGGTTGAAAGTGTTAGAGAACCGTTCACAAGTGACACCAGATGCTATGAGTACTGAAGTATCGAGTGCGACTACTGAGGAGCTGGTAAGAGCGATATAATCTTAAGGTCTGTAAATAATCATCATCTTATTTTTTTTTATTCATGCGAGCTTTATGTAATCCAGTGGCTCGAAGAGAAGATAGAGGACGCCCAACAGGCAACAGTTACACGTAAAGTAAACAGACCAAGATTAATCTGTCAATGACAACCGACAGCTGCCACGTGTTCATCGGAAGGATGGTCTGCTTTTGAATCTGTGTGGTATGCGAACTTTGTGCCTATGCCAACAGTCATTGTGAGGTAAGCAAACTTTGAGCCTATGCCTACATCGTTTGAATATGTGTGATATGCGAACATTGTGTCTATGCCACAGTCATTGTGAGGTACGCAAATTTTGAGCCTATGCCTACAATGTTTGAATCGATGTGGTATGTAAGGGTTACGCCTATGCCTACAACGTTTAAGTGAAAATGAAGACCAAGACTGTACACTGGGACTGCCAGCCGTTGACGTCAGAGCGTCAGGAGAGGCCGTGTTGGTTATGGAAGGCGTCGTAAACAAGTGACGTCACGAATCATCTGATCGAGCGAGTTATAAAAACGTGTTCAGCACGCAACGAGTCACTTTCACCATAGATTAGTAGGTATACCTGACTTTGACTTCGATCGGCGTACGGAACGGACATGCTGTGTGATCGGTGTTGGGTGATATACTTAAATTATTATGTTTAAGTTTCTATAATTAACGGTTACAATAACCATCCTGCAATAATGCATTCATTATTGCAGGATGGTTATTGTAACCGTAAATTTTTTAGGCTGTTTCACTTCTGATTTCTAACAATACTATAATTGTTTTACCTTTGTAGTTTATACTGTTCTTTTTTCTTTGAGCGATAGTTTATAATTTATTATTTTTAACTAACCCTTCTCTCACTGAAAAGAGGCCCGTGCCCAGCAGTGGCATGGTTTAATACAATGCTGATATTATGTTATAACTATTACCTATTTGAATATAGAAAAGTCGATGATTACAGCAACTGTAACAGCGGTTGTCTGATAGGTAGTGGCGTCGCGATTCGTTAAGTTATTCCACCATGGTATTAATAATAGACTCGACTGCACGGTTGGCGTAGTGGTTTCAGTGGTCGCCTCGCCACTGCTACTCCGCCGAGTATTGTGGGTTTTAACCACACCGGAACCACAATTTGTGTTATCTGCAAATGGATAACCATTTGCGGTTGAACATCCGACTAGGAACAGTCCTAGTCTGAATGTTCTTTGTGTCCATTGTTTGAACTTTGAATGTTTGAAAGGTCCTCCGCGACACAGGAATTATGCCAAGTACGAGAGTTGAGTTATTATTTGTGTGCTTGAACATGGATGTTTGTCTTGGTCTGGGTGTTTCTATGTATAATATGTATGTTTTTACAAAAAAATTATATATTTGTATGTTTATCCATTGTCTAGTACTTACCCGTAGTACCTACCTACAAGCTCTGCTTAGTTTAGGTTAGATGGTGTTCTGTGATAGAATAATATTATTATTATTTCTATGGTCTTGATCTTTTTGGGTTGAGGTGTAGAACGTTCGGTTTGCAAAATGAAAAAGGTGGAATTCGCAAAATGACCATTCGCAGAAAGTGCTGAATTCTCAAATTGTCCGATTCGCAAAATGTGTAAATATACCTTTGCATAGTAATCTCATCGTAGGTTTTCGCGTTGGATAACTTTACTTTTATAAAGCTGATGTGATTATGATTAAGGACTAACACAGTCTGCCTTGTTAGTTTTCTGGTATGAATAAGTGACGCATACAGTCAATAAAAAGTTACTGGGTTCTATTTTCAGGTCAGGTAGTGGTAAGTGTTGTCTTAAAGCTAATAAAATACAACTAGCTATAAATTTTCTTTTTATTTAAAATATCCTTTGCCTGCAAGTTCATATGCGTGAAATTAGGAAGTAACTATCAATCTACATAAATCTTATTACTTTGAAGTCTGTAAGAAGAAGCTGATCTTCACACATATTAATCGACTTTTAGGCAGCGTATTCAGATGAAACATGCACGAGATTTTCAGTTTTCTTCTGTCCGTAGGTACATACATAGAATCACGCCTGTTTCCCAGAGGGGTAGGCAGAGACTACGGATTTCCATTTGCTACGATCCTGACACACTTCTCTGGCTTCATCCACTTTCATCACATTCTTCATACACGCCCGTCGGTTCAAGATGCTCTTAACCTGGCCTTTGTCCAGAACGCCTCCGATCTGATCGAGAAACGTTCCCCTAGGTTTTCCTCTTGCGACTGTTCCATTCACACCATCCTTATAAACTTTCTTAGTCAGTCTTTCCTCGTCCATTCTTTCTACATGTCCAAACCAGCTTAACATACCCTTTTCTATTCTTGTCACTATATCCACTTTCATGCCACATCACTCTCTAATCACACTATTTCTTATTCTATATTTGGGTGCTTCTTCGAGCAAGGCATTCTTTGGTGATTTGCGTGGCAATTTCCAAATTTAATATTTTTTAAGAAATCGATTTGTATATCTAAAATATACGTAAAAGTAATATTTTTTATAGAAGAGGCACCTCAGAGAGCGATATACTTACAGAGATAATCGAGTTTACAAAAATTGAGGCCACGCAAATCACAAAACATCCCACGTAAATGATATTTTTTTAATTTAACTTTCTAAAATACGTTATTATTTTACTTCATATTTAAAATAAGTTGTTATGATATCAGGCAAAAGAATAAGTAAGTAACTAACACAGAAATCAATTTCTAAAACATTTTATTTATATTAGAATCAGTCAAGCACTATTTATTCTTTGTTAAAGACATTACTTGCAAACATATTATAACACTTATATAATAATAAAAAATAACAATTTCTCTTATTACAATCAGTAATTTGTTAGGAACATAATCAATTTCAATTATTACAATCATTTGCTTATATTACTAAAAATTCTTAAAAAATTGAATAATCGGAACTGTCCGAGTTTTCATCGGCTTCGTTGTTAAGACAGGAGATCAAAGCTCTAGTAGCCATTACAAAACTCAAAGTTATTTCATTTGCATGGCCAATAATTGATTGTGTGGGTCAAAACTACCATGTAAACCACGCAAATCACGACCACGAAAATCAAAATAAATACTTTTTTCTAAAAATATATAAAAACCTTTTAAGCAAATAAACTGTGTTTTAATTATAAGTTACGTTACCTTATATTTGTTCGCTAAAATATTTTATCCCATAAATAAATTCACAAACACAGGAGAAAATTGCACCACGCAAATCAAAGTTTTGAGAAACCATACCCACGCAACGAGGTTCTTACCTTAATTTTTCGGCAACGCGACGCGTTGTCACACTACCATCGGCCCGGCCGTCGAAACGCGACTAGTTGTAACGGGAATTATCTGAATGACGCAACATCGGGCCACGTAGAGGGATGTGCAAGTGAATTTACAATGATCCACGCAAATCAGTAACTACCCCAAGACAGTTACATTTTAATTTTTTCTAAATAATGTAAGTCTTTTAGAACTACGGTCAAATTTTTCATAGCATTGTCATCTTCTTAGGACTTAGTGTTGTTTTTTTGGTAAGCATGAACCGTTTAGTTTAAAATATATAATTTACTAAGTGACTAGATAGCGGTTTGGGACACTCCACGAAAATCAAATAATGGGGGTATTTGATTTCTTTTTATGATATTAAATATAAAGATAATTGAATAATAATCAATAGCCCAGTTAGAAGAGGATTAAAGATTTTCCCGAAAAAAAAGTGGCTCGCTGACTTTTCGATTTCTATTCTTTTAAGGTGATGCCGCTTGAAAAACGTGTCTTGAAGAATGACCCATTTCACAGTCACACCACATATGCTTCTCAGCGCTCGCATTTCTATAGCATTTAATTTGCTCTCATGCTTCTTTTGCCATACCCAACTTTCACTTCCATACATAAGTGTGGGCACTAATAGTCCTCTATGAACAGCCAAACGTGCCTTTTCGGATACATTTTGACTGTTCATAAAAGCGCGTAGAGCTCCATTCACTTTGTTGCCAGCAATCGTTCTCCTTTCAATATCTCCCTCATGTTAACCATCCCTTGTAAACAAAGTACCCAAATATACAAACTCTTTCACTTGCGCCACTTTTTCTCCATCAATCATAATATTACACATTGTCACACACTCTTCCTTTTCAAATAAGTATCATTACTTTCGTCATGCATATATTTATTTTCATTCCTTTACTCTCAACGCACCATGCATAATAGTTACCATCGCCTGCAACTCTTCCGTTGATGACGCAGGTATTACTTGGTCATCGGTATGTATATTATAGGGATAAACGAAAATGCTAAAATAAATGTTTTCTCTTCTTTAGCTCTTATAAAGACTGTTGATGTTTCTTAAATATTTCTTACATACAGACATCGATGAGTTACAATTTTATTAGACCTATACGTATAGATAAGGACACCTCACGCAATAGAAAACTGAAGCTTTTAAAGGTATGTTACCTATATGAAGTTGAAAGGATGATAATATATAATTTTTATTTACGATTCCTGAAATAAATATTCAGAATCCCTTTGAATTTGAGTCTACCAAAAACGCGGGGTTCCCTATGTATATTGAAAATAAGTTTTAATAGATATGCGTAAATCTATACTAATACATATTATAAAGCTGAAGATATTGTTTGTTTGTTTGAACGCGCGAATCTCAGGAGCTACTGGTCCTAATTGAAAAATTATTTTAGTGTTGGATAGCTCATTTATCGAGGAAGGTTATAGGCTATATAACAACGCTACGACCCATAGAGGGCGACGCAGTAATCATAAACGCGCGTGAAACCGCGGGCACATCTAGTATACTTATATAGCGTTACTTATAAAGCTTATCAGTTGAGAAAAAGTAATAAGTTTTAATGTTTTCATAGAAGAATATCCCTTTGATATCACTAACATGATTCACATTCTATATGCAGTTTTTAGCAAATTAGCTTTAGTGTAGCCAAAAATGATTGTATAGACGTTAGTGGGTAATCTATTATTAATGATAAATTAATAAAGTAAATAAAGTATATAAGGTACCTATATAAAGTTTATAAAGTAGAAAGCAGAGACCCACTAAACTACCTATCGCTGCTAAAATATTATAAATATAAACATCCAGGAACTGAACAAATATTTGTCATTTAAGTACATAACCGTGGCGATGTCACCACATTAGCTACCACTCACCACCCACCACCGATGCAGTCAAAAATATAATGTGTTTATCTGCATTCTCGAAAAATTTTGGAAACGTATAGTAAAAGACATTAATGTTACTGATCTACATTTTATTATCCATATTTCCAATAAATTAATGTTTAAAGGATAAAATAATATACAACATTATAACGGTCGGTGATAAATAAGAATAACGCAACGCTGTGCATGGGCGGTACGATGTGAAAAAAAAACAATATGAATATTTCGATTTACAAGTTATTGTTTATATAGATATAAAAATCAACAACAACATTTTAGAAGAACGCGCACAAACATGCATGATTTGCTTATTCTATAAAAAAGCCATACCAGGTACCTAAAACATAACGTGGCAAACTCCATACCGCCCAAACTTCGCCAACTGTTTCGTTTCAGAGGCAGGGCCTGTTACCGTTTATTAAGTTACATTTCGAGTTTCCGTGTTGCTATTGAAAATTGTCCAAGAGAACTTTTGTTCGATCCGTAAATCAAACTTAAACAACAAATATATGCACAACTTACGTCAAGAGAACGAACAAGACAGATTTATTCATTATCCTCTCATTGTAATTTAATTTATACGAGAAAATGATAAGATTTTCAATTATTTAATTGAAAATCTTATCATGGATATAAACTACAAGCCGTATTGACATTAGTGTCGCGTGTGGGTTGCTGAAAATTGAATGCATTCTAGCGCCTAATAAGTATTGAATTGAAACAGTCTTCGAAGCAGTATAAAAGCTGGTACGAACGCTACAAAATTCAGTTCGGAAGCGACCGCCATCGGGATACTTCCAACAGATTCATCTCGAAAGGAAGAAAACATTACAAACATTACACAGTTACTATGAATAACTGGCGTTTGCTACTGCTTGCGTTAGTCGCGCTTGTTCAACCTATTGCTTCTTTCACCGAACGCAACCTCGTTGATGGAAGGCCACAGTGTTGCGACCGTCAAACGGACTCTCTACTGCGGGACTCCAGGTCTTCGCTTAATGGAATACAACATTTCAACAAAGATAATATCCTCCTAAGAAACTTGAACGATCGGAATGAGGTTCGTGAAGATCGACGTTACGAATTGAGGCAACGCGATACCGTATTCGCTCGTCGTTCCAACGAAAGATCGCTGGAAGATATTCGAGAGCGAGACACAAGACGAAATATTGTCCAATCTACTCGAGTGGCCTATCGTCCTGAGAGACATTCCATCGACGAGGTCAAACGAAGTGACCGCTTTACTATAAATATCCAAGATATAAAACCCGAAGAACAAAGTCGCAGGATCTTAAACTGTATAAGAAATTCTTTAACGCATGACAATACTAGGACTAATGAATTATCTTCACGTTATACTTTATCTAGAGATGATAGCCGAATCAGCCGTTTCAGTAATGAGCGCCAGGCGAGATACGAGCGAGAACGCTTGTCAACTAGGTCTAGCGATCTTCGTAAACTTATATCAACCAGGGCATCACGAGATAACCTCCGACGGACAAGAGAAGACGTAGCGCGCGTAGATTTTTCTAACGACAACGGGCAAAGCATTGCACAGGAGCAAGTAAATGTAGAATCAAGGACAGCGTCTAGAGCTGATGTCAGACGTTACATGGATGATAACAATGAGCGTCGTGAGCACGAGCGTCATGCTGGACAACGACGATCATTACCTGATAATTCTAAGGTAGTTAGAAGAGTTCGCGATATACGCTTACGAGAGAATTCTCGGGATGAAAGGCGAGAAAATCGCGATCGGTTCAGTGCTAGTCGACGAGTAAATACTGAAAGGTCCGAAGAACGTCATCTGCAGAGGGATAACACAATTGACCGAGTTCGCGACATGCATCTACAAGAAAATTCTCGGGCTGAGTGGCGAGATAATCTCGACCGAATTAGCGTTAATCGACGACTAACGACTGACAGCTCCGAAGAACGACGCCTACAAGCAGATAGTATTAAAGAAGTTCGTGACAGCTGCCTACGAGAAAATTCTAAAGCAGTGAGACTAGAAAACCACGACCACATTAGCAGTACTCGACGACTAACGATGGAAAGAACCGAAGATCGACGCCTGCAGACTGATGATGTAGTAGAACGGGTTCGTGAAATGCGGCTACGTGAAAATTCTCGGACTGAGAGACCTGAAAATCGCGACCGTATTAACGCTACTCGACGACTAACGACTGAAAGATCCGAAGAAAAACGCTTTCTGACAGAAGTAGATCGAGTTCGTGATATGCGGTTACGAGAAAAATTTCGGACTGAGAGACCTGAAAATCGCAACCGTAATAGTGCTACTCGACGACTAACTACCGAAAGATCCGAAGAACGACGCCTTCTGACAGATGTAGTAGAACGAGTTCGTGAAATGCGGTTACGAGAAAATTCTCGGACTAAGAGACCTGAAAATCGCGACCGTATTAGTGCTACTCGACAACTAACGACTGAAAGGTCGCAACAACGACGTCTGCTTAAAGATGATATAGTAGAACGAGTGCGTGATATGCGCCTACGAGTAAATTCTCAGACTGAGAGGCGAGAAAATCGCGATCGCATTAGCGCTACTCGAAGACTAACGACTGAAAGACCCGAAAAACGACGTCAGCAGAGAGATAATGTAGTTAAAAGAGTTCGTGATATGCGGTTACGAGAAAATTTTCGGAGTGAGAGACCTGAAAATCGCAACCGTAACAGCGCTACTCGACGACTACCTACCGAAAGATCAGAAGAAAGTCGCCTTCTGACAGATGATGTAGTAGAACGAGTTCGTGAAATGTGGTTACGAGAAAATTCTCGGACTGAGAGACCTGAAAATCGCGACCGTATTAGTCCTACTCGACAACTAACGACTGAAAGGTCGCAACAACGACGTCTGCTAAAAGATGATATAGTAGAACGAGTGCGTGATATGCGCCTACGAGTAAATTCTCAGACTGAGAGGCAAGAAAATCGCGATCGCATTAGCGCTACTCGAAGACTAACGACTGAAAGACCCGAAGAACGACGTCAGCAGAGAGATTATGTAGTTGAAAGAGTTCGTGATATGCGTCCGCGGGAAAATTCTCATGTGGAGATGCGAGAAAATCGTAACCGCATTAGCGCTACTCGCCGTCTCGTTACTCTAAGGTCTGAAGAACGTCGCCCACAGGCGGATAATCAAAGGCAGTCAAGGGGACAAATTAGGAAAAACACTGATCGTAGACTTTCTCGAGAGAGAATGCAAATGTATCAGAGGGATATCCGTGAATCGAGATTAATGAGTGATGTAGATATCCGATTGGACCGAGCTGTCGAAAGCCGCCGAGATATTAGGTATGATGAGAGACTGTCTAGGGCAGCTCGTGATTATAAAATGGTACCGGCACGTGGTTATGAATCGAAGGATTCTAGAAAGATGCTCTCTATTGATCGTGACAACCAAATGTCCGACAGTCGAGCCCGATCTCTGGATCTACGTAACCTTCGCGATACTAGTATCGATCTTAGAGTGACCCGAGCTGCTGAAATAGTTCGAAGCGATGATGCGTCTCGCAGACATGTTGAATACCGTAATAAAATGGATACTAAGGAACGGGACACAATTGATTCACGATTCGAAAATATTGAACTAGCTAAGAACCGTGAGATGCTTAATAATAATGATAAAATAACCAAGGCCGCGACCAACTGGCAATACATTCTCTACACATTGCAAGGCGCCTACTTGAGCGATCTCTTCGTGCAGATGCTGATACCAAACTGCAGCAAGAAATCAAAAATGATGTGCGTATTTAAATACTTACATACTTTAATTCAGCCTACATTATAAACAATGCTGTAGGGGCGATATAATGTTGTGAGGCGGAAGAAATGATGGTCACATTGATATATACTTTCTTTACTGGTACCAGAAACTTATAATAGATATACAAAAATAAACTACCTAATTACTCGACCTAGTTGAGCGGGTGTTTGTCTTGGTCTGGGTGTTTCTATGTATAATATGTATGTATTTACAAAAAAATAAGTATATATGTATGTTTATCCATTGTCTAGTACCCATAGTACAAGCTCTGCTTAGTTTGGGCTAGATGGTGTTGTGTGTATGTGGTAGAATATTATTATTATTATTATTCCATATATTTTGCACGTGCGTAACATTTGCAGTAGGAAACAATACCTTTTGTTTAAATATGCATTATGTGGCATCTAAAAAGGGATTTAAAATAATAGTGTACCAAAATTAGGGCCAATAAACCATCTGTTTCAAAACATCTTATCCGTTTAGTAATTTCCAACTTTCACTATTACGCGTCGTTTTGTACACATACCGTGATCTAGCGCACTTCTTGTATTATTTTGTTTCGATACATAATGCCTTTCATCCGAACTGCCTCTTGAAAACATATGAAAATTCAACTTTTACATGAACAAGGGAAATCCCAAGTTGAAATATCCAGAACTGTTAAGTGTTCGCGTCGAGCGGTACAACTTACCATTGAGCGATTCGCCGCTACCGGTACGCACAGCGATAGGCTTAGAACTGGTCGTTAACGTATTACCGTCTTTGATAAATAGAAAAAAGGGGTCTTCTGAACTCGCTGCTGAATTCTCAGTAGCGAGTAACTAAATAATTTCTGCCAGAACGACTCGTCAAAGACTTCAGGAAGCTGGCCTCAAAGGGTATAAAGCCAGGAAGAAGCCGTTGCTCTCTGACAATAATAAAAAGGCTCGTTATACATGGGCCTTAAAATACCAACATTACACCGAAGAAGACTATTCAAATATTGTTTGGTCAGACGAATCAAACTTTGAGGTAAGTTAGATAATATGAATATCCAAATGGATAAATAAGAATTATTGAAATTTAAAAAGCTATATTGTTGTCTTTCATGATTTGTAATGCTCAATTTTTTTTGTTTTTATTAGGTCTTTGGAACCCATGGTGCTACCTTCGTGCGTCGCCGTGTGGAGGAAGAATTTAAGCCAGAGTGTGTGGTCCCTGAACTGTAAAACACGGCGGAGGTAGCGTGATGATCTGGGGCTGCATGTCTGATACAGTAGTCGGGGAAATGTTTGTGTGTTAGAACCGAATAGACTTTACAAAATACACGAATGTTTTGGAATCAGCTTTATTGCCTTCATTTTCTACACTTTTTGGTGACACAAATATGGATGGAGTTAAATTTCAACAAGATAACGCACCATACCATAAATCAGCCAGCACAATGTCATGGTTTCGTGAAAATTCCATTGAGCTCCTGGAATGGCCTGGACAGTCACCGGACCTTAATCCTATAGAACATTTATGGGGAATTCTAAAGCGTAAGGGCCGGCGCCACACAATAACAACATAAGAAGATGAGAGAAGATGGTTGGAATGTACCACCAGCTTGGGATCCAGTAATCCAAATAGTCAAACCCAAGAAGCAAACCACAGCTAGACTTCATTATACTTTGAGCTCATTCTGCGTAAATAGAAACACCCATGATTAAATTATGTTCGGGTACTTTGAAATAACTACACTGGAACATTGAGACAACTACCATCTTAGTCTCCCCGTGACCATGGCAGCTGAAAAGCAACCGAAACGTCGGGAAAAGTATAAACATAATTATAAATAGTATAGGAATAGTATAAATAGTTTTAATAGTTTCAATAATTTAATTAGCTTAAAAATTAGTAAAGTTTAATAGTAGTAGTAGGGTAACAGTTTTCAAAAAATTTTATAAGGTGTCATATAAACAACGCGATAAAATCCGTATATAGAAGTTTAATTTCAATGAATAACAGTCGCGTAAACAGAAGACAATATTACATACGAAGAACAAAAAAGACGCCTTCTTCAAGAATGGAATGCCATAACTGAAGAACAGTGTAAAAATCTTGTAGACCAAGAAGAATATCTGCTGTGATAGCGCCAAAGGGTGGGCCGACAAAATATTGATTTTATATCATAGTAAAGATCATTTAAAATGTAAACAAGTCGTTTCATTTCATTCCATAAAAAACTTAAAAAAGATGCTGTTTTCATAGGGATGCTCCATACTTTTGGCCAAGGCGGTATATAAATTTGTAGCGTCCGCGTCAGCAGCCTCTACAATGCTAAAATACCTACTATAAAAGACAAGTAGGTTTACCTATGTGTCCTGTTATTAATAATATAAATATCTGTTTTGCAGGCATCTCAGCTGGTGGCCCTTTGCATCTCAGAAGCTTATCAAGGTGGATTAAAAGATGACTATTGGATAACCCTTATACTTATTATTACATCTCAACTTGTAGAAATTTTCATTCAATATTATATTCGTGGAAAATAAATAATTATTGTACGTTATAGCAGCTTTGTTTCATTATTTGGGTCACGATGTCATGAATTCATTGTCATTATTTGTCCGAAATTATTTTATAAAGTAGTAGATTGCCGCATTTATATTCCCTTGACAGTTAATAGTTACCACATCCACAATGACATAATATACCTACTAGTCAAAATAAAATAAGGGCCAAAGTTTTTAATATTTTGTCTAAAATTTTTTTTATTTTATATGTGGAAATTAAAACTTAATGGTACCTACTTACTTAATTAAAAACATATCATTCGACATTCGTTCTCGGCAAGGATTCTGGGATTGGCGTAGGGTTACAATAGTTAGAACTATATGCTTTTAATTAAGTACCATTAAGTTTTAATTTCCACATTTAAAATAAACATATTCTCATTATTTTTAAGGAACATAATAATTTGACGAAAATACTAAGTGTATTTTTGTCAAATTATTATGTTAGACTAAAAGAGTAAAAAAAACTACAAATTACACGTAAGAAGCTCCATAGAGCTTTCTTAATATCGGGTATGTCCTCCTCTTATTGGCACACATTCTTGAAGTCTAAAGGGCATGCTTTCAATAAAGTGGCGAACGCTTTCAGCATATTTATGAGCTGTTTTTCGTTGTGGATGGGTTGGCTTGTGTCGGACACTTCTTTTCAACAGGTCCCACATAAGTTCAATGGGATTCAGGTCCAAACTGTTCGCAGGCCACGGCAGAACCTCTATACGTGCTTCCTTCAGAGCCTCTTTGGTAGCTCTAGCGGTATGTGCACGAGCATTGTCGTGCATTAACTTGAATCCTGTACCCATTCGCTGTGCAAATGGCACCACATGGTGTCTAATGACTTCCCCGATGTACCGTTGAGCTGTTATTGCGCCTTTATTTAGGATTACTAGCTCGTTTCTACCCTTTAAACTTATGCCACCCCATACCATAATATTGGGCCCCCCAAATAGGTATCTTTCGTGAACGCATGTTTCGGAAAATAGCTCACCTTGTCTTCTCCACACTTTGATGCGACGATCATCATTAAAAACTTTACACTCATCTGTAAACAGTAACAAATTCCAATCATTCATGTCCCAATCCAAATGTTGCTTTGCAAATGTTAACCGGTTTGCACGATGAGCATTTGCTAATGGAATCCGCATTAATTGTCTTGTAGAGAACTACTGGTCTTCATTCAATCGGTTTCTGATAGTTTGGTCACTGACGCGAGTCCCTGTTGTCTGGCGGTGCAGGCAGGCTTGCAAAGTGCGGGCAGTGACAGTACCTACGCCCACTACGTGCATTCAAGCATTGTATCGGTCTTCTTGTGCTGTAGTTGTTCGAGCCCTGCCTGATCTCGGTCTTTTAGTAGTTATCCCAGTCTTTTGAAACGGATACCAAGCATTCTGCATCCAGGATATTTGGAATCGGCCATCATCACCGGTCAAGTCATTTTGCAGCTGCAAAGCAACTGAACGCTGAGAACGGCCATCTTGAATTAATGTTACGGCCCTAGTCGTAATAACCACATCCATATGTCGTCGAACTCTCGGCATTGTGGTTTTAGAAATGCTAAGGTCATGCGGGGCAAGGGCGCCATATTTTTTGCATAGATGAATTCCATGCAAAATATTTTTCTTTAGTGCTGACATATAACTATATATATTTTAAATTGTCATTGTTTGGTATGTTGTAGTTGCAAGAAAAGACGATTCAATGTAATCTATCAACATTTTAATAATATTTTATAAGAAATTGGAAAACATCGATATAGGCGCACTTGCCCCTAGAAACGGGGCAAGTGCGCCTATATAAAAAATACCGATAAAATCGTACCTTACCAGAAAAACTGATAATATACTCAATAGAACATAAACAACTAGACGCATTACTCTGGGTTTGTTTTTGATTTATTCGTACTATAGGCTACTGCAGCTTTTATAACAAATTTGGGGTAAGCGCGCCACAGACTTGTAATCAGGGGTTCTAAACCTTTAATGTTGTTTTTTATAGTAAATACTGTTGTATTTAAGAAAAAATGTTTGTCAGTTAGTTTGGCTGAAATAATAGACTTTAATTAATCAAACTAGACTTTATTACTTACTTCTATAAATATATATATATATATATATATACACCTAGATATATATAATAAAAAAATACAAGCAAATGTCCTATTTAATGTTCACTCAAATAATTCACTCAGATTTTTTGAAAATACCTATCTGTTCATAAGTTACGACTATTACTTACTTTAATAGAATTAACATCTTATTCGTGTAGGTAATAATAAAAGATTTTAAACGAAAAGCAATAATCTTATATGTTACACTCTACACGACTCAGCTGCAAATTAATAAAATTATTAAAACACACGCATACAAACGTAACATTAGGTTATATTCAAATATATTATATCCCATTTGTCTAAACACCTGGTATAGCGTCCCCAAAGCAAATCCCAAAAAATAAAATAAAATATTTAAAAATAGTTTATTATGTTAATAGTTTATAGTTTGTAGTTTACGATGCTTTTGCTATAAGCTAGACAGGTTCTTAATATAGAAAAACATTGCATTGAATCATAAAAGTTGACAACTTCTGCTTTGGGGGAAGTGCGCCATACTACAAAAAACTTAGGCGCGCTTGCCTCACTTGATTATTTTGAGGTTATGATTTTAAATTCTTTATAAAATAAAATATTTCCTTATCTAGGACTAAAATACAGACATAGATTTAAAGAAAAACAATTAAATTCTGTACTGTGATCATTGATTTGCCGCAACACGTAAAATATTTTAGATTTAACGGGATTAATAACAGGTGTTCATCTTTGGTAACAGGTTTAAATGACACTAAAACTAAAATGGTGGATACATCAAGTTATAGTGAACAGAGACATCTGTGATCTAAAGTGGAATTGTGTTTTTGTTTGTTGCAAAAATCTAAGATGTCGTTAGTTGTCTAATATCAGTAGTTTTCGATATTTTTAGGTTAGTGCGCTTACCCCGTCGGCGCGCTTGCCCCGCCTGACCTTAATGCACCAAAGTTTATATTACTTCGATGTTGATTTTCAAATATTGATTTACGTTAAGATTCTAATACTTATTTACTATGTTCAAAACATACATAGCTCAGACTGTTTGATTTTATAAAATGTATTTTTTCATGTTTAATTTTTCTACGATTTAAGTGCATATTTTGTTCTTTTCGTATTTTGTTGTATTGTTTATGTTAGTGTTGCGACGATAGTGATAGTCTATCGATAGTATCGTGATACTATCGTGGCCTTGAAAATCAGTCATACTATCGATAGTCTTATCGAAACTATCGACCCTTAACGATACTATCGATAGTATCGATTGATAAAAATAAGTAATACTATTGCTAAAGATCAATAGTATCGATACTATCGATAGTATCAGTACAAACACCATCGATACTATCGATAGAATGCGTTTCGATAGAATCGATAGTTTTGCCCTATCGATAATCGAACATTTTACGATAGTGTTGCTTGCTCATAAGGTGTAATATAGATGGCGTTTACATAGTTCATCTATTACCTTATTCTATAAACTGTATATTCGCAGTTCATTCATATAGTTGCTTATATTTGTGTCCCTGTGTTACCGACCAGGTGTCGTTTTATATCCAGTCGATAGTTACTAAAACAAAACTATCGATACTATCGAAACGCGACTTTTTAACGCGATTTTATCGATAATATCGTATCTCGATAGTATCGATAGAATCGATAGTATCAACAAATTTCAATAGTATTGCCTAATTTTTACTATCGATACTATCGATAGTATTGCAGCATTTCGATATTTTCGATAGGACTATTCGCGCTATCGACTATTTTCAAGGTCAACTATCGATAGCGAAACTATCGCTATTGCAACAACACTGGTTTATGTTATTACTTAGATTTTTAGAAGATTTATTCATGTCCAAAAAGGTGTTTTTATAATAAAGGTACAACTAAACAATAATAGTAGTAGGTAGTAGGAGCCGATTATGTTTTCTCTCATAATTTTTTTGTGCTACCATCTTAACAAGTATATTGTGATTTTGCAACTAAGACTGATTAAAACAATGACTGATCATTATATTTCTTTTAAAAATAAAAGAGTTTGATGAATATAATAAGTTTTATTGTATTCTAAACGCTTATGATTCATAGTTCCCCATTCGATCCACTGTAAGTCAAACCTTGATTCATTGTGACCCACTTGTACAATAGATCAATTCACTGTAAGAGAAAAAACTATCTTGTAAAGTAAACCAAGTTGTAAAACAGATATTTGAAAAATTATACCAAAGAATAGACATGCTTTTAAATATTGAATTAAAAACCTCGATCAGTAAAGCAGAACTTCAACCCTAATTAGCTTTAGAAAAAATTATGATCCTTTGAGCCCCATCTTTCCCTACCTATGTAGAACATAGGTACTACCAAGCTACCAACCTACCTCCCATTGATATAGCAATATGCAGATATTATCCCAATACATTATGTTTTCGGTTTATGTATTGTCTTGTAGGTAGGTATATCCGTATGGATTGAGGAGCCATTTTTTGTATCTTATTGAAATTGATATTAATTAGTAGTAAGTTAAAAAAAAAGTAGGATCGATCCTCGATTTTGTAGTATAATACTTCAAAAGTTATATTATGAATATAAAGGTGGCTCCTCAATCTAAATGTTTTGATTGAGGAGCCACATCAGAACTAGGAACATCATGGATAATATCCTATCCTAACTAATATTATATGAAAAATGTATATTTTTTAAATATAGTTACTGCTTTAGCAGTAATTCCTGTGTCGCTGCGGAATTTACAAAGATGCAAACACTGGACACAAAGAACAACTAGACTCTGAACATATCTATGGGTCACACAAATGTATGCCATGTGTGGGGATCAAATACATAACACTCAGCACAATGGCCGTGGCGAGATGACCACTTAAACTACTATACCATCGATGCAGCCAATGAATGATTAATATCCTATATATTTCATTTCATTTGTCTTCAGAACATGCAGTAATAATATTGTCTTAGTAAATTCCGATTAGCACCTTGTGATGCTGATGCTGATGGTGATGATAATTAAAAATACTCAATGAATAAAATGAAAGTCAAATGTAAAAAAAAACCTGATTTATTATGCTTAATAACGATGACATAAACTATCACTTATGCTAAAACCTTTATAGATCTAATGTGTCAGTTTTCTTCTTGTGTTGTCCCTCATACCAGGCCTTAGAAATCATTCTCTTCATTTCATCATCTCCAGTTTCATACCTACAAAGAAATTATTATTTTTAATTATTTGATTTGATGATGATTTCTCCCAATAAGATGAGGACTATTATCAAAAGGAGATCATTCATACATCGCAAAAGAATATAGTCAAAGTGGAATATTTTAATACTTCTTGTTATAAAAATATGCAATATAGGCAATAGTTGCTATTTATGTTTGAACATAATCATTATAACACTAATCCTCCATACTAAACAAATGTTTAAGGTAATAATATAACAAAGTAATAAGTTCAAGTTTTATGTGGGGTTTCTTCAACTTCAATAATTTCAGTTTAATACTGTATATTAGTACTGTTTTATTGCTATACCTGCTGGAAACTAATCAAAAATTGCATTAGCAAGTGATGATTAGTTTTTAAGTGGACCTACTATGTTCATACTTGGAATAATCAACTTTAGCAAGTTATTTATAAAAGAAGCTATATAACCATATTAGTCTTAAATATGTAGTGTTGCCTTTTAATTATTTTGTATACATAGCAAAATAGGGTAATGTATAATTAATATAAGTATATCTAAAACTTACATATTTTTCATGAGGCTCATGATGGACTCCTGTGGATCTTTGTCAGCTGCGTTTATGTTATCAGCAGGCTTGAACCGGTTGTTGCGTTGATCCTCAAACTTCTTCTCCACTTCAGTCATATGGGACCATTTGATATTTGGTCGAGATTTTGCTAAGAATATAACTACCATATCTGCAAAATTAAAATGATGAGATTATGTAAAAATAATGTAAAATCATGACATGGGACATTTCTTAAATCCTTCATATAGTTATAGAGGCCATGATATAACACACAATTTTCTAATAAAGTACTCATATAATTATTGTAGTGTATAAAAAGCAAATCCAATAGTATTCCATTGTGGTACCTTGGGAGCTTGCGGTCAAGGTAGCAATTATATTGACAACAATGAGGCCACTTACATTGAATATAAGCTCCATAATGCAGGCTCGATTACACTAATAATAAACACGAACTCTTACTGTTTATAAAAACAAAAAGAATACAAGCATATAGGTTAGAAAACATACCTGTCTTCTGTTTCCAATGACTTTCACCAACATTGATAGGTTCCAGCAGTTTGTTGATGACAAGCAGATAGTCCTTGTTTTCCAGGTTCTCCACATGCAGTTCCATGGATTTTTCGGTAAGTGTGCAGTAAACCTGTTCCTTTGGCAAGGACTGGACGTTTTTCAGGGTCACAAAAACTTTAATGTATTTATCTGACTGGTCCCAACCTAAAATCAATAAAGTAAAATGATAAAATATCCTAAGCATCTTAAAAACCTTATACATTTATATAAATCAATATATTTATGCACCAATGACAAGTTTGTTTTCATCTCTGTAAGTATGTTATCTATCTATTGATGGTCATGAAGTCATGAGTAATCAAATTATTTAACCTCTAACATAAATTATAGAGTTTCACATTTATTATCCGCTTAAAATGTACATACAATCCAAAATATACTGACCGTATCCATTAAGTTTAATTTGGTATCTTTTGTTCTGAGCAGCAGCCGTAGAAGGTGCCGGCGAAGCTTCCACTTCCATAGCCTTTGAACTGGCTTCTTTCAAGTTTATCCATTCTGTTTCCAACTTTCGGATTTCTAATGACAGCAAATCTTGTACCTTTTTCCTTTTTGCCTGCTTCAGCAACTCATTTAACTCATCAATGTCGCTGCGCAACTGCGAAATATAAGCATATAAAATGAAGCATGCTGAATTAGGATTCTATAGTTCGTAAGAAATATTAAGATATATTTACTGACCTCCTTCAGCTTAGTGTCAGACATTATGTTCTCTGTAATAAAGATACAATATGTATAATTGTTTAAAATTTGTCGAAAATACAATATTTTTTATCAAATTGACCGCTAATTTCAAGTAACACAACACACTCAGTGACTCAGGAATGAATGTAATGAAATGACATTACTACATTACTGATTGTCCTGATTGACTTACTTAGAAATAGTAAGATTCTAGAAAGAATTCGAATGAACTAAGAGTGAACTATTTTAGAACTTGTAAGATTGTAAGACCAAAAAATTAAAATGTAGTAAGTGTCTGTAAAAATCGAGGTAAAAATGGTTATGCGTTATTTTTTCGTAGTAACTGGCATGATTATTTGTCTACACAATTTTGATTTCAATTATAATTTCTCAACGTAATGTAACGGATGAAAGCGGGCCATTATTTGACCATTATTTTTTAAATTGGAATAGATACCTTTCGGATCGGTCTGCTCGCATACAAATAGGCATAGAATAATCACATAAATTATATGTATGTAGTATGTACTTATATTTGTGTCACTTATTTGACCTATATCACGTTATAGTAGTATTCAGTCTGAATTTTATAAGGGTATCTAAATATAATTTTTTTGGGTGACTATTTTACCTACTACACATATTTTTGTTCATATGTTCTCAAAAAAAAAAAAAATACGTTAAAAAATCATTGCCTTTCTTTCCAACTACCGAGTACCTTATACGCGTAGCTACATTTACAGTAAAAAATCAGCTTTGCTCAGAGAGCCAATAGACAAGTCATTTGACCAGGCGCTAGGCGCCCAGATTCTGTGGTGTGGTGGTTCTTAGGTAGGTATTAGTATTGTATTATATTATCTGTGCCTTAGGCAATCTGATAGCCAAGAGTAAATATCAGTGTGTAAGTCTACGAACGAAAGATAAGTACCTATATGGTGCTAGCATAGATAATACGCTACAGACCAGCGCAGCGTGCTAGGACCTGTCAAATTCCTAGCGTGATATTGCGAGAGACAACCAGAACCACTGCTTTGTTTCTGGAAGGCTTGCTCTATAAGCATGCATTAAAAGTATTTCAGTGGACCAATCTTGGCGAATGCTAAATTGTCAGACACTTAGAATGCTGTTGATTAGTACACGTTCCATTTTTATATGGCAATGATTGGGATAAGGCTCGTGAACCGGCCCAAAAAATGCAGTCGAGCCGACTCTACAGCTGGCAGTTGAAGGGTCGACTATATGTATTACCTTTTTAGGCACATTGACAAGGTTCTACAAGTTCAGCAACTGTCCACTGTCCAGTAATATTAGGTACCTACAATTGAAATAGTTGTGTTGGATGAACAATTAAATAACAGATATCAATGAGTGGAATTATTTATTTTAATAAGTATACAGGATAATAGTGTAATGACAATACGAATCATGAGATTAAGCAGTTGGGTCGCAGTGAGAAGTTCAGTTCTTTCGGTGGGCGCGGTTGCGACGCATATTAGTCTGGCACTGTGGGCAGTACCATTTGCCTTTCGGTGGGGCGGTGATGCCAACGCACGGGTAGTGGAACCACTCGTACGGACACTGCAAATGAACAAGAAAACATAGTTAGATGTATTTCGTACAAACTTATTGTTGCCTATACGTCGCCTAACAACTATAACCGAATGCATATACGTTGAATGTGGTACGGTAGGTTGTTCAAGCCTAGATATTTGTTTCCAGAATTGCATACAGTCTCACGATATAATAATACCCGTATTATGCTATTGTTGTTGTATGTGTGGACTGTGGAGTCATATATAAATAAAGCAAGGCCGTGACCGCACTGCCCGCATATCATCACTTTAGAGTTTGTTATCACGTAGTCACCGACCAGTGCGGCCTCGGCTTAAGGGATACGTTACAGCTTGATATTAATTAAACTTGTTTTAGTAATAAAATGTATTGAATTCTAAATAACTACTCGGACAATAAAGCCAAAGAAAAGTGTGCATCAGAATGGTGGGTGTAATGTTACGAATCAGCATGAAATAAGAATGTATCAAATCTACCTTGAATCTACCTATAAAGAAATCAATTCTACCACTTTCGAGTTCAGAGATAGCACAAAAAAAAAGTGAGCCGCCAACCTGACGTCAGGTCCGCGGCTTTATTTCTGTTTCTGAACGAAATACCAAGTGTTTAAGTATGGATTCACTTCTATATAAATCTACCTGTATACTACCTTACAATACTACAAACAAATATTTAATCTAAGGAATTATTAAAGCGGCATTTGAAAATAATAGTTAGAAATTATTAAGCGCCTAGCAAATTGATAATAGTAAATTTGATATAATAAAGAATTTATATTTTAAACAGGGGTACTCACATCCTGATTGTCACAAGCAACCATGTCTCCGTATGAAACCTGGTTGCAGATACAGTAGCGCGGCTCGTTGGGATCGTACGTCCATTCTTCCTCCATGGGTTCTTCAATGGCAACATTGTTCACAACAGTGTTCATGGCCCTGAAAATAATTACATTTTGAAATAACTATGTAGAAGGTAAACCAATAGCCTACTTACAATAATCTATCCACATTGTAGTATTCAACTCCTAAATTGCTTCATATCAATCGCCGATTTGTACATAAATATTATTAATTACGTTGTACATTAAAGGGCCACAGCAAAGGACTCTCATACTAGAAAACGACTTTATATCGTGTTCCTGCCTTAAATAGAGATAGCAGTGGCTCTTAGGAAAGCAGTCTTCTGGCTACCAACGCTAAACAACAAGACCTTTTTACAGGAAACGGTAGTCATGCAAATTCTCTTATAAGTGGTATCGTCGATACATTTGCATTGCGCAATTCCTAAACAGAGGTGTAAGTACAACCTACAATACTAGAATTTTGAGTAAAACCTAATATCATGGCATGGGCACCAGATAATTATAGCGTGAGCACGGTCCAATCAGTTCTTCTTTTTTATATGCCAATGAGCTTTTCCTTTAAATTTAATTAACAGGAAGTTATTTTTGTAAATATGAGCTGCATATAGCTTAGCTAGACATTAATAACATTAATGTACTCACACAACAGTAGGCGAAGACGAACGGCTGGCAGCAGCGGATGCCACAGCTTGTTGTGTGTGTGACGACACACCTGAAGAACTGTAGCTATTGCTTTTCCTGAAAATAATAATGATTATTACAATAACCAGTTACAGAGACCACAGTGCACAACCTTTACAGATCTGAGATCAATATAATACTTAAATGACTAGCTAAACTCGGCCACGCTTCGCTATGACTCAGTCTGATATTCATTATTAGGGTAACTATATAAAAGTATTTTAAGAATATTTACCGCTAGATTTTGCACGCGGCTTCACTCGCGTAAATGTAGGTTAGGTTAGATTAGTAACAGTACGTTTTCTGGACAAAAGGTACCCTATGTCCTTTTCTGCTTCCCTGACGACGTGTATGCGAAATTGCATGAATGTCGAATAGTTAAGACGTGAAAGCGTAACAAACAAACAAACACAATCGCATTTATGAAATTAGTTAGGATTAGGATAACTTCGATATAAAAAGTAGATATATAAAACTTGCAGCATTGTATGCAATTTCAAGTAAATTCATCAACTACTTGTGGAGTTTTTCAGACGCAAACTTATGAAGGTTGAAGTTTTATATATAAACTAGCTGACCCGTACAACTTCGTCTGCTTCACATAAGAGAATTTTGCCCGCAACATTTTTCATTACTGCACCGCTCGTATTGGTCGTAGCGTGATGTTATATTGCCTATAGCCTTCCTCGATAAATGGGCTATCCAACACTAAAATAAAATTTAATTCGAACCAGTAGTTCCTGAGATTAGCGCGTTCAACCAAACAAACAAACTCTTCAGTTTAATAATATTAGTATAGATAGTATAAGTTAAATATATTGATAATGTCAATACTTACTTCTGTTTAGTTCTTTTGTTAGAAGAAGATGTGCTGTTGTGGCTGCTATGGGATGTTGTGTGATGGCCGTGTACATTGTTTGTTTGACTGTGGCTCGCGGCCATGCCATGACCTGTGAAACAAAGAATATTAGTAATAATTATTAGAAATAAGATTAGTATTTCGCGTTGTTACGAACACTTTGATTTAATCAAAAAACTAATTTTAGATTCGGATTCAGAGACCTTGAAAACCCCCGAAGCCGAAAATTACCGATGACCCCCGGTGACCTTGAAAATTACCCTTTCTGGAAAGATCTCGTCGACCTCTATGAGATTTGTTCGAAAACACCCCGCCTATCTCTAACCGTTAAGGAGATATTACAGGTCAAAGTTTGTATGCCGGCCATGTTATTTTATATGGAAGCCATGTTTTTTTTCGCCCCCCTAAAAGTTCCCAGGGTTTTAGGAAGATTTTATTCGAGAACGACTCCCGTAGATATCACAGTTTCCGAGATTCAATAGGGTACCACCACGAAGAGCTGACTTTCCGAAGGTCAGGCATTTTCCCGGGCCTTTTGAAGGATTCTCTATACGACGCTCTATTTACTTTTTTCCTATGACTGTATGACTTCTATTTCTCTAAGTGGTAATTTAATTTTATATAATATGAATGAATGAATGAATATGAATAAGATAGTTTTGGAAAAATATATTTTAATGTTTTATATTTTATGAATGTGGATGCTAAACTAAATCTGCCAGTAACTCAGAAAATAGGAGATTGTCTACATACCTACGTAAATATAATATAAATATTAAAACCGAGTATCTATTAAGAATAACTAAAAACGGACAGAGAGAAACTTCGATTTAAATTTAGTGACAATTTTGACTACTGTATCATCCTACTAATGACAATTTGAAATCTGGAAACCTAACCAGGCAGTAGCGAATAGCGATTTTCACGATTCCATTCGAATTATATTCGAATGCTTTACAACACCATACATATTTATATATGTATGTGCGCTGCATCCTTCTACATGCAAAGTAGGCACCGCATTGTGCACAATTATTATTGTGTGTATAATGAGGGCTATGATATTGCGCTTGAATTCATCGCTAAGGGTGCTTTTGGATAGTAAGGTATCTAACCTTCATACTCTATGTTCACTACAACAGTAACCACAGACACGGCCAATGAAGACTATCGCGTTTGAAATCACCGCTAGAGATGCTAGGGGATAGTAAGGTCTAGACGTCATACTCTATAGTCACTTCAACAGTAACCAAAGAAACCGAAAAGCCGTATTTGGCTTTTGACAGTGGCTATTATCACAGCTTGGACTGACAGGACCTTACTCGCTAGTAGCGCTGACTGGTGAGCACAAAACGATAGCCCTCATTACATACAAATATAGTTTTTGACAGTATCTGTGACAGAACTGACCTTACTTGCTAGTGGCGCCACCTGGTAAGCACAAATCGATAGCTCCTATTGTATTCGCATGATATTCGAGTACAATTATACTAAGTTCAAGTTCTTTATTTTGTTCAAGTTATTTTGTGTCCATAGGTTTTACAAGGTGTTAAGTTACAAAAATTTTGCAGCCATCTGTCCCGCCGAAAAGCATACAAAATATTAATTGCAACAAATACTATTACAATAACAAATCAATGATAATATTATAAAATTACACATTAAATATTAAAATACAATACAAATATAAAATTAAAAAAGAAAGAATATCCATACGCATCCCTAATAAAAACTTGGAACAATTTTTTGGAACTGTGGAACGGATACATAGGTATAGAGGTTATTGTACCATGATCATGATGTGTGTGGTGTGTCTGCAGGGCGTGGTGCGCGAGGTCTCCGCCCGCCACCGCTTCGTACGACGCCTTCAGAGACGCCGTGCGCCGGCCGTGCTGCATCTGTGACATCGACAACGCCGCGCGTCGGCAAATACACTCACACATATACTTACCTTCGAAGGAGAAGGCACGAGCTATGTTTTAGATACCAGGCATATGGCCTATCTAAGTGCTACCTATCGGGTTTATACACCGTGGTGCTAGTAAAAATACACTGATGTAACTGAACAAACTGATGCAATTTTTTTTCATAAGTGATGAAAGTAGAACAATTCTTACGATTATGATAACTTTTAATCAAAACATTTAATCGATCTGAAGAACCCATACCTATAACGGCAGCTAAAACAATTTCAAAATTTAACGATTTGGTATTAAAATTTACTATTTTTATAGGCAGTCCTAAAAGTACGTAGGTACTAGTTCTGTAAAAGAATATTTATTTATTTATTTATGTATTAGGAAGACCAACAGCTTTGAAATACATAGTAGTGAAAATAAATATGCAACAGAGAGCCAATGATAGGTCCCCACGACTAACTCTTAAATAACAATGCGTGGCCAGCAACTATTTTATCACTTAAACATCTAACATATAACAAATAAAGTAAAATTAATCAGCATTAAACCTTGTAAAAAAAACAAGACTGAGCATGCGCTTCACTGCATCTGGTTGAGTATTAAAAACATCAATGTCGAACTTTCTTGCTTGTTCGCTTAAAGTATCACCCGCTCGCCATAGAAACAACTACAGATAAAATACAATGTATTTTATCTGTAGTTTTATCTTTTGTAATGGACGCTACACTGCCATAAATAAAGAACAAATACGTTTTTAATGCCTTTTTTATCCCATTTTGGTGATTATTGCTCGGTCACAAGAAATTTACAAATATCAGATACAAAGAACTCCCAGACTTGCAATAACAATTTATGTATCACATAATTATTTGTTTCATGTTGGGATCAAAGCCACGATATTCGACGGACTGGCAGTGTCGAAGCGACCACATTATAATAATAATAATAGTTTATACAGTTTAAGTTGGTACAAATATGAATTACAATAGGTCTTAAAATATTTAAAAATAGGATACCTACAATACTTTGGACGCCTGTACTAGGTTACACCTGTATCACAGGCGATATATGCTATTATAGTTTAATAGAAAGAGCATTCTTAACAATATTTAACAAATATAGATTGTTCTATAATAAGTTACTATTATAATGAAAATAATAGGTATTACTTATTTATATAATTTTGCATTTAAATATTAGCTGACATATATAATGTTTGTGAAATAAACAAATATATGCCTAAAAATGGGATTCTATGCTAACAAGTATAAGTGATTAAAATATAAATAAAAGACGTTAAATTGATATTATGTATGTATATCCCGCTTGTTTCCGGGCTGGACAATCAGTTTCATCCGTTTGGTGTTTGCTAGGCTTTTTAAAACGAAAGCATGTAGCACATTTAAGGACATCTGCCTTCTTCATACATTCGGTCTTTGAATGTCCAGCTTCGGCACAATGTCCACACGTAGGGGTAATCTCTCTGCAAGATTTCGCTGCGTGACCATACTGATGGCATTTGTAACATCTTGTTACTAGAGTAAAATCTCTTACGGGGCAGGACGTCCAATATATAAAAAGTCTAGCTTGTGTGTCTAAGGCGGACAAACAGAGTTGAACTATCTGCTTAAATTTTTCTGCATCTTGTTTAGATTCAGTGCTGACAATAACTCCTCCATTTCTAGTTTTGCAAACCCCACGTACTTGCAGCTTCATTTCCTCTGGACGAATAATTTTCTGTACAAGAGGTTTTGTTTCATATCTCGTCTTTAATATGTCATGGGGATATATTGCCACACAGCTTAAATTATTTGGCCAAACGAAACTATTGGATCCCTTCCGCATAAGAAACTTTCAATAGTACAGCTATTCTGGATTGTTTGCTTGAGCTCCGAAATATTTTCTGTTAGATCGCACTTTTCTTTTAGGGCATCTACTGTACTGGAAACTTGAAGCGCTTTTTGTTTTAGCGATTGGTACAGGACTGCCATTTGCGAGGTGCTATGGTCAATTTTTCGACACAGGTTTGAAATTTTCATCTTCTGGTCCGAATTGAGTTTACTATCCACGGTAATGGAATAAACTTCATTCAATTGCTGCTCGATGGATGACATCCACTTTTGGATCTCAGATGTAGACGCGATATCTGATATGATGCTAGAGTTAGATGATGGCGAGGCCGCGGGGCGCACTAGCCCGCTCTTATTACACGGACTACTTTCCATTTTATAATATCATATCACTTCACATATAAGAGTTCATTGTTAACGATAATATGCACTAAGTAGGTAACTCAGCAATGTAATAACTAAAGGAGGTCACAATTTATAAATCGTAATTATTAAATATTATGTATGAGCACGTCTATCTTTGTCAGTGCTTAGAACATTAACTTCTGTGTATGCAACCAAAGATTAATACATAATAAGTATGTTGACTTCAATAAATAATATAATATTACCTGCTGTGTCGCCGCTATAGCCTGGCTTGCCGCTGCAGCGATAGCACTGCCAGCATGACCCAAAGAATAGGAATCTCGTCCTAAGGCCGCCTGAAATGAAATATAAACTATTATAATATGTTTTTTTAATAATATAACATGGGGTCTGCAACAGTATATAAAGTTGGGGTGATAATGTCTCACGGTTAAGACTCAGGTAACCATTTTATTCTATTGTGTACTTAGCGATCCACCCATAGAATCGGGTGGTCATAAGTCTTTTGTAACAACAAAAACCCAGGCAGGTACTATATAGATAAAGGTACATCCCAAAAATGTTATGTTACTGATGAACTTATTTTACGCATCGAAATTAAATCTATGCTAGTAGGTATTATAAATCTAAAGAGTTTGTTTGGTTGAACGCGTTCAACACGCGCTAATCTCAGGAACTACTGGTTCGAATTAAAAAATATTTTGGTGTTGGATAGCCCATTTATCGAGGAACGTATAGGCTATAAAACACAACGCTACGACCAACAGGCGCGGAGCATCAATGAAGAATGTTGCTAAAACAGGGAAAATTCTCTTATGCGAAGCAGACGAAGTTGCGCGGGTCAGCTGGTTACTTTATACAAAGGGGAAAGTGTAGAACATAGTAGTAAAGGTTCAGTAATAGTGTAATATTTTCATAATTATCTAATAAAAGCGTTAATAAACAACGCGATAAACTCCGTAGTAGTAGTTTAATTTCAATCATAATCGTGTAAACGTAAGACAATAATATTGTCTTACGTTTACACGAATGTTAAACAATGTAATTAAACTGCTTTATATAGATTTTGTTCTAGTTTATTTTTATCATCTAAAGTAGATACATAGTTTAATTTACATATTTGAATTATATTTACCTGTATGGCAGAATCAGTTCGGGAAAGGTTGCCAGACGCGTGGCCACGTGACTCGCGGTTGCCCCAGCTGTCACGGCGCTTCTCGGCACGAATGCGGTACCTACAGTACGACAATGAAAATATTAACAATCACTTTATTTTTCAACACAATACTTAGTCTATACTTTAGATTTTTAAAAGAAAACTCTCGCAATATAAACGTATCCTGTATCACGGCGTCCTTTACAAATATTTATATAACGGACAAAAAGAACACTCAGACTCGGAACTTACTACTATTTGTGGATCACTAAAATTTTTTACCCGTGTGGGGATTGAACCTGCAACACAAATCCCAATAACTTATTTTCTGGCTATTCTGGGATTCACGACCACTGCATTACTATGGCAGAGGTATACTAGATATACATGTGATTGTTGTAGAGACATATTTATCATATTACTTATAAGTATGGACTCTATGGCTATAGCCTATAGCCCACTTAAAATGTGGCATAACATCGGAGAATTCTGTACTCCATAGACTGCAAAGCAGAAATGTTATAAGAGTAAATGATAGTTTCTTTCATAAATAGAATACAGAGTTGTTATTAATAAGTTAATTATTTAACCTGACTTAAATTGTTCAGATTTGGTAATAAAAATCTAAAGTATAAATGTTTACAGAATCTAAATATTTTGGATTGTATTGATTATTAATTTTTACCATTAGACTTCAATATCACTACAATTAAAGATTTGAAATACTATCAAGGCATAGACTCATACAAAAAAATTGACCAGAGACCAATATTAATCTGTCAAATCTTGGAATGTCAGACATAATTGAAAACCCAATGAGTCCAGTGATAATTTGAGATAAATAGAATAATACTATTACCTATTCTCCTTATAATGATTGTTGTTAGATGTACTGGTGTGATTGGTGTTAACATCTAGTTCCAGTGACCGCTTCTCCAGTAATTCTGTAATTCCCTTGTTATCTGCCTCCAGTTCACATTTAAATTTATGCAACTCTGTGTCTGTAAAAATGAATGAAATAAATCACTAAGTAGAATAAGCACAATATTTAGAATTATTACAGTCATTATTTTTTATACTAACCCAGTCGCCGCAAATATCTATCAACTAAGTCATACATCTGGTTAGCCAAAGCCATCTTTTCATCTGCTTCTTCAATAGTCTTATTATATCCCCGTTTGATGTCAGCAAATTCAGTATTCGCTTGATCCGTGTTTAGCTCACCACGTCGACAGCCTCCAAACAGAGTACGTACTCTTTTCTCTAAGGTATCCATGTTATCTGAAGAAATTGTATGCTATAGAAACACTATTAAAATATGGGTTCTATGTAAACTAAGTATTTAAAATATTTACTTTGGACTGATAAATCCATTTCACGCATTTCAGTGAACCTGTCCCTCAACTCCTGCGGGAGATGCTCTATCACTAAAATAAAAACAAAATTGATTAAGCATAATAATATTATTCATAATGTCATAATAATTAATAAATTTGAATTTTCGCGCCACTGCAATAAATATCGACGCACGCCACAAGGCTGCCAACATTTAGAGCTAAGCGTTACGTCATCATAGAAGAACAAAGAACAACTTACTTTCCAAATAATCTTCGAGATACAGCATCTTGGTGAGTTGTATTTAAGTTAAATATATATTAATGCTTAAAATCAATCAGCTAAACTAGTAATTATAGCACGAAATACACAATCTGCGCTTTAAGCTAAGCAATATTGACGTGTACACTATGCAACGTCACGTCAAACAAACAATTTTTTAATGCTAGTGATGCGTATATCACGCGAGTGTATAATATCGATATAATCAATACTGGGCACACGAAGAGATAGTTCATTTTATCAAAATACATTAAATATTCTGGGTATTATAATTAAATAATATAGTTAATACATAAATATTTAAATATGAATAATACGCATTGTTCATAAACAAGTATGTCACACGAGGTATTAGCATTACCTAAGAAATAGATGCTCCAGCACGCAATATATCAATACGGCAGGTTGCCTCCATTATTCAGAACATAACCCATGTAAAAAATTGTTAGTCATGTAAGTTGCCGCACTGTATATTTATAAAGAAGTGCGTTAAATAATAATAATTATGGTGCATTGAATAATCTGTTTACATTTGGTCGATACATAATAACATATATGACTGCATACCAATGTTTAGAAATATTGATATAAATATACTTCTAACAGTCTAACTGTCCAGTGACTTGAGAGTTGTCGATGCTTAGTTGGCCTTTTAATACGGTACGTCACTACGCCTTCAGCAGGGCTACCAACCATAATTATAATAACCCGTCCAGAAACATTTTATAGTGCGTTCGGAAATGTGTATATTTTTCAACTATATAATGCATTATTTAATTAAATATAATATGTAAATTGTTTTTAACAAAGCACACATGCATAGAAATACTAACAAACATAATAATTATTTACGTCAAATAAGTGAAATAGTTATTGAGCCGAGCCTGTAATATAACTATAAGTAACTAGATAACGTCAAACTACGAGATAACTATTTTAGGGCTGAACTATGATAGTATGTCACTATTTACCAGTAATATAACTAAACTACCTAATTCGGTTAATGGTTTTAAGTCGGGCAATTTTATCCAATATTTCTATTCGTTAGAAGTGTGTAGTTCAAAAATGTATTTACAATTTTGGTTAGACCTATACCTAGTAATATTTTCTATATAATAAAAAGTAAAATAATTCTTGAATATCAAGTAACATAAATAACTATGCCACAACTTTGATACTTCGGTGTAATAATAAATACACGCTAGCATCACCTTTATGAGAAGGCGTAGGTCTATAATTTATCACCCTTTTTAGACATTGGTGGTGTTACATGAATACAGAATTCACATCGTGTTGTAAGGAAGAGGAAAGAGTTAATTGGCACTTACCGGCAACCTTCGGTGATACGCCTGTGAATTTATATTTGTGTTATAATTTTAGTACAGGTAGGTATAACTACTTGAGTATAGGTTTAATTTTGTTTTGGCCGCCCTTTTTTAGCTTTCATGTCTTTGTATCGGCAACCCTAGAAAAACTATTAACGAATGTAAGATAGGATTATGGTAGGTACTAATCTTGTACAGGTGGCATTGATTGATATCAACCATGTGTGTTGACTACGCCATGTAAAAGAACGGACAAGCCTTTTACATTTTTATTGCTTCCTTTCTGAAATTCTTGAACTCATACCAAAACAATTTCTAGAGAACGACAAGGTTCTTCATTGCCTTATTTTAAAGGGAATTTTGACAACAAATCTAATTACCTAATATCTCGGCAACTAAGCAATTCTGGCGTGGGCATGGTCCCAGTAAAGCCTACGTTATAACTTCAAATTAAAATGTATCTGGAAATCAAATGCAACAATGAAATAGGCGATATTTATTACTTGCCACTTATGAATAGTCATAAGTAGGTATAGATATAGATATAAAATAGACTAATTAACGTCACAGATAAGAACCTAATTTATGGGTGGTATTTATTTCCATTTTATTGCTGTTAATACTAGTGCTATCAGTAGTATATAATGTTCTCCAATTTGGTAATATAGGACCCTAACAACAAGGGCGTATCCGCCGTTGTGGGCACGATGGGCATGCCCACAATCCTAATAGACTTGTAACGTCACACTTTCCCGGTCTATTGAGATTAATAGGCTGATGATAATAAACGCTATACGACGCCTGAGACAGCGTCAAGATACCTATTTACCCAGTCTAGTGTCCCTATAATAGCTTACTGGCTATTAGAAAAGAAGAAAAAAAATTATTGATTGTAATTGGTTTGGAATTTAATCGAAACTGTTTACTATTTAATTGGACGAAATCGGGTCTGACTTCCTCCAATGATTATTTTCATTCCTAAGGCCGAAGTCCTGAAGCGCGGAAAACAGGAAATAATCAAATTCAAAAGTCGTTCATGCGTCATGAATGTCATGATTGTTCATGAGCGAGTTCATACTCCGACTCGCACTTGGCCGATTTTCGGGTGGCTGTGACCACAACCTTTTTTGAGGGCTGGATCTGCGCCTGCCTAACAAGCCACTAATCTAAGAGTTTCCAGGCAGCCAATGTCTTCAAATATGCGTAATAGAATATAATTATTGTAACTGTGGTATGGTAGCTTTTATAATTTACCTACTAATATTTTGCCTTAAAGTTCGTAGAAATTAGTAAATACATAATATTGCTGTATGATACGATAATTAGCCGTGTCAACTCCACCATTTAGGTACGAATAGGTGGCATGAATCGTGCCGTCTTTGTCATTACTCTAATTATATAAGTAAACGCTGGCTACCCTACCCAACATAAAAACAGACCAAGCGGTCGCCTTGCCATGGCCGTTGCGCCGAGTTTTGTGGGTTCGGAACCCAAACAGGAAAATTATTTGTGTCTTTTTCCTCTTTTCGTGTGGTTAGTGGCCAACCTGTTGTCAAGAGTTGTTCAAGCCGCCCGTAGGCCTCTGACATGGCTTAACGACTGCTGTCAATTTGACAACAACCGGGACCGACTTTTTACGTGCCCTTCGAAGCACGGAGACGCTCAGATGAAATACCCACTAAGCGGTCACCCATCTATAGACTGACCGCACCCAACGTTGCTAAACCTCGCTAATCGTTTACCGATCAGTGAGTGCAACTGACTATGAGCGCCATATTTGTGTGATACATAAATAATTATTCTGAGTCTGCGTGAACTTTGTTTCCGTTAATTGTATGTTCTATAAAGTCCCTTGCGGCAAGGGGTTCGATCCTTAATGCGGGTATTGTCTTTTAAATTAGAATTAGTATTTGTCAAGCATCGGTCGAATATCTCGATTAGTCTGTTTAGAAGGCTAGTCTCTATGCTACAAATTTGTTACAATGAGCCAGATGATCTTGCCCAACTAGAAACGGTTGACGCCTTAGGTTGATGCTTATTTATTACATTTAGGTTGCTTGAGGCTATTTTAGTTAACCACAATACTAATGCGATTTAAGTATATCCCCAAAGGGGTAAGCAGAGGAGTATTAATCCACATTTTGTCAGCTATAGTTTAAAGTCCCGTGTGGTAGGATAGAGCCTTTTGCTATCTCTCGGGCACAATACTAAATGCTGCTTCAGAGAGTTTATTTGATAGAAGATCCCATCACTGCCCGACTCGAGAATCGAACTCGATCGAGGTTTAATAAAATAGGATACTTTTTTTTAAAAGCGACGATTTAATGGTTCTTTTCTTGGTCGCCTTAAAAAAATACCTTATTTAGAAGAACCTTTTTTTCGTCAATCTATTGATAAGTATTAATTCATACTTACCCTGTCAGTCATTATTTTATCATTATGTTATCAAGGCCGTTATCTCGTCCAATAATCAAAACTATGCTAATTATATACACTCTTATTACTAAAAATTTATAATACCTATTTACAAACTAAACTTAGATATAATATATTTATCAATAAGTGATGGCATTCGTAACTGACGATAAAATTATTTGTAATTCTGCGGTGCGCTCTGCAAACTAGCGATACGTCCTGTCCCCATTACATCCCGTTTGGGAGTGCAAAACGCGAGAGAGCGCGGCCGAATGTAAGAAATCACATATTTTCGGTATTATATTTTTGTATATCATATAATGCATATTGTGATGCCCGACAAACATCCGTTTTTACAATATGACCTTTCTTTTGGTATATTTTTGAAAATTCAATTCCCAATATAACTCAAATAAAACACGAAAAATGCTTAAATCAGACCTATCTTCACGATTTTTTCGATCGTATAAAATGTCAGTAATCGCGTTTCGAATGCCCGACAAATCAAGATCTAATGCTGCAAAATAACATAAGTATATTTTTTTCAGAATTTAAATCTATGTTATTTACAAATAAAACGCGTTTAAGCACGCTAGATAACACTGTACTTTGGGAAATCCTCGTATTTATAAGTGTATTTGTTTCAGGTAATAAAACAACAATGATTCGAAGACCGTTAACTGAGATTACTTTGAAACTAGACGACTTACAAGAATATGAAGCGTTTCGCCGAGACCAAGGCAACAATTCGTCAACTGCTAACGAAATGCAAGAAGATACTCCAAAATCATTGGGCGTCGGAACCAAGACTACAGAAGAGATACATAACAGGATCGGTTATGCTCCGAAGAAGAAACCAAGTGGCCCAAGCACCGTGTAAAATGAAAAACAAAATAATAATGAGATAGAGACTTTAATTGCATTTAAATACATCTTGCGTAAACAATTCTGCACTTATGCTATAAAGCTTTTGAATACATTAATAAATTGATTCACATGGCATCATAAAAAATATAAATCTCATTTATTTAGTAGCTACATTTAAGGCAAAATTGTGTGCTTATAAAACACATATAAATTAAGTTGTAATTATCTTTTATATTATCATATTTAAACATTAAAATGTAGACTCAAATCGCGTATAAGTTTATTGATCTAATCCATCCGTTTTCCTTTGGAAAGACTCGCTTCGGCGAATGAAGCTCTCTTAGCCTCAATACGCTTCTGTCGCCGCCACAAAACACAGCCAAGCCTGTGAATTATATATAAACATCTATAAGGTAAAAGTATACTACTGTATACTTTGTTAAAGAAATACAAGTAAGTAAGTAGTTATTATAAATCATTAGTTCGATTCAGTTCGCACAACCATCGTGTAAGTATAGGCTCGCCTACGTCGCACACAAGCCGTTCTAAGAGTAGGTACCTACCATACTGTGATGTTCCTACCGTGAAATTTATAATGAAAATGCATCTTACAAAACCGTTGCGTTGACGTGCTCAGATAGGCTTTGCGGAAATCAAAGGCTTAAAGCGGGAAAGTATTACCTATGTTACATGTCCTATCATTATAGTCCCGTTTTGTCTTGGGTGGGCCTAAGTTTTCGATATTAGACAAAGAAAAGGAGAAGGAAAATAATTATGGATAAATTATATATCGATAACGATAGTAATAAAAATACTTTGGGAATATCGAAATCCTCTGTCGGTCGACAGGAGAGTTATTGCAGTGATACGCACAATTATATTCAAAGGATATACAAATATTTGTGCACAATTTGGTAACTACTTCTCATGGTCAAGGCAGTAGCATACGCATTTATGTATAGTTTTGTGTACATTAAAAATATTTTGTATGCAAAACTGCACATTGGTAAGGTACTTTATACCAGATGTATGATAGTGTATAGCCTATCTTATATTAAGGCCAACCCGGGCGAAGTTTGGGCAGACCGCTAGTAGGTATTCTATAAAGTATCAATATTACCTTAAAGTTAGGAAATATAATATTTCAACGACGCTAAGAATGGAGAAGCCCATGAAAAGTCCAAGCAGGCCACCGCAGTTGGCTAGGAAGTCGGTTTGACCGTACAGCTCCGATCGACGAGATGTGATGAACTGGGCTTCTTTGAAGAACACCATCACGCGAGAGTAAGACAAACTGAAAAATATCAATCAGTTTAAAATTTGTGAAAACAAAGTTTACAGCAATGGCGACTAATATAATGTCACGAATGCTATCTAAGTACAACGAATCCCATAAGATTTACATTTATAATAATAATTATAAGAAGTGCATCTTAATCAGCAACAGTTTTACACAGTATCTAATTGTTATATAGCTACCTACTGAGATATCTATTGGTCTGTATTTGCCTAATATGTGTAGGCTGCTCTATGATCGCCACCGCTAGATAAAAATTATTCATAAAGGCATGGGCAGCGCAAGGAATTAATAAAAAGATTGTCTGTTCCAACCACCTTTAGTTGTTAGGTTCCAGGGCCTTGCATGCGCGCAAACGAGACAAAGCTATACACTCTGCAACGCGTTGTCTCACTCACGTGCATACAATGACAATGTTTTAAGAGATGGTGGTAAGGCCTATGCTTCTTTATGTCCGTTGATGTACGATTTGCGGTCTTAAGATTTTTGTTTGTCTTTAATAAAAGACATATTTATTATTTTTTTTAAATAACTTGAATGTTTGTTCTCTGCAGGCGTCTTGCACAAGGTATTGACCGGAAGGTTTATTTTTGGGAGTTCGTTAACTTCAAATCAGTCGTGTGTGGAAGACAAAATTGCGAAATGAGTAAGTATGAAATAAAACATAAAAGACGTTCTATGTTACACAAAAAACAGCATCAAATTAAATCGTGGAACTGATTTAGCTGTTCTTTGCGGACTAATAACAACCTTTGGTTTTTATAGATGTTACCTAATATAGACGTCTATATCTATTATTAGAACTCTAATGTGTGCAATATCATTTTAGATAGGTTTTACTACCTATATACTTTATTTTTAAGTTGGTTGAGCGCTTTTCTGGATACATTATATTACTATTTTTTTTTAATTCATACCAGAACTATCTCGTCTCTGGAGTTATAAATTTCAAATCACAAACTCTATATTGGTACATACAGACTCAGTAGCAACTTTGTGAATCACACAGTTTTTGTCCGTTAACACTTGAGCCTAAATAATCCATGCAGTCAATATTACTGAAGGTATCGTCGTAGGTGTAGCAGAGCAGCTGACCCTGATTAACAAGAACGACAGTGGGTAGTACAAAAGTATTGTTACGTGCTAGGTTCGAGGGATAAGGATTCAAACAATATTACCGACTAAAACAGGTTTTATTCTAACACAAAATTAAATTTAGAACACCACACACGCTAACTTAAACATTTTCCCATTCGAACTGCTTTAAGGTTTAAACTCTGTGATATTTTCGCTTCCGTTCGCTCGGATGAATACTTGACCGCTTACGATTCTAAACTGCTTGGCGGTGCGCTGCCTTGCCTTTTAAACGTGAGTATCGCGTTTCTGGAATTTTCTAAAAGCACTATACCCGATATGTTCCTTAAAATAGATCGATAAAGATCTAGCGCTCTCTCTACTCTTGGCGTACAGACAAGCTACCTAGTTAGTAAGACGTCAATAGATGGCGTTGTAATAAATTATTAGAAGGAACTGCCCAGTCATCTCCACAGTGCTGGGAGATGGCACTGGCTGTAACAGTATTATAATTAAATCTTACAAAATGGCTATAACTATAAAGCCTACAAATTAGGCTAACAATAACAATTATTCTTTTATGTTTTTGATGTAGGTAGGATCGCTACAAAAACGATTTTAGTACCTACCTATAAAATAAGTAGTCTTAATCCATTCTTATTAGCAGTATATCAAAAAATAGATTTAATAAATGGTCTATAACTTATTAATATTATGTGATTTTTTTACTGTACTGTCGTATATTGTTTAACAGCTAATATTAGTACAGATACAACAGAACAAGAGTTCAATTGGTTAAAGTAACATAAGTTATATGAATTGATCACTCATCAAAATGTAGGTATTCCTAAAACCTGATCCAGATGCCATCATTGATAAAAAATAATACCTTCCTCTATAATAGGTATATTAACTATCGGATCCTTGGAATACTTTCTAAATAGCTTTTTTAAATATGGATCTTTACTCTAAAATATACATAAACGCATTGAATCATTCAGGTTATGCACCGTTAAGCATAACTTAGCACATCCAGACATAAATTAGCATAATATCTACTATTTGGCATAGATTTTCCATACACTCCTAAGAAAGTATTATAATAGCTTCTGCCCGCGACTTCGTCCGCGTGGAATAGTTACTTTGGGCTAACGCTAACTTTATCCCGCGACTTCGTTTCCGTAAGGTGAAAATATTTTTAAATAATACGTACGTTAAGCAGCTATTTTAGGTACCTACATCACGCTTTTATGATATTTTTGCGATGTTATTTTAAAACTGCGATATCTCCTAAGATATTCATTAAAATCGAATGATGTAAGGGCAATTTTGTTTTAAATTAAATACTTGCGATGAATAACGTATTTATTTGGATAAGGATTAATATCATGTTAAAAACACCTTCGCAAATAATGCATTATTTTAGAACAAATTTGGTTAGCATAAAAAAGGTTATAGTGAGCCAACCTTAAAAGATAAACATATGATGTCGCTGACTTTAGAACTTTTAGAACTTTTAAAGGGGAACAATTCTGTCATACATGATTTTTGCGAAACTAACTGTTTACGCAGCGCACGCAGCGGAAGCTCTCAAAAGGAAAAAAAGCCCTCCGATTTTAAAACATTCTTCATTGGTGCTCCGCTCCTATTGATCTTAGCGTGATGATATATAGCCTATAGCCTTCTTCGATAAATGGGCTATCTAACACTGAAAGAATTTTTCAAATCGGACCAGTAGTTCCTGAGATTAGCGCGTTCAAGCAAACAAACAAACAAACTCTTCAGCTTTATAATATTAGTATAGATTAGTATAGACTTAGTATTATTAAGTACATCATAATTAACTTACTCTCGTAAATCCTCAGTTAAATTAGTCAATCTATAAGCTCTGAATATCGCTGCCCAATCATAGTCGGCCTGTGATGTCTCTGCTTCATATTCAATTGAAGTACAGGCTGGAAGACACTGGCATTGGGAGGACACTTTGAAGGCCTCTCCTAGAGATTCAGTGTCGTTGTTCTCTGACGGACTCATACTGTGAAGACGGGATTTGATGTCGATGGTCACCAGTTCCACTGTCAAATTTAATTATTTACAATTTACGTCTGTAGTCTAAGGATTTCGATAACGACCTGTCTGGTCGTAATACAGGTAGTTCAGGTCAGAGGCCTCACTTGTCATTGCATACGCGAGCGTAAGACAGCACGCCACAGAGTGTATGTATGTATATGTTTCGTTTACGCGCATGCAATAATAATGCTTTAAGAGAGGGCGGTAAGGCCCCAGGTCTGGCCCAGTTTCTTAAGCCATTGTCCCGTACATTATTTTAATGCCCTGTAATGTGTGTAAATATTACCAATTTATTGGTGGCGACCCTGCCATCAATAATTGGTAATATTTACACACATTACATTAGTTATAGTAGGTACATTAATTGTAACTGCTAACGCACTCGGAGCCAGCGCTAAGTGCGTACCTACTTAATGGTTTATCTAATGGTCCCTTGAAAACTTCAAAAAATACCAAATTTATATTAGATACGAGAGAAAGGCATAGAATGAACACCAAATCTTAATTATATTCTTATTAATTTCTGATAGTAAGGACACAAGTAACTTAACGCGAAGGGAATGGCGTAGGTCTTTACGAACTTAATCAGACCGTGTCTTGATAAATTATTTATCAAAACGAGAACTTCGACTCTTTATGAATGTTTTAGGAATCACGATTTAGTTATCATTCAGCTCGTTAAGAATTCTAATATCTATATATTAATACGTGAAGCAAAAACTTTGTACCCCTTTTTACGAAAATTGCGCGGACGGAGGAGTATGAAATTTGGCACAGTTAAAGTTTATATGGAGAAGGAGGGGCGGATCCTAATATTTATATAAAATATGCATTAGAAATACATTAAATTAATGAAAAAACACTACACGTAGTCGAAGCGCGTAACTATGGTTACATAATTATATCAATATATAATGACATAATTATCAGCAATATCTTACAGGCAAACTTTGGTCGAATTTCGAGCACTAGACGACCGCTAGTACTTATAGATTTAAATCACTTAAAAGGGCAGTACTTACTTACAATTTATGTTGTAAATGAATAATATTCTTGGTGACCGCAATGAACTTAAACACTTGTGTTGAATTTAAATCTAACGGAAGGAGCGCAATAAATAAAAGTATATTAAATGTGTTGGTATCGAACCCATGGTGTCTCGATCGCAAGGCATCTCTTAACGATTTAGCCTGTCGTTACTTCAAATACCCTTTTAAATTAATTGTTTATTTTTAATGCCATCCTACGCGACTAGTAGAGAAGTGATAAACAAAATTTTAACAAAAAAGAAAACCGTCTTCAAATTCTAAAACCTAAAATGCACTAAAAAGTTAATAAATAATTGCATATTCTTGTGAATAATTAAATTATTGTTATTAATGGAGTCGGTGTCAGCCAAGGTAGGTTTGTAACTAATTAAACATGAGATGTCTTACTATAATCATAGGTAACATAACATTGGCATGCACAATTACACACATAGACGCAGCACGCGGCGCGGGCGACTGACACCGACTCCAAAAATAACAATAATTTAATTATTCACAAGAATATGCAATTATTCATTAACTTTTTAGTGCATTTTAAGTTTTAGAAATTGAAGTCGGTTTTCTGTTTTGTTAAAATTTTGTTTATTTCTCGGTTTTTAGTGAACTTGCCAAATACGAGAACATCATCAATGTAGCCAAATACGCATTATTAACGATAACTCGAAAACGAATGGTCAAATCTTGATCAAAATTAAATGGGACCACACGGGAAGCACCAGCTTTCAAATAAAAAAAGAATCACCAAAATCGGTTTACCCAGACGAAAGAAATGAGGTAACAAACACAAAAAAAAAAAACAGTCGAATTGAATACCTCCTCCTTTTTTTGAAGTCGGTTAAAAATAGCATAATGCACATAAGAGACGAGGGTTACTTATTACAAAAACCTATTCTGATGAGTAAAAGTCAATTCCTTCTGACGTATCACGTAACATAAGCGTTAAATCAACATAATTACATCATAATAATGTACAGACCACTACTAAATTGACAGTTCGGTTCTTAATTTAATGATGGCCGACTTACTTTGAGCTTTTTTTATGCATTCTCGACTGCCAGCATTGCACACCTCCATGTTTGGTCCATCTGGAACATATCGTGCATTCACAAATAAAATTACAAAACTACGCGACAGACTCATTCGAAACTTGCTAATAACCTTTACTCAATGGAGAATTAATTGACGATATAGTCATCATTATAGTATTTAGTTAGTCTATGCTTACGATAGACGATAATTATATTAATTTGTGGAAATGCTGTTAATTAAGTATGATATGAACCGATTTATAATGAAAAAGTAATTTAATTGGTTTAATTAGTAAGAATATGTCTACTGTAAATAACAATTAATAAAAATACCGTTATGGTTGTGGGTGGAGAGCGGTATGTTACATTTTTTTTATGGTCAAGCACAAATTATGTTTCTAACAAGTTTGTGTATGCAAATTAGACCCAAGCAAATGAGGACCGAGGGCGAAATATAATAGGGTTGTATAAAATTGACTTTATAACTAGCTATCAAAGTTTTATTTTATGTGGGTTGCTCACATGGAGTAAAGTCGTTATTGGACCAAGGTTCTTCAGAATGTAACCTTTTAGAAGACATTAGAAAATTAAATATAAAATATCGTTTATTAGTTACGCAATGGAATTAGATAAGGTAGTCGAGGAGGAAACCTATACACCTATTTTGAGATGATGAAAGCTTTAAGGGATGAATATAATTGTATTTTTATGTTACTTATCTGATTGTTATACTAGTTACATGAAGTTCCCGATACAATGTAACAGTTTTACAAAAAAGGATAATGTGAATAATGTCACATATTGGCATTTCAAATTATTTAAAATACAATGTAAATAGATACTTTTGTATGTTTTATAGATTAAATGATAAAATGCAAGGTTGCTAAACGTTTTACCTAATTATGAATTAATTATGTCAAAGACAACATTAAACTTAGATTTGCAATCAGTAAGAGGAACAGAGTAACAATTAGAGATCAGTAAGTAGATACATGGGAAAGGCTTGAACTATATTAACTGTTATGATTTAGGTGAAGGAAGGAACTGAGAAAAATTAAAAGAAAACATAGATCCACGTCCGCTCCGATTTTTATAATTACGTACTTACATGGCATTCCAAAATGTACGCAGCCACATCGAGTGTAAGTAAAATTGGATAAGCATTCCATCTCACAGTTAGCCTGAGTGTACACTTTGAAGTATTGGAGATAGCGTTCGCTTGGAAAATAGCATTGTCGTCTGTGAACAAGAGTAAAAACATCAGTTTTTGCTTGTTCATACTAAATAAGCATTAGGCTGTTTTGAAACTCGTGACAAAAGCGATATTAGTTTATTATTTTTATGTTTCATTAGCATTCATATCTAAAAAAATTAACAATTAAAGTGTCATCAATGTCTCTAAACAAAATATTGTCATAAGATTCACAGTTGAGATTGAGAAAAGCAAATTCAATTAATTATTCACATTATAAAATGCTTATTCTATCGAAATTCATAAATAAAGTAACGAAAATGTTGTGCTTAATTCTTTATTTGTGAATGCAATAATTATGTGCATTTATTTTCTGGTTCTGATGACACACACAAAAGTTGTGTAGGTAGGTACTGTGCCGAGCTATACCATATCTTTGTTGCCGAGACTGTGTCTAAAAACATGTCAGTCATATAATAATTAAATGACTTCGAATGAGGAATAGGTTCTATATATTATCTTAGAGTAGTAGAGCCTCGCCGATTTCAACATGAATGGGCCCGGCTCGACCGGGGAAGGACTTGCCCTCTCACAGAATATCGACGTGAAATAGCAGTATTCCTACTGTTGTTTGCTGTCTATTATGATTGTTTAACTTAGTTGTATAAAATATATATATATATATATATATATATATAGGTACTTATACGACATAATTTTTTTTAATTTGACGTTTTCTTGGAAATGTTGTAACTAACTTGGATGTTTTTGTCGTTCTGTATTTGAAACTTTGAATTCTCAACCATAAATATTATAATAATCGTAACATTTGGGATATTTTTCACGTCGTTGTTTTTTTAAATAAGTATTACTTATCTGACAAGAATAAACCGTATAAGTACCAATATGCTTTTAATGATTACATATTCAATAAACAGTTATTGATATACTCACCTGGTCGGTTCGTAAGGTCGAAGGCCTCCGGAAGTGGTCATCATTTTAGGTTTCACCGCAACTACTACCTCTTGCGATAGTGGCGATCGGAAGTACTGTTGTGAAAGCCTAGGTAGCTCTGCCGGATTGTGCAACAGTATCTATAAACATCACAGGAAATGTACTAAATGTTGAAATCTACCGATATGCAATGTAATCAACGTAATTGGAATTAAATAACTGCTATAACTACCTTAAATCCTTGTACCGGACCTCGGCAAAGATAATCTAAGTCGATTTCCTTGGCTTTCAATAGAAATGTTAGTCCTGATTTTACACCGTATCCCTGTAATAATACTATGTTACAACAATACTTATTATGTTTAGGAAGATAAATCGTCTTCACTTTTTAAAGAATATGTAAAGAATGGCCTTTGAATTTCAAATCGAATTTTGGTTTTCTGACATCAGTATTAATCTTTTACGGATCATTGTAGGTTGTTGGTGAACATAATTAAAAATACTATTTTTGTATCTACTTACAGATCCTCTATGTGGATAAGTTTCTATAGGCGTTCCCTGTGCATAGCCCTCTTCTAAAGACCATGACTCTGCTACATTTTCATGTTCCAAATACGGGTAGTCCGAGTGTAAGCTAATAAAAATTCCACGAAATAAAATATTACGCACTTACTTTACGTTATGTTATTTAGCTAATTGCACTTAAAATTAAGTTATAAACAAAAACGTACTTGTTGACTCGGAACATTTCTTCAGCACCCAGTGTGTTAAATGTATAGCAGAGTCCCTCTTCGGTTAATATGGCTGAAAATAAATCTGAGCAATTTTCACTGGGGATATCTTTCCATTTGCATCCAAAGAAAACTTCAGTTAGATTGGGTGAAACCTTTAAAAAAATATACTTTATATGAAAGCACTTCAATACTTACATGACCTGACTGTACCGTATTTTTTATTTACTTACCGATTTTATATTTTCCACTGTTTCCAGACCGGAAGAAAATGTTCGTCCATTAGTTGGAGACAGGTGGTCATCACAGACCATGGAAATGTCTTCAAATAGATATTGTCTAAAAGAAGCAATTTTGTTATGTTAATGACGAAAAAAAATATTTTATTAAATATTTATAGTACAAACTAGCTTTACTCAGATTCTGTTAGATTATCTTTTTCATCCTTGTACAAGTGGTAATATTCGGTAAAATTGAATTTTCTCTGCATAGCCTTTGTTTCAAAGCACACTGTGACAGCTGGGTACGGTATCTGCCAAACTGGAGTAGGATTCTCAGCAAAACTCACGATGACTGGACTCTCATTCCACTTAATCCACACTTTTCTGATCAGGCCAGCACAGAGAACCACACAGCATGTAAACATAAACAGCCAGAACACCCTGCAGACATACATATGTAGTTATTATTCATTATAATAATACAATATAATTACAAAAGTACATAACATGGACATATTTTATAAATTAAACTTACCTTTCGACATATGTTCGTTCCTTCTCACCAATATATTTCAGTCCATGAAGATTAGAGTTCGCCGTAAAGTCTACCAAGTAATCTTTTATAATACTGCGCTTGCCTCTTTTCTTCTTCGGGATTTCATAATTGGTGTCTTTTTCTTTATCCACGTCATCGGTGACCACGCGGCTGTCCGACCTGTGAAAACATTTGTGTTATTTATTTGGTCTTTAAATATTGGCTGATTAATGGTATGCAGGTCTACCTCGAGTGTCTCCACATGATGCCCAGGTATGACTACTGTAACTGCGTTCAAAAACATTACTTGTTAATTTGGGCTTGGTATGACAAACACGTCATAATCGTTAGTCTTATCCCAAGAGGGATATGTTTGCCAATTACGAAATTAAATTCGTAGAGTGCTGACTAATCTGTTACATTTATTACGTTATTTGCCTGTGAATGTTTATTTATTTCAAGTAGGCACGCAAGTATAGTGCTAATTTATTACAATTTTGTATCTAGTCTTAGCAATTGACAATTAAGTATCAATTCAAATTTAATATCTTGTCATTATAAAAGTCTAGTGTAGCTTAAGCTTTTATTAATATTTAACATGCGATGGTGTAGGATGATTAAGTTGTTTAGATACTAAGGGCATATATTGGTTAAATTCTTTAAAAAAAAGCCTCATACCTACAGTAAAGACTGTGTTCGTTTTAAATTTAATGAAACTTGATCGTCTCGATAACAAGACATATATTATCACATAGAAAGTAACCATTAATAACCTCGTACTTTATTGATATTATGGATACCTACTTGTAGAAACAACTGGTTCCACGTGAAAACCATCATCTGATGTGGAACTAGATAGAAACCTATTCAATTGGTACGTAATAAAAAGAAACGATACAAATATTAGAAAATAAACGATATGAAGATACATACCTACGCTACGATATGAGAACTTTTAATTGGTAAAGTATTTTGATAAATTCTTCAAAATCTTAAAGATAATATTAAGCATCGAGAAAAGAAGTAATAACGGTTTGTATCGACACGTCATATTCCAGGCCGATCCGACACAAATGTTAGTGAGCGCCAATGGCATAGTCCTATTCCTATACAAACCTCTTCTCTTACTCCTGATTTAAAGTAACATTGCCAATTTTAACTTTACTGTGACATATATAGATACGTGTTGACGGCCTCCATTTTATTTGTGGCATTTTAATTCACATTCGGAGATGATAGCATTTTTGGTGGTTTCAGGATCATAATATAGGTATATAATCCTTGTTTTTAAAATAATCATATGAAATTTAATTACAATAATACTTAAAAATGGTACTACATTCATATTTATTTTGTACCCCAGAGAGTGCCGTTTGCGCAAAAACAACACAAAGCTAACAGTTTAATTACTTAATTGAATTAAAAACATATTAATAACTATGTGTTGAATTTTAAGTACCTACCTTGTTATTGAATAGTGTAGTACCTCCTAAAACTAGCATGTTATTGTTTTCCCAAAGGAGTAAATATGCGATGTTTCACGTAGTTCCTTGGGAAAAGTAAAGTAGGTACATTATACACCCACATTCATGTTAAGGTCATGCTGTCCTTCGTTGTTCTAAGAATTCGTACTACTATTTTACGCAGCATACTGATAAAATATCTACATGGTTCATGGAGATTAATTAAATCAATTTTGAATATTGTCTCACGTCGTCATATATTTTACTTAAAACTTAGTATAAAGTTGATTGTTTATGCTCAAAACTTACACTTTAAAGACAAGGTACAATGTACCATCTATAAGAGATGGTACATTGTATTGTTTAGAGTGTAGCTTTACAAACTAGAACATTGCTGTATTACGATAGTCCTACAAAGACAGTACATTATACGTAAAATGATAGGAATTTAACAACACTATTGAACGACATTCGCCATTACTTGTATTTTTAATTCAACTAAATTAACGTTTCAGAAGCTTGATTCTTTGCTGATTGTGTAGTCATTTTAAGATCAACAATAATATAAGGTTGAACATCGTAATATCACAGTCAAATAATCCATATTATACTGTGGTAATATTATGTAGATGATAAGTAACAAATTGATCGTGATGTATGACGTATACGTTTATGGGTATAAATAGGTTTATCGGTATGAAACTTTCCTTCCGTCTAATAAAGTAAATAAATACACGGGATTAAAACTCATCAAGACTACTTGAATAAATTGTTCGTATCTTTCTCACCTACACAGGTGTTCAGTATCACCTGCCGTAGTGTAAAGTCTATGGAATTATCGGAACCGCTAAAAATGTTAATTTTTCGCTCCAAGCGCCTAACTACGCGCTCGACAATCATGAATTTAGCTGGTAGTAGGATTTGGTACTAATATAAAACAATATTTATACAGTAAGGAGGTATTAATAGTATAATCTGGCTAGTTGTGGCTTGACACAATTAATAGAACGTTGTTTACATAACAATGATAGCCCTTGTCACATAGACTGAAATAATTGTTTGCTGACACTTGACAGTAAGTTGTAACGGACGGGGGGTTATTTATATTGATAAGACAATGGTTATACTTATAACATTGCAGGATTATAATATGACATATCGTATCATAGAACACAGAAGTGGTTTGTAATTTGGGGCGTAAATCGTCATTGTATTCGCCCCACAGTCAGTTTCTTCTAAAGATTTAACGGTGATGCTTCATTAGTGCGTTGCGTTGCGTCGTCGCAGCGGATCAACGCATTGCATGTCACACCTGCGTTGTGACGACGCACGGCGTCGCAGCGCAAGACGACGCACGTTCGCAGTCCGTAGATTACCACAGTGTCTCCACAATGGATCGAAACAAACGTGTTCTACTGTTGTTTTATTGCACCACCGCCGAAAGAAAAGTAGAAACAATAAAATATTGTGGATATCTCCCTTGATTGCATTAAGAAATAGTGATCGTCAGTTTTTAGCAGTGGAACACTGTCCGTTTTCGCACTGGCGGAGCTCCGACAACGCAGCGCATCACCCTCCCCCCGCTACGTCTCTCCATGAATACGTCGCGTGCGACGACGCAACGCAACGCAATGCACTAATGGGGCAGAGCTCTAAATCTTCAACACAGGAGCGTTCTGGACGGGCACTACTGGAAGTAACTACACTGGGTGTGCGAGGATACTAAGTAGGTAAATATCCTTAGGAACTTGACACTCTGGGCTGCATAATTATATACTGGTTGATGTTACAGACCACGACCAGTTACAATTTCAATGGCAGATATTTAAGAAAATATGTGCGTCTTTATAAGAGCTACAGAAACAAAAAAAAGTCTGTCTATCTGAATGTATGTTTATACGCGATTCACATTTAGGAGATCGAGATAATATACGTATTTTCAAAAATGTCTGCTCAGAATTGAATGCAGTTTGCCATAGTTGTACCTACTGCTGGAGGTCTTTCTTAAAATCTGGTGCATGATTTAACTTGGTACGCCGCGCCGCCTAAAATTCGCGAAATATGCTTTTTCTTCCATGCGAAAAAAAAATAGATAAGTAACTACATACTTCCGAATTCCCCGAGTACGAAGAGGGGTTAAAGGCCGTGAAGTGAGTTTGAGTTTAAACAAAAGTTTAGGTTAAGTTGTCTGTGTTTTGGCCAGTTCCTGTGTCGTATAGGCCGGCAAGAGACGCCTGGCTGTCACCACTGCGGCGACTGCCGTGATGTTGTTGCCGACACGGCGTTGCACACGTTGGCGGATTGCCCTGCCTGGGCTTCGCAGCGCCGTGAGTTGGTCACGGCAGTCGGAATTGTTGCCCTCTCGCTCCCGGCCTTGGTTCAGTCTATGGTCCGGAGTAAGAGGTCGTGGAACGCCGTCACCAGAGGAAGTTATTTCTATCAAGGCGGCGGCGGAGCGGGAGAGGGAGCGCTTGAACCCTCTCCCCAATCGCAGAACCGGGCGCCGGAGGGCGTGAGACGACCTCTAGCCACCCTGAAGCTTCGTGGGCCTGCCCACCACCCGTTCAGCACCAGGTCCGAGAGGCGGCGTGCGTAGTCCCATGCGCACCTCTGTGTCGTGTCCGTTCCTCTTCAAGGGGACAGTATGGTTATGTGACCAAAGTGTAGGTCTTTTCGTGAGTGGCCTGCCGTTTCATACGCCGCGGCGGGCCAGAACCGCGACGGAGTCGCGATTGCATGTGAAAGTGATTCGCGCGACCCCGTCGATTCTAGTTATGTCGAGGAACACCGTGGTAGGTTTAGTCGGTATTAACGGGGTATCTTTCCCGTGGTGAGCCCGACATAACCTCGAGAGGTATGTATACGTCAAAGCATTCCCACATGTAAAAAAAAGTTTGTCTGTCTATGCGCATATATTATTTGTATTAGGTACTCTTATATATTTTTATTATTCCTTATACTTATACCGGGAGGTACCTAAGTATTTAAGTCTAGTTAATAATAGACTTAAATATCTACATAGGTCTCATGAATGCAAATATCCGTTAAAAACCGACAGGAACTTTAATTTAAGACTACCGGTATTCCAATTTAGTAATTTAGTTTTGTTGAGAAGGTCAGCCAAGATAGGGTTATTGTTTAGTTTTAAGAATTGAGTAATTTAGATCATTAGTAGTAGAATATAATAAATAGCGAGAATATTTAAACAAAATTATAGAATAAGTAGGTATACATTCTGTAATCTGCAACGACAATTTATCCCCATAATTGTTTTTATAAAGATAAACATATCATTTTCTGTACATAAGTTTCACTGTTTGTTTAAGCTAATGAAATAATTATACTACTAACGTAGTAGGTAATGTGACACAAATAAAAATACCTAAACTTGTTATTGCTAACGACTTACAACATTTATTGCTAAATCTGGATCAACATGTAGGCAAACAGATAAAAATAGCATTGTGTATGTTTAAACGAGGATATTTCCAAACCTGATAAATATAACTGTTGACGGCACTGCTTTGGTCTTCCTCAATCCACCTGCACTACTTTCGGACTCCCTTGATGCATTCGATATCTCATCCATATTAATTATACACGCAACTGTTATTTAAAAACTACACAGTTCAAACAGTACTGACGCGTATTCTTACTGACAGCTTCGTATTTTTAAATAAGTACTAGGCCAATAGTTCATCGCGACTGATAAAAATATGTTCAGTACCAAGAAAAATTGTACCTACATTAATTTTTTTACTGCGAGCCCAGTTAGTTTAATGAGAGATTCGTTAATACTACATTGTATTCTATTCTGTCATTCGCTTCATGTGATTAGGTAGTGACATTAAATTCAGTAGGTATTTTAGATAGGCAGCACAGCGGACATAGTTCATCATAATGAACATACCATAGTATGTTGTGAATAATCAAGTTCCTCAGTCTGTTAAAATACCATATTAGGATAGGGTAGCCATCTTTAAAATTTGGCAACCAGGACAAGACGCGTGAAAACCCCGGATTTTAGAGACCAGAACCCTGACATGTCAACAGGTTTTTTTAAACAGTCAGTGTAATAAAAAACAGTTACGGGACGGTGAATTTAGCGAGGCGGTTCGTTGGTTGATGGCGGCGTGCGGGCACAGTGCATGTGTCGCGGACGGCCCAAGACTTTAAATTTTTAAACCCGGACTACAAATGAAGCCCTGCTCGGACGCTCCTCGGATGCCCTCTAACCTAGGACAAATCCGGGGAAACCCGGACGGATGGCAACCCTATATTAGAATAATGTGATATTTTTGCTCCAATGATTTCGATACCTAAGCCTTACTGACTCCAAATTGTGACTTTGGTTTATACCAAAATGTATTTTCCAGCCTTTTGACAAAAGTAAATACCTACTAAAATACTTTGCCAGTATTCTTCTCTTAATGTTATATCCTTTATATTTCGAAATATATGCTAAAGTTTATAAAAAAATCTTTCATGCTAAGTTGTGACCTTAGCATAAAAGTCATTTTATAAACTTTAGCAATAAACAATTATTATGTATAGAAAGACTATCAAGATTAGAAACGAAAAAATGCACAAGTTGGTCTCTACATCGGGAGCGCTTATTAAAGTACCTACCTAACAAGCAAAGTAGGTTTTATAAATAGGTTTCAATTAGTATCTTTCCAAAATTAGGAAATAACAAGAAACTAAAAAGCCGCTTAATAACTAAGCCTCTAAACTAATACCAGTAACTACGTTTAAGTTTTTGTTTTTAAAAAAGACAACTCTCGCACTAATAATAATTCCTGTGTCGCAAGGCCTTTGCAAACATTCAAACAACGGACACTAATATTCTAATATAATATTCTATCACATACACACAACACTATCTAGCCCAAACTAAGCAGAGCTTGTACTATGGGTACTAGACAATGGATAAATATACATATATACTGTTTTATTTTTGTAAATACATACATATTATACATAGAAACACCCAGACCAAGACAAACACCCATGTTCATGCACACAAATGTTTGACTTGTGCGGGAATCGAACCCGCGACCTCAGGCGTGGCAGTCGGTTATACTAACCACTACGCCATCGAGGCCGACTAAGAACACCAAGTTTCGGAATAACATAAATGTCTGACCCGTGTGTGGATCGAACCCACAACACTCGGCACAGCGGCATTGGTGAGGCGACCACTTAAACCACTACGCCATCCGTGCAGTCTGTATTTAGATATTATTATGAAGATACTTGCCCAGTCGAGCTACTGCAGAAGTATCTGCAGAAAATCGCAATCTAAAAGTCGCTTGAGTTATGTTCCTGTGATGAGCAGGGTTTCAAGAAACCTTATAGAGATACTGTGCTTTCAGTAGCATGAACAGGCATCAGTCAAGAAAGACTTTATATACACTAGTTACTATCCCAAGTATTTTTCCAGTCATATTAGATTAATTAGATGTTCTCGCAGTTTCACCCGCGTTTATCGTTACTGTGCCGCTCCCGTGATGTTATATAGCCTATAGCCTTCCTCAATAAATAGGCTATACAACACTAAAATAATTTTTCAATTCGAACCAGTAGTGCCTGAGATTAGCGCGTTCAAACAAACAAACAAACAAAGAAACTCTTCAGCTTTATAATATTAGTATAGATTATGCCTAGTTCATCAAGCTGGGCAGTTCGTGCGTTTCTCTTATAAATGTGAGTTTACGACCTAAGCTAATACATATATCCTCCAGAACATTATGAATAACCCTTTTATGTTGCGCGGAGATGGCTCTCATCTTTTTTTTTCACATCATTTTGCAAGGAGACCTAACACTCGTAACGTGTCATTATTAATCGATTATGTGTTTTTATAGGTATGTATCGCAAACATTTTATAATTAACAAAGCATAATTATTGCATGTAGATATTTAACCTACTTTCGACCTGGATAATCTGCAAAAACGTCAACAAGCTATAATCTTCCTTATATAGGCTTTTGTTTAGTATATTAAACTATATTTTACATTTTATACACAATTTATATGACTTGGATAAATAATAATAATAATTTGATATGCCAATAAAGAGTTAACTAAATATTTTTGAACTTTCAGGTCTCTCATAATACTGATGAGTCCAACGACCAACCCAACAGAATCCTGCTTAAAAGCGAAAGTAAACATGCCACCCTCCCCGGTCAGAATAATCGATGGAGGCTTTTTAGCAATTTTGCCGCAGTAAATTCTTACTACCTATAATTTTCCACATTTACCTAAGCACGCCTTTTAATAAGAACACATATAATTACAGTTATATTATTACTGGCAGGGGTTATAGGAATACTCGCATAGTACCTATACTTTATAACATTAATATGGATAGTGAAATTAGTTGAAAAGTATCAGTGATGGTACTAAGTTGATGTGAGAGTATTTATCTCATCTGTGAGGCTTTAATGATTGCAGAAAGATTAGACAAATCTTGGAACATTGCGCGGCGCGGCTCATACATGCGTCGATCCGTCCGTCCCCGGCGACTTGATTGTGTGAGGGAGCGAGTGCGAGGCACTGACTGGCGGCGCGCCGGCCCGCACTACCAGTGTTTGTAAGGTCGTAGCCGTAGACAGCCTCTTGCGACGCAACGCTCGCTTACGTACCTGTCTTAAAAAAAGTAATTTTTCAACCTTTTCTTTGGCGCGAAAATCACGATGTCTGCAACAGACGAGCTCACTGGCATTCTCTCGAGGAGACAGGAGATCAATGATAAACTTGAAGAGGGTTTGGAGGTTAAACCGAAATATAAATTCGTAAACGTTTATACGGAATTTCACGAGTTCTCCAGGAAGGAAATAAAACAATACGAGGAGACCTTCAACAAGTAAGTGGCTTTTTTATTTTATCAAACTTGATCCAGGGGATCGGTAGGGCCGCATCTTTGCAGAAAATCGTATTACTGCCGGCATTATTACTTTTATAATTACGTATGTGTTTAATAGTGGTACTTTAATTATTCTTGCGAATACTTTAATTAAGAATCATGTTTTTATATTTGAACATTATTGCAATATTAATACAAAGACGTACTTAATAATAAATAGCGAAAGTAATAATGCAACTAGAGATGTGTTAGTTTTTTGTTGAAAGTTTAGCGGAGGTCACATATTTTAAGGTGGGGTAGGTAAAGGTCTTTTAGTCTAGATCTCTTGAGTTATACAATCTAGCAAGCCAGCATAAATGGTACAATAACAATATATCAAGTTAATTAAAAAAGTAAAATATTGAAATACAATGTTTATTATATTTTCCTCTAAGCGCAACTTGCACTTGTGTTTGTTTATTAAATATTTTTAGTTAAGTGAGATAGAGGACATCAATCTTACATTAGCAATCTAGTAATATGCCATTGCGCTGACCTTTATGTTGCACGATCATTAAATTTTATGATAATTTATTATTTCACAAATTTTATTAGAATGTCGAAAATGTTAACCAAAATGTCAGAAAATGTTTCGCAAAACAACAATATAATATAATACATGGATATTTACATAAAGTTCAAGTCGTCCAGTTCAATAAACGCTTAGCACAAGACAATAATATTGTAATCTAATCAGTAGTGTTATTTGATTTTATTGTTCGATTTCCTAACTGTATAGGTAGGTAAACATTATCAATTTCAATCTTGCCTATAAATGTCAAATTTTTCAATGGAACTCGGTCTCATTTAATCATACAACAAATCTATACATAATTATAATGAATTCAAAGATTATTTTACTTATGCATTATTATGATACGTAATGTAAAATTAATAATAAATATAATTATTGTTTTTTTTCCTCCGAAGCGTAAGTCCCTTCAAAAACTTTACAATCGTTAATCGATAGCAATTAAGTATTTATAACCTGTTCGTATTCTGATTAAATTAAATAACGAAAGTGAAAGTAAGTAATAATATTACATAAATAGGGTTAAATTAAAACGTAAGATTAGTTAAAAGAGTCATTTATTAGGTGAAATGACAACGCATCGTCGTGGGAGACAAAAATGAATAGGAGTCACGCCATGTTTACGAGAATTATAATTAACATCAACGAGCGACTTTCATTCAACCATCAACTGAAATAATACTTGATATTACACAATAACTTGGCCTTCTTAAATTGTGTACCTATATTAAAGATGGAAAAAAGCTATGGGTCAGTCATCCCAAAATCGGCTGTGAAACTATTTGCTTGAGTTATTTAACGAACTTAATGAAATAAATTTTATTGATCGACAATGTTTATTTAAGTGCTAAAATCTTCTAGACTTTCTGATAGTTATTATTTTTTACTGCTTGCTACCCGACGATCATATCATTACGATCACGAATAAATATTATAATACTAGATGTTGTAGTAGAATGCAATAATTTAGAACAAATTTGGTTAGCATAAAAATGGTTATAGTGAGCCAACCTTAAAAGATAGACATATGCTGTCGCGGACTTTTTTTTAGAAATTTTAAAGGGGAACAATTCTGTCATACATCATTTTTGCGAAACTTTGACTGTTTACGCAGCGCACGCAGCGGAAGCTCTCAAAAGGAAAAAATACCCTCCGATTTTTAAACATTCTTCATTGGTGCTCAGCTCCTATTGATCTTAGCGTGATGATATATAGCCTATAGCCTTCCTCGATAAATGGGCTACCTAACACTGAAAGAATTTTTCAAATCGGACCAGTAGTTCCTGAGATTAGCACGTTCAAGTAAACAAACAAACAAATAAACAAACAAACTCTTCAGCTTTATAATATTAGTATAGATAAAATTTATTGTACGTCTGTTTGGCTCACAGGACCCAAGACGTTTTCCATTATATATCTGTAAATATTCTTGCTTATTGTTATTATTTAAAACTTTAGTAACCTCATTAAAACACTATTTATTAAAAATGAAAGTACTCTTTATTTGTTAAGTCAATTGCAGCTGTTCCAGTGGATATGCATTTTAAAATCTCAAATTTTTAAGAGTAGTACTTCATTTTTATAATCTAGCGTCCTAAACTAAATAAAATGCCTAGGTTGGTATTTTTTATGACGTACACCATTTTATAGAAAACAATTCTGTTTAAATTTCTAAAAGTATTTTAATATTACAGCGTGTTACGATTATGTATTATTTTTGTATAGATAAACGCGATTGTAAAGGAAACGGATGTCGATTTATGGTACACAATAAATGAAGTATGGTCAACAGGAACAGCCCGCATGGCCACTTATCTGCGCCTTACTCACTATTTACTAACCGTAAAATAAACATTACGAACATTGCGACAATCTGACTACTGTCTGTACTATGTTTGTTACTAACAATAATCAATTAGTCATCATATTTTTAAAACAAATACATCTTCAGAATAAAATGAAAACAATACGTGATTGTTAAATTCCTGACATAGATTTGTAATCCTAACTAATATTATAAATGCGAATGTGAGTTTGTTTGTTTGTTACGTTGTACGCCTTAACTACTTGACCGATCATCATGAAATTTCGCATACACGTTGTCAGGGGAACAGAAAAGGACATAGGGTATCTTTCATCCGGAAAAAAGCGAGTGAAGCCGCGGGCAAATATTAGTATATAATACTTTTTATATATGTTTCATTCTTTTATAAGAATGTTTATTTGAATGACGAATATCGGATGTAGTGTTTACGGGTTAAATTAGTCACTTTTCTTGGCAAAACAGGTGTCCAGCAAAGCGACGACAATGAATCATTGTACTTTAGTAAGCATTTAACCACGTGCACGACCTACTGGACTGCTAATGACACGCTACTAAGGTACCTTACGGAGACTAGGTGCTAGGAACTTATACTGCTGTTGTCATTGCATGTAATGTTATGTGCATTTCCTTTGTGTTTCGAATACCAGATGCCTACAAATTATACGTAGTAAAATATTTCTATTGATTTTCTGGTAGTTTTCCTTATGAGTGATTCCCAAACCATTCTAATTGTAGATCTTTGGGAAAACCGTACCCAATTAAAACACAGTCCAAACATTTTGTTATTGAAATTGACTTGATACAGATAGCAATACGTAAGTAGCTGAACATTCAACAAATTTGTAAAGAATTTTATGAATTAAATATACTAATTATTTTTCTGTATTTTAGTTCTGTTTTAATCTACTATCCTTTAACTATAACTGCTATAAAAACCAACCTATGTTATATTTAAAAAAAAGTAAATAATATTATTATGTTATACTTAAAAAAAAGAACAATAAAGATAGAGGATATCTTGCATTCGCCTTATGTCACTGACTATCTTGGCTAACTTGCCAAGCTACACGACTATATGTACATATGTACTTACATAATAGGCGATAATTTGCCCAATTTTTGTTTGAACGACTATTAAAGAGGAAGTGCGCCGAATCCTTGGCCCTGATACAGATAATATTGAATCGGTCGCGACACTCGCGACACTTGCGTCGAAATCAATGTCCGCCCTCATGCGTCACCGTTAAGTACACTTGCACCCTTTGGACACTTTATTATACGCTTCCGTTTCATATATTATATTAATCAATCGACCAACACGCAATAGGTCATTAACGCGGTGATTCAGCGAGTGAGTAAATATTGATACGCAATCGTTTCACAGGGCATCTAGAAGAGGGTCGACTTCCTACTTATTTAACTTCCTACAAATGACGAGTTTATTTTCCTATAAAATGAATTACCTGGTGATATAGTCAACGTATTACTCACTCCAAGATTAGAAGCGATTATAGTAATTGCGATATTATATATCATCATAGGTACAATATGATGCTATCAGACATGTTGACTGATGTAATATTTTTACTATAGCCATGCCAAATATAATCGTATTTTTTATAAATTAGTCTTTGTAAACAGATTTTAGTGTAATGTGTATATTAAATTAATGTAAATAGTTTATACTTTATACCTACTAATGTTAAATCTGTAATAATAAATTGGTATTCGCATATAGGTAAGTATTTGGGTAGGTATATAAAACTAATGAGGCAATATAGTTTCACTTTTGAAGACCTTGAAATTAAAGAAATATCAATGAGCGATTGAGCTACGGTTTACGGCATTTACTCGGCTTGATTTTAATTGTAGGCAAACATGCAAAAGCTTTATTAAATGAAAGCACGTGTACAAACAATATTGCTTAAATTACATTATTGACGAAAGAAGCCATTCGTGGTATAAATCCATTAATAACATTTCGTAAGTAGGTGTAGATTTAAATAATTGAACGATTGTTGATCACAGACACGGATCTCTGTTAGATTGTATTTCATTCTTGAATACCTTGACAACCATATATTTGTAGTAGGTAAGTAATTCGACCGAGATATATCTGAAAATGTCTTAATGTATTGGAAACAACTTAATTTTGATTCGACTTGTTGCCAGACGGAAATAGTTATTTTTGAATTTGAATAGTTATATAAAATGTACAAACAGGAACGGAAAATTCGCGATATCCATATTTCACGTTTGTGAATATTTAAAATAAAGGTTTTTGCCAGATTCGCCCCTACATTACGTCCCACATTCCAAAATGTTCCTCATTCGCCCCTCTTTTTTAATTATTCCTTTTTGTCCTACATTTTTGAGCATATGGTTAGCAAAACAAAACATGTTTAAAAATTATTTTAAGTCTTTTCAATGTCGGGCTCGTGATGTCATGTATTTATAAGCAACAGTTTCGCCGAGAGATCAAGGAGGTATTTTAAAATATTTTTCGGCTGACGGTACATCAACATCTGCTATAGGTACAAAAAAAACAGGGTCAAAAAAGCAACATAATTTGGGATGAAATAGGAATTACGTTAAGAAATTCATATTTATCTAAATTTCAGGACATATGAGTAACAGTTTTTGGAGCGAATGTGTATTTTTACATTCAGGACGAGACATGAGGGTCGAATGCGGAATAAACCAAAATAAACAGTAGAAGGAAAAGTTGTTCATATTATGGGCACTATTATTACGTAAGTTATGCCAATATAATATACCATAATATATATATATGTTCTCAATGCGCGGTATTAATTATTTCTGTCGGTTAAATTCGTTGATGCCGATATTTATATAATTAGGTCATGCATTACGAACACATGTATTGACAACTAATATAAATGATTCTGTCATCATTATGTGATCAAAAGACCTCGTGGAAAAATTAATGTTTAGCAAGTTCTAGTCACTATAAAAGAAGACTAAAATATTATCCAAATTGGAAGCTATAATTATGTCCTAAATGGAGTGCTTTATTCCGAAGACTGAATCTACTTAAACGTTTCCCATGTTAATTATTCTACATTTCGCGTAAACAGCTACTTACGTATATGTATAATAATTGCTCGTCATTATATATAAGGATAAAAGCAGTATAGTTACAGGGTTAATGTATTACCAGTATAATAATAATTATGGTTGAAAATTACCACTATTACAATACGTGACTCAGGCGTGCGAGACCGTGAAATACTACGTAAGTGGTTAGGTAGATGTAATAGGTATAGCTTCTTAATAAAATTTCAATCAAAAGGACATTAAACTTGAGATTTTACTAACTCACTTGACGTCCAATATCATTAATCATTACAAACGTTAATCCTACCCGTGTTGAATTTATATAATTATAAAAATCCACTTATATAAATATGTATATAAAAATTAACTTAGTCTGAATTTATAGTCAAACTAGTCAATAACTATCCACTGTTATACATCTCGCCAGCCAGATGAAGTTTGCACGTTGCTCCTAAAAAATACATGAACAATAAGAATCACATGATCACATGGTTGAGACAGAGTTTCGTTTCACAGACAATTTACTATTCTATCTGTGTTGCAACAACATTACATTTTGCGGTTGCAATTGCGATGCAACTGCGTACCTACTTTACGAGAAACAACGAATTTACTACCGCAAAGAAAGGATTAACTAATCATGTTCGCTCATATCAGAAATGTTTATTCATCTGCCTTTCTAAGTGACACATGACAGTTAAAAAACTAGTTTAGACAGATGTTTTGCAGAATATAACCTTTTGAACCTGCAAAAACAATGTGTAAGAAATAATTATGTGCAGCGTCAATTAGATACAGTACGTTAAATTAAATGCAAACCTTTGCATATATTTGAAGCACTGAATGCCCTCATGAATGATATAACATGAAGATGGTAGGTACTTATATAAAATTGAATAAATCTGCGCCCAATATCCACCTATTAGAAAATATGGAAAAGCCTTTACAAATTGGATGTTTGCCAAATTTAACATTGAGATGTGTTTACGTAACCGAATTTATTCGGTGTTATGTTATGATCATGTAACAACTGCGATAACCTTATGCAGTGGTAGTTTTAGAATATTTGGAATGAAGCCTAGTTGCTCAACTATCAGATTTAATTACTTCTAACAGCTGTATTTAAAGAATGTCTAGAATACTCGAGGCATCCGGATCTGTATCTACGAGCTATATTATGAAATGACCGTTGTAAAAAGTACTCTGTATATTTAGGGGTCACATGCTTCTAATATAGCAACTATGTGTGACGGTTTGGAGTAATTGAGATATCATAACAATTGCAAAGTCAACGGTCGACTACTTTCGAGCTAAACAACATGCGACCTCATTTTTTAATCTTTGAAGTACCTACTCTTTAATAAAATAACAATGGCACTCGGGAAAATAGGCCGAAGGGAGAAACAGGAACGTCAGCACGCCACGCCATAGACTCACCGTAGGTTTTTGAAATAGTATGTTATTTTTTAAATTTGTGTAAATTCTATTTTTAGACCTTAATACGTGGGTGATTTAGATAAAATTTCTTACAAAATGAACATAGGTAGTACAGAACGTGTTGATATGTAGGTAAGATTTGTTTATGCTTCATGGTTCCCCGAAGTCCTACGAGATCGTCCTACATATGTCATATGGATTGATAAACTTGATTTGAATACTAGCACTCCTAATAGTCCTAATTTTGATAGATACGCAGAAGCGTAAAGGTTGCGGAATTCATTATTGGTGTCTGGACATTAGTAGGGCACAGTGATGGCATTTTATTACCATTGCCCTCATTTCCTTGCGTGTATAATGAATAGCTCCAAGACATTGGCGTTTTATTAGGTCATTTCGTAAACGATAAACATAATCGCAAGTTATATAGGTACATATACATATGCTACTTACGGTATATCGATCTTTTCTTATCGATAATGTATCTATGTGGGCAATAAATAACGCCCGTCTTGGTTTCCTTGACTCCGCAGTATTAGCAATTGTGTAGATGTTTGAATATTTGCTTCGATTAGAAAGAAGGTAGACTTAGTTTGAATAACTACTTACATGAACAATCTTTTACTGCAATCATTAATCATTGCAAAGTGAAAATTGTCACAATATACACAATCTCGCTTAACGGCCATAAATTATACTCAATTTGTTTGACTTACAATTGACATGCTTTTGAACCAGAATTCCAAATTCACATTGTTCTCACACTGTCAATATATATTTTATTAATGGTAGGTATATGTAAAGTGACAACTTCCTTTGTTTTCGATTAATCATATAAGTTTTTTAAACATTACCATTTATGGTTTGTGATAATTGACGTCAATCATTAGAATAATTGTATAATGTTTAAACCACAATATTGTCTGTTTGTGTTATTCATGTAAAAACACAATGAGTCAATGTCTCCCGCAGCGAATACGTCTAGTATTTACATCGCATCGGGAACTCCCGTTACGATGGTGTTTTCATGTTTTCGTTCTGCTATTTTAAAATAACAATAAGTATGTATTCAAAACAGACAATTATAATGAAACACAGTATTAATTTCAGATAATTAAACTATTTTCCCTATGTTATAGTTACATCATAGAGTTTGTATTTAATTTATATATTAATTGTACGAATGACTACGTATCATTCAACAGTACTATGTGTGAGGTTCAAGTGTTTGCTAGATAGGTATATAATATGTTACCTACATAATGACTGCAACCACACAAAAAAGAATAAGATGCCAAATTCTTTAAATGAAAATGTTCCCCAGACTACCCACCTAAACGGCAAAGAAGAGTGGCACATTAAACTATACTTTCATAAAGTAAAAGTTAAATTTGAAATGAGACACTGTGTTGTTTAATTATCTGTTTAAATACTTTCATTAATATCAACATCGTAGTTTATTTATATGAACGCGAGTATCTAGAAATAAACAAGTCTGACGAGATTAAGAGCGCAACACATTGAATAAACAATAACAGTATAAAAACGCACTTCAAATTGGCGACTACTTATTTTCTCACAACTTATATATATATATATATATATTACGTAATAAGTTATTCTAGTTAACAAGTAGGTACTTATTTCGAGAAATAGTTTATTTTTCTTAGACTTAATTTTAAGAAATTATCGGTATAATGCTATTATCTAACTTTGAATTCATCTTCAATTTCTTCGAACTCAATTTATAATCCGTTTAAGTAATCAGTTTGATAAGATAATTAAAAAAGGTTGGTAGATAATTACCTACTTATCTACGTAACCTTATTGGGTGTGTACTTAGTACCTACATAATATATACTAGTCAAAAGAAAATAAAGGCCTTTTGTATATTTTTACATCAGGTCTAATTTATTGATAATTTACGCAAGTGGTAAAATCTGTAGTGCTATGTTAGTATAAGGGTTTGTGAACAATTTTTTTTCATATTTGCCTACATTAGTGGGTAAGTGGGTAGTTTTTTCTTTATTTTCCGTAACCACTTGATTCTACTCTATTTTAACGTGAACTTTAAACTTCACAAACATTTGCGTTCTGCAGCGAACAGTTTATTTTTGGTAATAACAGTGCATTAGTATTTCTAAAACAACAATGACGAGAGTTCGACGACATATGGATGTGGTTACTACGATTAGGGCCATAACATTCATTCAAGAAGGCCATTCGCAACGTTCAGTTGCTTAGCAGTTGGGTTTTTCGTGCAGACCCATCCAGAATGCTTGAAATCGGTTTCAAGACACTGGGAGAACTACTGGAAGACAAGGTTCAGGCAGGGTTCGAGGAACTACAGCACCGGAAGACCAGTACATATGCTTGAGTGCACGTAGAGAGCGTACTGTCACTGCCGGCACTTTGCAAACCCGCTTGAGCCAGACAACAAGGACTCGTGTCAGTGACCAAACTATCAGAAACCGATTGCTTGAAGAACAGCAGTTTTTCAGAGCACGTATTCGTGCTCTGAAAAACTGCTGTTCTTCAAGCAATCGGTTTCTCAGCCGCACTATCGTGCGGCTTACATTAACAAACTTGCTCATTGCGCAAACCCGTTAATATTTGCAAGGCAACATTTGGATGGAGCCATGAACGATTGGAGTTTGTTACTGTTTACAGATGAGTGTAATGTAAAATTTTTTAGTGATGGTCGTCGCATCAAAGCGTTGACAAGAGAAGGTGAACGATTTTCCGAGGTATGCATTCATGGAAGAGATCAATTTGGGGGGCTCAATGTTATGGTATGGGGTGGCATAAGTCTAACCGGTAGAACCGAGCTAGTAATCTTAAATGACCATAACAGCTTAACGACACATCAGGAAGGTCATTAGACCACATGTGGTGCTATTTGCACAGCGAACGGGTACAGTATTGCCGCTTGAGCCACCAAAGAGGCTCTGGAGGAAGCTCGTATAGAAGTTCCGCCGTGGCCTGCGAACAGTCCGGGCCTGAATCCCATTGAACACATGTAGGAGCTATTGAAAAGAAGTGACCTAGACACAAACCAACCCATCTACAAGGAAATACAGCTCATACACGTGGTGAAAGCGAGCTGGTAACAAGACAAGTAACAAATACCACAAAAAACTGTTTGCCACTTGATTGAAAGCATGCCCTCTAGTTTTCAAGAATGTGTGCAAACAAGAGGAAGACATACCCGGTATTAAGAAAGCTCTATAAAGGTACTTACGCTTACTTTAGTAGCTTTTTTAATCTTTCATTCTCAAGTGTATTTTTGTCAAAATCTTATTTTTCTTTAAAATAATAAAAATTTGTTTATTTTTAAATGTGGTAATTAAAAAGTAATGGTATGTAACCCTTTAATTTAGACAAGATATTAAAAACATAGGTTGGCCCTTATTTTATTTTGACTAGTATATTATTGCAGCTAGATATGATATTTGCGTATTTGTTTACACAACTTTAGGTTTACACACTCATCTTTCGATGAATTTAGTGTCTGTGGGACTTTAGTCTTACATGCTACTTATTCATAACTGTATCAACTCGCTAAATTAGGACTTCATAAATTGTAATTTTTATTTTTTTATTTTAGAGCTGTGAAATAATTGTGATTTTCTTACTGGGCGACGTTATCGCTAAGCGAGCCCATAAATAAAGAGTAAAAAAAAAAACAATAACTTGCACAAATATAATAGGTAATAAGACACATTATCATAGCTGGTTTGGACATGAAGAAAGAATGGACGAGAAATCGTTCTGGACAAAGGCCAGGTCAAGAACACCTTAAACCGGCGAGCGTGTATGAGGAATGTGATGAAAGTGAATGAAGCCAGAGAAGTGTGTCAGGATCGTAACAAATGGGAATCCATAGTCTCTGCCTGGGAAACAGTAAACGATGTATGTATTACCAATATTATCATAGTCATAAATTATACTTAGGTTGTGTCAACATTTTATTATATATTCTATTTTTTTTTATCTAGCCGTCATCTGTCATAGTACCTATAGCATGTCCTTTTCTAAGATGCATCTTATTTTATTTAACAAAAACAGAGATGTTTAGAAATAAAAACCTAACAAACAGACTTTATCTTCAATCTATTTATAAAACGGTCTTATAAGTATAAATATTGCTATATAATGTTAGTCTTAAAAGCAGTAAACATTGAAAATCGATAAAGTACAGGTAGTGTTTAACGTTTACCGATAACTAGTATATTCGCCGAAACTCATACATAGGTAGCTTAGTCATAGGCATAGTAGTAGTAATAAAATCACAATTTGTATAATATGTAGTCACCTAAGAATTTACTCTTGAAATCGTAACAATATAGGTAGGTAAGTACATTATACCTAGGTTAATTTAGTGCATAGCTAGACGGCAAGACGGCTAGCTAGGTGAGCCTTTACTTACCTTGAAACGACAAGTAAGACAATGTGATTAGTTGCCACTGGCTACTACCCATGGTTCAGCTCAGAATAAATAGTTAAATACTATTTGCATAGCACCACAAATGTATTTGACGTGGCTACATATTCGTGAATAGCCATGCCAAATATACTTTAATCACATTTAAGCCACGAAAATTTATCGTTCCTTTTAAAACGACTGCGTACATACATGGGTTTACATACATACGAATACATTGTTACTCGTCTTCAGAGGATACAATAAATCAGAGTTTTATACGCTTCCCGTGATATCTATTACGTAGGTACCTAGCATATCACAGTTGGTCGCTAATGGAATAAGGGGACATGTGACCTTGATTGTGCCACTCAGTCGAGCAGTTGTCATACATTGAACATACACAAGGAATTTATATAACTCACTGTATATCGAACGTATAAAATTAGCATTATTAACTTGTCCGATAGGTCAAGGTGTTATTCATTCAGAGTACAATATGGAAGCTTAGGGCCTTACGTCCTACAACATAACCTTATTCCAACCTACATAATTTTGTGAAAACGTTAGGTACCGACCTATTTAGCATTTTATTTGTCGCCCTTCTCTAATGGTTAAAACACTATCTTAAAATTAAAAAGATAAGACTCTTATCTTACTTACGCACCTCGTATAGTGAAACCGCCGACACGTCGTACAAAATAAATAAAAGTATCATCTGTGTTATACTTAACATAATACATCGTTATCTGATAACTAAATCTCAATGAATTCTACAGAACTCTATGCCATTAAGGTTCTTTGTACACGTTTATGTTTTTTGCCCATTATATTACTATTATCAATGTCGGTACTGTCGGTAGTCATAATATTATGATAATAAGTTAGGTAGGTAGTTGTCTAAATACATAACATTTATCAAAATATGATGAAGAGCCTACGTGGGAAGAATTTGTTAAACTGTGTCATGTTTATGTTATGTAAAATATATTTACATTATGAATATGTAGATTATTTTACATGCCTACCCAAAATTAGGAATACCAGAATTACGTAAGATAAATGAAGCGAGACGTGCTTTCTGACATGAAGAATTTGATACAAAGATGCATGCAGACATGACTAATTATGCAATTTTGGAGAGAGAAAAAAGTCGAGAGTTGATTCAATATTTTTTATCTACCTAATAAATTCAGTGGGTCGATATCTACCCGTTTTTGCACATTTAATGTTAGTTGTAACTGATGTAACTAAGTAGGTGAAATATGTGAAACTTGTACGTGTCAAGCATATCAACAAGCCCTCAAGTTAGTCATGTGTGCTAGCCGTTTGACAAAACAACTACGTTACGGTACCGCAGCCAAATATGACACAATCACATTGGCCTGTCATTGCGAAAAGCCATGACTGATTTTAGACTCCACTAAAATATGTAGCATGTCGTCTATGTCTTACTTTTGTAATTAAGGTAGGTACTCTTAGTAGTGTTTTGTAATTAAATATATTAAAATATCGAATATTTTTTTAACAAGTAATCTATGGGTACCTACTAGCATAGGTACTACTACTATTAGGGTCGACACACGCACACACCGCAAAGTGAGTCATTTATAGCTTAGTTTAACCGAAATTGTGTAACTTTGCCTGTGTACCTATTATACTGATAACCGTCATTATTTTCGAATTGGATGGTTTGATTGCGGTCTACTGATTTTAAAAGCCCGAATATTCATTTATTTAATTTCTTTATAATGTTGAGTAAAGTAAACCGTTTTCTATTGTCTAAGTAAAAATAAATTATATAGTGTATCTAGTGGTTATTTCATACCTAGCTATATCTCATACGTACTACGATTTATCTCCAACTATGTAGATACATAATCTTAACTTTGGTTGTTAAATATCAAGTTGGCTTACTTATGTGAATTGAATTGAAATGTATAAAAAATAGGGATAAGATGCACATAAAATCCAAAAAAACTCCAAATAATGTAGTACTAAAATTAACTTACACACGCTATCGTAATTTTTGTAATGCTCTTCTTAAAAACTAAAAAGATCATATGAAAAACATGAGTTAGAAAAATGCAAAAATAGCCCAAAATCCCTATGAAAGACCATCAAAAATATCACAAATACAAATAACACACGTACAGTAAAATGGTTCTACTTTGCTCCCCTATGGGTAATTATGCTCCTCTGTTTTATCGCCTAATATGTTATTAGGAAATATGTAATCAGGAAAGCGTAAATTTACTCCTAATACTTTCACAGTTGAGATTGGTTGACAATTGTATCTAGGAGCAAAGATACCCATGCCAATGGGTAACTTTGCTCCTTATTCATTGTTTTATAATTAAAAAACAAACACAAACAACAAATGTAATCAAGCCTACTTTGGACTACATCACTTTTAACGATAAAGTAATAAAATCACCATCAAAATTAGTAAGAACTTTTAATAATTTCTACATTAACCAAAACCATAGTACAAACAATGCCATTCAACATAAACTTGATCAAACAAATAGGCCAAATAGTATCTTCCTATACCCAATCGATAAATGCGAAGTATTAAATATAGTAAAAAGTTTAAAAAATAAAACTAGCTTCGGGCATGATCATATACCAATTAAATTAATTAAACTTAGCATTCCTTTTATTATTGATCCTCTAGTATATATAATCAACCTTATGTTAGAAAATGGTGAATTTCGAAATAGCCTTAAAAAAGCCCTCATAAAGCCACTATTTAAAAAAGGATCACCTCATGACGTAAATAACTATAGGCCGATTGCATTGTTACCAAGCATCTCAAAACTCTTTGAAAAAGTAATTTATACAAGGCTCACAAATTTTTTTGAAGCAAACAATATATTAAACATAAATCAGTTCGGATTTCAAAAGAAAAAAACTACATCTTTGGCAATATACAAATTATTTGATACGATTTGGGATAAAGTTAACAATAGAAAACCATCTGTTGCGCTTTTCATCGATATGACTAAAGCTTTTGATTGTGTCAAATACGATATTCTATTAAATCAACTAGAATGCATTGGAATAAGAGGTATAGCCCTAAAATTAATACAAAATTATTTAAATAATAGACTACAAGCAACTACCATCGAAATATTTAATGAAAATTCGAAAACAATGGAAGTTATTACATCAGATTTTGAATGGGTGAAACTTGGTGTGCCTCAGGGCAGTATACTGGGACCCCTCTTATTCCTCGTTTATATAAATGAGCTACCAAATATAATTAACCATCTATGCGTTATGTATGCCGACGATGCGACAATTTTTATCTCTAATAACGATCCAAATGATCTTCAAAATGAAATAAACAATACTTTAGTAACTGTAACTGACTGGCTTAAATCGTTAAATTTAAAAGTTAACTTATCAAAAACAAAATTAATGCAATTCCGAAATTACAAGAGTAGACCTATACAATTCAACATAACTGTTTGTAATACCAAAATTGAAGAAGTTCAGGAAATAAATTTTCTAGGTGTTGTTATTGTTCAACATTTAAACTGGAAGGCGCACATCGAAAAATTAAACAAAAAAATTTCCAGCGCCTGCTATGCATTATCGATCCTGTCTGAAACAACAAATACAAATGTAACCAGAAATGCATACTTTGGAAATGTTTATCCCTTACTTCTCTATGGTATTATCTACTGGGGGAACTCGACAAACATTCAATCCACATTTATTCTCCAGAAAAGATGTATTAGAACAATATATAACATGCATAGTACAGAGTCTTTACGAAATATTTTTAAAACTGAGGGTTACCTTACATTAACTAGTATCTACATATTAGAATTAAGCCTATTCGTGAAAAATAATATGCAATATTTTAATTTTAAATCTGTTTCAAGGAGCAATATCCGCAGTAGATATAAGTACAATATAAATCTTCCCACAATAAACAATATGATGTTTTATAAGAGCACTTATGTCACCGCTATTCGTGTCTTCAACAAATTACCAATAGCTATAAAGGAATTAAATGGAAATGTATTTAAAACTAAGTTGAAAAAGTAGTTAATTGAAAATGTATTTTATAATCTCCAAGAGTTTTTTGAAAAGAAATAGTAATTATATAAAAGTATTTATAATATGTAGTGTTAAGTTTTGTTGCATTATATCCCTATATGTTGCATGTCCGATATGGACAAACTGTTGGGTCCTAAAACATATGTTTTATTAATACGATCAGTCAATGTACACAGTTATGCAATAAATAAATCTTTATCTTTATCTTTATATCTATACTTATAATAAAACTGTAGAGAGGTCAATTCTGTACATTGAATATATATTCAAAATTAATATTGGAGGATGAATGGTGATCGATACTGATGACAAAAATGCAATCAGTAAATTTTTTGTCTGTCTGTCTGTCTGTCTGTATGTGCACGCATGGGTCAAAAACTACTGAAGGGATTTTAACCAAACTTGGTACGATTGTAGTCCATACTCCTGGGCAGGTTATAGGCTATATAACATAACGCTAAGACACATAGGAGCTGAGCAGTGACGATAAATTTGAAGCAAGTCGGACGAAAATGCGCTTTCGAGCTCTTATCCTCGCATACGTTGATCATACACCAAAAGTATGTATTACAAAGATGATGGTCTTCAAAAGATCTACAAAAAAGTCCTTTATAGTATATATCTATCTTTTATAAATTAGCCACAATAACGTGTTTAATCGTTAGGCATTTCTTCAAAGTGTATTAAAATACATAAATATATTGTATTTCACATAGATATATCTTTATCAAACTCCCATATTCAAAAAGTACACTTTAATATTTATATTATAAAAAAATATATAGGAATCGGTATATAAACACACAAGATATAGATGAAATAAAACTTCCAAATCTCGCCGCGCCAGTATGGGTACGGCTATACGGTTGATTGTTGTTTAACGCGCGAAACGGCCATCCGCTGCATTTATAAAAAGGCGGGGGCGATCACGCGCCGACTTCACTCACATTTTGTTTGTTTGGTTGAACGCGGTAATCTAAGGAACTACGGGTAAAAATTTGAAAAATATTTCAGTGTTGGATAGCCCATTTATAGAGGAAGGCTATAGGCTATATAACATCATGCTACGACCAATAGGAGCGGAGCATAAATGAAAAATATTGCAAAAACTAGGAAAATTCTCTTATGTGAAGCAGACGAAGTTGCGCGGGTCAGCTAGTATATAATAAAATACTTCATAATGTTGACTTACCAATAAAATGTGGTAGATAAAATGTTCTTCTTTATATAAATACTTCTGACTATAATATTGTATAATTAATAAGTTAAAAATATTCATAGTTTCCTGAATTTAGAGCAAAGTAGGACCATTTTACGGTACTAGCTCCGTAGAACTGCTGGAAATAGATAACGACATTACATCTTCAATAAATCGAGTATGTGACTTTAGCAATATAGGCAAAACTCTGGCACATAATATTATAGTAAGTCAGCAAACATTTCCGAACTTTAATCGATACCCCCCAGCATATAACAACATTAAGATTACAAACCCACCATCCAACTCTCTTGTTATTCTTAAGGTCGATGAATCTGAAGTAGAGTCAATTATTCTTCAATTACGCAGCAACTGCGCACAGGATGGGATGGCATATCCACCTCATTGCTTAAGATGTGTCGACAAGTTCTAGTACCACCAATTACATATATTTGCAATCTTTGTATACAGACAGGATTGTTCCCAAACGCTTTGAAAAAGCAATCGTTCACCCAATTTATAAGGGAGGGGACAGAAACTGTGTCAGCAACTACAGGCCTATATCGGTCTTGACTTCATTGTCGAAAATACTCAAAAAATTCTGAGCAAAAACCTTAGTAAATTCCTAAATCAATTATAAAATAATCACATTGCTAATAATCAATACGGATTTCGGACTGTAGTTTCGACTAAAGACGCGGTATTGGACATGACACAAGATGTTGCCAATTACCTGGACAATAAGATAAAAGTGTAGGTATTTTCCTAGATCTGTCCAAGGCCTTTGATACAGTTTCTGTTCCCAAACTGATCTTTAAACTGGAATATATAGGGATACGTGGTACTGATATATTTAAACACTATTTAAAAAATCGCAGACAGCAAGTCAAAATTGACGATCATTATAGTGAGGAAGAAATAGTGACATATGGCGTGCCCCAGGGTAGCATACTTGGCCCCTTATTGTTTCAGATCTATATAAACGATCTTTGTTTGATGCCACTGCCAAACTGCAAAATCTATGCGTATGCTGACGACACGGCCGTAGTTGTACATGCCTCCACATGGGAGGAAGTTAAAGTTCATGCGGCATCCGCCATGCGTGCGATAATGAATTGGCTTAACACTAATCTGTTGACTCTTAATCTCAACAAAACCTCCTATATCCCTTCTCAATCCGCAGCAATACTCAACCATCATCAACTTTCACTCTCCAGGTGCTCTACATGTTATAACTAAACCACGTCTTACCTCTGTGCCGCATTGGTCAGAGCTAATACTGTTAAATACTTGGGTGTACAAATAGATGATGGTCTAAGATGGAACATGCAACTTAACACGCTATCAAATAAAATCATGCGTCTCATCTCTATATTTAGAACTCTTCGGGGATCGGCTGATTGTGATACACTCAGAATGCTGTACCTTGCGCTATGCCAATCCATAATTGGATATTGCATACCAGTATGGGGTGGAGCAACCAAGACAATTTTATACAAGTGGAGAGGGCGCAGAGGGCTGTCCTGAAAGTTATGACTAAAAGGCCTTACAGATATCCAACGGAACAACTGTACGCGGACTGTAAGGTTTTGACAGTTCGGCAGCTCTTTGTGCTTCGTTCTATCTTGCGAGCGCATACTGGTATGCCAGCATCAAATCCAAATAAACGCAGAAATATCTCTACAGGAGTGCGACACAAAACATCCTTTGCAAAACACCAATTCTACGTTATAAGTACACATCTTTACAAAAATCTACATAGACAGCTAAACATATTCGACCTGAACACATACGAAGGCAAAACAAAAATCACAAAATGGTTTGTTCTCCAAAACTATGACAGAATTGAATCATTATTAACATACATCATATAATAATTACTACGCAAACACAAACACACACACACCCTCATACATATACACACACATACACACACACACACACATACACACACTTCAAATAACCATCACCAACCACCACCACTAACATGATACCCGCACGATCCACTTATAATAATTATGTATAATTTGAATCCATATCATACAGAACACTGTCTCTTAAGATACAGGTATTATTGCCTAGTTTAAGAGACGGCTCAAATAGTGTACCTACTAAAATTGTACATAATTACGCTATTATAATATTTAAATTGTGTACTGTACCTATCAGTTAATTTTTGGTGATAAATAAAACTTATTTTATAACTTTGGTTGTTAAATATCAAGTTGGCTTACTTATGCGACAGGTACACACGGTTACACATCAAGTTAGACACCCTATATACGCATAACTACGCTACATACAAAATAGAGAATTGTCGGAAAGGGACAGTGCATAGTGGTGCCGATGTAATGGTAAGGATAGAGCGTAACAAAAATATAACGCACTCTCTCGCACGATTCGTAGCGTTCAACTTCTAATAGTTCAAAGTCCAAACAGTCTAGGTTGATGTGTCGCTGTGTGTACCTAAGTAACTAGTTAAGTGATATAATCATGATATATAATGAATAATCCGTGTTATAATATAACTTTCAAATATAATCTTATAACTATGAATAGTGATGAGACTTGAGACGCTGTCCATTGATTAATTGATATTTTTTGGGTCACAAGACTGCAATACAAATGTAACTCACCGTAAACTACAGAGTAGAACTGAGCGAAAGTACGGCATATTTAAACGTATATAAATTAGCATTCCCCATACATGACACTTTGAATAACGTAACGGTCTTTCGTTCCATTATTACCGGCCGTATTCTGCTGTTGAACGTATATTTTACACTAACTGCAGAGCTTTGTTTATTGTATTTACTATCCACATTTTTAATGATAAAATGTTGGTAGGTACTCATTAACTAAATTGCAGTACCTACAAAGTATAATATGATATTCTGGTTAACACAAGTTTACTAAAGAAAACCTCTTTTCGTTCCAGATTCGACGAAGGACGCGATGGTTACCTTGACCTAACTGAGGTGAAGCGCATGATGGAACGGCTTGGTGCTCCGCAGACACATTTGGGACTAAAGGCAATGATCTCCGAGGTCGATGAAGATGGCGACAATAAAATCAGTTTTCGGGAATTTTTACTTATTTACAGGTAAATATTCTATTCGATATACTACTAACAAAGAGCTTCACCGCTTAGTTGATCCACCTATAATAGTAGGTAATAATCATTACTGAGTGTTCTTTGTGGCCGTTTTTCAAAGTTGGTAATCAAATCAATGTAAAATATGAATATCATATTGTATGTATTATTATCTATTAACAATACCTAATTATATCGACACTGATTACCAAACCACAATACGTTTTTGTGTACTGTGATGTGACCAAATTGACACAGGTTACATTGCAATGACATAATAATAACTACTTATATGTAAGTAAGTATAATATACTACTTACATAATTAATTAGTCAGATACTTATTTTCAATTAGGTAGGCCAAATCTCACTCAGACATACAGCCTACATTGAACATTCAAATGAAATTAAAACCATTTGAGGGTACAAAGTAACGGCTACGAACCAGTGGCGTAGTGTGGGTGTCGGCCGCCCGGGGCGGAAGAGAATTTTGCCACCCCCTTATTTCTAAGGTTTTAGGTGCTATATTCATTTCCCGAGATAAAATCTTTTGCTTTCGGGCTGGATTTCTTCGAATTCTTTCCTTCACTGGTTTGATCGCCTTTTTCGTACGAATAATAAGTGAACGGCCTTATCTTATTCTGTCACAAACAGAGGAGGTTTCATTGTACTAAGCTCGAGAGTTTGCAATTGCCTCCATACCTACTTTGTGTAATGCTATCACAGCAATTTGGTTCTCTTTATGATCCCACTCCATTTTAATATTACAAACATATTTAACACCGATTAGCGAGAAAATGAAAAACACAATGAATATTCAATTATTCATATAAGAATGACAGGTTCCAAATTCAAATGTAATATTGTTTTTTTTAATTGTAACAGTATTTATGGCCAGACTACGTACATATATTGTGAAATTTAGCCGCCCCCCTTAAAGTGCCGCTCCTGCCGCCCCCACTACGCTACGCCACTGCTATGAACGTCAATCTTTAGTAGTTTTTGTGTTTAGAGTAACATTTAGCTTAGCTGCTAGGTTCATGCTAAGGGTTGAGCTTATGAATATACACCGTGAATTTGTAGTCGTTTTGGAACCGAAAATCCTATACTCTATATCAATCATAGAATCGATAAAAGTGATTATTTTAATAAAATAAAAATATATTTATTTATAAACATTAAATTTAATGTCGTTTACGAAAAATAAATGAGAACTCGTGGTAACGCCATTCAATATCACGTACTACGATTACGCGTGTCACTACGATCGATATCATTCATGTTTAACTAAGCGGTAAAACGTTTGCCAATAACAACACAGAAACCGCCGCGCCCGCGCCGCCCGCCAATCCGCGTTCACTAACTACCCTAATGTACCCCAGAGGCGAGGCGCCTAGGCACGGCGGCGAGCGCTCCCGACCCCGCATCCCCCCGCCCGCCCTTCAGTACCGCGGCAACCGACGCGCGAAATGGTTGCATAATGCATTGTTTATTGTCACGCGAAAATTACATAGTCGTCAGTACGAAAACTCTTTGACTACTTGGTTCAGCTGTATGCTGTTGCCAATTACAATTTGGAAGAGGCCAGACGGTTGTACTCCCAGCTGAAGCATTTGAATGTGCTGCGGCTACGAGGGATTGAAAGTCCTCAAGTTCCGACCACTCCCACCATCTTAGCTGCAACTCAGCGCGTTCTCGACCATGGACAATTCCGTACGCCGACTCATGCGCAAGGCCGAGGACTCCTGAATGACCCCCGGAGATCGAAGAGGATATTAGAGCGGGATCCGCGGCGAAGCATGAGAATGGCGGCACGAGAATTTAATATTAGCCAATACTTTGTATGGAAAACATTAAATACTAATAGATAACACCCTTATCATTTTTGTCGGGCTCACGTAATTAACAACAACGATGCACCAGCAAGGATCGCCATGTCAGTGCAGTGGTTGTTAAATAATACGAATGCGAACATACTGTGGACAGATGAGTCATTGTTTACTTGAATGGGACTGTAAAACGCTATAATCGCAACGCTGTAAACCCTCACTTAATACAGGAAGACCACCTCCAAGTGAGGTTCAGTGTGAATGTTTAGGCCGATATTATAAACGACCATTTAATAGGGCCTGTTTTTATTGAAGTTCATCTAACGGGCAGCTCGTATTTAGAAATGTTACAAACTAATATCCGAGCTATTGGAGGAAGTGCCATTATCAATACACGATATGTATTACTAGCACAACGGCTGTCCCACTCATTATGCAAGTGCAGTACATGCCTATCTCAACAATCAGTTTGGTGATACGTGATACCTATCACATAGGTACACGATAGGCCGCGGCGGTCCCGTGGCTTGGCCACCGAGAAGCCCAGACAAGCCTCAATGTCGGAAATAAAAAGACTTGTGTATTTTCGTGAACGTGAAATTCGTGAGGTGCTACGTAGTGCAATAGTGGAGGCCTTTAATAAACTGTCCATAGGTATGTAAGTTAATTATTTTGTAAATAGCTCCAATTTTTGAAATACGCCCGAAATACTCACAGTTCATTCCCCTGTGTTTATTTTATTACATAATAAATAAAGTTAGCTATTTATCGAAAAGTAATGTTCAGATAAAGTATTTCTGACGGTCCTAAGCCCGTGTAAAGTATGAAGGAGAAATTGGAGTATCCATTTAGGTATTAATTGTGATGTTTCACAATGCAGAAATTACATAGTAAAAAGAGAAAACGTATTGCCTCGTATCAGCTGATTCTGAACTGTGCTAAGCCTATTATCAATTTCGTCGCTATTGCATTTACCTAATTTTATAATACTTGTGTAGCTCCACTAGTTTTTAAATGACGCATAGGACTCGGTCGTGGTACACGAGGTTCTGGATAGGTATCAGCTGATATACGTAGTTACCTATCGTGCGTCGTTCATAACTTCGACTGTGCGCGGCGGCGCGGCGCGGCAGCGCGGACGCCGCGCCGGTGACGTATACATGCGTTTGTGAATGAATTGTCCGTGCGTTACTACGATCAAACTCGAATAAGTGAAAAATATTATTTATATTCCAACTTTTTTATTATACGCAGTACAATTATTTTACTATTTTTTATTGATACTACTAATTATCCTAAGTTACCACGTTTCGGTTCCAAAACGACTACAAATTCACGGTGTATAATAAACAACTTATATTTGGAAGGTCCGTAGTCATTAAATTTCATGACCTTTTTAAAATAAGGTCCTTATGAATCTGTGAAACATTTTGTTAGAATAATAATAATAATAAAATTGATTTCCAAAACAATACATAATATCTGGAACAGTAAAAATAAAAATAAAATATAACATAGTTCCATTGTTTGTTTATATGAACAATGACCCCGAAGCTAGGTAAATCCTGTGTTATCACTGTTATCAGGGTCATCCATTCGTCCGAACTTATGTTGCAAGCTTTGTTGAACTAATGACTTAATTAACAAAACGTTTCATATAAGTTAAATAAAAAATAAAAATAAAAACAAATTAGTCTCTGTTTTAAACTTTGTATGTGTATGTGTGTGTGTGTGTGTGTGTGTGTGTGAGGGGGTGTGAGGGTGTGTGTATGTATGTGAGAGTAGATTGAGTGTGTGTGTGTGTACCTGTGCATGTGTGGTTGTGTCTGTGTGTGTAAGTCTGTATATGTGATTGTATATGTGTGTGTATGTATACGACTGTGTGAGTGTATTAGAAGGAAATAATGAGCACGTTAATCATTTTGGAGTTACTGTCCTGCTTCAAACAATAGCCACATAAGGATATAAATGTTATAATGTGAGCGTCAACACAGAACCGTTTGCTACTGTAGATATTCGGACTAATACACAGGCCAGTTTAAATAAAATAATTCGTCTGTGGTTTAATATTATTTACTTTCCTCACTCGTGGATTTAATTAAATACATAGGGAGCGGGTTTATCTTTGGTATAATCATAGGTGTCAATATTTGTGATCTTGTCATATTTAAACCATGATATGTTAATAAAACACGTAATTATATAATATACTTTTTGTTACGATGATGGATTTTTAAGCTAGGGTCAAGTAATACACAATAGGCTGCTTTTAAAATACGAACGAGAAGGCTAATAGCAACGGCAAGTGGCCGTGCGATTACATTAAACTTCATAACCAAAAACAGCAATATTTTGTACTCATCTGGGCATCGAAGACCTTCAAGCTTTCACCGTTAGTGGCAATCAAGCACATTATTACTACATTCGCGAGCAACCAAATCGACTCAACCCTTTAATGCGCACACCTACACCTATTTCACAAAAACTACACGTGGTATTTATGATAACAGTATGTCAGATGTCAGCTTTAATTTGGTGTCATTATCATCATTTATTAAATTAATAATGTCTGAACGTAAGTGTAGGAAAAAAGGGAAATTTAGGACAAAGTCTGTGGTCGGGTGTTACAATTTAAACAAAAAATTTGGAATCAAATACATAAAAAATGTATTAATTTAATACTTGGTATTACCCCTCCCTAGCTCTAATTACAGCTTGCAGTCGGTTTTTCATCGACCTTATTAACTTTTTGACGGTTTCTTCAGGAATGCCGTCCCACTCCTCTAATAATGCTGTCTTCAGCGCTTCTACGCTCGAAGGGACTGGATTTCTGGCCCGTACCCTTCTTTTGAGCTCATCCTATGTGTTTAATGGGATTAATGTCTGGACTGAGCGCAAGCCAGTCCATTGTGCGTATCCTGACTTCATGAAGAAACTGCCGAGTGATACGCGACGGGTGACAACGGGCGTTGTCGTGTATTAACACGAAGTCTTTGCCAACAAACTCTGCGTAGGGAACAACATGCTCCAACAGCATGTCGGTGATATACCGATCAGTCGTTAGCCCGCCTCCTCGTTCCGGAAGGTGCTCTCGGGCACTGGAAGGTACAGCGGCTCCACCTAATAAAACCTTGACGGTTGGTGAAGGGGAACGCTATAATATCATAAACTGGACTAGTCGTAGAGAGAGGGGATATCCACTCGCTGACAGCCACCCCTCGTACACGTCTCAGTTCTTGCTGCACATTAACACCCGTTAGATGCCGATTGCGCAACGAGTTTGAGACTATGAAGCGGTCGTCTCTTTCGGAAGTGCACCGGCGCGCGGCGGCTGGTCCGATCAAAGGTACCAGTCTCTTGAAATCGTCTGTATACTCTGAATACAGCAGACTGGCTCAAGTGAAGCTGGGCAGCGACTGCTCGCTGACTTAGCCCTTGTTGCAACAGGGCAACAGCTTGAGCGGCTTCTTCAGGTGTGGTATCTATATTTTCGTAAAAACAATTAATGCAATTTACAAAGATGTGTACCGGTCAACTTGTGATAAGCGACTGATAAGGGTAGCTTTTTTTTCTGTGTGTCTTTTAGTTGTTGGCCTACGATGGCCTTCACAACTTTACGCGGACTGAGGGTGAGCACAGAAGGCTCCCAATCCGATTGATAAGGGTAGCCGGTTGTGGGTGGGTTTTATAGCGGGGTAAGTAGCGCAAGTCGTGGGTAGTTTATGGAGCAAGTTTAATGTATCGCCCAATTAAATTGCGTAAATAAATAAGGGCTTATTTTTTTTTATAGGGTATTGATGCTCATTGAAATCTTAAATTTAAAAATTTCAAATGACAAATTGTTGTCATAAATACCAAGTGTAATTTTGTAAGATTGGTGTAGTATGTGTGCGCACTGTGCGCAGTAAAAAGTTGAGTCGATATGGTTGCTCGCGAATGTAGTAGAGTACAAAGCTAAACAATTTAACAGACAAAATGTATACCTAAGTTTATGATATCAGAGTTAACTTGTTATTCAGTAGTTAGCTGTAGCATAATTATTCAAATTAACATATCATTTGAAAATGACTACAGCGCGTTCACTTTCTACGACCGTTGAATTGTAAGTAGATAGGTAGGTACTTACTCTATAACAACAGTTACAGCCAATTATTTTAAACAAATACAAAGCGTATTTTATTATGTAGGTAGTTTAATTGTGTCATAAGATTATCTGTTTATGTTAAAAATCCTATACATGTCAACGGATACAGTGGCACGAATACAATTTTTTTTGTGGTACTAGTTTTTTCCCGCGGCTTCGCTCGCGTTAATCTAGTTTTTGACAATAAAGGAGTCTGACCATTTATTTGGAAGTTGGCCCAAGTGCTGCCCAACACTGACACAGTGCATAATGTTCCTTAGACTAATACTAGTCTGTAATCCAAAGCACATTCAAATCTATCCGAGGATTAGTAATTAGAAAAAATATTTTAGTACGGCTTTTTAACTGAGCAAAAATCATAATCAACTGATTAAGGGACGGCAAACCGACACGATCGGGAAGAAGTGAGGCGCAGGACCCACTGCTTAACGTGCCTTACGAAGCACGGGTCTGAAACACCGCCTACTTCCTTACTCTGAGCTGTTATTGGGAATTAGAAAAACGTAATAACACTTTTTGGCCCGACCCGGGATTGGAACCCCAGACCTCATGCAAAGCAGTCGCACTTACTACCGCTGCGCCATCGAAGCCTGCGCTAGCTATTTATCGATCTTCATCGTCGTCGAGAATAATTCTGTCGAGAATTAAAGCCTAGCCTACTCTAAATACCAAACTACGCACATAACGTGGGCACAGCTGCCAGTCGTTCTTCGTCCAGTAAAACAAGAGCAGCACTAGTGTTTGATGCAATCTAGTCCATGATTATCCTCGTCAATTGAAATATAGCTATGGTAGATTTTAGGGGACGTGTGTCTACTCTTTATGTGCGCTCGTATAAGTTGGACATTATTGGAAGGCATCGAAGAATCTGAGAGGTCATTAAACTGGCTGTTATGTTTTTGTATAATGAATAACACAGTGAGGCGTACCTACATGTTTGCTGTAATATCTTGGCGCCAGTTTCATTTGGTAGGTTCCTACAGCGAATAGTCAACTCCTTCTGTGTTAACACAGGAAATGCAGTTACATTATCTTCCACTACTGAAATATTTTCGAAGTTGTCTCTACCTCAGTTTAGCCTTCTTTGATCTACATAATCTGCCAAGTGATTGTCAACATTCAGCCGAACGGCTGAACAGCCAGGGAACCCTGGCTGTATTAATGAATTCGAGGGCATAAGGGCTATCTATAAAATCAACGGGGAAGGCATTTGTCAGAGCTGCAGCGATTCTGAGGTCTGGTAAAAAATGGTTTATGGCATAATTACAGACATGCCAGAAGAAATGCCGAGTGGTTAAGAAATATGAAACAGAAAAGTGCACAGTACCTACATAACAGTTCACGTCACGAGTGATGTTAGACTGCGCGAAGTGCGATACAAAACAGCGGCGCGTGCGCATCGTAGGTATAGACGAGCAACACGTGCGCGAGAGACAGACATATAACCCATATGAATGCAGACATTTGTTTTTATGTGTAAATGTTTCATAAAACAGAAAATAATTTTATAAAAACTTGAAAATAAGACTTGTAAATTCTCGGTAACCCCGGCAGCGAATTTTTTTTTGTATCTATTGCTCTAACGAATAAAATAAAAGTATTCCCATTTCTGGGCAACACTTGGGCCAGACCCGGTCAGTCTCCTTTCTATCTCTCGAGAACATAGATACCTTTTTTCTAGATGAATGGTACTCTATTTCCTTTTCTATACGTACCCAAATGTATGCGAAATTGCATGATGATTGGTCAAGTAGTTAAAGTCGTGAAATATACAAACAAACTTACATTGGCGTTTAATTATAAACGCCAATGTGAGTTTGTTTGTATACGCCAATATTAGTTACAATTCTATGTACTTTATCCGTAGTCTGAAAAACAAACTATTAGGTAGATACACATTTACTTAGTATAATGAAGTTGTAACTGGTCTTATATGAACCGCAGTCCGCAGTTAATAAGTATAACTAATGATATTAGGTACCTATAATGTACCTATGTTATATGGACACTTTCCGATAAATCGAATTTGAATAGACAGAGATAATGGATACAAAAATCAAAAGCTATCATATCATCATGGCAGTTTCCATATTTTCTAGACGTACTTACGTAATGTCCATACTTACTTATTTGTTACCCGTTCTCATAATAATTCGTAAATCGAAATTGTTTTACAGGAAAGCCCGCGCGGGAGAACTGGAAACTGACTCCGGCCTAGACGCCTTCGCGCGATTAACGGAAATAAACGTAGATCAAGTAGGTGTGAATGGTGCTAAGAACTTCTTTGAAGCCAAAATCGAGGAACTGGCGAAGAGTAATAAATTCCACAATGAAATCATCCAAGAACAAGAGGAGAAACGTCGGGAAGCGGAAGAAAAAGCGCTGAGAATGCAAAGGTTCAAAGAGAAGGCAGCTCTATTTCAACACTGATACCTTCAACAATTGTTAATTATTTATAGTATATCTAGTCTTAAGCTGTTACCATGGCTTTATAAAAAGAGGGAATTTATGTGTTTATAAAATATATTCTATATTTCACTATACCAAAATATAAAAGGTATTCTATAAATACTTGCGAGATAATTTAGGTTTGGTGTTGGTTCCTTTATGGCTGAATAACATTGTTAGTTTACAATAATCCATATTGATCAATGAAATACGTGTAAGCTTAGTTAGTATCAAATACGGTTATCAGAGAAAATAGATGTAAATTGGGCAAACTATGTTTGGAGATTGGAGCCCAATGGACTTTGTGCGTAAATGTTTTCGTCAATGGCCTAGCTGACATTACGTTGCTCGACGCGACGTTTCGCATGCTATTATCTCAAACGATTTTTTAACGTGGATTGATTTGTTATGGGAAAACTGGCAACAACGCAAGTCGTTTGGCAAAAGTCTTGCCTCCGACTTCTGCGCTTTTCGCAGTATTGTCAGCGGATGCGTTGGGATGCGTAATTCACATATTATTTACTTTAGTTTGGCTAACTACTAATATGAATTGAAATTGCCAAAGAAGTGGAGCACTAAACCTAATAACAATAGTGTAATATATGAGATTTGGGAGTAACTGTTGAGAGAGTGTAGGTAGGAAATGAGAGGTATCAGATGCCATGTCTAGAAAAGAATGAAGATAATGGTTTTCTAATTGCAATATTTTGCTCTAAGATCTAAATAAATGTATTATACTGTTTTAATGTACTAAATAGATAATTTACGGCCTGAATCTGTTGCTTTTACTGTTAAGACTTTACTCGAAAATAATAAACTGTTGAAACTTGTACTTGTTTTATCTGGAAAATACAATATCTACATATTATATTATACACATGTATACTTGTACAATGTAACAATTAAAAACGCTCAAAATTATAATGCATGTTGCCTTGTATATGTTATTGTGTTAACAAAGATTTTATACTTAATTAGGTTAATTTTATTGTAAAACTATTAATTTAAGTCACAAGAGAAATAAAGGATTTATGTACAATATAGTTTATTTATTTGAATGTTTATAACTTATAATACTATCATATATATACTAATATTATAAAGCTAAAGAGTTTGATTGTTTGTTTGAACTCACTAATGTCAGGACTACTGGTTCGAATTGAAAAATTCTTTTTTTGTTGGATAGCTTATTTATCGAGGAAGGTTATAGGCTATATAAGTAACATCACGCTACGATCCACGGGGGTGGCGTAGTAGTTATAAACGCGGGTGAAACCGCGGGCACATGTAATTTTACATAATAACAAGAGTTAACAAGTTATCACTACTCATTGTGCAATGATCTTTATCGAGATAAAGCCAACAGAAACTTATTACAATTTTTACATATTATATCATGGTAAATCATAGTTTCTAGAAGGATTCGTATTTATTGGCTACAACTTAATTTTTGCATAAATAATTTATTTATTTAGAAAACTGTTACATTAGTCTAAGTTCAAATAGTACAGTAAATGACATACCTCAAAAAATATATAATATATTTCCTCTATATGATTGCTTTGAGTATATGACATGACAAGTCAAGAGGCTAATTTTAATGCACTTTTTAGACACAGTCCTCCAGTAAGTTATTAATAGTATCAGCCCTGTATTTAAAGTGTATTATAGTTTGAAGGTAATAATAAAGTGTATTAAAGTGTCCCACTGCTGGGCATTTTCTTAGTGTGAATTAATCATAGTCTTCCACACTGGCTAGTGTGGGTTGGCAGACTTCACATATCTTTGAGAATATTATGGAGAACTTTTAGTTATGTAGGTTTTTCCTAATAATATTTTCTTTAACCATTACAGTAAGTGATTAATTAATTATTTAATGCATAAATAACTTCGAAAAGTTAGGGTTTTGCACCCTGGGACCAAACTTGAGGCCTCTGTGTGGCAGTCCAACGGTTTTCCACTAGTCTATTGCTGCACTCACATAGTGTTTTCTTATTGACTTTCTTCCATTTCAGAGTCATTTCTAAAAGTATTGTGCTGTTCATAGGACATATTTTGGTTAGAATGCATACTCATATCAATTTGTTTTCTTGTGAATGCAGGTAACTTATCTAAATGCACTTGTTGGAGATTAGCCAGAGATATTATTAAGGCAGAGTTCTGAAATAAGACAATATTAAACAATTTTACTCATTATTCAGTTACAGGGTGAATTACTTGACTGTGCCTAGTACCTTTTAGACATAATGTAACATTAGTTAAAAATAAAACAATTACAGAAAACTAGAAGTAAGGGATCACATCAGAAATATAGCCAGAATCATAGCAATATCAAATACCTATATGATCTGGCACTTGTACAGGTTATTTTATAATTATTATAACATCTCGTATGTGCAGTATTTGTTTCTAATTATAAGTTATATCATAAAACAATTATTAGATCCAGTATGCAGTTAAATGGATGAAATAATACAATATCTTTGTTATAATAAATATAAACCATGTAAGTATAACCATTTTTACATTATATTATGATGATTACTAGTTCTCTATTAGTATATACAGGTGTCAACCCTAAAATATACTTTACCTTATTGATATTGGCTTCAAAGTCACCACCGGGATTAGTTAAATGTTTAATTTGTTGTAATTCAACAGATCTAAAACAAAAATGCGATTATTTTATCGAAACTTATGTACTTAGTTTTAATTAGTTATAAATTATTTATTATAATGGGACTAATACTTACATCAGTCTTAAAAGTTGATTGGCAGTCGTTAATTCGTTCTGTAAGTCCTGTTGTAATTGATTCATTTTGATAAGACCCAATGTTTAAAATGGAATTAAGTAAATAATAAAACTTCGTAACCAAAAGCATGAAAGTAGACATCGGTTTCTGTTTTTGTTTGAAAGTTTGAATTTATAAATCTAATCAAAGACAATGTGTTTGACAAGTTTTGGTCTCTATAAACCATAAACTACCACGTCTATGACTACCACAGAGTACAGAATATTACACAGATTTTGTTAGCAAAAGTAGTTTATGCTCGACCTCGACATAATTATACCTATATCTCCATTATAAAGTATTTAAAGAATATTAGACATTCAGACAAGACATTGAATTGCCAACTTATAAATAAAAATATCGGAAATATGAGAAATATCTGGAACTGTACGGGTTAAAATCATTCATCAGTGTTTACATTCATTCCTTGTCTATTAACGTCTATAGTTTATTTACACTTTCTGACTTTGGTTTGGTGTCGATTGAAAACAAAAAAACAATAAGGAAAATGGAAGAGACTGTTTCTGTCAAACACGAAGGCAAAAATATTGATATCAAACAAGAAAAACAGGAGAATGTTGATAGTTATAAGTTCGAATTTGATTCGGGAAGCCAGGATAGTAGTAAAAGTGGCAGTGGAGGATATCAACGATGGGCGCCTAATTTAAACGGCGTAAGAAAAAGTGCATTTACGCCTTATAAATCTGTCCAATGTACGGCGTTAACTAATCTACAGAGAGGTACGTCGTTTAACATACTTAACTCGTGTTTGGTAGGTGGACTAGATCTATTGATTTCTAGGAATATCTTTGTGGGTTTGAAGTAGGTAAGTTAAACGTTCAAGGTCGCCTTTGTAGGTAATACGCAGGCGCGAGTCCCGGAGTTACCCCAGCCAGATTGTAGCTTACACGCTAAGGCAGGCCGCGGCGAAATAACTCGTGACGACGTGAAACTGGAGCAGTATGTCGACATCACTGATGAGCATGGTCTCACTGCCCTGCACTGGGCAGCCAGCTATGGACAGTTAAACAGTTGCCAAGATTTAGTGTGGTAAGTACTTTACTGTAACTCCTTTGTTCTTTGTCTTCCAGTCATTAGATTTGGATGTGAAATAATGTTCCACACAATGCTCCTTATATTGTACAAGACTACTCTTTATATGTAGATCTTGTAACATGTATAAGCTATTCTGTTTGAGTGATGTTATCCTTGTTCAAAATATAAGTTTATTTTTGTAATATTTAGGTGTGGTGCCAATGTTAACATGCGGGGCCCCGAAGGAGAGACGGCACTACACCTGGCAGCTGCGGGCGGGCACCATGAGGTTGTGAAGTTTCTTCTAAATGAAGGAGCTGATGCTGACATACAAGATGATGTAAGTTGATAACATTTCTTTGTTTACTAGCACTTTGAATCTCTTAAACAATCTTCACATCCATTTCAGAAATTCTTTGTACTGGTGTGTTCTAATCATCATGCTGTTATCTCTTAAAGGTTAGACAGAAATGTAGGTAAATTTTCCTTCTCTATTTCTGTCTCATTTACAAGTGCGTTGATATCTATATGTAAAGATTTCATACAACTGAGAATCTCATCATATAAGAATGCAGAACACAAATACATTGCCCAATGTGTGGCCTCAATTGATAGTTGTACAGGATGTGACACTTATCCTATTGGACCAGCTATACAGTGATTTATTCAACTAGTAAATGAAATGTACATGTTTTGTTTCAGTCTGGTAGCACAGCATTGATGTATGCAGCAGCAGCTGACTTCCCTTACACCTGCAATGAGCTTCTAATCAGAGGCGCTGATCTCACCCTTACCAATGATTATGACCAAGATGCTTACACCTTGACCACTACCAATAACTGCAAACTGGGTAAATGTCTTTCTAACTACAGTTACTGACAAAAATCTTATTGTAGCATTTTTCGTTAAATGAATTTTATTCTTATTTGCTATTTGAATTATGATTTCTATCTCAAAAGAATAGTGTATGTCATTTTGTGTCTTTTTTGTTTATGTATTAATATGGTTTATTTTAATCTGTTTCAGCACAAACTGTGATAGAGAACTTTTTGATTGGCTGCCTCAGCAAAATGTGAAGAAGTATAATATAACTGCTCATCTTATGTTGCTTTGGACAACCAAGACAGCAGATTCATTTGCCTCCAGGAGTTAAATGATAATACAGGGATTTAGTTTATAATGTAAATTTATTAAATATATATTTTTAAGTTCATTATATACAAACAACATGTGACCATAAATAAGTATGACTCAATTACAGACAATATCAAACCTTCAGTGTTTTATTTTATGTAAACATTATGATTCAATCAAAAGTATAAACAATGAAATGCTATATAAATACAATGAAGTAATTGCAAAAATGCCTCTTAAACAATACTGTGAAGAATAAAATCTCTTCAACTTATAATTGTGAATAATAATAGATTTACATCCCCAGCACCTAATTTGCAGTTAGCACCACAGTTAAATCTTAAATTCACAGTCTTGTACCTTGTTACATACAAAAATAGAAAATCTTGTAAACATATCACAGCTTAGACTCTGTTAGCCAATTGAAGGTCTGTGGTTTCCTGTTGGACTGTGGGTCGATCAAAATGTTGATAATACTCGGCTTGTCTGTGACTTTCACAGCTTTCTTGATAGCTGCTTCGATTTCTTCGACGGTGCGGCAGAGATGGCCAGTTTCGCCAAACATTTCCATCATCTTTTCATATCTAATCTCAACACTGAGGGCAGTGGGTGGGGTGCTATAATCAATAAAATTCAATCTTAGTATAGATCACACAATAGACTACAGTGTAGTTAACACGGTATTTAAAAACTGAATTGAGTTTTAATTTTAATTGTTTATATACTTTTTTATTTGTTTATTTAAGGTCGCTTTTCAACATCAATGGTCATTAGCAACCACATTTAACAACATACATTACACTAGTTTGTAAACATTAATCATTTGTAGGAAATTGAAAGTTCGCATACATCCATCTCCCTTTGAACAGTCTTTTAAGCTGGTTAAACGGATATGGATGTATGCGAAATTTCAATTTATACACTTATTTATGTAATAAACTAAAATAATTTACCATTGAGCAATGTCGCCGCCCGACTGTATATCTGCCATAACTTCTTTGTTGAAGCCGCTGTAGATACCATTATTGTTTACTATGATAATGATCACAGGCAACTTGTAGCGGAACATTGTTTCTATCTCCATACCTGAGAAATAACATTAAAAGGTAACTATTATAATTATAATTAATTAAACTAACTAAATAAAAGTTGTTATACAGCATATAAAAGAGGTGTAGTTATATTATAGGGTACTAGATTTTACTCGCGGCTCCGCCCGCGTAAATGTAGGTTATATCTATACTAATATTATAAAGCTGAATACTTTGTTTGTTTGTTTGAACGCGCTAATCTCAGGAACTACTGGTTCGATTTGAAAAATTATTTTAGTGTTGGATAGCCTATTTATCGAGGAAGGCTATATAACATGACGCTACGACCCACGGGGGCGGCGCAGTAACGATAAACGCGGGTGATACCGCGGGAACATCTATTATATATATAGATTAGTAATACTTAGTAGTTATTTGATAAAAGATACCCTATGTTCTTATTTGTTCCCCTGACTTGTATACGAAATTTCATGACGATTGATCCCAGTAGTTAAGGCGTGAAAGCGTAACAAACAAACTCACTTTCGTATTTATAATATTGTTAGGATTAGGATTCTTGTTGAATATTGGTTAACATTAATTGAACTTATAAAGACGAAATGAGCCGACTAAGATAATAGCAAATTCAAAACATCCATAAAGGTCGAAATTGACTGAGATTGGCATAAAAATAAAAATTGACGAATATATATTAGGATTAAAGTTTCTCTTCACCGATAGATTGGATTTTTCGTTGCTGTATACCAACAATATACGTTACAATCTCTTAACATGACGCGGCATGACTGTAACGTTATATAAACAGTTCAAGTATCAATTATATTACTGTAATACAAGTGCTGACATTCTTCAACCGTTGTTGGGCTTCGGAATTAAAACGAATCTACGTTACAAGTATACATACCTGTTATAGAAACAATTACTCATAAGTATAAGTACATACCGGAGAAACCAAACGCTGAATCTCCTTCGACGCAGATGACGCGTTTCTCAGGGGCGTAGTCACGACACCACATTGCTGCGGCAACAGCGAATCCGGGGCCCACCTAATAAAAATAATAGTTTTAATAAGAATGTCTTGAATAACAAATAAATAAATGAAATCACATCGCACTTGCACATCGGTGCAAGGATTAAAGTTATGCATCATCAAAATCATCATAGATATGTGATAGGTTAATTATAGATAGTTCACGTTCTGTGCATTGCCAGTATCAGCTGGTACATGAACTCAGTTCTTAAAAGAATTGAAATGCCGACATGTTGTGTTTTAACCCTATAATATTTTACGACTGTAGCCAATTATTTAATTGATCGGTACGAATGAGCCGGATTTTCTGGAAGAGTACAAGAAACCGGCGACGTAAAAGCAGTAACACTGCTTCTGCGTTCAGCCCACTAAGATACGTAATACCTGTTATTCCTGTCTATTGGTACCTTTTCTAGGTTTGGCAACGCACAAGCGATATTTGTGTGTGTGTGAGGGTGTATGTGTGTGCGTGTGCGCGCGTGTGTGTGTGTGTGTGTGTGTGTGTGTGTGTGTGTGTGTGTGTGTGTGTGTGTGTGTGTGTGTGTGTGCGTGCGCGTGTGTGTGAATATATGGGTGACATAATACTTTGGTAGACTATATACAATATGAAAGAACATAAAAAGGTTGAACTGGACACTTACTCCCATGGTACCAAAAGTACCAGCGTCCAGACGATGTCTAGGCTTATTGTTCAATAGCAGGCCACGGCCGATGTCCATGGTGTTGGCGCCTTCACTCACTATGATAGAGTCCTTTGGAATATTTGCTTGTACGGTCTTGAACACGGCGTAGTAGTTGAGTGGTAGAGATACATTGCTTGATTGAGCCTAGCGAAATGTAGTAAAGTTTTATATTTAGTTATTCATTTTAGATTGAACCTATTAATTAATAAAAATCCATATAGTTTCCTCTATACTTTCACCTATGTACTTGTCATAGATGAGCTCACCACAGCAGGCAGAAGGTATGCTAGTGCCAGCTTTAATATAATAATGTAACGTAATATGTTCTGAATTATTTTAATTCATAGTAGTAACAGTAGCATTTTAATAAGGCACCTCGTCACTTCTGGGCTTATATGAATATAACGCAACAACCCATTTTAAAATTTGACTACATGAGAGTTCCAAAAAAGCTTCACCAGCGATCGGAGATCATTAACTGTTTTCAGTCGACTAGAGATTGTATAATATAATCGAATTCTAAGGTTCTAAAATTACTGTAGGTTGTAATCAGAAATTAAGCATACAATACAAATTAGTATAATATAGAATAAAACATTATAGAAGTGAATATAAAGGATATTTATCGCCGTGAGTATTTTTTTCGATTGGGCCATACCAGCTGTTCTGCGGTAATAATGATTCCTAATAAAATTGGAAATTTCGTCGAACTTATGCGTATTTATTTTGGCCCAAAGAATGTTGTACAGTCGTCATCTACTACTACTAATAGTAGCGGACTAGATGCGCACAATTATGTGACAAGAACCTACGGAACCCCCTAAAGTACTTATATCAGCTCTAATACCCTAAGTACCTACTTTCCTAGCCTACCATATACTATGTGATGAATAATAAATTCGGCATGCCTGCACCATGCGTCCAAGGGTAACAACAGGCAGATAATAGGTAGTTACTACTGCTCGACTGGCAATGAGTTCATTGCCAGTCGAGCAGACTCACATGACTGATCAACGACGGCTAAAGGCGTCTTGGCCACAGTGCCCTGGGTTGGTGGGGTATTGAGTCAAATATAAAGCTGATCTTTTATTTTCCAATCTGCAAGCAAATAGATATCGTAAGTCAGAGCTATGGGTATGTATACCTTAACGAATTCAGTGTTGGCTGTTTGCTTCTGCTTCAACGCTTGCCACCAGCTGTGGCTGCTGGGTTGGAGCGCGAACTTCTTCTCAGTTAGTTTCCGAGTGAGCGCCTCAGTGAACGGTCTGATGTCCGAGTGCACAGCTACCTCTGACTTGATACTGTTATGGAACTCCTCAGGAGTAATTTCGACCTGGAATTAAACATAGATTATCTATTGTATAGTCCATAGATTACTTATTAGATTTTGCACGCGGCATTGTTAGGTTAGTAAAATATTTTTCCCTGGATGAAACGTAGGTACCCTATGTACTTTTTTGTTCTTCTGACATCGTGTATGCGAAATTTCATGATCATCGGTCGAGGAGTTTAGGTGTAAAAACAAACAATACAATGTCATACTTAAGATTTTCACAAATAAATTATTGTAATTTTACCATGTCTTAATAAAAAGTCGTGAATGAATATAATTATTAATCAAGACCATTAATTGTTTTTGATAAGTTTAAGTTTAAAGTTGTTAATTTATTATAGTAACATGTACTTAAAATAGAAGGTTGAATGTTGGTTCTCATGCATTTAAATTACTTTAACTAATTTGTATTATTTCTTACGAAATATACTGTGAAATAAAAATAGTGGGGTATTCATAGAGTTGTGTAGAGTTTTGGCGTACATAGTGTCGATGTTTCAATCTTTGTAAGGTACCTCCTTCGCTATAAAGGAATTAGAATTAAATGGGCTAGGCATGCTTATAATTATAGTAATCTTCACGGCCAGTTTTACAACTATCAACTGAAAGTTATCCGAAAGATAAATCGCATGCTGCCTCATTCTTGTTAGGTTAAATAAGAGAGATGGCGAGACTTTTATCTTATAGATAAATGCTATTTGGAGGTTGTGGAACATGCTCTTATTCATCCAAAAATATCTCTGTTATAAGTTAACCCATTAAATAGTTAAGTGGTGTTTAACAATAGATTACCTGTATAACTTTAACGTCGGGTGCGAACCTGGGCGCCTGTCCGAAGTGCAGCATCCAGTTGAGCCTGGCGCCTAGCAACAGGATGACGTCAGCTTTCTGCAGAGCTTGTGTTCGTGCAGTCGATACGCAGTACTCTGACTCGTCGGGGACTACGCCTTTGCCTGTTTAATACAAGTTTAAAATCGGTTGAGTCGTTTTTGAGTTAGACCCTAACATACCTACAAACAAACAAAAAATCAAATCTCTCTTTTTTATAATATTAGTAGGTATAGATAATGATTACAGTATCGCGACAAATCACGTAACTTTTAGCACTAAATACCTATTTGGACTTTTCGATATTATTGTACACATGATGTAGGTCATGATCTTCACATTTTGTCTAGTTTTGTGGGCGTATAACCTTAAGAGTTGCGGAGATCATAATGTAGCAAGATTGTTATCTTGGTCGCTCATCAAATCACGGAATGAAATTTGTGAGCATCTCCTACACTTGATGAAAGTTTACGCAGGGCCAGGGAACTTAGAGGTACTATCGACTTGAGCGACGGTTGACCATTTCAGAAAAATTTTCGCTTGCACATGTTGACCAGTTGAGTTTGTATCGCCTTAGAATCAGTAAACAAATGTAAAGTGTAAAAAAACTCAAACAAAAAAAAGGGGCGTGTCACGGGTACGGGTACCAAGTGTTGGCATGCTATGCGATTTTAACCTTAGGAGTGGTCATCCGTCGCTGAAGTCGATAGTACATTGTGTTATACTTTAAGGTATACGATTTGTATCAGAGACGGTGCTATACAAATGCAATTAGTGTTTACGAGTGCCTAGTATTAAAGTTGAAACCTTTAGCGAATTGTTTGTATTAATAGCAGATTCATGTAAATGTATGACTTAAACTATTGAACCTGATCTCAGTTACTTTAGCACTGAGACCGCTTCTTCTATCACTGATAACATAAGGTATTTTTTTGTTGCCTATTTTAATAGTCTATGCATATTATGATAATTTTAATGGTATCTTTTTAAAGTGGTTTCTCTTAACCACAGGTGTGGCTAGGAACTGGATTTTAGTGTTATTAACCAGCTATTAAACCATCTCTTAGTTATTTTAGCACTGAGACCACCATATCTATAATTGGAAACATACGGAAAAATCCTATGATGCTCATTTTTAATAGTCCTACAGAGAATAATAATAATATATTCTATATTCTAATATAATATAATAATATTCTACCACATACACACAACACCATCTAGCCCAAACTAAGCAGAGCTTGTACTATGGGTACTAGACAATGGATAAACATACATATATACTTTTTTTTTTTGTAATTACATACATATTATACATAGAAACACCCAGACCAAGACAAACATCCATGTTCATGCACACAAATGTTTGACTTGTGCAGGAATCGAACCCGCGACCTCAGGCGTGGCAGTCGGTAACACTAACCACTACGCCATCGAGGCTGACAGTTAATTATTACTTTAATAGTTTTTTTTTAAATCTTCTCTTACCCATAGGCGTGGGCAGGAACGGGATTTTGGTGTTATTGACTAGGTTGCAGATGGCGTCCTCGGCGCGTCCGTAGGCGGCGCCCTTGCCAACGATGACGAGCGGGCGCTCCGCCCCCGCCAGCAGGTCCGCGGCGCGGGACACCAGCGCGGGGTCAGGATGCGCCAGCCTTACCGTCTCGGCATTATAGAAGTCCATCGGCACTTTGTCTTCGTCGGCTTCAGCCTGTATTACCAATTACATATGATTACTAGCTTTTGACCGCGGCTTCGCTCGCGTAAATGTTAGGTTGACCCTAATCACCTAGCGATATGAAATATAGGTAGGTAATTCACGACCTATTCTCACACACCTACCAAACATACATAAAAAAAATTATAAAAATCGGTCGAGCCGTTTCGGCGGTGTGCGAAAATAAACACCGTGACACGAGATTTTAATATTTATAGATTACTAGCTTTTGCGCGCGACTCCGCCCGCGTGGTACCTACATCAATAAAAAGTAGCCTATGTCTTTTCCCAGATTTTAAACTATATCTGTACCAAATTTCATATAAATCGGTTGAGTGGTTTAGCCGTGAAAAGGTAACAGACAGACAGACAGATAGACAGAGTTACTTTCGAATTTATAATATTATAGTAAGGAAGTAAGGACTAGATGTTCTCGCGGTTTCACCCGCGTTTATCGTTACTGCGTCGCCCCCGTGGGTCATAGCGCGATGTTATATAGCCTATAGCCTTCCTCGATAAATAGGCTATCCAACACTAAAAGAATTTTCAAATCGAAATAGTAGTTCTTGAGATTAGCGCGTTCAAACAAACAAACTCTTCAGCTTTATAATATTAGTATAGATGTGCAATTATATAATGAGTCTGATTAGTGTCATAAATGCTCACTGATGTTTCTAATCGACTGACTTAGAGACATTTGTAGACAGCAAACTGCCTGTTTAATAAGGTACTTGGTACAGGAGAGAAGGAAGAGAACAGGCATTCCTGGCTTTGAAGTTTTGTAGGCCGAAGATGGCTCCACAATTGAACGGCCAGTTGATAAAATATCGTAGGTAAGATGGCTCTAATTCTTTTTTTCTTTTCGTGTGTTTAGTGGTCAACCTGTTATCAAGAGTTGTTCAAGCAGGCCTCTGACATGGCTTAACGACTGCTATCAATTTGACAACAACCGGGACCGACTTTTTACGTGCCCTCCGAAGCACGGAGACGCTCAGTTGAAATACCACTAAGCGGTCACCCATCTATAGACTGACCGCACCCAACCTTGCCTAACTTCGCTAATCGTTTACCGATCAGTGAGTGCAACTGGCTATGAGCGCCTCGTGGCTCTAATAATCTGGCTTTTATAAGATTCCTATCTATATCCAACCAACGTCGTAGTTTAAGGATAGCAAGCCATGAAGGTCCGTATATACAACATGTCACAGATATAACGCACAACCCCAAACACCCCAATTAGATTATTAAATCGTAATAATAATATAATCATTAAAATGTTACTTTTATGTAAGTACTTAAATATTTTAATTTAACGAATTAGTTCTCCTTATTGTGCGCGGATAGTATAGGTATATTACAATAAATATAACATGATTGCCTTTATCGCATCACAAACCTTATTGTCTTGAATTATGATACATTTTGTTTATTTCAACTGTTTAATAAATGGGTGACTATAATTTAATTTGTTTTAATTATTTTAGGGATAAAAAATTACGTATATTAAAAATAGCTGGAATAAGGAATTGAATCAGTACCTACCCGATTTTGAACAAACTACTTTCAAGATGTGCGTTTATTATGTTACATGTTGTATATATCAATATTCAGATCATATCTAGAGAAGTCAACTCGTTAGACTTCTCTAGATATGATCTACAATAAGTCAATCACGAATGCGATGCCACATTTAGCATCGCATTCGTTATTTACTTGTTGCACGTAAATGTGTTCAAGTTCTTCACAACGGGTCAACATAATATCTTAGTGCAGAGCAAGATTACTTTCATATACATACATACATACATAGATAGATTCACGCCTGTTTCCCAGAGGGGTAGGCAGAGACTACGGATTTCCATTTACTACGATCCTGACACACTTCTCTGGCTTCATTCACTTTCATCACATTCCTCATACACGCCCGTCGGTTCAAGGAGCTTTTAACCTGGCCTTTGTCCAGAACGCCTCCGATCTGATCGAAAAACGTTCGCCTAGGTTTTCCTCTTGCGACTGTTCCATTCACAATAGCCTTATAAACTTTCTTAGTCAGTCTTTCCTTGTCCATTCTTTCTACATGTCCAAACCAGCTTAACATACCCTTTACATACATATATATACATATACTTAAATATAAAGCTCACAAATCGTTGAGCAATTAAAGTACGCCTTGTAGGTACCTACATTTTGTCAGTGTCGCTAGCGCTAAAACCAATGCACGACCGGTGTATTGCAATTCATTCTTGCGGGCATCAGATCTTTCCTTCGTGCCTGATACAGATACACACGTACATAATAATACGTATCGATCGATACGTCAATATAATTAACTAGTTTCATTCATGAATATGTGCTGTTGTATTTCTATTTATAATAATAATAATATCAGCCCACTGGCTTCCTCTCAGTGGGAGAACGGTTAGGCCATTTCTGTTTAAGGCGCTGTAACAAGACGATGTTTAGGTAATTGAGGGGGTGAAGCAGGGGAAGCGAAAACTAGTAACTCCGCCCACTGCGGGGCGCCCCGCTATGCGACATCGCAGCGGCTAGCGCGCGGCTTTATTCTGACATTGCGCCGGCGCCACGCCGTTGCCCGTCCGTATTCTGTTAAATTTTTTTTTTTGCAGAATGCGTATTACTCTCTTACGACTTATCATAATTTTGCAATATAATTATCTGAAACTACTTATTTGTTTATACTTTAAATTTAATATTATTAAGTAGGTACGTACACACGTTCTGTTTATTATTATTCCAAAAACGCAATCCTCGTACGAGCCGTTCTAGTTTGACATATATTTTTTTCAAATTGGTGACATGATTCATTTAGGCGTGATTATCACTTGAATTTCGTTAAAAATCCTTCAAATACGTATGACAGCGCCTTAAGTGAATTAAATTGAAACGTTTAAAGTGTGCGACTAAAAATAAAAGACACAGTAGGTAACGTCTTTTTATATATAATATCATTGGTAGGTAAAGATTTTTTTATCACGGTATTGCAATATTTCTTAATTAAATAATAATAATATTCTATCACATACACACAACACCATCTTGCCCAAACTTATTAGAGCTTGTACTATGGGTACTAGACAATGGATAAACATACATATATAAATATTTTTTTGTAAATACATAGGTACATAATATTATACATAGAAACACCCAGACCAAGACAAATAACCATGTTCATGCACACAAATGTTTGACTTGTGTGGGAATCGAACCCGCGACCTCAGGCGTGGCAGTCGGTTACACCAACCACTACGCCATCAAGGCCCACAAATATTGTTTTTATATGGTTTAAGTGAATTTACACTAAACGCGTCGGCGTCTTACGCTGTGAATAAGTTTAAATGGAAGGTCATGACTTGTGTGTACCTCCAATCTACACTTAAAATATAATACCTACTTAATTTCATCAAGGTCTACAGTTTTGCGTAATAGTTTTTATTGTATACTTACTTAGTAGGTAAATGTTTTTGTAAGCTTAATTTGTTATTTATAATACTTATAATTTATTGTCTACTTAATTTGCAGATATTAGACAATCACAGAGGAATTTATAGAAACGCTATTTTTGTTCACGTAACGTAACACTAATTTTGAACTAAATTTAGTGTCGGTATATCTGAGAATCTTGTACTCAAAATAGTCGAGTACAAAATCTCTGTCGAATTTATAGTAAAATAGTCAGTTCACATGATATACTTTTATTTATTACCTTCAAATCTAATATTACCGACTGGCTAATGGCTCTAAATTATACAGAAATCGAAAAACTGCTCATAATTGTAAATTCATAAATTAAATTAATATATACCCACATATACACAAACACACACCCACACATACACACCCTCACACTCATATATATGTATACACAAACATACACACGCAAACACATACACACACTTATGTACGCGTACACAATCTACCAGTAATCATAACTTCTTTTTTTAAATATTTAGTAAGTAAACTAATCTATGTAATCTTTTATAATCAGTTGCTAATATGCCATAGCAGGTTAACAAAAGGTAACCTGCTGCAATAAAATTGTACACGTCTCTGTAATTGCAATACAAAGTGGTGCATGACCTACAACACAGGTTTTTCTAGCGTAGGCATCCACAATGTTCGATTGTACCAGAGTGCATGTATTAGATTAATTCTACATTATATTATGTTCTGCAATATTGTCTGCTACTTACAATATCTGTATAAGCAACTTATTGCTGTTTCTAAATAAATAAATATATACTATTTATATATAGTGTAGCAACCTGGCCAAGTCAATGACTGATAAGAAGAAACACCATATAATGACTCTTTAGGCAGCCATACATTCCATTTATCATCCACATCCAATCCATAACTCATGTTACAGTTCAGGTCAGTGGCACCACTTTTCACACGATAGCGGGTGAAAAATGGTATCATCATGTCAGAAGTTCTTAAACGTATTTACCATGAGCAGTGTTCCAGGCATGTCGAGGTAGGCTACTCCAGGCCTGCCCGCAGACGCGAGGCGCACCGCCTTCTCGACGTGCAGCGGGATGAGGCGTGGCGATGGCGGCCGAGCTGAATACTTGCAGTATAGCCTGCTTGACTCCACCTATAAACATTTATTACAATATTTATGTTTATTAAAATCTTGGGTGAATCTAGAACTTATTCGATAAACAACAATATAAAGATGCATCGAAATAACGAAGTGATATCTCTAAGAACCTAATAATCTTCAATAAAATAAATATTGCATCTTCTGCTTCAGAGGAAGTACGCTCGGATGTCGTTAATATAGTTTCAGTTTCAGCGACGCACCTATCAGTCAAGGCAGCGAGTTGGTACACGATGGTAGGTTTAGTTGGTAGTACCCAGGACGTTCCATCTTTTAGCGGGCGAGCCCTACATAACCTCTCCGCTACCCTTTTCCGCGCACAGGTATGGATCAAAGCATTCCCCTACGTTAAAACAAATAAACAAAATTTTAACAAAAAAGAAAACCGACTTCAAATAAGAATATTCTAAAACTTAAAATGCACTAAAAAGTTAATAAATAATTGCATATTCTTGTGAATAATTAAATTATTGTTATTTTTGGAGTCGGTGTCAGCCGCCCGCGCCGCGTGCTGCGTCTATGTGTGTAATTGTGCATGCCAATGTTATGTTATGATTATAGTAAGACATCTCATGTTTAATTAGTTACAAGCCTACCTTGGCTGCCAATTATTCACAAGAATATGCAATTATTTATTAACTTTTTAGTGCATTTTAAGTTTTAGAATATTCTTATTTGAAGTCGGTTTTCTTTTTTGTTAAAATTTTGTTCATTTCTCGGTTTTTAGTGAACCCTGCCAAATATGAGAACATCATCAATGTAGCCAAATACGCATTATTAAATATAACTCGAAAACCAATGGTCAAATCTTGATCAAAATTAAATGGGACCACACGGGAAGCACCAGCTTTCAAATAAAAAAAGAATCATCAAAATCGGTTCACCCAGTCGAAAGTAACGAGGTAACAAAAATAAAAATACAGACGAATTGAATACCTCCTCCTTTTTTTGAAGTCGGTAAAAAAGAAATTTACGCCCGAATCCCACGACGCGACTGTCCCTGTCCGGAGGAGTTCGATATTGTCAACCATTTTCTATTGCAATATTTGTGGTGTGTAATCCGAGGGCGCGTGGCAGTTTCATGCCTTTCCAATTATTTGATTACAATGGATTGTTTCCAAGTAACGCCTAATTCGATTCAATATCTTTATAGCTTTTCCTATATGTTATGAAATAAGTTAAGCCTGAAAGTAGTTTAATCATATTATTTTTTTATTGTATTTCTAACTAAGTGACCCCTTGTTAGAAATCATAAGTATCATACTTAACCCTCACAACTAAGCTAAATGCTTGTGATTAGAGTCAAAGACATTATTTGATAAGGGTGTTCAAGTCGATTGTGTGTAGGTGTGGACACCGACATTTCTTCATTATATCTCTAGATAAGACTATCGCTGTTTTAATATACTTAAAAAGTTATATTTTGGAATTTCAAATTTTTTTAGCGGAATGAAAACACAGATGTCTTTTATAATAATTAGCGGAATAATTATGTGACGCGTACGATTGCAAGCACAGAACATTTTAATAGCAAGAAGTTATAATATTGCTGCTAGTATCTTATAGGTTGTTGCACCGACCGACCGATAAGTAGGAAAAGTAAACAATATCCCTTATATACACTGTGGCTCAGTTATATAGTGTACTGTAGGTTCTAATGCATCAACATATTCAATGTTTACATACTACTTTTGACGCATAATGCAAATGTTATTGAGCTCTATGAATCACTACATATTATAAAACAAAGTCCCCAGTCGCGTTTGTCTATCTGTTCACGATAAACTCAAAAACTACTGAACGGATTTTAATGCGGTTTTCACCAATAGACAGAGTGATTCATGAGGAAGGTTTAGATGTATGTATGATTTGTTAAGATTTTGTACTACTCGTGCGAAGCTGAAGCGGATCGCTAGTAACATGATAAATACTTGTTCATAAGTCATAATTTTAGGTGTGTAAATTCTTTTGCATTATTAAGGTCTTTAAAATACGAATTTAACGAGTTCGGCAAAAAATTGTTTGGTAAATTTAATGGTTTTAATGCCTAGAAATATAGAATGAACCTGTAAAACGCCACGAAGAGATAAATCTTCTAATTAAAGTTATAGTTTTTTGGTATTACAAAGATTAGGTTATAATCCCACCACGCTGGATCAGTGTGGATTGGTAGACTTTGCACATCTAAGAGTAAATTATGGAAAGCTTGTAGACATGCAGGTTTCCCTATGATGTTTTCCTTCACCGTAAAAGCGTAAAATAATTAATTATTTAACTTCGAAAATTCAGAAGTGCGTGCCCCTAGATCGAACTCAACACCAATGCGTGGCATTCCAACGGTCTGTCAATACTCACGTTATATTACAAAATAATTTATATCAAATAGAAACGTAAAATACAAGACATGTATATATGTGCTATAAACCTGTGGAAACATTGTATTGTATCAAGTACCTAACTTATTTGTAAATAATATTATGAGTAGGTATAAGTTTACCAATATTCACTATGTGTATGTAATTTTATTGTATTATAATTATAAGAAAACAAACAGCATTTAACATTAGTACCTATAACTATTTGATAACATAATAAAATAAAATACATATGTATAAATAAAATTATATTGTACTAGCTTTGGCCCGCGGCTTAGCTCGCGTTAATTTAGAATTTGACAATCAATTCGGGTTGTACTTTGCTTGTAATAATATAATTCAATCATGATTCGAAACACATGTGGCCCCATCTATTATAACAAGAACGTTATTGTTGTTTTCCTCGGGAACAGTAATTTTTTTCGGGATGAAAAGTAGCCTATGTCCGTTTCTGTACACCTGACAATGTATATGCAAAATTTCAGAATGATCGGTTCAGTGGTTTAGGCGTGAAAAGGTAACAAACAAACAAACTCATTTTCGCTTTTATAATATTAGTTAGGATTAGGATAATGAATTCATAGAGTACAACAAACATTAAAATTATATAACTGTTTTTTTTCAAAACAGATAGGTATGTATGCATCATTTTAATTCTTATCACTATCAAAGATTACAGATAGATATTTTACTCCAGTTGAAAGTAAGTCGAATTTTATCTGGTTTATTGTATTAAAATACGTATATTTTATATACCGATTGTATAATATCTATATCACACACGTAAAAATATTGATATTGGCATTCGACATGTCTACCTATATTATATTTACATAATACATAATCCGTGCCTCGGCAAGCATGTAAAGCTGTTGGTCGTGCGCCTGAACTCTCTCCGGTCGTGACGGCTTACCGTTCCATCGGATCATGAGAGTTAGGGAACAGAGAGCGCACTTGCGTTTGCGCACACGCTTGTGCACTCCTGCGCAGATGGCCAGTCTCCGTTAAGATTGGCCGCCGTGACCGAAATTCGGTCAGCAGGACATTATTATTATTATTATATTTAGAGAAACAAGTAGCATCCCTAAATGATTCTTTATTGATATTCGGCTAGCAAAATTTTGGAAGTGGCGAATCTATTTTCTTCTGCAGTTACAGAATCTTTGTGCAGTTACAGAGAATTGCCTGATCGATATTGGCGTATCTAAGGTTATTTTCCAGGGTGGACTCTGCTTTTAAACAAAGATGGCTCACATAGAATTTTAAGCTTAAACTCTTGCATCCTAGGGTACAGTCAGCGACATAAATCGATAAAAATTTGTCAGACTTTGAATTGCATTATCATACAAAATAATGATAATTCCTAAGTTTTACTACAGTAATAGTTAAAGGATTATTATTTTTTTCACGATTTATTAATATAGAACAAAAGCTAGAACTTTTTCCATTCACAAAATACAGTTACTTATGTTGTTGTTTATTCTGGGTGGGAAACGTTAATGTTGAAAACCCGGCTAGTGGGACCGAGGATTCCGGCGACTGGGATTGCAATTAACTCGGACCGCGGTCCCAGTTGCCAGATCCATTTAATTTTAATATTTTTCTTCCGGCAACTGGGATCACCCGTAAATAAATACAAAAATCTATTGTTCAAGCCAAAAACAGTACAGTCAAACGACAAAATTTTCAAAGTAATAATTAAAGAAAAACTCCTTGATTCAAAAAAAACATTTTATAATTTACTTATCCTAGATATGAAATAACAAGAACGGTAATTAAAGGTTGTTTTTTATATTACATTCTATTAATTCGCCATTCTTAATACAGCCGTTCGCTAAATAAAAAAAGTTAAGCCATATAATATGTACGTTCCATATCACTTAACGTCCTTTTAATTACTGGACGGCAGAATAGTACCTACAATGAAACCTAAAACACTACTATTACCTCATGTGCTATTACTTAACAATACTAATATGTATTATTATTTATTAAACTAATCACAATATGAACTCTCCTATAAACACAATAGGTGACCCGATTACTAATAAATTGATATAAGTTTTACGTCACACATGTAGCTATTTCATAACTGGGCGCACATGAACTCTTTCATATAAATTAGGTATGCAGAGAGAAGTAACTAAGTATGTACAGTACATTATTATGTACTAGCTGTTACCTGCGACTTCGTCCGCGTAGATTTTAACTAAAAAGTTTTTGTCTCCGCGGAACCCTATTTTTGTTACTCCTTATAACATCAGCTATCTGCCATTGAAAGTCCCGTCAACATCGGTTCAGCCGTTTCGGAGATTACCGGAACAAACAGACAGACAGACAGACAAAAATTTAAAAAATATATGTTTTCGTATAGGTACCTTATATACTTTCATATGCATTATATAAAAAGCTGTTATTTTGACATTACAAACAGACACTTCAATTTTATTTATTTGTATAGATGTATGTACAACGCCTGCCTATACCTACTTTCATACTTAAAATGCTATGCAAAAACATATTTCACGCTTTCGGCATATTGTTAAGATCTAATCTATACTAATATTAAAAGCTGAAGAGTTTGTTTGTTTGTTTGAACGCGCTAATCTCAGGAACTACTGGTTCGATTTAAAAAAATATTTTAGTGTTGGATAGTCTATTTATCGAGGAAGGCTATAGGCTATATAACATCAAGCTACGACCCACGGGGACGGCGCAGTAATGATAAACGCGGGTGAAACCGCAGGAACATCTAGTCATCTATAAGTATAATAGTCTTAGGCACATTGTTGTACTTCATAAGACTGCGTATACGCAGCCTGGGAAAACTAGCTCACACTCATTTTATTTCGAGGCGATCTCCCATGGCGCGTATATCCTTTTTTTATTGAGTCATTCGGATGTTTTTTTCTGATAGCAAGTGGTAATGCTCGTCGTAGTCATGACCTTTCCAAGGACATTCGCAGCCGAGCTGCTGCCTATTATGTTAGTAATGCTCTTTATAAATCTTCTTTAAGAAGGCTTAATTCAAGGGTGCTATGTACAAGACCGAGTCTGGTTGTAGGTAGTGGACCTGCTGCAAGCAGACCTTGCTAGACATGAAAGTTTCCAAGTTGTACGGATGAACCACTACCACAAAGTCGTGTAGTTGGTTTTAACAAAGGATTTCATATCTTCGTTTTCCACCTATCTCTAACTAGTATTGCTATTAATAGCTAAGTTATTATTCATCGTGGCTATTCTTCATAATAATTTGTTAGTCTTGAGGTGGTTATATATTTTATCTTATCCTTTAAGAATTGCTTAGATACACGTTTTGATTAAAACAAACGTCAATAAATAAACCTCTATAGTGACGCAATATGATTTAGAAGTAATTGTTTGTATTTCATTTGCATTTTAATATATTTCACAGGCTTTTGTTGCCACATAAACAAGTTAGAAGAAACTTCGTGAACAATCTACGTTTGTGAAGCTAAACATTTAATCTTAATGCAGTAATCCATATAGGTATAGAATTTTTATCTCCCACTCATGCATTCGTAGACAGCTCATATTAAGCCACTTGAAAAAATATTCTCAGTTTGACATATTGTATGTTTTTATGCACTTATGTTTGCTAGTATCTCGAGAACCGCTGATCGTAATCGATGGGCGTGTTTAGGATAGTTCTTAGTTATAAATAACTAGCGGACCCGCGCAACTTAGCCTGCGTCACATTAGAGAACCTTCCCCGTTTATGCAATATTTTTCATTAATGCTCTGCTCTTATTGGTTGTAGCGTTGTGTTATATAGCATATAGGCTTCCTCGTTAAATAGGCTATCCAGCACTAAAATAATTTTTCGATTCGAAATAGTAGTTCCTGAGATAAGCGCGTTTAACCAATCAAACAAACAAACTCTTCAGATTTATAATTCTAGTCTAGATACAACTAGGAAATTCTTAATCAATATAAAGTTATACATATGCATAGATGGCACCATGTACTTCTAGCGTTGCTAAAGGGTTATCGATGATTTTTCAAAGGATAAGTTGCGCCAATTTACGCCACAAAAGGTTTTTCGCAGGTTTATATGTCACCAACACCAAAATAGTTAGAACATATTAGAAGCTTTAAAAATGTGCCTACCACCATTACTCAGACATTACATCATCGCAAGAGTCAGTCATTTCCTTTTTAGAAATTAGAACTTAAATAGAACCTTGTACCTACCAACATACTTTCCATAGAAGAAATGTATGCGCGTTACGCGTGTAACCTACTATGTTGTAATAATATTTAATTAGTTTGTAATGCTGTATAATAAACTTTAACCATTCTTTGTCATAACCTTTTCTGGTCTCTCAATAAAATCATCACTTCGCTATCTGTGTGTAATTCGTCGTCAGATACATAGAACACCCTCTACACTACATACACACTGAACACAAAGAATCCTGTACAAAAATAACAAAATTTTACTTTAAAGTTTTATTTAAATGTAATTTGTTTATTATTACCAATATATTATTTGTGTTAGTCAAAGTCGAAGCCAAAGTCGAAAGTAATTTATTTATACATATGGTGTTAGTGGTTATTAAGTCCGTGGGTACTAAGCACCACACTAGTCTAGATATGTAAATAAACAATGAGCGACTTAATTATTTTAGCCTAGTAAATCATAATAAGAATGTTACCTGTGGCCATTCCTGGAAGCCTCCGATGCCTTCGTGGTCTTGTGGGCAGGAGCCGGCAATGACTATAAGAGGCCAGCAGTTGACCTGGGCATTGGCCATGCCGCCCATGCAATGGAGTAATCCAGGGCCAGATACTGCCAGACATACTCCTGGCTTTCCTAGAGCATAAAATATTTGGTTATACTGAGGGAAAATTGCCTTACTAAAATTATAAACATAATAATATGTATATGGAAATTGTCTCTATTTGAAACAATTACAGATATGTAGTTAGATACACATTGACTTTACAAAATTGGTAAGAATAATTATTATGTGAATGTTAACATATAGTAATTAGGAAATTATTTGCTCTTCACACTTTATATTTTAGTTCATAGGTAATTAAGCACAAATTGCCAATATTTATAGTTTGCTATTTAGTTAAAACATAATTAATTTTATTATCAAATAAAGTATGTACTTTATCATATTGATTATGGTATACAAGTAATTAATTCTTGAATAGAGATAAAAAGATAACATTTCATGTAATACTTGTCATAATACATATTTAGAATTGGCAAAGAACCTTTGTACTAGGTATTGGAATACAAAGAGATAGAATAGACTCTAAATTTGAAAGCTGTTCCCTTGTATCAACATGTGCCGGTGTTCAATAGTACTTGTTGAATGCACTAAAATAACTTTTACTCGACCCTCATACATAACTGTTGACCTATTTTCTTACACAATTAACTGCACAGTTTGATTGAATAAATTGATATACTTATGACCATTAATTGTAAGTTTGTAAAGCAACACACAGCTTGATCCATGATGCAGGCATTCTCTTATATCTTTAATACTGATTAATTATATTAAAGAAAGTAGGTATGCTTGCAAACATAAGGACTAGTGGAGTATATAGATGACACTGGCAGCATAGGAACACTTATTTAGGTGACAATGATTGTACCACTATAAGCAGTATAGAATCTTCTATTAAATGCATCAAGTGCATAGTGCACTCTTGCTAGTGCGGCAACTTCAACAACATTTATTCAAACATTATAACTCATGCCAATACTAAAAGAAAATAAACAAACCTGTGAGGTACCCAACAGCTTGGGCTGCGTAGCATGCTGCCTGCTCATTGCGCATGCCAACATATTTCAGCCCAGCCATTTGGAAGGCTAGAGCTGTCTCAATCACTGGTATACCAACTATACCAAACACATACTCCACACCCTAAAAAGATTTGTCTTATTACATCATACAAGCAATCAATTTAACAAGGAGACAATTGTAGCAATTTTCTTTGGTTATCCAAAGAAAATTGCTACTTATGTAGGAGTTTTTTTATAATGGTGTTTATGCGCTTAATCTTTAGAGTTGCAGTAGCACACCGGTGGCCAGACACAGTAGGGCAAAATATGTACTCTGTGCAATAGGTTTTTAATTAGGTCTGTCATTCCAAGGCTGGACAGATTAAAGGAAGAATACTGATTTATTTTTAATTGTATACTTTAAGAAGTGTGAAAAGATGTTTACAAGATCATAGTAAATAATAATTAACATTAAAAACACTTATTTTTTAATACTTATTTAAATTCGAAGATGAAAACACTTTCTTTTATGCTACATAGCATTTGTGATAAGTATTGATAAAAAAATTAATTCACATTTACACCTTACCTACTGCCGTCATACTGTAATTGTAGCAATATAAGTAAAATATTAAAAAATCACGCTACGCGAATTTATAACAACTTTCATATGTTAAATAGTCATAAACAAAAAAATAAACAAATGTAATGAGGTCAAAGTATTATAAGTAGTTGGAAATGGACTTATCTTACTTTATTTTACAGGTTAATGACTCCGAAATATTAATTATACGTATTCAATCTATAGAAAAATCAAATATATTTATATATTATCATTCAAAAAAATGTTTTGATATGAGTTTACTCACCTGCTTCTTCAAACTCTCCGCTAATATCGTATTGCCGTCAACACCCATGGCTTGATTTAATTTCGGTGATATGTGAATAGAACGTCTTATTAGGAATTGACTAACTCGTCCTAATAACATTTCAATAAAATTATCAAGTCTTCAAGATTAAAAACTAAAAACTACTGTAAACTTTGGAATGCTGATCGAAAACTTAACGTACCTAACATAAACAGTTTATATCAATGATTATTTTTATATAATACTTATTTGACAAGAAATTAACTTTAATATACGGATAACACTTATCAGACAATAAAAGTAGGGATATACCTAAGTAATTTATGATTTTATTTCATTACTTTAACGTATCTTCACTTTTATAAACTGTATCTTATTTTTATCAGATATCTGAACAAACCTGGTTCGACCGCGTTGGCCGACAATCTAATATAATCTTGTTGGACTTTATATTCGTAAATATTACGTTTCCATTTCGGTCAACAAAATGATTTTCCTTTTCAGTTTGTCACTGTCAAGTGTCAACGTTGTCACTTCTCAACATATCAAAAAGCAGCTGAGCAGTGTGGTGGTTTGTAGTGATGGATATATTAGCATTCACGTTCATTTTTAGCTTGCGAATGCTCATTTAGCATTTAGCAAATGAAATGTAGTTGCAAAATTCTGTGAAGTGTGAATTCATCGCTTCGTACGCGATTTGCTTCATTCATAATTTCATACTAACGCGTGTAACGCGTTCTCTGTCTCACCCACGGGAATACTCAATCTATCCGTTTCACATGACACGACAAGAGAAATTATTAGCAGGTGGTGCGAATGCGAAGGATGATGTTAAGTAATTATTATATTATTATTTTCGATTTACTTGTATTTAGAGACGTATATTCAGTGAATGCGTGTGAATGTTTGTTTAACACGCGCATGTAAATACGATTAAATGAACTCTGACTCTTAAATAGGTACACAAGTTTTTGATATATTATTGTCAGTCCCAAATCTGGTTAAAGTATGACAGAAGGTCCTTAAAATGTAAGGTTTTAAGTTGTTATTATTATTTAATTATAATTATGGTCATTATCTTAATTACATAAAATATGCAAGAGACGTTCTAGGGCGAACGCGCTTTTAAATTCGCATATTAATAAAGTTCACACTTCACATATAAAACTATTATCGATTATCGTCATAATTAGCAAATAGCGTAACAAGTCGGCCTCGATGGCGTAGTGGTTAGTGTAACCGACTGTCTCTTCTGAGGTCGCGGGTTCGATTCCCGCACAAGGCAAACATTTGTGTGCATGAACATAGATGTTTGTCTTGGTCTGGGTGTTTCTATGCATAATATATATGTATTTACAAAAAAAAGTATATATGTATGTTTATCCAATGTCTAGTACCCATAGTACAAGCTCTGCTTAGTTTGGACTAGACGGTGTCGCGTGTATGTAAAAAAAAATATAGCAAGTAGCATGCTAAGAGTCACGAACTCGCATGCTAATGAAATTTATGCGAAATCACATTAATTACCATCACTAGTGGTTTGCGTATTGAGTAATAGTTAGGTCGAAAATGGCCTGAACTGTTTCGAGAAAAGGATGGTACGGGCTACAGCCGTGCGCTTTTTTGCTCGACTTGGCGGGGGTACTGCCGTGCCCCCAAATCTGTTATATACCTAATTCCACCGGATAGTCTTTAGACTTAGAACAAAAAAAATTGCTTGAGATTTTCGAGAAGTTCGTTACCTATAATATCAGTTAATATGGTTGCGTTGCATGTTGAGTCATTTGTACAAATTAAGCATGGAAACAGCTAATTAATGAATTAATATTGTTGAAACTATAAAAATAAATCGTGGTATTTAAATCAGATGGACATATTTATGAAAAATACAACGATCATAATTATGCCAAAACCATGTTACTAAAAAAGTACCTATATTTAATTAATTCCATAGCAGTTAGGTATATTAAAAGTGATTTATAAACTGTACCATACCCATTGATTTTTATACATCAATGACCATACCATATATAAAAATCGCTTAGCCAGAAATACATACTTTGAGTAGGATCCCACCATGAAATTAGTTTCCAAATTGTTTCTACTAAGGCCGGTAGTGCCACAAAGACAAACAAACGCCATTTTTTAATCACAATATAACGTGATTCACAAACCATAACAACGTACTATCTAGATACATCATTTTAGCTCTTCACAATGTTATTGATGGCCATGTTGGCCGGTGCCGGTAGAATAGTTATTTTGAATCGCAAGAATCCGCATAGCTTTGTTGTCTTCAATAACAACCGCCTACAATATTATTATGAGCAATTAAGAAATAATAGCATGTCTAACTTAGCGCCTGTAGTTATTTTATAACTTTACAATTCTGTCTTGGTCGACAATTTTTTTTTTTTTTTTTCATTTTTTCGATTATTGCAAAGGAAGAGTGATAATTATAATAGCTTGAGTAGTAAATACATTATGAATACCCTGTGTACCTTATAGTTATTTTACAACATTATAAAATTATTTTAATTTTCTGTTTTTACATTTAACGTTAAATTTTGCGGCAGTAAAAGGAAGAGTGATAATAGCTTGAAAATGTAGAAAATACAATTATTAATATCCTATGACGTTTTAATAAAAACATCTGAGTTAATTGCCGACAGATAGCGTTAGTAGTATGCTTAAACGATTAAATTTAGCTAATTCTTGTTTTTTGTTTGGTATTAGCGTGGTATTAGATTCCTTATGTAGGTAGGTACTCAACGTTTGATACCTATGGGTATTTTAATATTGTAATTTTATATTTATAACCAATTTGTAAATATTTAGTACTATTAGCTATTTCCCGGCCGCGGCTTCGATCGCGTTAATTTAAAATTTGACAATCAATTCGGGATGTACTCTGCTTGTAATAATATAATTCAATCATGATTCGAAAGGCACGTGGCGCCATCTATTATCATAAGAACGTTATTTTTGTTTTCTTCGGGAACAGTATTTTTTTCGCTATGAAAGATAGCCCATGCCCGTTTCTGTACACCTGACAACGCCCGTAATGCAAAATTTGAGGATGATCGGTTCAGTAGTTTAGGCGTGAAAAAGTAATAAACAAACAAACAAACTCATTTTCGCTTTTATAATATTAGTTAGGAAGTTAGGATAGAATTAGGATTAGGATTAGGAAGTTAGGATAAGATTATAATTATTGGTATTTTATTATTACTTTGTTTTAGTTAATACGTTTGTAAATATATTATATTAGACTAGCTGTTACCTGCGACTTCGTCCGCGTAGATTTTAACTAAAAAGTGTTTGTCTCCGCGGAACCCTATTTTTTTTCTAAAATCAAAGTAGCTTAAGTTACTCCTTATAACATCAGCTATCTTCCAGTGAAAGTCCCGTCAAAATCGGTTCAGCCGTTTCGGAGATTAGCCGGCACAAACAGACAGACAGACAAAAATTTTAAAAATAGATTTTTCGTGTAGGTACCATAAATACTTTCATATGCATTAGATAAAAAGCTGTTATTTTGACATTACAAACAGACACTTCAATTTTATTTATTTTTATAGGTAGATTAATCAGAATAATGTAAAATATAACCTTATAGTTTATTAAACTAATATTATTATATTAATATTTTCAAATTAGGATTTTTCTATTCTTTTATTTGATTATCTCTCGATACAATAGAAAAATTTAAATTCAGAGTCCCCAACTTTTTGGTGTGCAGGATTCGTTAAATTGATTTTGTTCTTATTAAATGTCCGTCACCTGGACCATAATAACGAATTGATACCTCAGTTATCAAAATCGGTTCGGTTGCTTAGACGTTGCGCTAGAAAATACAGACATACATACATAAATTGATAAAATCATAACCCTTGATATTCGGTTTGAAGTAGTTAGTGGGGTAAAAATTATATTGTCGTCAAGTTCTTTATCTACCTGCAACGGATTTCCTTTTAACAATCTTGTTATAAACAAACTTGAGAAATGTGTTTTAATTTTCGTCTAGAATTTGCAATTTTTCTAATTTATATATTTTAATAACATTGTTAGTAAGTACATATTATGCCGTGTATTCAGTTAGTATCTTTAATTTAAGAGAGTGAGGTGGGTTACTTCCTGTTAGCCGATGAGACTCTATGTAACATTGTCCTAAACGGGAATCGGACGAGCAGTTTTATTGAGCATACATATTTAATGTGTTTATATATCTTTTTGCAATAAAAACCAAAAGCAATACCTAATATTTCAAAAGTGGCAGCACTATTTACATAGCATGTTATGCTTGACGCTATATTCTCGAAGAATTGGACGCACTTATAAACCGTAGTGCTTTAAAATTACACTCTTTTAAACTCACATTTCTTCAGCTACCTACTTATGTAATTAACTATCGAATAATACAACCGGAGCTGCACTCCACGTTAGCGCTGCACACGGGCGCCGTCGCATCAAGGTCATTAGTGGAACAATCGTCACCTATAATTGAGAACAGAACCTGAACTAAACTGTGGCAAATGAATCTATCAAAAAATAAAATACCTACATTTTTCGTATATATGATCTATCTTTTCAAAACTGGTTGCTAATAGGGTATGGTATGGTAAACTATTGAGAAAAATGATTACCGATAAATTATTTCTTGTCGGTCTCGATGGCGTAGTGGTTAGTGTAACCGACTGTCACGCCTGAGGTCGCGGGTTCGATTCCCGCATAAGTCAAATATTTGTGTGCATGAACATGGATGTTTGTCTTGGTCTGGGTGTTTCTATGTATAATATGTAAGTATTTACTAAAAAAGAAATGTATATATATATGTTTATCCATTGTCTAGTAGGTACACATACAAGCTCTGCTTAGTTTGGGCTAGATGGTGTTGTCCGTATGTGGTAGAATATTATTACTATTATTTCTCTCAATAGAATCTAGCGAGAATGATTCTTTCATCCCATTTTTAATTATTTTTATTATTAATTAATTTATTATTTATCGCGATCTACAAGCAGGTCGTGTGACTTTGGTAGTATAAAAATACAACACCATGCGTTTAAATACTTTCCTTTATATTTCATGGTACATTGGCAATGTCTTATACGTAATTATTATTGTTGGGTATTATGTTCAGACGTAATTGAACCAAATACATAGCGCAGTATAGCAACGTACTTTAACATATTATAACATACGAACGTATCGAAGACAATGGATTTCCGCGGCGTATATAGGCAGGTAACGAAAGTAGGTATATTTAACCAAGTAATTAAATTAAAATACATCTTTTTTAGATGTATATAATGTCAGCCCGATATAAAACTGTCCCACTGTTGGGCACTGGCCTTATCTCAGTGTGGGAAGGGTTAGGTCATAGTCCACTACGCAGGCCCAGTGCGGGTTGGCAGACTGCACATATCTTCGAGAACATTATGTAGAACTCTCAGTTATGCAGGTTCCCTCACGATGTTTTCGTTCACCGTTAAAGCAAGCGATAATTTACTATTTAATACACACATAATTTCGAAAAGTCAGAGATGCGGCTCTTGGGTTCGAACTCGAGACCTCTGCGTGGCAGTCCAACGGTTTCATACTAGGCCGTCGCTGTTATTAAAATGTACTTGATTACAAAAATGGTCAAAACTAACTGTTACCCGCAAATTCATTCGCGTATTTTGGAAGTTCCATTTCTGTTTCCGTCAGTTAAGTTAGCTACATACAAAATTTCATTAATTTTCAGTCAGATTAAGACTTGCCTACTTAGTTATATTAGCAGCATAAATATGAGTAACTTACTGTTAGCGTTGCTGAAATATTGTTTGATTTGACATATAATATTATATTAAGTAGGTACCCAATCATTTTCGACATAGGTTAATTTACTGAACTCTATTCTCTACTCAACTGGTTTGTCGATTAAACAAGTATAATGTTGCCAAAACTATTATTTTTACAGAATTATGCGTTGTAACAATAACAAACGCGTATGTTCGAATCGACTTGACTGCTATAAATTCATATCACTATCGTTATATCACAATTGTAATTCGTAACAATACCTACGTTTTGAAGTAAGCAGTAAATCTGCATCGAGATTATGGTTATCATGTGACTTGTCGCACGTGATTCTTAATACAGTAGATGTAGTCATGAGAGAAGAGAGCATAGTGAGTTTTAACTTCCCTCGAAACCGGAGGTAGCTGAACAAGTATAACCGTAGGAGGACCAATAAAGTGTGGAATTTACGAACAGGTGTGAATATTTTTTTTTCTTAAAAAGGACATCTCCCACATTAGGAATATTAATAATATAAATTTCTGTGTCGCGGGGGACTTTACAAACATTCAAACAAAGGACACAAAGAGCACCCAGATTCGGAACAACCATTTGCGGAACACCCAAATTTTTGTCGCGTTTAGGATTCGAACCCACAACACTCGGCGCAATGGCAGCGGCGCGACGACTACTTAAACCACTACGCCATCTGTTGGTAAAGTATTGGTTATAGCAATAATCAAAAAATATATATCGCACCATTTGTACCTAAACCCAAAACAGCGAAACAAGATAATCACTACATTTAAAAAATGCAGTCTTATCAATATTATACATACCTACTCGTATAAGTGTGAAAGTTTGTGAATATCACTATCACGTAGTATTACTTTGATAAAATTATTATCGTTGAAGTATAATTTTATTACGTTGGGCAAAGGTCTCGGTGTTCTGACTGTCCTATTCTAAGTATTAAAGAATGGTTAATTATGACAATTATCAGATATGATTATATTATTACTAGCTGTTACCTGCGACTTCGTCCGCGTAGATTTCAACTAAAAAGTATTTGTCGCCGCGGAACCCAACTATATTTCTCTGCCCAAGTTATTTAAATGGCGTAGTTTTTATAGTGTAAAGCTAGATAATAGCATGGCTTACTCAAAAACAACATTTAAATATGCGTCGTTAGATTACACGCTGTCACAGAATGCGTAAGAAAAATAAAGATTCACAGCTCCTCCCCCGTAGGTGATAGCGTGATAATATGTAGCCTATATGTTGACCCGACCTGTTAGTAATATTCATGCAAAATTTGAAGTAAATCCATGCAGTACTTTTTGAGTTTAGCCCGGACATACATACAGACAAACAGACAAAAATTCTAAAAACTATATTTTTGGCCTCGATATCGATTGTAGATCACGCCCCAAGTATTCTTTTAAAAAAATATTCAATGTACAGTTTTGACTTTCCTACAATTTTATTATATGTATAGATAATTATGACTTGATTAAAGACTTTTTGGAGAATTAGCCTTGGGCAGACAAGGAAAATGAAATCAACGAGCTGTATATATACTGTATATACTTTCATATGCATTTAGTAAAAACGTAGACAGAGAGTTTATCTGTCTACGAGTAAAAAGCTGTTATTTTGACATTATAAACAGACAGGTCAATTTTATTTGTTTATATTTGTATAGATAGCGAAAGAAACATAACATTATTCAATATCTGCCAAAGTTAATTGAATCTCAGTATTTACATTGTTTTCTAACAAAGTTATTAAGAAAATGTTATTTATTACAACTTTAATTTGGCAAGTACAGTAATGTAATGTACCTAAAAAGATTTAAAAGTAACAGCATGGTAAAATATTAAACTTGTGTAGATCTTAGCATAACTAAAGATAGATCATCTACATAAGTGAAGTAGGTGTGTCAGATTATCAATTTGTTGTCGATTTTTATAGGTATCAGTAGATTGAGACTACATCCTTGCGACGAAATTTACCGATAATATATACTAGTCTATGGACGAAATAAAAAGTTAGTGGACTGACACACTAACACTATGTCCATCCTAATTAGGGTTGCCAACTTTCATTCCAACGAATAGAGTATATTTACTACCTTCGGTAAACAAAAAAGTACAAGATCTAAAAATAAAGTATTATTTTTTTAACCTGCGTCTTTGTTACCATATTTTTGTTGATGCTAGTAACAGCTAAAAAATATTTATTATCAAGGAACGTCGTAACCAAATCTTTATATGTCTATATTAAGATAGATAAACAATTGATTTTATTCTATTTAGGGAATCTCTATAGCGATGCTTTAAGTAAACAATTAAATAAATCTTGTAAATGTTGACATGGTTAAAATAAAGTATTTTCACACACTTAGGTACTTTGTTTCTTAATTAATAAAGTATAAAGTACGTTTACCGGAAATAGCGAACAATACTTTATTATAAAGTACGGTTGGCAACCCTAATCCTAATCCTAACTAATGCGAATGTGAATTTGTTGGTTTGTTACGCTTTCGCGCCTTAATTACTCGACCAATCAATATGAAATGTCGCATACACGTTGTCGGTATGCGAAAAAAGGAGATAGGGTATCTTTCATTCAGAAAAAAAAAACTGTTACAAACTTAACCTAACCTACATTTGCGCGAGTCAAGCCGCGGAAAACATCTGATGAATGTAAGACTGTTAAATAAATATTATATTAAGTCTTGTCTCTAAGTGTTGATATATTTTTATCGCGATAGAAGCTATATTAAAATAATCTGCACGTAATTAACGCTAACTACAATAATTACGGTATGTATTTATCTTAAATCATAACGCAATAGCCACATACATGTGACATGCCTATATAATTTAATAACCGGTTAGCTGTGAATCGGACATGCACACCGTGGGTTCCGTACAAATATGAGTTAAATTTGAAGAGTGGGTTAATAAAAACGGTTTGTTCCGCATTTGCTCCTACATTAAGCCCTACGTTTTAAAATGGTCCTCATTCGCCCCCATTCTTTTAAAATTATTCCTTTTTCATCCTACAATTTTCAGCATATGGTTTACAAAATAAAATATGGTTAAAATTGATTTTAAACTAGCTGTTACCTGCGACTTCATCCGCGTAGATTTTAACTAAAAATTGGTTAACAACGTTATAACAAAATTTCTTTCCCGTTACGTTACAAGGAGCGTAACGGGACAATGAACGTAACGGGACGATGAGTCATCCTTTTTCGTGCATTCAACCGGCGTTCATCGATTTATTAGACGTTGTCACGTCAAAAGTATTTGTCTTCGCGGAACCCTATTTTTTTCTAAAATCAAAGTAGCCTAAGTTACTCCTTATAACATCAGCTATCTGCGAGTGAAAGTCCCGTCGAAATCGGTTCAGCCGTTTCGGAGATTAGCCGGAACAAACAGACAGACAGACAGACAAAAATTTTAAAAATAGATGTTTTCGTATACCTACCTTATATAAGTTCATATTATTATGCATTAGATAAAAAGCTGTTATTTTGACATTACAAACAGACACTTCAATTTTATTTATTTGTATAGATATAGATTATTGCGTTATTGGTCTCGTGATGGCATGCAATCATGAGCCTAAAGTTTTGCCGAGAGATCAATGAGCTATATTTATTAAAACATTTTTCAGCAGACGGTATAACAAAAAATTCATACAACAATATAGGAATAGAAAAGGATCATAATTTGGGACGAAATAGGAATTACTTTAAGAAGTTAATATTTATTTAAATTTAGGGCCATACAAGGAACAATTTTTGGGATGAATGCGTATACCTACGTTTGGGACGAAACATGAGGGACGAATGCGGAGCAAACCATAAAAACCTAAAAGCATCGGTTGAAAGGAACCGTATAACTAACTTCATTAAAAAAAGTATATCGTAGTCATACTTTTATATTAATACTAGATGTTCCCGCGGTTTCACCCGCGTTTATCATTACTGCGCCGCCCCCGTGGGTAGTAGCGTGATGTTCCCTGTACCGTTCCGTAAGAAGCCGACCAGATATTCATTGAAATCGAATGATGTAAAGGGCAATTTTGTTTTAAATTAAATACTTGTGATGAATAACGTATTTATTTGGATAAGGATTAATATCATGTTTATAAAAACACCTTCGCAAATAATGCATTATTTTAGAACAAATTTGGTTAGCATAAAAAAGGTTATAGTGAGCCAACCTTAAAAGATAGATATATGCTGTCGCGGACTTTTTTTTAGAACTTTTAAAGAGGAACATACATGATTTTTGCGAAAATTTAACTGTTTACGCAGCGCACGCAGCGGAAGCTCTCTAAAGGAAAAAAACCCTCCGATTTTGAAACATTCTTCATTGGTGCTCCGCTCCTATTGATCTTAGCGTGATGATATATAGCCTATAGCCTTCCTCGATAAATGGGCTATCTAACACTAAAAGAATTTTCAAATCGGACCAGTAGTTCCTGAGATTAGCGCGTTCAAGCAAACAAACAAACAAACTCTTCAGCTTTATAATATTAGTATAGATTATAAATGCGAAAGTAACTATAATTGTTTGTCACGTTTTCACTGTAAAATCTTTACACCACGAGATTAATGATACTTGGGCAAGGATACCTTCCGTATGGAGGACGGATATAGAATAGTGTGGAAAATTGTATATCCATTTTTTTGCAAATAAATATTATTATTATTTTTGTTTTGTTTTTATTTTCTCGGCTAACCGGAGAGAAAACGGGCTTGAGCCAAGTGTACCTTAGAAATAGGTTGTGATTGAGTTGTGAACAGAGTGGCTGTGTGTTTTACAGGGTGTGAGTTGTCTGATTCCCATTGTAGAAATTTCTGCAAGTGATAACTATGACTGCTTTTTGTAGCAGGCAATAGGTCGTAAGTGGTAGTTTTAAAGTTTTGAGTGATTGGTATAGTTGTTTGGGTATGACTCCAGTAGTAGAAAGAACAATATAGTTACTTTTTGTAGATGCCAGAGTCGAGTAATTCCATCTTATAATTCTGTATATTTGCTAAGTTTTTCTGCTATTATAGTTTGTATGTTGTGTGTGTTTGGTACGGCAATGGTGCCAATTCTGTTGTCACAAAATTCTTTAAACTTAACTAAAAATCACTAAAATTTAGTTTAGTCCTGTCACTTTTAACGATTTCAGAATACGAAATGTCGTTTGACAGGACTATACAAAATTTTAGTGATTTTTAGTTAAGTTTAGAGAATTTTGTGACAACAGAATTGGCACCAATGTCTATTACATATCCTGTTTTAGTTGTCTTGTTTATCAAGGTTAATTGTCTGGTCTATTATAATGGATGGTTCGATCAGTAAGGACGGTCATAATATAGTTTTGTTGTGGAATTCTCTAAAAATGTTTGTGGTCTACCTATATTTATAATATGCTGTACAGGTTTCTATGAGTTTATTTTGATGTGCAAGATTTTGGTGTATAATATTGGCTACTTGGACATGTCCATACTTATAGTCAATTTGGACGACTGATTTGCAGGCTCCTGTGATGTGTTGAATTGTTTCTGGAGAACTATTGCATTTGCGGCAGGTGTCAGTTGTTAAATTCTTGATTATATCTGTAGTTTTTGGTTTCGATTATCTGGTCTTGTATAGCGATCATGAATCCTTCAGTTTCTAGGAAAAGTTCACCTCGGCTCAGCCACGCGTTTGATGCTTCTTTGTCGACGTTTTGTTGGCATAAGTCTGTACGATGTTTTCCATGTTGAGATTTATGGGTCCATTCTGATAGCTTGGTTTTTTCGTCCGTCAGCATTTCATTATTCTGTTTAACGGGGTCCTTTAGGTTACGTGGGGTTAACTTCTGATCCATTTGTATTATTGACTTGTGGAGTGTAGATAATTGAGATTTGCCGAAGAAATATTGCCTAAGGGTCGTTATTTGCTTATTATGCAGGTTTAAAATGTCTATGAGGCCTCTGCCTCCTTTTTTTCTGGTCAATGTCAATCTTTGTAAACAAGATCTTAGGTGATGTTTTCGAAATTTGGTCATTGTAGTGTTCAATTTTCTCTGTACATTCTTGAGTTCGGTTTTGGTCCAATTTATTACTCCAACAGAGTAAGTGAGTAGGTAGTAGAATGACGAAAGTGTTGATGGCTTTTATTGTGTTTCTAGAGTTAAGTTGCGTTTTCAATACCGAATCACTTGCACATGCGGTCGCGACCCCGCCGAGGTTTCGGACCGCCGCCCGTATGAAACGGCAGGCCACTACACGATAAGATCTTTGGTCACTTCTCAACAAAACCCTACTGTCGCCTCCCTTGGGGGAGACGGACTCGACACAGAGACGCGCGTGGGAACACGCACACCGCCTCTCGGACCTGGTGCTGAACGGATGGCGGGCAGGCCCACAAATCCCAACACCCCCAGGTCAAATCTCAGGGTGGCTGGAGGTCGTCCCGCACCCTCCGGCGCCCGGCTCTGCGGTTAGGGAGAGGGTTTAAGTGCTCCCTCTCCGCTCCGCCGCCTCCTTGATGGAAATCACTTCCTCAAAGAAGGAGGCGACGGCGTTCCACGACCTCTCGCTCCGGACCATAGACTGAACTACGGCCGGGACGAGAGGGCAACCAATCCGACTGCCGCGATCAATTCACGGCGCTGCGATGCCCACGCGGCGCAATCCGTCAAAGTGTGCAGCGCCGTGTCCTCAACAACGTCGCGGCAGTCGCCGCAGTAGTGACAACCGGGCGTCTCTTGCCGGCCTATACGACACAGGAACTGGCCAAAACAACCATGGCCAGTCATTACCTGTGTCAGCCGGAAGGTGAGGGCATGCTGCCTCTCCAGCCACTCTTCAAACACGGGACTTACCGCCACGATCGTGGCGTCCCCGGATGATAAATCTGTCCTGCTTTAACTAAGTTTATTTTACATTTATCTATAACGAATTGCATCTTAATATGATTTGTAAATTCTTTTATTTACCTAGCTAGATTAAATAATTAATTCTCAGTATTAGCGTAAAGTTTAATATCATCCATATAAAGCAAATGATTTATACAATTTTTGTTTGTAGTAATGTGTCTGGTAGTTTCTGTGTCTTTTAAAGGGTATCCTACTGTAGTTGAGTTTAATATAATAGAGAGAGGATTTAAAGCAAGGCAAAACCATAGTGGGCTTAGAGCGTCTTCTTGAAAAATACCTCTCTGTATCGGGATCGGGTTTGTTTCTATTATGTCTGTTGGGGTAGTGAGTGTGTACAGTTGACCATTTTGTCATTATATTTTTTTTAAATGCAGTTATTGTGCGATTCATTTTGTAGCTATCTAAATCTTTTAATAGCCACGGATGAGGTACTGAGTCATATGCAACAATAACATTAATAAAATTAACAATTACAACATTTTATACGAAATAATACATTAGAATGCTGGAGTTCGCGCACCTCTACGTCGATTATGTCATAATTTAATACATATTTCATTGAACTGGATATATTTAATATGTCGGCACCTATATTTCGGAAAAGTTTAATATCATGTTTAAATAATTCCCACTAAACTTATCTTACTTTTATGATAGCAAATTGTATTTAAGTTTTCCATTCGTTGAAGGTTTATTAATATTAATAAAATTGTCATGTTCACTACTTAATTAATTATATTATAAATATATTAAGTGGATAACGCTGTGAGTGCACATTTATGTACATGTATCATTTTTATTCAATTTAGTATTATACAATGTGTTGTTGTTTGTTATTCCGAATAAATAAAGAAATAAATAGAAATTACAATTATTAAAACAATGCAAAATAATAAATATCAAATATAAAATAATGGAATTAAATCACAATAAATAATAAAAATCATTATGAAATATGGACTAATTATTTAATATAAATGTCAAGAATTATTAAGATATTATTAAAAAACGTATTAAAAATTAAAAGGTTTTTTTACATTTGTATTTTAATAAATTTATCTATTCTTTACTGGTGTATGTCTACTAAATCGCTACAGTTATTGAAAGCCTGCACAACCTAGGTATTGGGAAATTTGACCCAAGTACTGATCGACGTAATGGTGGGCAAAGAGGTGTGATCATATTCCTAGGGTACCTAGACGGGGCATGAAATCTGATAAGACCCAGTAACTTTGAGCAATCTAATTTGTTTCTCAATAGTTTATACAAAAATATATGTCATATCTCTGCGTGTGGATAAGCTGATTGTTATGAAGTCATTCAATCTCTTGGCTTTACCTTCACTAAAAGTTAGGTGCCACATAAAATGTTTCATAGCCACGGTTGCTGTAGAAAATCGTACAATATAACAGCTAACTCGGTTGAGTTTGGTATTATGATTTCGTCTTTAAAATGGAGTAGTTATTCCGCTTTCGGCACCAATTTTTTCGTCACCTATGGTTTCGGCACGCAAGCTATTCCACTTTCAGCACCTATAGGTATTTTTGCTTGGTGCCGAATGTGGAATAAAATACTTATTGGTGCTGAAAGTGGAATAGCTTAGTTGCCGAAACCATAGGTGCCGAAAAAATTGGTGCCGAAAGCGGAATACTCCTTTAAAATATATTTGCTACGCAGAAAATACCAATGAAGCGTAAGGATGAGGTCTGATTAATTTGGCAGTATTGCACAGCTAGGCACAAAATTAATAACTAAACTGTAGGTGGGCGTTGGGATACATCAATGATTTCTTTGTATCTCTTTTAGGAGTAATACAATAATAATATCATTCCTGTATTAAACTGTCCTACTGTTGGGCACGGGCTTCTTCTCAGTGTGAGAATGGTTAGGCCGTATTAGTCCACCAGAACTGGCCCAGTGCGCGTTGACATACTTCACATATCCTCGAGAACATTATGGAGAACTCTCAGACATGCAGTTTTCCTCACAATGTTCACTTTCACCGTTAAAGCGAGCGATACTGAACTATTTAATACGCACATAACTTCGAAAAGTCAGAGAGCACCCAGCCTTGCGATCGAACTTAAAACCTCTACGTGGCAGTCCAATGGTCTGTCACTAGGCAACGAATATATTTAAGACGTATGGTGAGACGAATGCAACTAGTTTTAATAGCAATACTAGGTATCTAGAGTACCTATTGAACAAGACACACATTATATAAATAAAAGGTAAATATTGTAACAAATGTAACAGAATATCGTTAACTTAATGAACAATGGTCATAATTTTTATTATATTTGTGTGATCAATAAATATGTTTTTATAGCGCAATTTTAACATTATTTAGTGTATAACATTTATTATACTTACAGAATCTTTTTTGTTTTATAATTTTACTATATTTTACTAGGTTTAGTCTGTATTACCGGGATGTCTCTAGTCACTATCTTTCTTTGCCCTATCAATGTTTTCCCCAACGTAAAAAATGGTTAGGTTTTTTAATAGTACTTTTTCCTGGGTGAAAGGTACCTACTCTATGTCGTATTGTGTACCTCCGACAAGATGTATGCAAAATTTCATGTTGATCGGTCCAGTAGTTAAGGCGTGAAAGCAACAAACAAACAAACTCACATTCGCATTTAGAATATTACTAGTAAGGATAACTTTTACTTATTACTGAAAATTTATTTCTTAGGTCTCCTACCGAAAATTCGATCCTACTTTCTTGTTATTACCGTTGCAACGACTTTTTGCATAGAGTTAATTAAGATAGTTCTCGTTTATTGTAAGTATTATTTATATTCACAAGTTTCTTTTAAATTTAACCACCTTACTGTCTTGTTGGTGATCACGAGCATATTATCCTAATGTCTCACTTAATTGTGTGTCTTATCAGTAAAGTAATGTAGGTATATTTCATACCATACATTCTTTAGTTTACTGGGACAATACTTAAAACTGCCCGGATCTGAAGCAAGCATAATGATAACGGTAGTATATCTACCGCATACTTTCGCATACCTTTTATATCCATATATTATATGCAACATGATTAACAGTTATCAACATCTCATTCCTGCATATATTTGTGTTATCATACACAATGTTCAGCCCAGCTCTAACATTTCTAGGAATTTCTGCAGTACATTTTAGCTTAGAATTGGCCGCATTCAATGTTATAGTATTCGTTACACCTCGTCTTTTACATCGTATATAAGTAAGAATACAATCTCAATTTTATGCTAGATCAAGTACTACTTGCTACTTGTACATTATATATAGCGAAATGAAGGCGTAAAATTACTTCTACTCATTGTATTGGGACCATGCGTGACTTATAAGGGCCATGCCACACGATGCGAGACGGTAGTACCCCTGCGTACTAGCAACAGTAGCGGGGCCATAATGTGAGACGGAGCAGCTACTGTGCAATGAAATAAAGATAGATTTATAGTAAGTATAAACGATGTGGTCTTTCACTATGGGCCTTATCAGAATACTCAAAGTCACACAGAGGGCGATGGAGAGAGCTATGCTCAGAGTTTCTCTGCGGGGTCGGAAATGAGGACATTCGCAGGACAACTAAAGTTGCCGACATAGCTCTCCGGTAATCAGGCTGGAGTGGCAATAACGCGCAAGTAGGCCACATAACGCGCAGAATCGATGTTCGTTGGCGCAAAAAGGTTCTGGAGTGGCGGCCATGCTCCGGAACACGCAGCAGGGGTTGGCCCCGCATAAGGTGAACCGGTGACCTGGTAAGGTTCATGGGATGCGGTTGTATGCAGGTGGCCTATGTCCAGCAGTGGTCGTCTTTCGGCTGTGATGATGAAACGCATGGCATTGGATATATTTCACTTATATATGTAGTATAGCTCTCATTTGATCTTTTTAAAAGGATAATTCCCGTTCTAGTTGATCCTGCGCCATGGAGACTTTAGGTACAGATATTTAAAGAACGGACCGGACGCAAAGTATGCGGTACAACTATTTGTGGATCACATATAATTTTTTTCACGTCCTGTGCCGGGGCCACTTAAAAGACTACGTTATCCGTGTTAGTTAGTCAGCAAGTATCAGAAAATAATATAATTGTACAGACCAACATTGGCCATACCTATAATTTTAATAGTCTGATATGGTTAACACAGAGAAGCAATACATTTTATTAATTTTAATCATTGCTGATACAAAATCTAACAAAATACAAAATTAAATTAATTGTTTTAGTTTATCTGTTGCTTAAAGTAATTTTATTTCTTAACTAAGTTCCAACCAGTGATTGATCGATTCAAAGCAATTTATATGAAATTTCTGCATAGAATAATTAAACTCACAGTTCTACGTACGAGTATAAGTATAAATAGAAATGATTTTTAATTATAAAGAAGTCATGTGTGTCTAATTGTGAGTACTTAATCAATTTGATGGATTTTCTATACAAAAACTGTTACAACGCCTTCTGCTCTTGGATATAGCCGATTGTCCAAATAGCACAATTATTAGAAGTCGTAGTATATCACAGTGTACAAGAATATCAGTGCATATCTGGCGTGTTTGGCATGAATCGCCTCAAAGGACAATAGAAGTAGAAATGTGCGATGAGGTTTAACTATGACCAAACACGTGACCGCACGTGTAACATACCAAACGCATACTTCGTCTCGTACAAAAATGTTCCTTGCGATACGAGTTTCGAAAGTAAAAGAAAAGAAAAGTCCAGGTGTGGGAGCAATGAATCCAGATTCCAGTTTGAAGCCAAGTACATGAGCTAGAACATTATTGAAACACGTAACTTGCATTATATTTGTCTGAGCGGAAGTGTGGCGATAGTGTGATTCGAATTGGAAGCCTCCTCCGTGGTTGTTGATGAAACAACGTCCGCGGTTCGGTTACCGCCGGCTCCGTTCTTGCAACTTGTTTATTCCGCAGTCCGCCCTCGACGCGGTCTGTCCACACACTACTACACTGACACGTATTGTTTATTCCACAACATGCTTGCATGATAAAGTGACTATATATTTGTGATTAATTAACTGTTATAGATTGACAACACATTATAAAAATGGCAGTGATATTTATTAAATTTATCGGTAAGTATTTTATGATTTAATTTATTTTTCTAAAGTGTATTCTGGCTTTTTAAAGTTAAGTAAGTTTCAATGTATATTTTTTATTCTACCGTCAAATAAACTTTTGAATTTTATATACAAAATTAGTTAGGTATTTCAGTAAGAAAATAAATAACAAATTCAGCAAGAATTACATTTTCCGATTAAGAATTTACATTGTTATAAGTATATTACTTGGTATGAAGTATTCATTTTGATTATGTCGAACTCGATTATTTTATAGTTTGCTCTTGTGTTTAAAACAATAATTCACAAAGAAGACATAAAATCTAAATTATTACCTACCATTTTACACATAATTTTTTTAAACTCGATGTTACTCGTCTGCCCCAATTTGTACTACCCCACCATTAAACTTGCGGTATTTGAAAATACTTACAGTACCCATAAAATTTTATTTATTAATTGTTATTCTGCAATTATTACTTATCTCTCTCTGATTAATTTTTGGAAGTATTTTATTTTAGTTTGGTGCTTCTTCAGCCTTCTTAATATTTTCGTAAGCATTTAAATCTATTAAATATAACCAGAAATTTGAGTCGGCGTTAGGGGTTAAATATTATTAATCCTATATTATCAAATTAATGAATTTATAAAGATGTTTTAAAAATAATTATAAGAAAGCGTAAAATATAAAAATAATGTTAGGACTTCATATTTAGACCTCTATACATTTGTTATTTAAAAATGTTTTATTCTGTCAAGTAACCGCGCCAGAAAATTCGAAAATGGAATGTTTATTAACTTAAGAAAGTCGTACTACCTAATAGTTATTCTGTGCTGTAGGTGGAAGGTAAGAACATAGAAGAGGGGCAATGTGTAAAACTATCTCTTCGTATTATAATAAACTAGTAGCAGTTGTTTACGTGTACTTATTAAATTTACTGTTTGGCCACGATAAAGAGTTATGCACGCCGTGATTTATTATAATGTGACTATCGATATCGATTTTATTAGTGATTAAGGTGATTTGCATGCATACATAGAATTGCGTCTGTGTCTCTGTGAGGCTAAGCAGCGATTTCTAATTATTGTAGTCCTTAGTGGTATAATTACGCGGTACTGAATATCGTAACGACTTTTTAAATTATACAAACGTAGACGGAAGTGTAGGCAAAAGAACATCCTTGTCCACTGACGGAATGTCAGCGTTATTATCTATATTAATTAACCACATTTCTCCAGATAAGTGTTAAGTGTCACGTAACTTAACTCAATAAATATTTGCTCGAATGGAGCATTGCACCTGGAACCTTACAATCGTAAAACATTGGTTTTTATTTTAAACGATTAGGTACTAGCAACTTGCGGTACAAATTACTAGTATTTTATTAATCCATTCAGCTAAGCTAGTTGTGTAAGGTATGGGATCACGTCGACAGTGCAATGGGTGGGTAACGAACTCACGACCTGTCAAACGCAAAGTAACAGAAGCGCACAGTTATACTGAGGGACCAATAAGACAGCTTTTTGAAACAAACATTATTAATCAATTTACCAATTATATGTACTTATTAGTTATTAAAAAATCGAATCACTTTTCTGGATACTATTCCCGTCTTCATTATATTCGGTCATGCTTTTGTCCTAAAGTTTTTATTTTATTAGTCTTATATTATTTTAAATTAATGTCTTCCGAAGGTGACAGTATCAATTAATCATTTTATATTGTTTACACTTATTACTGGAGTTTTGTGGTCTTTACTCAATTCTTATATATAATAAATCATAAATATAATCGACTATTCAACGCGGTATATTTTCCTGTCATAATGATGTCAGAATGGTATGGAATTTTTATAGGTAGTCGCAGAAATAACGGTGTGTCTAGACTACCTATAAGACTGTCACATTGGATTTCCCCTTCTTATGCCAACATTTTCATTCTTATAAAACAATTCAAATACCTACTGCACCAATAGCGATGTGTGGTAAATTGATAATTGATAAAAGATCGAGAGAATTTTCAAGTGATTCGAATATGCCGAGATATTGATGATTATTCGAATAAATTAGAGGTTTGTTTTGATTGATTATTTAACAAGCAGTTACTAAAAATGATTGTCAAACGACATCAACCACGACAAATCGCAGGTTAAGTTAAGCTGAACATAATTATATATACGAGTATATATACATATATATATATATATATATATATATATATATATATATATATATATACATATATATATATATATATAACTATATAATATATATATATATATATAATACAACGTGTAACATAATAAACGCACATCCGGCAATTTTTAATATTTTTTTATTATTATTTTATTATTTTTAAATTATAGTTATCCATTTATTAAACAGCTGAAAAAAACTAAAATGTATCATAATTCATGGCAATAAGGTTTTTGGTGCAATAAAGGCAATAATGTTAGATTTATTGTAATATACCTACCCATACTATCCGCGCACAATAAGGAGAACTAATTCGTTAAATTAAAATATTTATGTATATAAAAGTAACATTTTAATGATTATATTATTATTACGATTTAATAATCTAATTGGGGTGTTTGAGGTTGTGCGTTATATCTGTGACACGTTGTATATATCCGAATATAACGACATTGTTTCTAACGACGGATCGCTTATTACGACCGAATGAATGACAAGGTCCCGGTCGAATCCCTATATAAACAATAAGTAACTATACCGCTTATAAAAACATCGGATACAGAGACATATCGCTTAAAACGACGAAACTTTATCGATATTCATCGGCTTTAGCGACCAACCGTTTACTTGTTCCAGCAAAGGAATATTTTAAGCTGAGTACAGCTTATAGACTATACTCAGCATATAGGTACCATAATATGTAAGTTTTTCAAAATAAACATTTTATGTCTATCTTCGACATTTTATTTGAAAACAAGTTCTTAAGCATAACCTATATCCATAACTACATAACTGTACATATTCAAAAATTCTAAACATATATATGACAATTAATATGACTACATACTTGTGTATATTGCTTATAACAACTATCGGACATAACGTCTGAAGTTACATGGTCCCTTCAATGTCGTTATATCCGGTTTTGACAGTATATATATATATATATATATATATATATATATATATATATATATATATATATATATATATATATATATATATATATATATATATATATATATATCTCGTGTCACGGTGTTTGTGGTCACACTCCTCCGAAACGGCTCGACCGATTTTTATGAATTTTTTATGTAAGTATATTTGGTAGGTATGTCAACTGCTAGCAATCTATAATATGCTTCTACTCGCTTACAAATAAGCAATAAAGTAAAATAACTTTTCGAAGCATTATTTTCTTTATCATCATTAGTCATGAAGGTACTAATGAATATTCAGTTATTCATTCACTACAAAATAAATTAGCTTTCCGTGTATTTCTATTTGTGTGTCAAGTTACCTAGTTCTTTTAAACTGCGTAATGGATTTTCATGCTGGTTACACTATCGTTTAGAGAACTTCTTCCGGAAGGTTTGTGTTATATCCTAATTTAGTTTAGAATTAGCACAGAAGAGATGATGTTTTGTAAACAAGTCATAAAAAATAATTATTTTCGTATGGTACAAGTAGCTTCCCAAAAAATAATATTAATGACGATTTACAGTTTAAATTAATGTACTTATTAGTATATAAAATAGGAGGTCTTAAAAGGCAATGCTAAAGGCTTGCGAGACGACCTCCAGCCACCCTGAGTTTCGACCTGAGGCTTTGTGGGCTTTGTGGGCCTGCCCGCCATCCGTTCAGCACTAGGTCCGAGAGGCGGCGTGCGTGTTCCCACGTACGCATCTGTGTCGAGTGAGTCTCCCCTCTAGGGGTGAGACAGTAGAGTTTTATGAGTGAGAAGTGCCAATTTGGGTAGGTCTCTTCGTGTAGTGGCCTGCCGTTTCATACGGCGGGTCGAAACCTCGGCGGGGTCGCGACCGCATTTGTAAGTGATTCGCGCGGCCCCGTCGATAGCGGTTTTGTCGAGGAACACCGTGGTAGGTTTAGTCGATATTCCGAGAGGTCCATTTTCATCGTTTCAACATCTTTCTTTTACCCCGGTAAATCCTCCGCCCGCCCCCGCAGAGGGATATGCGTCAATGCATTCCGCCACGTAAAAAAAAATGTTCAAGGCTGACTTGCAGTCTTAAAAGAACCATTTTTTATTTAACATAAAAATAAAAATAATAGATTATTTGCGAAGCTATTTTGCCCGCTATAGTATTAATTATTATCTAATTCAATAAATTAGTTACCTTGGATGGTATTTAAATGAATCCTTAAGAAAATACCGCAGATAGAAAAATTACACGCTGTTACAATAAATATTCGAGTGTGACGTGACTTACGAAGTTGTCGAAGCCGGCGGATCGTAAGTAGCCTAAAGATAGAGATAGGCACCACTGACTTCAACGTTAAAGTTCCTTATTTGTGAGCTACGGACTCCAATATAACATGTCAGGCATATTATGTAGAATATTTGTTGCGTCAGTCTTTATTCAGCGGACTCAAGGTGAAGAAAATCGAAGTATTTGGGCTCTTTGTAATCTAGCGGTTGAAATCATCTTTTCCAGCAGTATAACTGTAATATACTTCTGCGTGAGAACGAGAAAATCGTGTGCTTGTTTGCCACCATAAGTTTATAAAAAAACTATAAAGTAGTATTATAATCATTTTACTTCCCGAGAACTAGATACCATACACTACCATCTATTCTAGCAGTATTATCAGAATCTCATTTTAGATCTCTCCTGGTCTCCTAAGCTTTCCTGAAAGGCTCCTTTTCATCCCATCGTCATTCAAGATCTCTTTTGACTATAGCTCCTAGGACCTATGCCCAGGAGCCTTACCACCATCTCATAAGGTATCTTTGCATGCGCTTGAATAAGACAGTAGGTTACAGAGTGTATTGTGTATAGCTTTGTCTCATTCCTGCGCATGAAATATGCTTTAAGAGATGGAGTAAGGCCTCACTCGTAGATCTCAAGCTAGCACGCATTCACCTGTACTTTAGCTTTTATTTTGTAGGCAGACCAGTGACGTAAACGTATTCATAAATATTACAAATTTTACAACAAAATACTAATATGGCATAATGCATTTAACGTTAAGCTAAACATTTTAATGGACTGTTAAACTGAGATGTTATTGTAGTTTGGTAACCATATTATGTTCAAACTTAATTTACGCGAGCCGTGAGGCATTGTTACATTTAAATGCGTAATGACAATATGTATTATTTTCCTTTGACATTTCAAACATTAAAGTTTGTTATAAAAATTGGAACATACCTCGCTATTGTCTTTATACACGATATAATAATAAAATGTCTTAGCTGTCAGTTGGTACGCTGCAAGTAATATTGTTCAATCATTATTGAAGACGTATTTTATATTGTGTAACGTCAATAGTAGATATCTGAGACGTACCGTATATTTTAATACATTATCTTATCTTCTACTATTATACAACTAAGGTTGCTGTGTACCAACAAGGCGTAAAAATTTTTTTCAAATTCTATTTCTCTTTGACTTTGTCGTAGGGAATGTGATTGCTGTGCATGAGGTCTTGGGTTCAATATCTGGGTCGGAAAAAATGGTATAGAATTAAATGCCAAGAAATTCAGTAGCAGAAAGGAATCTGAAACTGTGCCCGGAAGATGGCAGTAGGCTCTTGCCGTATTACGTAGGACCTAAGATTGTCGTTTAGTAGGCGACTTGTAGACTGTAGGCGTTATACCTATACCTTTGCCTATTCATTCGGGGATACAGGCAATTATAAAGAGCTAAATCTTGTAAGTTTGAATGTAGAAAGTAATCTCAGGAACTACTCATCCGATTTAAATATTTTTTTCTACTTTTCTAACAATTTGAAAGATACATTATTCCAGATGGATATATACACTTACAACGTTACTACTGATCTGCTGAGGATTGCAGTTCTATACTGCGCCTAGGGAAAAATGACTACGATTGAATTAGCTTGGGAGTAGGTACTTCCTGACCATTCTTTCTAGCGTTAAGTAGGACTTACATAAAGCATGACATTTGTCCCGTACAAGACGTACTAATGTAAAAGCGGCTCGATATTTTTACATGAAGGTACTAGGGACTTGAAATTCTTTATCACGTTCGTCGCGTAAGACATGAGCGTAGAGTGAGTGAGAGGGAACTTTTAGTTGCCTTGCACAAACTTGTAACGTTCGAGTTGTTATTAAAGTTACAAAGAAATTTTTATCAATTGTCCTTTGTCAATCTCTTCTTATTTTTTGTGGTTATTATTAGGTCAATCACACTTTGTAAGGTATGCATCGATCAAATATACCATTTGATCGAAGAAGGTATGCATATAAACACAGCAATACTAGATGACATAATTATTCGTAACTTCAAATCTACCGCTGTGCTTCAAGATACCTCGCCTTATTTCAAGTGGAACATTGTACTGACTCAGTACAAAATAGGCAACTCTTATAAACTCACTTATTTATGTCCTGCTCAACACTAAATAGGTAATTCAATGTTTATTAAATAGGTATTGTCCCTAGTATTACTGTCGTTTAATGGCAAAATATATGAGTTTGCTTTTGGACAAAAGCGCATTATTTTTTATAATCGCCATGTCATTCCTTTTATTTTAATCGCCTTTTCTGACTATTCCGTCTACGGGCAAACTTTGTGGTATAATAGCTATCTTGAGTGGACAAAACGTCAACCAATTAACCCCACTCCAAATACAGTAGATAAAAATAATGATGTATCTGTTTATAAGTTACTTTATACTTATAATAATTAATAATAAATGATAATGGTGCCAATTCTGTTGTCACAAAATTCTCTAAGCTTAACTAAAAATCACTAAAATTTAGTTTAATCCTCTCAAATGACATTTCGTATTCTGAAATCGTTAAGTGACAGGACTAAAACAATTTTTTGTGATTTTTAGTTAAGTTTAGAGAATTTTGTGACAACAGAATTGGCACCAATATCAGCCTAAAATATCTAAACCATTCCAACTGCTAGGCACAGAGCTCTTCGCACTGTGAGAAGGGTTATGGCATAGTCCACCACGCTAGCCCAGTGCGGGTTAGCAGATTTCATATTACTAGCGGTCGCCTAGTGCTCGAAATTCGACCAACTTATATTATGTCATGTCATTTTACTCGTATATTGATATATGTAACCATAGTTACGCGTATCAACTGCGTGTGTCAAATGCATGCTTGTGTGCGTGTAGTGTTTTTTCATTAATTTAATGTATTTATTATACATATTTTATATAAATATTAGCATTCGTCACTTCTTTTCTGTATAAACTATAAGTGTGCGAAATTTCATACTCCTCCGTCTGCCCAAGTTTCGTAAAAAGGGATCCAAAGTTTTCGCTTCACGTATTAATATATAGATATATATTCGAGAAAATCCTCTGATATGCCTTTTCTTATTTCTTCATTAGATTTTGCCGCGCCTCTGCTCGCGTAGATGTATATACATAGGTTAGGTTCTAGCAGTAAAAGTAGGTACTTTTTGTATAAAGAGTATTCTATGTTCTTTTCTGTTCCCCTGACAACGTGTATGCGAAATTTCATGATGTCGACTGGTTAAGGCGTCAAAGCGCAACAAACAAACTCACATTCGCATTTATAATATTAGTTAGGATTATGTTTTCCTTTACCGTTAGATATGAAACACTTTAGTTACAACTGTTCTTAAGTAATCTTTCATTTTTATGTTGGAAACTCAAGTCAATAAAAATTGGCATAATGTTTTATGAGTTAACAGGAGATAAAGATAGAGATTGGTGGTAGTTTGTCTGACATGACTATGGTCTTTATCTACCATCGTTTCATATACCATCGGTCGGAGGTAAAATAGAGGATGCTAGATTATTGACGTAGTAACGAAAACTCTTTTTTCTTATATAAGTAATGTAAATAAAATATAAGTAAGATGTAAGTTTTTTGCCTGATTACACTGCAAAATAAATGACTGATTACATTTTAAAGGTACGTAATTGTTCTCTTTGTCTTTATACCTATGTCCGTCACAATCGTGCTCACAGTACATTTATATGTTTTCATCATACTATTATTAATTCAGAAACCATCGGAGCCTTATATTCCGGTAGCGTGCAAGCGATGACTTCTATTGAAGCGATGACTTCTATTGAAGTGATGATTTTCAGCGACGCGCGTCGTATGATGTGTTTATATAATGATTTTATATGGTGCATGTAGCTAGCGCGTGTTACATGCATCAGCTAATCGCGTGGGCTACATGCGCATGCTAATTGGGCACGTTAGCCATTTGATTTTACTCAGATAGAAGATCTAACGACCTTTTATTGAGCGCCGTGTTGGCACTGCTGGGTGAGTTGCTGATGTAGTTTAAATTCTAGCGACCCTCCTACCATACAAGAGATAAAGAGAAAGAGAAGAGAGAGAGCCCGACATAACCCTCTCACCTCCCCTTGAGGCGAGGGGACATGCATCAGGAGCCATACCCCTTCTCAATGCGTTGCAGTGTTATATAAGTGGAGTACTAAAAGCAGCACAGCGCTTTTTCTTAAATTGGCGACGCATAATATTTACCCTGTGATGCCTATCACTAGTTGCTTATATGCCTTGTTATATTAAATACCCCGGCATCCAATAGCCACAAGGTTCAGTAACCATCGTCGATAGCAGCAAAAGTACGACTGCTGGTCTATGTAGTTTTCTCGTATGGTTGCTATTGTTGATCGAAGCTCGTATGCATCTGGATTATGTATTGTAAGTGGTTACCGTAGCCTAACATTGTAGAGATAGGTTCGACCACACATATTTTTTTTATTGCCATTGGTGGCAGACGAGGAAGTGGCCCACCTGATGGAAAGTAGTAACCACTGCTCATGGACTTCAGCAATGTCAGGACACAGCAAAGTCGCTGCCTACCGCGAAAGAAGAACTTATACACCTATTAAATGTTCAAAAGCTTATGTTTTCATAATATTCTTATCGTTTTCATTCTGTAAACGTAAATGTTTTGCGGTCCTTTTTATGAATTTTTTTCGATTACACACAATTTAAGTTACATATTACGTACTAGTATACTGGTTGAATGTAATTTAAATTGTAGAGGTTAACAACCCTCCGCTTATGCTAAATGCTTATGTTAGGAGTGGGTTTACGACGCGGCGACGCTACCGTAGGGAACGTGCAATGAATGGGGTCGAACCAATGAATAACTCAATCGCAGACCTAAATGGAAAATAATGTTGAGTTAGATGTTTCTATTGACCCATGTTATATTGTTATCTTAAATATTCATGTAGAAAGAGATAAAACAGTTGAGTTTGCTTATATTGCGTAAAAGAAATAATATTGTGTAGTTTTACACGAAATAGTCACGTTCACGAGATATTGAGGAAATGTGATCATATAAGTACTAAAAATGTCACGACGGTCTAAATCACCTATCATATATTTCTCCACTTTGTTGCTCATGTAGGTGCGTTAAGTGAATATTGTCATAAAGCTTTTTGTACAGGTCATCATCTATTTTTATCCAAGGATCGTCATTAACGAGGCAAAAACTGTGCACATGTTGTCTATACGAGTCTCAAAGCTCCACTAGGAGTGCGTAGATCCTGTTTCCTAAGGCTAGTTTTTCTATCAGTATTATATTTAGTCTAGTGGAGCGACTGGACTATTATAATAGCAACGGATAACAGATAAAGTGAACCTAGCGACATTATTTTGTTACTAGCTTTTGCTCGCGGTTTCGCTTGGTAATAATACTTTTTTTTTATTAAAGGTAGGTACTCTGTGTCTTTTCCCTGACAACGTGTATGCAAAATATCATAATGATCGGTTGAGTAGTTAAGGCGTGCAAATTATAATATTAGTTAGGATTATAATCATAAATAAATAAAGATTTAAATTATAAAAATACAAACATTTGACTTAAGAACTGCGTCAAAAAATACCGTGGGCTAACAGTGATCATATTTATTTTTCTAAAATAATACATCTAATATTATTCCCACTAATACGACGATTCTATCAACACCAAAGAAATTAATAAACATACTTAAACTCGGGAAACATACCAACGATCCTTCAGATTCAGTCTTATAACCAGATGATTTATTTTTATTTTTATACGACTAGGGTGGCTAACAAGTACCTATACGGCCCACCTGATGGTAAATGGTCACCGTAGCCTATGGACGACTGCAACACCAGAGACATCACTTGCGCGTTGCCGACCCTTTATGAAAGGAAGTGGGAAGGAGAAGGAGCGGGAAGAGGGAAATAGGGTGATTGGGCCTTCGGCACTCTCACTCACCGAACGAAACACAACAGTAGGAATACTGCTATTTCACGTCGATATTCTGTGAGAGGGTAGTCCTTCCCCGGTCGAGCCGGCCCATTCATGCTGAAATCAGCAAGGCTCTACTACTCATATTGAGATTGATTTTAATTGAATCGGTGGTGCCTTTTCTGATTTGTATATTTCGCTTGTTATACATAATTGCCTTATCTCGACATGTATTTAAGAAAGCCATAGTAGATAACCTTAAATCTCTAGAATAGTAATAACAGAATTAGTAACTACTAACATAGCTCATAGATAGATAATGTTTAATAAGTTAGTGTACTAATACCTCACTGTATGTCTCCTTACTTAGAAGTGAAAACGTAGTGGATTGTAATTGTTATACTTATGTTCCTCTTCGTAATATAAATTGTACAATTGTTTGTTTTCCTATGAAATAAAATAAATAAAATAATATTATCGTCGACAGAGACGAGCATAATTTAAACGTGTGATAATAATTGGTCCGAGATTTAAACACTACTTACAGAGAAAAAATGTTACAGCATAGATAACATTTACATTTAAAATTATTTCTGAAAATTCATGAGTAGACATTAAGGAGGTTGTACAATAGTAATGCTTTCATTTTTATGTGTATTATATCATTGTGAGCTGCGTACTGGTTACTAAGATTATTATCAAATTGCATTTGGTTACACATATTAACATAATTAATGTAATAAGAACTAATTAATTATAAAGCAGCCTCTTTAGACCAGAATACGCTAATTGTTAGGAGCTAGATTTTGTGTTGGGTACAATTATTGTCTTGTGTAAGAAAATATTGTGTATCATCACTATCACTGATGGCATCTTCTGTAACCTTTGGAGATTCGATATCTTTAAGAATAGTGCACATAAATAAGTATTTGTTGCCACCACTGTTTGTAAAGATGACCACACAAGGTAATGCCTGCCTGTGCGTGTTATTATTTAAACTCTAGACATAATTGTCTACAGTTAAATATCTAATTATAATTGTAACATTGCTTAGGACCTCGAGAAAATAAAAGGATGAAGTCGCTAAGATTATAATAGCAAGTCACAAGTCATCGACTACCATTAATAGATATTTCTGAAACCTAACCCTGTGCGAGGCTTGTTCAATGTCGGCGATTAGCATAAATTTCTAAGTCAGTTCTATGTAGGAACTTATAATATTTGTTTTACAGTTTATTACATTTTTGAACTCGATATGATTTCTAATTCAAATGAACTTATCGTTTCCTACTTAATCAGTTCTAGAGTTACAATTAATCGTTAACATTTGTAAAATGACATCTTGATTGATCCATCCTCGCCGAGTCGAGTCTAATGAAGCTGTACATTTTTTAAACTCAAATTACGGCTACATCACACCTCACTATCTTACACAAAAGAAGAGATGATTCTTGTGTCGTTTAGGACCTGGTAATTGAACTAATGGCAACAAAGAATACAAAGCAAAAGTATTCGTGCATCACATAATTTTTCCGTCTGAAATCTAACACTTATGCGTTAGATTTCATTATTGCACTGCGAAATGACAGCCGAGGTGATCACTTAGACACTTAACCCTCTCTTTTGAAACGCAAGGAGTTACCAATACGCAAGTGAAAACCGTCGTATTGCAAGTGTCAATAATGAAATAAAAAATAAAGTTAATCGAATATCTATTTGGTAACCGCTGCTATGACTAAGCATAAGAAATATTTTTAAATTAGAGACCTATAATGTTAATTAGCTACACTTTCGTCTTTTCAACCTATACATTTAATTACTCGCATGAGATGATAAGTCACGTTGCATGCAAGAAATCAAAATAATTATTAAGCTGTATAATTCGAGACTGTCAATGAATGTAGAAGGATTCAGATATTAAATAGATGACAACTGGTTATTGAAATTTCCATAATAGTTTTTTATCTTGTCAATAACCCGTCTAAATAATTAATCAATTAGATTCATTATAATTTACTACAACCAATATAACGGGGAGGTTTTTTAGCTTTGGAAAATTACTCTGACCTGCTTTTTGTTCTGCTGACCTATTGAGCAGTCATATGTAGGTATTATAATAAGGTCTGTCAAGTGCACCTACCGTCATCTGGTTTTTATACATCATAACATCACTTATTGGATGTAGTTTAATAGGAGAATGTGTGTTTAAAATGCCTATTTTAAGATTTTGTTTCGGATACTAGCAGCATATAAAATTCAAATAATTGACTAAATGCTGGCACATCATGTTTTTAAACTACTTATACATTTTTAAAATACACATTTTAAGGTGTCAGTATCAAAGAATAAACAGTACGTTACAAATATTTTGTCAATTTAGAATTGTCTCTTCTAGTAATAAGACATCGAAATGAATGAGAACAAGTATGTCATCTTTAAAAAATATTCGATAATATTGATAGTACGAAGTATGGACAGTTTTGAATAATCTTTCAATCAAATATTGACCATTAAATCTAAAAGGAACCTTCCTTACCACCAGCATTTATTTTATGGAAATATTATCTGACGTCGCACAAGATTTATTAACCATTTTTTTATTTATGTTTCTTTGTACTTAAGTACCTACTTAAGTAAATGCCGAAATTCATTAATTAAAGAACTGTATAACAATGTATATAACAGAGTTGACATGATTTGGATTAAAAACTTGACATGTAACAATAATCTGTACTAATATTATAAAGCTGAAGAGTTTGGTTGTTTGTTTGAACGCGCTAATCTCAGAAACTACTGGTTCGATTTGAAAAATTATTTTAGTGTTGGATAGGCTATTTATCGTAACATCACGCTACGACCCACTAGGGCGGCGCAGTAACGATAAACGCGGGTGAACCCGCGGCAACATCTAGTAAAATATAATTGAAACTCTAACAATAGGTTAAGCTTCCACTGTACTACTAACAATTTATGGGACAAGAACCTGAAATAAATGACTACTATTGTTATTAATTAATTGGTAATTATCTAATTATTGACTGTCGGATGAAATATCTTCGTAGAAGGTTTCCTGTTATTTGTTAGGCATACTACGACATCAGCTTTGTTTAAACTATAGGGTCATAGGCCCGGTTATACTTTTATATGCGTATTTTTCAATACGCAAAACTATGTTGTACCATAATATGGTCGTTGGCATACAAACATGTTAGATTTATTAACATAGCAGACAGTGTGAATTAATTGGAGATGAATTATAATGCCAAAAGCTTTATAAATAACATTCTTTTAGGACAGCGAATGCTGCTTTGCAGGTACTTACAGATTTGTGTTTAATTCGTGGTCTAAAAGAACCACTTCTTACCAATAGAATTGAGTTTGAAAACTCGTCACTTGCTTTGTATCTGTTTGAAAATGGTAAGGTTGTGCGGTCTTTTGTTTCGAATACTAGCAGCATATAAAATTCAAATAGTTAACCAAATGTTGGCACATCATGTTTTTAAACTACTTATAGATTTTATTTATTTACTACTGTGTCGTATCATATTCTAATGCGTCTACGCAGCACTATGTGACGCGGCGGAGTAAAAACGGCATTGAAAATTATTTTTGCCGAAATGAGCAGAAATGCTTCAAATATAATGTAAGTAGGTAAGGTATGAGTTAAAATTGATCCGGCTAAAAAAATTCATCATAAACTCCGAAATACCGAAAAAGCCGAAATTAGGAGAAATCGGGTTTTTTACAAACTTTTTCCAGTTTTTTCGGTTGAGACGTGTTAATAACGTTAAAGAAACCATATTAGCGTTGATTTCATACAAATCGGACAAAAATTAAGCAAGTTATTGGTACTTTTTTGAGTTTGTAGGGTTTACTTTGACAGGTCATAGCGGATAACGCATAGCCCGGACGCAGTAAGAACCTATACCATATGAAAGAGCATGTCCTGAACTAAATTACGTTTACTTTGGCTGCGTCCGAGCTATCCATTTTTCGCTAAATTAATTTAAAGTTTTGCGCGGAAATGCGCAGAAAACTGAACATGCTCTTTCATATGGTATAGGTTCTTGCTGTGTCCGGGCTATGCGTTATCCGCTATGACCTGTCAAAGTTGACTCTAAGAACTCAAAAAAAAAAAAATTATTACCTATGATTAGTTTTTGGGCATTGTCTAGGTCGGAAATAATTTGGCATATTTCCTGATATGAGATATAAAAGGATACTGACATTGCTGAATATTGGAAGAAATCGGTAAAATTTTATATTGTCTAATGTAAGAACGCACTAAATAAAATTCTGGCATAAATGGAAATAACTGATCATGGCATAAATGTAAATTTATCTAGAATTAGTTATTTGTTAAATAATAATAATAATAATATTTTTATTTCAGACCAATGATCCATATAGTGTTAGTATCACCTTAGCCTATTGTTAGTAATAAATAATAAATAAAATAAACTAATTAAAGACATGTACATCTGCACGCACGTGTCTACACGCCCAGTGCTGTATAAACGGGCCATCAATTTTTTCTGCCAGAGTTGCCAGGATATTGTTGGAACTATCCCTGACTCGCCAAAGCATTGACGCACATCGTTTGCGCATGACGGCATAAAAGTCATCTAGCCTTTCGTCCGCAAACATGCCCGAAGCGCTACAGAATCGAGGTAGTCCCAACAACATCCCTAGCGCGTTATTATACTGGACGCGCAAAACGCTGTAAGCCTTCTGCGTATAACTCACCCACAGGCTGCTCGAGTAAAACGACTGGCATTAAAGTACAATCGCTCAGCACAAAGAGAAATCAATGACAGTAAGAAGCCATTTTGTTCAATATTCCATATTTATAATTGGTATTCTTCTCCTATTGGTTTATCTTATGTGAACCATCCAGTTCGATGTCCTTAAAATCTACGTATAGCATAAATATATATATAGATACAAGCTTATGTATGTATGGGTAATCAGAGTTGTGTTACGCCCACAATTTGCCAGATATATATTTATTGGGTCCCATGTTATAAGGAGTGAGTCTATTGCTGCCTATCGGATATATTTCCATACTGATACTGAGAATGTTCTATCGGAAAGACCCAATTACGCTTTCTCCTCTAGTAAAATTAGGAATTAAACACAAGACATGATATGTGTTCCATAAAAAGGCTATGGATGAAATGTTTCAATATTAGAGCAATGAATTTCTGAAGTTAATAACGCGTAACGTAATTTTCAATTTGTTCAACTTCCAAAATTGATTAATCTTTCTTATCGTAGCGCTGTGTAGTTAGAATACCTTGTTAATTTTTATTGAACGCAATAGCTTTTGCGCAAAATAATAAATTGCGCTTTGCAAGCATACTATTCCTCTCGCTATCTTTGATTCTTTTCTATGGTCATTCTGGAACAATCCAAAGTGAGACCGCGCTGATATGTTGTGAGGCGACTTTCTCTCAGTCATTGATTCTGTAAATTCCGTATTTTCTAGAAACATGTTCAAACAAGTGTAGTTAGTGTATATCATACATACAAAAATTTACATAAATCATCGCGTAAGAAGGTCAATGATTTAAAACTTAGATGAAACGTGATTGGTTTATCGACTTGTAAACGCGCAGCAAGAATTTCAAATACTATTGTATAGACATAGTCTTTTTGATTAAACCATTCCTTTATTAACTCTTTGTAAGCATATCAACGTATATTTCCGATAACGACATAATCAGATGTAATTGTGGAAAATCGAAAGACATGGAAGAATGATGTTTGTGAAATCGGATCAATTCATTCGAGTATCGCGCGACATGTTAGTTATGTCAACAGTTGGATTTGTTGGACGGACCGTCGCCGTGTGTTATCAAATACACGACCATGTTGACGCTAAGGAAAGGACGCACACGATAAAAAAAATTCGCTCTGCGTACTAAACGTTCGCGCGACGCGCCAGCCGCTTGAACGTGATTTTATAGGATTTTTATCTCGCTGCGAGCGAAAACTATTGATTTGTTTTTATTTTATTAAGGAAAAAACACTTAATAGTTTGCATACCGACGCAAATACCTTCACGGTTATGCCACTGCGCTGCTACTGATTGTTATCGTCATTTAGTAAATTGTCATATGCAAATAGACGTCACATAACACTCTACCGATGTTATAAGTTCATGAATCGATTCTAGTACTATACCTAAAACTAGATACATATTTTAATTATTATTTTATGGGTTTGCAATGTTAGCATTATATTACTGGAGATCGACATCGGCATTTTAAGCAGTACGTTGCTAAGTTTACGAAGACTATATAACTTAAAAAGCACTTTAATTTATAATTTAGTCGTAGGTTTAGTTTGGTAAAGCTGAAGAGTTTGTTTGTTTGGTTGAACGAGCTAATCTCAGGAACTACTGGTTCGCGTTGAAAAGTTATTTCAGTTTTGGATAGCCCCTTTATGGTGGAAGGTTATAGACTACATCACGCTACGACCAATAGACATAATATAGCAGAGCATAAATGAAAAATGTTGCAAAAACGGGGAAAATTATCTTATGTGAAGCAGACGAAGTTGCGCGGATCAGCTAGTATAATATATATAATATGTCTTATCCAATCAATTTAGACAAATACATATTTGCACTACGAGAATAAGGCATTGACGCTTTTAAGCATTTGAATGTTTCAGTCACAGCACATTTATTTCGATAAGGTAGCGTCATATTAAAAAGCCTTGTTTTTAACATAAATTAACTTATTCTAACAAATACTCTAGGAGAGTTGTAGCGACAACATACAACGGATACAATAAACATAGACTAATTTACATTATTACTCTATAGAAGTTCTAGCAATATATCCATTTATATTATCATGTTCAAGTTAACTATTTGTATTGAATCTTGTTAATGTTTCTATGGAGCTAATAGATATAGGTAACGTTTAATAAATTATTTAATAATTTGCGTCATCCGGTTAATACATAGAACATAGGTACCATAGGTGTCAGATACGTCTTTTGTAATGAGTAGATTTTATCTACTCATGTGGCTGAAACTGAGTAACAAATAACAATACATTCTTGTACAAGTGGAATAAAATGGAGCCAGTGTGCAATCGAGGTCGAGGTATAAAACACCATGACATTGATCTACACGGATTTATTATCATGATTCATGATCGACCTTGGTGACATTTGGATTTTATTCTGTAAATTCTACACAAAGATTTTTTTGATATTTTGTATTTGTAGCCTTTATTTTCTTTACTTTCCTTCGGCAGCTATCTATGACAATAAAACTTTTGAATAATTATGTTTTTAGTCCCCCGTAGAAGAAGTGTCGACTGCTTGGACGTTTCCGAAGTCAATGTTGTTATTTTGAGAATTATTTCACTTAATTAATCAATATATTTGAGCCGGCGTCGACTCAAAATTAGTTACTTTCATTCGTCTGGGAGCTAAGTTATTGAAGCTGAAAAGGATTTTTATTCTTTTCCGTTTCTTATTTGGTTTCCAGATTAATTCTTTAATCACAGTCAACAACAACAGACAGTCAAAGCCCAGCTAGATTAAAGTGTTCATCAATGCCAAGTTTAAACAGAATTGGTTAATAGGTAAGAATTCTGTAGAGGGAAATCAATCATCCCGCGACCTTTTTCTGTCCTTAGAGACTCTATTCAATAATATAACAATCAACAAAATCGGACTAATCTATAAAAATACACGTGTCGTCATATCTATAGTAATATTATAAAGCTGAAGAGTTTGTTTGTTTGGTTGAACGCGCTAATCTCAGGAACTACTGGTTCTAATTGAAAAAATCTTTTAGTGTTGGATAGCCCATTTATTGAGGAAGGCTATAGGCTATATAACATTACGCTACGACTAAAAGGAGCGGAGCATCAATGAAAAATGTTGCAAAAACGGGGAAAGTTCTCTTATGTGAAGCAGACGAAGTTGCGCGGGTCAGCTAGTATTAGAATACACATAGACTGGAGAACTTTTCTCCTTTTTCGCCGATTTAAAACTCTACAACATTTTGCGTCTGTGTTTTCGTTTATTATAATTGCGTTGGACACATCAACGTAAAACGACAGCTGTTTTGCCATGGCTAATTCGTTACGGATCGTGGCATGAGTCTACTATTGTCTTAGATTTGGCACGTAGATTTTGTAAGGGAACCATATTATGTAAGTACAAAAATATTTGCAGTTTTATTATAAATACAAGTTATTTACAGATGTTGCGAACCGGAATAAGAAAATAACGAACTTTCGAGTCACTAAATCATATTTCCTTAATATACTTAGATGAAAACGCGATACTAAGAGTTTTACCCGTTTATTTTTACTCTATTTTTAACGATGATATTATAGCCAACCGTACACGAAAACCTCTAAGAACTTATCTGTGTAACGGCAAAGTGTGAGGAAATGTGATAATAGAAATATGTATATTTTTAAACATGCTATATTTGTTTATTGCCTACTAGATTTAGCCCTCGTCTTCGCTTGTGTAAATGTATGTTAGGTTAGATTAGTAATAGTACTTTTTTCTGGATGAAAGGTTACCCTTTGTCCTTTTCTATTCCACCAACACTGTGTATGTGGAATTTCATGATGATCGGTCGAGAAGTTTACGTGTGAAAGAGTAACAAACAAAAGAAATAAACGAACTCACATTCGATTTTATAATATTAGTTTAGTTTTATAAATCAGTTCGTGGTATCGCATTTTGTCATGCTGTAAAGTTTACCACAAGCACACATGTAAATAAATGAATATATATTTTTTTGCATTTCATTTACACATACACGAGGGATTTCCCTTAATGATTAAAATGTAAATTAAACTTTTCTCCGGTGTGTACGACTAATACAATAGTTTATTTCCTTTGAATATAACCTACGTGTAATCACCTAACAGACAGCGTCATTAATTTTAAACCATCACTTTGTTGTTGATTGGTACGGTAATGACTGTGTTTATTCTGCACTTTAAAATAAATAACATACTCTCCTGTAAAGGCGTTTATTTTTAAATTTTGTATTTTGTGGTGTATTGTATTGTCATATCGTAAAAACGTTAAAGTAAAAAATTTAATTATAAAAGTCATTGATCACCGGGTAATGACTAAGTACAGTCAAATGACAGCTATTAGCGTCGACTTCGTCAGGTGTGTAATGTTAAAATCTGATGTTATTGTTTACTTGTCTTTAAAAAGTCACTATTCAAAGACTTTATCTTTAATCTTATTACTTTGTACTAGCACTAGTACTTACAACATATAATAAAATGTTTAGTATTAAGAGTACACCTTTCAGTAAATATAAGCTATGAATTTTTGGTTTACGACGCAGGTAATCTCAGTGGATGTAAAGGCCCTTGCACTAATTGCAGGCATAGTGTAAACGATCAACGCAAGTTATCCTTGCAAGTTACTTGCATGATTAACTCGTGCATGCTCCCCGGGCAGGTACCTTGCACATGTTGTGCGTGCGTTGTTGTAGGAACTAGAAACAGTGCTGACGCATTGGTTTTGTTAGTCTAGTCTTAATTCAATATGTATTTATTTTATTTGTGACTTACTAGTCACAAATAAAATAAATACATATTGAATTAACATATATAATATATATATATATATATATATTATATACTATCAAGTTATTTCATTTGGCCATACGGCAAGAACACATAACATTACCTATACATCGTTTACAAACACCTTCATTGTTTATTCAAACTCTCATGACGTGTAGCCTACAATTCGCACAAAAGTATGTATATTATGTTTGACGTGACATTTTGAAATAATTCGGTATGGTTTTGTAGTCTTTATTGGCAAATATACCAATTTAGTCTAACTGAGAAACGGTATTTTTCAGTTGACATTACCAAAAACAATATGTTCTACCATTGCTCTTTCAGGTCAGGGGAACTTGTCTACATTTAGGATGCTTGCAGTAATGTCGTGTGAACCGCTAGATTTGTAATTTTTAAGTTATTTAACAGCCGTCCTTGCTCACGCGTTGTAGTAAGGTATATACATATTCAAAATAGGTGTTTTGCATAATAAATTCCTTTAAGGAAATAGTTTTTAATGTGTTCAATACATTATTCGATCGTCTAAGCAATAGTTTAGCTGATAAAACCTAGACTATATACGTAGTTATACGTCAGACAAACATACATATATGTATGTACATATAATTATATGGTCTTGCTCCTAACACTCCATGCTTTAGGCATGGTTTAGGACCGATATTGTCGGATGGATGCTGATGAGCTATGGTAAAGTGATTAACTAGTAATATTTTAATGTCTTCGAGGCAAGGTAATCTCCTTTTTAATCATAAAACGTAATTAACGGAAAGTAATTGCGATTCGGGTAGGGAATCTAGACGTGGCCAAAGTATGCTGACGAAATCGCTTAGTAATATATAAAAATAAATATTGTTTACATATTTAACTGCGCACTTATATATATACCTACTACTAGTAATCTTATTTCTACTTTGGTGTCGAAGAAATAAGCGTTATATCAAATCATACACACTCTTGATTAAAAGATAAAAATAGTAGTAGTAAAAATCCGCTTGCGAATAAATTACTTGTTTGCCGAGATTTTGAACCACTTTATTTAGAAACCGCAGATACAATTAAAATATTTAACTGTAACTATTTCGGCGGTTGCGGTTTATTTTTATACTGTTTTGCAATGGATTGCCTAAATTTAATTACTGAAAGAAGACTGGCGTGGCTCATTCTCAATGCCTTAAATTGCAGATAATTGACTTTCCAAAGTAAATATTATGTGCTATTCAGGTAAATAGCCGAATCAACATGATAACGTTTTCGTAGAGCTATTTTACGTTTTCTTACGTAGTTAAGTTTCGTTTCTTTCTCGTGCTGTTTAGAGGTCAGGTCAGATCAAGTTCAGGGTTCATTTAGTTTATTGATTGATTAATTAACTGTTTTGGTGGCGCAGCGGCATGAATGCGACTGTGATGAATGAGGTACCGGTTTCGATGACCGGGTCAGGACAATAAAAAGTTATATTTTCTGACGATAAACTCTCAGTAGCAGTCCGATGTTAGGCAGATGTGGTGTTTGAGCATCCTTAGCCTAACACGTGATGTCTGTCCGGTTTTTAGTATGTGTGTGAGGCGGTTTTTAGTGCTCTCAGCACTTGTGTTTGGAACCACGCTTGTGCACTATAACGTCTCTCGCGCAAATGGGTAGTCTTCGTTAAAATTCGTCGGTATGTGAACAAAATTCGATCTAGAGGATATTAAATGATTCCATATAGATTGTTTTAAGTCTCGATTGTGAGTTGTGAGCGAAATATAAAGAAAGACTACGTCATAAGTCATTAAATTATATTACATTTATAAGATTATAACTTTAGATGTCACGCGACTCTTCAGGGTATTATTTCTGGGCACACAGAGCAAGTTATGCGTCATTATAATGTATCTACACAGACGTATTAACCGTGGACACTTATTAGATGTGGTTGGACGATCGACGTAATTCGCATTACCATTTCATGGGACACTGAACCACATAGACACCTATTATATGATATTTCAAATTAATTTCCTGGTTTAAAGATTAAAAGCAGTAAATATACAAATATGTATGTTGTTTTGCCTTTCAGCAATTGCAGTAATTGCTACATTGATGAAATGACTACATTTCTCGTGCTGATGGGTACTTTTAAGCTTTGCTGTAGTGTTGGAAATTGGATTTATTTTCGTATTATTGTTATTCAATTCTATTTTCAACGTACTGGCACATAGAGGTTCGTTTCGAATCCCACACGGGACAAAACTTTGTGTGATCCACAAATGATTGTTCCAAGTCTGGGTGTTTTTGTGTCCGTTGTTTGAATGTTTGTAAAGTCCCCCACGACACAGGAATTATTCCTAGTGCGAGAGTTGTCTTAACTAACTAACTGTATATTAAGAAAAAAATAACAGAGTAAGAATCTCGTCATAATTAATATTTAAGAATTGGCGACATAGAATTAATATGTATCTACCTACTTACGTTGTACGCAAGTACTTATAAACTCTTTGATTGTGGATTTGTAATAAACACCATTAATAGAAACTTCTTTTTCAACCTAATTTGTAATAATCTTCTTTCCTAGCTACGTCACGTTTGATATAATTATAATATTGTTGACAGCGAAGGTTACAAGACATTGAAATATTTTGATAAATCTCTTTTATATCTTTATATACTGATTTATTTAAATTAAACATGCAAACGAAGACAATGCAACTAACGACAATGAAAGTAATAACACAGAGACGTGCGTCTCTTTTGTTATGTTAGTATGTCATTGATATCTGATAGTGATAATTTCAAAACGATATATAGGTACCTATAAAACATGCATCTTTTTGGCACAATCAATAGTGACCGATAGAATATTTGTGGTAGAAACAGTTTTAGGTAAAGTTTATGATTTTAGAAGCGTATGTATACTTACTTTACAAACATATACTTGATGTTGGTAATGGTATATAGCAGTGAATGCGTAAAGAAATTAGTTACTAACACTCCTGCGTCGAACCTCAGTAGGTTTTCTATTATGTCTGATATTTCAACAATTGACGGGTTAATATCAGACTGTAGGTTAAAATAAGCGATCATGATCGCTACCGGTTGCTATAGATGCAAATACGAGGAGAGGTTTGTAAGTAGCATATTATATGTACTTGTATTTCTTCCAGATGTGATTCCCGTCCGTTTTAATCTGTGGGTGATGCTGTTCACGAGCTGTTGGGTGGTGTACATGCTCCGTGTTAATATGAGTCTTAATCTCATTGCTATGGTTCCACAAGCTGCCAGCAACACGACGTAAGTCTGCCAAAATATTTAAGTTAATGCCTTACAGTTGATATGTAAAACTTATAGCTTCTATGCATAGTATAAAATAAAGTTTAGCTCATCTCAGTTGATATAGTTATATATAGCTTACCTACTAATAAATTCAATATTGTTTGTTTTATAAAGTTAAGGATGCATGCCTGATGTACAATTTAGGTATATCTAATCGATAAGTTAAGCATTATTTCATCAAGATCAAGTAAAAGAAAATTGCCTTAGCAGCGTATTCTGTTTATTAACGAAAAATATCATCCTATTAAAGCTTTTCTTAGTGTAATATTTTTTTAATTTGCAAGGTGACAATCAGTCACTTAAATGACTGGCGTAACTAATGTGTGTTTGCACTGTGTTTTATCAGATCGCGGTCGCAGTGCGGATCCAAAGATGACGTTGTAAGAAATGAAACAAGACATCATGACGATGGTACGGAAGTTCACGCAGCTCCTATAAAGGTAATAATCATATTATGAGTACAAAAAAAAAAACTATTGTATGAAGCTATAGAAACGTTATCTCTATCCTTGGCAGTTTTTATTAAAGCTGTTTTCGTGCAGTATATAATTATTACGTCTCATTCTGTGCGGTAAAAAATTGTGATCGTGTTAAATATTTTGGTATATTGGTACCAAACTTTAGCACATACATACGTAAAGGTTTATCTTACTTACTCACACATACCTTAACTAACTTATATCAACATTTATTTTGACTGTCTATGAGAACAAATACGCCTACCTTCTAGGTACCTGGCGGAGCATCGTTCAATTGGTCTGCGGAACAGCAAGCTTTAATCCTGGGCTCGTATTTCTGGTGCTATCCTTTGACGTCACTGGTCGGCGGTATGGCTGCGGAACGTTGGGGACCTCGTTATGTTGTTCTCGTCACATCCTTCGCGAGTGCCATATTGACCGCCCTGAGTCCTTTTGCCGCAAAATTGGATTACATGGCTTTAGTAGTTATAAGATTCTGCTTAGGATTTGCTGGGGTGAGTTAAATTACCTACTATATTAAACTAAAGATGTTTGAAAACTTTTTAAGTCTACTGAGATTTAAAGTTATATATTTAGAAGATAATAACTTAACGCAATATGTCTTGATGACAGCAAGTAAACAAATTTATTCAAGTAGTTAAATGAAAGCTAAGCTGTTCTTAGAAAGAGTGACCGTAAAACGGGTATCAGAGGTTTTCCTTGTGGGTATTTTGCTTAACAAATCAGTAGGTAAATATGTATCTACAGGGATGATGTTTTGCATAATTCTAGATAAGTTGCTATGCATGTTTTTGATACTTAACTAAACGCTTCTTCTATCTTTTAACGTAATTCTAATATCAAACTGTAAACTTATTTTCGTGGCCATGGAATGGTAGTTATGATATTTTATTTTTCTTTTCAGGGTTTTATATATCCGGCACTTCATGTCCTTGTAGCACGATGGGCTCCACCAGCTGAGAAGGGAAAGTTTGTGAGTGCTATGATGGGAGGAACGTTAGGCACTGTGGTGACCTGGTCACTTACTGGACCGCTAATGGAAAAGTTTGGGTGGGCGTCAGCATTTTATGTCCCTGCCGCCTTAACTCTAGTGTGGTGTGGATTTTGGTGGTATCTGGTGGCAGACACGCCTTCCGATCATCCAAGAATTTCAGAGGCAGAGAGGAAGTACATTTTAGAAGCATTAGGAGATAAGGTCAAGAAATCAAAGGTGAGTTAATATTTACAAAGACACTAGATTTGTCTTGACAAGGCAAATTTCGCGTAGGTGTGTCACTTATAGAAGTTGTTAACTGATAAATGTATCTGTTTGATAGGGTAAACTTCATAAGTCAATGTTTTGTCCAAGGATAAATAGACGAGTATTTTAAAAGATCATATTATTTGCACATACAACAAATACCCCATTACGTCATTCGTAGAGATCTAAGTATTGTATCTTCCTCCGATTTGTACTAAGTGTGTTAATTGAAACTAAAATATTTGTTATGTTTTATTTATTCACCTAGGATTGTCTAACTTTACACTTTGCATGTTTTATTTTCAGGGCCTGCCCCCGTTCAAGAGTATTGTGACGTCATTACCATTTTTGGCTATGGTTATTCTTCATTACGGCAATCTTTGGGGATTATACTTTATAATGACGGTTGGACCTAAATTTGTCTCAAGCGTGTTGGGATTCGAACTATCTGCAGCTGGAGTGATATCAGCTTTGCCATATCTAGCGAGATTGTTTCTAGCAACTATATTTGGAGTAGTCGGCGATTTTATACTGGCAAAGAAGTTGATGTCTACAACTTTGATAAGAAAATTCTTCTGTATTTTCTCGCATATCCTTCCTGGTATTTTGCTAGTTTTGTTGGTGTACGCTGGATGTTCTACGGCACTGTCCGTGGCCCTTATAACGATGTCGATGGGTTTCAACGGTGCGGCTACTCTGACTAATCTACAGAACCATCAAGACCTGGCGCCTAACTACGCGGGCACCTTGTACGGAATAGCGAACTGTGTAGGCAGTACTGCAGGATTCTTCACGCCTATGATCACGGCATACTTTACGAGCTCAGGGGTAAATATATTTTTTTACATTAATATTTCTTGGACAAAAAATCTGTGATGTGACGGTTTATTATTTGATAACTCAATTAATAAACCTTCGTTCTTCAGAACTGTCTTATATGTCTTTAAGTTAAATTCGATTCATTTAGATTATTATTTACTCTAATGTTATGATTTTTTTTATTCTAGTTTATTAATCGTTGACACGATTGGATTTAAGTCTACTAGTTTAAACTCAAGGCTGATTTTATTCCTGGCAAATTATTAATGTTCATCACTTTTCTTTACAGAATAGTTTCGAGAGCTGGCGTCCCGTTTTCTTCCTGGGTGCATCGGTTTACATAATATCGGCAGTGTTCTTCATATTTTTCGGTACTGGAAATATACAACCATGGAACTTTGAACCAGAGGACAAAGAAACTAAAGACGATAAAACCAACGGTGACCTAAAGGACATGAGTCGTCCTACAATAAAAAATAGTGAATCGAAAGAAATAAAGGAAACTCCTCTAAACGTTGGCGCGTAAATGAAGCTCGTTACTTTCGAGTCAGGTAACCTACCTATAATCACTAAACTAGTTCTAGGCATCGACAATATTCGATATATCTATACATATATTGACTGCTGTAAGATATATAAAATGTGATAAAAGGCGTCTCTCGTCCTTATTAGATAATAAACAGATTATAACGAGTTTATTACAGCAGCGTCCATGTATTAAATAGACTTTAATGTGTACCATAAATTAATGGAAATAATTGTCGTAGAATGCGGATTTTGCTGGCGAAACTTAATTTTAAATGAAAGTGCTTTTCCCGCAAGATCTTGTCAACTTATAAGTAATTTTATATAACGTAATGACATACAAATAACTGTTAGACAATAACATGTAATGTTGAAATGACCCACTTATTGTTCAAGATGTATTCCTACAGTTCAATGCACATAATTACTATCTGCACGACTCGTTTGTAAAACGATTACTCTAAGCATATTTGTGATAGAATTTTAATCCAACATACATACATTTAATTAACATATCCTGTCAAAAAGCATTGACAAAAAAATGTGCCTTTAAAATAGTCATAAAAATGAATGCTGCGTATTTAGAAGATAGTTATTGAAATTATTATATTATGCTATGTGATGAGGTCAAATATTAATAGAGACATACTTAAATGTTCTATATTAACTGTGATCGTAAAAAATGTATTGGATATTCTATTAATATAGGAGTCAGCCCCAGTGGTATTATTTTTATTTATAGTCCGTGAGTAGATTCTCCGAGTCAAAAGAATTCTCGCACTGGTTTTGTCGCGTATACTGAACTCGAATAGCAGTATTTTGCTCCTGCTGCGAGCCAACTTACTAGTTTTTAACCTTGCCTATTGTAGGACGATGACCTTAAACAATTATGTATCAGAATCCAGAAGTCATCATTTATGTAATCGTTTATGTTTGTCTGATCATCGTTCGTAACTTTAAGGGATCATTAAGCGAAACTCAATGCTTTTAATTATTATTTCGTGTAGGTATTTTCATCATTTGTTGAAATCAAATTTAAATATTAGAAACGAGTTCGGAATTTCTAGTTTCGCGAGTTTTTTTAACAAGACTAACAAGAGTAACACTACATGACAGCCAAAGACTTGAGGGTATCTCATATGACCAATGTAAAGTAAATTCTAGAAATAAGTTTTGTGTTTTGTTTTTAATGATGTCAATGTATCTAGATTTAAATTATGATTAGTGTTATTGTATTATATATTTGATATTGAAATTGATTGTCCTAATTTAATGTCCTGTTAATCATAAAATAAACGTCATATGTAAAGTGGAAGGTAGTTTTTTTTATTGTGATGATATTAGATGATAAAATATCCATTGATGCCGGCTCTGGCGGACTTAACAATAGACAATATATTTTTTTTAATAGGAGGTAAACCTATATCTGTCTAAGCACATTTCAGATTTAGTGCTGCTACTGAGAAATTCCTAACAGACAAATAAAGACCGACCTATGGCTTGAGTCTATGTGACAAACGATAGCAAAGTTTGCAATGTTTTCGACCAAACGTTCACACAATCAAATATAAAAATATCAATAGTGCGTTCGACCAAATCTCTTTTGGTCAATTGTTTAGTCGGTCAACTAAAGAATGACTAATAGTAATTTCGGTCTTGTGTTAGACGGTCAAATGAATTTCGGCTCCCAGTGCTGAACTCGTTTAATTCAATATGGTTATGGCTAAGAGCTTGTAATTGTCAATACGTAAATATTTAGACGTAATAATGTTTAAAATTAGGATTCGTGCGATAGTAAGTATAATTTAAAAACTACTTTAATAAAATCATCAATATAGCATAATAGCAATCATGATAAATATACTATTTTGCAGGTTGGCGTAATGATATTTTTTGGTTATTTTTTAATGTACATTGTTCGTAATAATTTAAGTGTGCATATTGTGGCCATGGCGCAGTTGACAAAGAGGGATGATCATCATAGCACACGATACAATAACAGCATTTCAGTTAAATCCACAAGAGTAGGGGTATGAGACTTCTACTACCTATTATTCGACTTATTACCTACTACAGATTCTGTATTATTACAAGATTTTGCCTGCGGCTTCGCTCGCGTAAATGTAGGTTTAGGATACGGTAGTAACAGTACTTTTTCTAGATAAAAGGTATCCTATGTCCTTTTCTGTTCCCCTGATAACGTCACAAATTTAATGATGATCGGTCGAGTAGTTAAGGCGTGAAAGCGTAACAAACAAACAAACGTACATTCGCGTTTATATGTAATATTAGTTAGGACTAGGATGTTGAGAATAGCTTAACGTATATATTGTACAACTTAATATACACAATCGTATTAACATTTTGACAATACTTAGAGGCTACCATCTCTTATAGCATAACTACTCATTATTTCTGCAAGATTGAGATAGCGCGTTACAGAGAAAAGTTTTGTCTTATTCGCGCGCATGCAATAAGTACGCTTTTAGACATGGTAGGATCTTTTTTTTTACTTGGGTTAATGCGCCTGATGCATACCCTCTCGCCACAAGGGGAGGCGAGAGGGTTATGTCAGGCTCTCTCGTACTTCGGGCCTACGGACCAAAACCCCACGGTGTGCCAACTCGCTGCCTGGTATAGTAGATGGTCCGCTGGAAAAGAGACTACCTCAACGACTCACCCAGCAGACTACAACTCCTGGGCGACGCCCCAGCACTACAGAGGGCGTCGGACCGACTCAATGGCTGGCGGACGGGAGATCCCCGTTGTCCCGCCCGCGGCCTTCATTATGGCGGCATGAGGCGCGCGAACACATGAGTAGATAAACGGAACAGAATATAAGCTTCATACAACCACACGAGTAGATAAACGGAACAGAGACTAAGCTTCTTAAGAACGTGCAAAATTGTTACCTATTTTGGTAGGGTTGTCACAATAGATGAAGACATATTACACAAAACATTTTCTAAATAGTTTTATTAATCTCTGAGTCTTCTTCGAAGAGGTTAATGAAAACACTTTGTGGGTCTGTGTGTCTGTCTGTTAGTGACAGGCATAGCTCCGGAACCACCAAACCGATTGACTTGTAACTTGGTGTACAGACACCTTGGGGTCATACCTCGGTCGAGATTGAATAATATATGGGCCCTGTGGGTCAAAAGACCCCCGAGATATAGGGGTCACAAGGTTACATGTATTATAAATGACAAAATGGCTTCATTTATATGCAGAGTGGTGGTGTGCTGATTCGAGTTGGTTGCTGCTGTTTGCTGTCGAGTTTTATCTTGTGCTGCGTTTTGCTACACAACATGCCCAACAGTGGGCATGATGCCCAACAGTGGGCATGATGCCCAACAATGGACATGATACCCAACAATGGTCATGATGCTCAACAGTGGACATGATGCCCAACAGCGGAAATTATGCCCAACAGTGGGCATAATGCTTAACAGTTGGTATGACGCCAAACAGTGGACAAGATGCCCAAAAGTGGACATGAGGCCCAACTGTGGACATCATGTCCAGCAGTAGGTACGATTGACTTGTAACTTGGTGTGCAGACACCTTGAGGTCATAACCTCGGTCGAGTTTGAATATGGGCTCTGTGGGTCAAAAGACCCCTGAGATATAGGGGTCACAAGGTAACATGAAGACGAAGCGGTTGAATCCCGGGTTTTTACACCCATCTCGTTACTCAGTATGATAGAATACTTTACAAATTACTTACTCTAATAATTTTCTTTTTATAATTTCTGTTTTTAAATAATTTATTGTTTCTTTTAATGGTGTGGTAAATTCTGAATCTAACATAAAGTTTTTTCAAGAGTTCCCTCGTAAGGAGACAATGCTGGCTGCAGCAGCAGTTCATGATAAAAATCGTGCTAAACTATCAAAATTAAACTAACATACAAAATTTCGTGACCGTGCTACTACCCGTTGAAGAGTTCCCTAGTGAAGAGACAATTCTGGCTGCAGCATCAGGGGTTATATCTATCATATTATTGTATTATCACTGAAGTTACGGTACACAAAATTTCAGCTCAATCAGACATCGGGAAGTGGTTCAAATCTTACTTGCAATATTTGAACTTAACACACATACCTACCACATACCAACCCACCCAAATACCTACAAATGAATACTAAAAGCTTGTAATAACAATAAATAGGTAGAAACACACCGTGTAGTACGCTCCTCTTATTAAAAAAAGGATTATACATACAATAAAATAAAGGTTCTTACTTGAAAAAGTAATAATCCAATATTTAGTTACCTATTGTACTCCTTGGTATAGTTAAAGTATGATATATTTTTATTTTTCTAGTATTATTCATACATACAGTACAATAAACAACCATTAGGCAATTAATGAGACTGACACATGATCTAACAAAACTGATGTATTAAATGTAGTATATGTATACTCAACAGCGCGCAGCAATTAGAAATAAATGAAGCTTAAGAGGAAACACTAGGGGCGAAAGAATTGAAAATAGGTATTCGTAAAATCTATTGCTGTCGCGCAGTGCCATCGTACAGTATCATTAGCGCGATAGAGACAACTGCAGCTTGGACCGAAAATATCTATTAAAAGTACACAAAATCAACGTTTCGTAGTCCCCTGATTCCTTCTCCAAAGTTTGACTGATTTAACTACTATTTTTCATTAAAAATTAAAGAAGGACTTTGGTCGTGTTCCTATCTTTTTCTTTTTGTATATAATCTAGTCAAATTCTGGATGTTTGAACATAGCGGCAAATCTGGTCAATTTTTGAGCATTTTGAAGGCTCATGTCATTTTTAATAATTAATTTATGAAAAAAAATATAGACACAAAGAACGCATAGAGCCGGATCAAATTATTTTTAGACCATACAACTTTTTGTGTTCTTTAGATCGCACTTACAACCCTAAGTCACTTAAAACCCTGCGCATTCCGTGCAGTCTCCACGTTATTCAATATACTGGACATAACTCAAAGATAATATTACTAACATTTTAGTAAGATTCTAATAACTTTTCAGATGGTCGATCTAATTAGTTGGGATAGCATGAAAATGGGGAAATTGTTTTCTGCCTACCATATAGGGTACTGCGTATGCTTTCCCATTTTCCATAACATCGGAGATAGGTAAGATTTTCAAGCTTTATGCTAGAGGAATCGGCTATTAGTTTTCTATAGACGAACCCGGAGTTGTTGTTGAACGCTACCAGTACCAGCGCGGTGTACTTCTTGTGCACCTCTAGGATCTTTGACACATACACCTAGGGTCCTAGAAAATAACATGCACACATCAAGCTGACGAGCCAGTTGCAGGCCACTGCTAGATATAGATCCTCAATTATGATCAATTTCTTCTTATCTTCTGTAGGTTAGGGCCGACGTGGGTCGTGGGTATTGCAGGAATGACATCAGGACTACTGAGTTGCCTTACCCCAGCTGCTGCGTATTATAACTTTTGGCTGCTGTTTTTAGTGCGAATTATAAAAGGATTTTGTGCTGTGAGTATTCCAATATTGTTTAATCTATTAAACCGCGGCGGCACACTGGTGGCCTGGCACAATAGATTTTAATTTCGTCTGGTATTATAAGACTTGCCAGATTAATCGTATTGAATATAATTACATCGCAAAGTGAGATTTACTCATACTATATAATTTATGCTATTCTTACTATATATTTGGTGACTGATATTGAGTTGCAATAACTAGACTATTTCATATATATGTATATATGAAATAATAATAAATTTATTTGCATAAAATTTGGTGGATACAAAAGATGACAAAAAAGCAAAGAGCCAATAAAGAATTTCGATATTAAAAAGTAGCAACTCACTGCTCTCTGAATTTTAATAACTTGGCTAACTCATATTTTACCATATCTACTATTATTTGACAATATATTATGCTTAGGCAAATAATTGATATACATATATGTATAGTTAGCTATATAAATTGTATCTGTACCTTAACAGGGAGCCATGCAACCCAGTATGGTCCAAGTATTGAGAAACTGGGTGCCACCTATAGAAAGAAATCATTTCATTTGGGCCTATTGTGGTACGTATACAACGAAATACAGTGATATTTTTCTGTAGTTTATTAAGGATAATCAGCTATGCTTTATTAACTTGCCCCACTGCTGGGCACTTGTCTTCTACCTAAATAAGAGGAGTAAAACCATATCTACTATACCGGTCAAGGTCGGTTTAGCAGACTACATTTGTTATTTATTGGTTTAACCTATTTTTTTTCTATTTCTAAGATTTCCTTACCTATCCGGTTTGTTTATGGTTGCCTATAGTTTTATATGCCGCGAAATATACTTAAGTATTCTGTTGTATTATACTGTTTTGTTTGTCACTAAACTGTAATACATATCTGTTAAGTGTTTATTAGATGAAGAACGCTATAACTAATATTTACACAAGTGTAAGCTGGCTGTTTGTAAGGACTAAGGAGTTTAGAAACTGCTTATTATGTAATAATGTTGCCAGGAAAGCGCCAAGTGTCGTTATTTATGCTTAAGCGAGACGTCACAGTATTTAATTCTATGTGTTTTTCTAATTAGGCTTCACTACGGGAACTTTCTTCACGTTTCTCATGTGTTCCGCCATACACTATTACTCACTATGGCCAGTAGGATTCTACTCGTCTGGTGGCATGCAAGTATTATGGTCTATCACTTGGATTCTGGTCGTTACCGACGTGCCTAGAAAACATCCTTGTATTTCTGAAGAGGAGTTGACGTATTTAATCAATGCTATCGGTACTATTTTTACTATAAAAGTAAGTATTATAAGTGTTATTTATTCAAGTCGTTTAATAACTTTATGTTGAACAAATGTATGGTTATTTAAATGTAGTTAAGTTTTAAATAGCTTCACTTTGAACGTACGTATTAGGTTCACACATAATATAAATTATTGATTATTGTGAGCCTACCTATATTTACATAACAGTTATAAGTATATTGTAAATAGTTATTATATGTAGCTGTAATGTCATTTATATAACCTTGTACCTAACGAACAGTAATAAGGTTAAACAAAACAAAACAAGACAGAAATCTAAATTTTTCTTTGAAGTATGATTTAATAAATGTCTTTCGAAAGTTCACGCACTTTGAACTATAAGGACATCTCTTACCAATAAAATTGTATGGTGTATATCAATTAAATTGAGACGTGAATGATTTATTGATTATATGAATAAATAAATACGGTATGTATGTATGTCTATTATAACTGGCTGTGTCCTGCTATTTCATCTGGGTTAAATGCTTTTTTTATTTTTTTTTATTTAGGTACCTACATCTATTTATCCAGTATAAGATTGGGAGATAGTTCGATTTTATCGCGTTCAAACCTAATTAATTATACGAGTACATCGTTCAACCTATTAATCTGTCAATTGCTGTAACGACAGACATAATTGCGGAACAATTTGTCTGCCACCCGACGCAGCGACCGACGAGCCGATACCGATTACAACTATTGATCCTTGTATAAATCAGATAATTACTTAAATGAAGATCAAACTTAACCTGAATTCAATGTAATTGTTGTTGCCTAAATTATATATATACTATATATAATATAATTGTTATGGGTTTATAACTTATAAGTAATATCGACATACGGTGGTTCATAATCTCCTTTTGTGACTGCCCGTACGAAACAAATATATATAGCTAACTCGTAACGGGAATTAACGTATTACAAGGTATTCCATGAATAATGAGTACTTTATTCTTGAATCGTTAGATAATTTCTCGATTACTCGGACTGGTACCTATAGCCCACAGTAGGATGCCATGATACAAAGCTGTGGTGATAGTGCTAATGTAGCTATCCCAAGCGGCCCCGTTCTTCAGTTCGGGATATTCTTAACCTAGCCTTGCTCTTATGATGCCTATCCGATTCGGTCAGGGTACGCTTGTCTTAAGTTTTTTTATTCAGACTCTCCACATTTGCCTAATATTATTTACGAATGGAGTTTAACTTAAAATCTAAGGTTCTATTACATAGTCACGGGCATAGGCTCACGTTAAATAAATACATTATCCAACACCATCCAATGAGGCTAAGACTTTAGCTTTAATTGTTAAGACAGCGTTAGTTTTTTAGTTGACTGTTTGGCTACCTATCTATTGGAAGAACATTTCCTATTGTTTTAGAGGCGACGCAGTCGCATACGACATGCACAAACATAAACTTAACTTTTTAAATAAACTCTTGTGGGTAGTAAAAATATAGATAAGAAATTATGTGCGATTATAATTTATCCTACTACTTTAGAACTCATATTTTAGGTATTTAATCCTTTATCTTGATAGCGACGGGTTTAGGTTATAAGAGTGTATCGGAATCTGCCGTTTCCAGACGCACTGTTGGTACTGAGAATTTCATAACAGCAAAATCCAATAACCCGATTCGGACATTGAACCCGGGAGAAGTGCAAACAAGCTTATGCCACCGAGGCAGTCACATAAAGGATCTTTTACTTAATAATGTTTTATTTTCAGTTAACAAACTCGCATACTCCTTGGATACTTATATTAAAATCTGTGCCATTTTGGGCTCTTTGTATTTTGAACTTCGGATACTCTTGGATGATCATATCGCTTTGTCTATATGGCCCGCTGTTTTACTGCAAGGTTGCTAGATACAATATATACAGCGTTAGTATCTACAGGACATTTAGTGTTCCTCAGTTTCACCTATACCGGTAGTTTTGATTAACTATCTATTATATATATTTTATAATTAGGACTCGAATTATATAATTGGACAAACGAAGTCAATATTTATTCACTTATTAATAAAATTTTTGTTAGATTGTTTATTGTCTGGCAAACATAGTACATGTAAATTTTAGAATTATATATAAAAAAATAACAAACTGGTATAATAGGTTATAAGTTTCCCTAACACAAATAAATTAGATTTCGTTATAATTTTTATCTGCTGTTTCATAAGTGCGAATGTTTCACGTTTGTATACGTAATCTAATGTACCTACCTACTTCAAAGTCGACATAGATTTTTACAAGATTTTGTTGTTGTTAATCTAGACTTTGTCAATAGATTTGCTATGCTTCGGTAACAGTACTTTTTATGGATGGTAGGTAACCTACGTCCTTTTCTGTACTCCTAAAAACGTTAGGTACGCAAAATTATCCTTATCAAGTATTTAAGGCGTGAAAGCATCACAAACACACTCACTTACGCATTCATTTATTTATAATATTAGTTAGGATTTGTAAAGTAATTCATGAAAGTAAAAATAAAAACACAATCATAAAATATTAAAATATTTATTTTAGAGATAGTCACTAATAAGTGTATTATTTACAGGCATCAGCACTTACAGCGATACCATTTTTCTTCCGATTAGTGCTGGGGATTATCTTGATACAAACGTTTCATTACTACAAACACAAACCGCAAATAAGACGCATTACACATATTAGGAAATACTTTACCATTGTTTGTAAGTTATGAATTTTATTGTTTATGCTGAATATTAGCTTATAAAAAGCAAAATGGCTATTGCAAGATGAATGCCATTTATTCTGCTTATAGTTGGAGCAACAAATGTAGGTACGTGATATTTTTTGTTCAGTCGGTCTATCTGTACGATACGGATGAATCTTCGCAATGGATAAACCAATTGTAATGAAACTTCGCTTACAATTATAGGACCATGCTATAATTAATGTTGCTCTTCATTTTTAGTATAACACTAAAGCCATTTTTCATTTCACGTGTAGGCCTGACCAAGCTAAATCCAAAGTTAGCAATGATCTACCTATTTTAAAACGCAATCAAAGTCAAAGTCAAAAATCTTTATTACCATAAAAATGTGCAAACATTTCTTGGACACGTCAATTCACTATTATAGTAATTAAAGAAATATATAAAAATAAATAGCCGGAAATAAAAATTTTGCATTGAAAAAAAGCCTGTTTGAGGAGTAGAGCTTTCATGAGAAGAAGCAGGCAAGAAACTCATAGCCACTCTTTTCAATCGCCAAATGTTTACATCAATGTCTTCAATACAATTCAATGTTATATTATTTTCCTTATATGATATAATATATGTTATAATAAATTGTGAATAGAAATAACCTGTGAGTGGAAGAAACTCAATCCCAAGCATTTTTATCTTCTATATATTCAGAGACTGAGTAATAACCTTTCGAATATAATTTACGTTTTATAAATGTAAATTTATTAAAACTTAGATTTTGAATGTCACTTGGGAGTTTATTGTAAAAGCGCACACATTGACCTTTAATTAAACGACTTATTCATCCGGGCGGCACTAGTAGTCTGTTTTTGTTTCTTGTATTCATATTATGTATGTCGCTTTTCTTATAGCAAAATAAATAATTTTCCTTACCTATCGTGATCTTTGTAGTCATAACAAGAATATGCATTATGCATGACATTTGCCTTGGACTTCAGTTCATCATAATCGGACTTGTATATTAATAATAACTCCTAGCTTTTACTTGGTGGGACTCTAGAATTACTTTAATAATTTTTCCATCATTCAATTTCCTAACCAAATATTATCTAAACTTGAGTACGATTCAGTTCACTTTATTTAATATTAATAACAAACACCTAAATCTATACATTTATATTAATAGAATTATTAGGTATTTTCAAACAAGGTTTACTTAGATGACTGCTTTTCCTTTGAAATAATTTTTATGCTACGTGCATAAGCGCCCCTCACTAAGTTCTGACTTAATTAGAATAAGTTTGTAAGCTTTATTAACTAGTCATTCTTAAGTTAATCATTATATTTATTGCATGAAGCGCACCTGATCCCAGGGCTGCTCGTAAGTATCACGTGGTTGTTGCCTATAGCGCCGGGACCTCTGGTGCTGAGTGTAGCAGTGTCACTAACCGCTGCTGGAATGGACCTTACGTTGGACTTGTGTCATGTACGTAGTATTATTGCTGTTAATACCCTAATAGGAACATAGCACAACGTTTCAAAATCTAATATTCAGTCGTATGACTAATCGTACAACTATATATTAGATTATTTTAGATTTTTGTAGAAAGTAATTCCCAATAAAATAGCGCATAGGTATTACCTGTTGAGTAGCAGCGGCACATCGGCGGCCAGACACAATACGTTTTCAATTAGGTCTGGCAGTCCAACAATTGAAAGTTTAAAACCAAAAAGAAAAATAAAATTAAGTATAGAATAGAAACCAAGCCGGTGTACCGGGTACAGGGTCGAATCTTTCGTGCTGCTACTAAGAACTTGCTCGCAGATAATATGCTATGCTTTACCATACCTGAGTATGAAACTCGGTACTCGCAGATCAGCAACTACAGATGCAGACGCGTACACTTACACCACTGGATACTCTATCTGTGCTTTGTAACTAATTAAGTTTTCAAAACTGTCGAGTATGTGAGCGTAAAACATTTAAATAAATTTAATTAATGTCTCCGCAACAGAGATGGTCTCGGAAATCTTCCTTAGTGCTAGATTTAGATTTTTATTATGACGTTATTTAGATACGTCATTAATTGTCTGTAGTCAATATGTACATACTCTTGAAAATTCACAATTGTGAATTGGATACGTATTTTTTATTTATTTCAGCGGTTCAGAAATACAACATTCTAATGGACACACCATTAGAATAAGTCTTTAATAAAATGTTTCGCAGTTTTTTCTATAGCATATATCGCAGTTCGTCTACTTTATAATGGTTAATTACGCATGTTTTTTATATGTAACCAAACGTTGTTCTCAGGAACTAACACCTACGTTCATGAATTCAATTAACACGGTCATTAAAATTATTGGGAACGTGTCTGGTATAATAATATCTCTTTGTGTCGGTCATGTTACACAAAAATATAAGGTATGTACTTAACTGGTATTTCATTTTCATATATCAATAGTGTAGTCGGTTGTCGGTATGTATTGGTATCATCTAGACAACGTCAGCGGTTTATGCATAACACGTAGAAATAGTAGGTACCTAATCATAAAAAAAACAACGGGTTGCACTCCGGGAGTGCCGGTGGAAGTGAAAACTTGAATATTAACGTTGTGCATTTTTGATATTTTGGAATGGTTAGGGAATAATTTTGCACGAATTGCTTTAATTATCAGTATAAAAGTACTATCATTTATGTGGTAAAATACGATATTCATTTATTGCGCTATCATACACAAACATGACAATTCTCCCTCCGTCTTACGAATTTTCGATCAGGTCACGTGTCCTGACGCGAGTTTAACATTTTTTACCCATCACAAAAAAGTGCACAACGCCGCTAAAGAAGTTTTCACTTCAATAAAACTACAGATATTGAGTCGCTAGATCTTATAAGCTTTGAACAACAGACGCAAGGAACTCATACAATTGTTTGTGCCATAGGCGGACAGAATTCAAAACGTAAATAGAACGCGAGAGCTCTTGCACAGCTGTCGCATTCACTACCGCTGCGCCATGGAGGCAGTAACACCTATAAGTTTTGTAATAATGTGGGTATTGAACTGATAACAATCAAGACATTGGCAGCAGCGAGGCGATCACTTAAATGACTGTGCTAGTCGTGTAGTCTAGTATATAGTATCACACCTATTTATTCCCAAGGTGAAAGAGGTATCTAGGATGTATGTACGTCCTTAATACATTTAATCTGCTGCTAATTCGCAGCGGCACACAGGGGTCTAAATACATAGGTTTTCTAAAATGTCTAGGATTCCAACAATTGACAGGATAAACGGGTATATTTTATACTATCAAATGATTGTACAGCCGTCTCACGAGCACAATATCGACTTCACGCTGCTACATAGAATTGCCTGACAGAAAAACTCAAAACGTTTGTCCATCAGGTATCGAAATCAGGCCACGACCACTGCTTTGTTAGTCAAAAGACGTATGCGACCGTCTTTTGACTAACAAAGCAGTGTTATGTGATACGGAATTGTTTATGTGATTGCCCACTGCTTGTATTTAACGACAAGTAAAAATGGTTGAAGGCATTTGTAATAACAATAATCGTAGAGAGTAATTATTTTAAATCTATCAACAGATTGTTTACATACTAATCACGTCTCCATCCCCGATGGGGTAGGCAGAGGTCTAATAAACCCACATGACTACACGGATGGCATAGTGGTTTAAGTGGTTGCCTGGTTCGCCGCGCCGGCGCCGCTGCTATTACCCCGAGTGTTGCGGGTTCGAACCCTACACGGGATGTTCCTACAATTGTATGATCCACAAATGGGTGTGCCGAGTCTAGATGTTCTTTATATTCGTTGTTTAAATGTTTGTAAAGCCCCCGCGATACAGGATTTATTACAAAAAGAAAGAAAAAATAGAAATTGTTCTAACTGTGTTTTTTTCCACGAGCCTTGCCACTTACCGGGAACAGTTTAAGACCCTGTGCTGTCACTGAGAGTTTCTTGATAGAAAAAGCCAGTGACACTTTGCACGGGAGAAGTAGTCATCCTTTAATTATATCTTTTACTAGGGACCTGCCTCGGCCTCGCACGGGTAGTACAAAACCTTAACAAAATATACACGTAAACCTGCTTGAACCATGAGTCACTCTGTCTATTGGTGAAAATGGCATGAAAATCCGTTCAGTAGTTTTTGAGTTTATCGTGAACAGACAGATAGACGCGGATGGGGACTTTGTTTAATAATATGTAGTGACGATGATAAAAATAATCTGATAAGGTTCTTTTTGTAGAATTTGCCGTATATTTGGAAGCACATATGGTGTTTCCACGCCAGTGTACTATTTATGAGCGGTTGTATATTTCTGATATGGGGCGAAACTCAAGTACAGCCCTGGAATTTTACACGAAGTCAAAGGTATCTTAAGTCTTTTATGTTTATAACCACTTACTAAAACACATATTTAGTACCTACATACATCGTGGATGTTTAGAATAACAGAAGTCTAGTTTCAGACTTTCATATAATAAAACTCATAGTTTTAGACTCCTTGCTGTTTTTGATAATTTCGTTACAGTAAAATCAACTAACTCCAACAGTACCAAAAACCGATTACTAGTGATCGGCAATGAACGACAATGCTCAATATTAATATTACAAAGCAATTGTTACGAAAATGTTATTGTTTGATCTTTACAACATTTTAATGTTGCTTTGCAGACCTCGGCGTCCTAATAATCTGGCTAAACCATCGACAACAATGTCTGATATAATAGAAGTTGACGAAGACAGATCTTCACAAACAAAAATGACGCAGGCATCAAATTTACGTTAATTTCTAATAAATATTTGACGACTTCCAGGTGGACTTTTATTAGCATTAATTTGTTTATATCATAATTAAGTGGTGTTCGTTTAGCATAAACGCGTTTGTCAAATTTTTGCGCAGTTCCGATGCGAGTTAACTGACATCAGAACAATTTACTACGAGGCTGTCATCACAGCCTGAATGTGACGTCATTACCATAAGGTTCGTAAAAACAGGTTGTATTATTAGTCGGATATAATATTATAGCCTATATCCGGCACATAATCCACGTAGGTATTAGATATTATATACATATAATATCTAATATCTAATATCCACGTTATACCTACATAACTTATAATATATTTGAATGAAATTTAGCTTGAGTTCGTGATTTGTGAATTATAGCTAGGTATATATCTAATTAGTAAAAACGTTTTCATCTACATTTAGCCCGCTCTATGTTATAGAACGAGTGAGGCTGTTGGCACTACTACCTACTGAGCATATTTATTTTGTAGATCTCGTATAGCTACCATACTGCTCATCGGCATTATCTCAGCCTAAAGACGTCAACTGCTGGATAAAGGCTTCCACCAAGCCGTACTGCTGAAGGATGATTAGTAAAGGATTTTCTGTTTAGAAATTATCAGTAGCAGCATGGCACCAAAGGCTTGCTCACGTTATAATGTGGGACCTATAACTATAGTTGGCGAAAAGTGGGTGTGTAATGTATTACAGGCAGGGGTGTACCTTTGCCTTTTGGGCGTAAGCTTATGTAAGTGCGAAAAAAATATCGGCATACAATTTATTTTAAAGAAATGTATAAATTCACTGTATCGTCTTTTAGGTATAGACATTTGTTTAGCTTATTAGTAACTTTACAATTTTACTTTCATAAGCGTGAATTTATAAGACCCAAAAAATGTTTGATTCATTACTTTTAGAGAATGTAAACAAAATTTTCAATTTTTCATTTATCTACTTACATACAGACTTCGAACTCCAAACTACTTAAGCGATAAGAAGCCTTCAGTATCCAACGTTACGAAACGCTTCTTGCAAATATAAGGAAACTGCGTGTATAATTTTATTTTCTAATTCCTGCGGTTTTAGCTGTGCGACTTGGACTGAGTTAAACAGTTATTTATCAATAACTAAGGCCGGTTTAAGCCTCATACAGGCGCCTAAGTAATGCAAATCTCAATTATAATTTCATAATAAGTAATAACATATTGCTCGTGAAGCGACGCAGGACTCATACCGGAAATATCTAAGCTTAGCGTCAGTCTGCTACTTTGCTTCTAGGTTAATCCGACTCCAGGCAAAGCTTATAAGGCACGTGGTTAGTTTTACAGTTGTTCTGAGTCGGTGTATGTCTGCAATGTCTTTTACAGTACAGGGACTATTCATCGTCAAGAAAAGTGAATGTAACCGCGTCAAATTGGCACGGCAGCACGCATCGGCTTCTGTGCCTGCAGATTCACGTGTCTGCGCACACGTTTCTTGCATAGATTATTTTAGTGATAGACCGAATGTGGGTTAAACTACACGTCTAGCAACGCGGAATATTCCATTGAAAATACGACGAAGCTTGTCACGGCCGTGGATTAGCATTGGGAGAATACCTACTACGTGCCATTATTAAACTGATGGGTCAGGACATGTTTGTTAATCGCTGGGACCCCTTCAGTCTAGTCTAGTTTGGTAAATTATATAGATCTAGTCACTAGTCCTGTTTAATAAATGAATACCTCCTATTATCGTCAATGAAGGGCACTGTATTTCAGCGGGTATTAGTATCCTTATCGGCGCCTTAGAAATTTATTAAATATTATTTATACCTGCTATTAACTTCCTACTACCTATTTAAAATGATTAATGTGGCAGTTTGTGAAGCAGTTTGGATATTTAGATGTTGTGTTTGTTAGGTAGGTAGCCAATCACGCATGAGTCGTTAAACGGAATAGGGCGTGAACTTGCCACATAGATAGACCATGACCTGGTTTAATACAGGATACCTTTTGTCCTAATATGCTATTTCGTGCGATTCACACTAACAAAGCCACGTACAGAAACTATAAACAATATAAGACTACCAATTTATCTATGCAATCGTTAGCTCATGATTTCAAATGCAATGAATTCGGCAATGTGCTGTATTTCGTTAACTTAAGTATTAGGCTATTACCAATGAATTGTGCTTGCATTGATGATTAATATTTATACACGCACGTACGATCTGAGATCCGGAGGCATTAGGTCTAAATCCAGAGACATGTACAATATATAATCTATTTATAAGACGGCCCTTTTTATGTGCCCTTGTCATTATCCAGAGGTTAATTAGAAGAGTTTGTTTTTGGCATTAGGTCTGACGTTTAGCACAACTTGCTATTAGCTTTTGTACAATCTAAAATAAATAGGATTTATATAGGCTCTTCCAAGCAACAACACTACTTCCTTTTATTATACAAGTCCATAAACCAAGTTATTATATATTACATAATATAAATACTACCACAACGTTGCGATAATCATTATTTCAACGTAGATGTATACATACGTATTTTTTTGTATATGTCAACATAATTTGACTATAAATTAGAAGGACAATAAGATATGTGCATATGTTCATCGACCATAGGTATATCGACGATACATAGGTCCATAACGACAAACACGTGACATTAACTTTAAATAGTCGAATGATGCAAATTTCTAAATACACCACACGTGTGCACGATGGGTTTTCCCATCGGCAACGTCTCAGGAAACATACGACTTTCCTCTTAAGCTTTTGGATAGTCAACTTTCTCTAAAAAAGCACCGTGACGTACTTTCTGTAGTGGTAGTATGAATGAATGAGTCTATGTAATAATTATAACCACTGAAAATAATAAGTCTTATGTGATATATTAAGACACATTGACAAAAACATAATGTCTGGACACCAGCGTCCGTATGCCGACTAAGTAATTTAAATTAGGTTCGATTCCCTAATCAAGCACAAATTTTTATAATATATAGTTGATTATAAAATAAATAATTTATTTGCTGATTTATCAGAAGGTTATTCATAAATAACTAAGTTAAGTTAACATAAGTTCATACGTCATTACGTCTATATTACGATATTTCGCTCCTTTATTGAGTTAGATCTTTTTCAATATATTTCTCTTTTAATAAGTTTCCATAGTTCTTTCTTTCTATCTTCAGAAACCTAAAAATGAACTTCTACATTTCAGTCGAGGAACCCATGCAGGCTTTCGCCTTATTTTAATTCAACATAATAAGGATAACGTTTCTAAATTTGCTGATATAAATAACTTTTAATTATAATATAAACGTATAAAAATAGGTCGTCACATTAATTCCCATTTTCTCTTTCATTGATTTCACCTTTTATTAGAAACTCTTGTGCTTGACCCTCACTAGGAGCGGTGCCATAACTGTTAGTCAGTCAGTTAGTAAAGTAGACATCATAAATGTGCATCCGTAAAAGTAATTTAAAATCCTAGCATTTTCTTAGGCATTTTCAAAGCTGCAGCTTATACAACTATGCTCGAACGAACTGAATGTTCGCCTTATGCTAATGATAGTATGCGTGAAACGTGCGCAGACACGTGAGTTTGGGGTCATAAGCATGAAAGCAGAAGCGTGTCTGGCGGTACCGCGCGCCCGGCGCGGCGCGGGCGCCTCGCCCGCTGGCTGGCGCCGTCCGGGCCGATTTCGCGCGGCGCGGCGACGGCGGCGGCGGTTACATTCACTTCTATTTATTTAGTTTTTGACGGCGCGACATCCAACACATTTCTCCTTCGTATTACTGACCTTAAACGATATTAGATCTTGTAGAGTAGGAAGTTGGCTACACAACCCACCTTTACATATTAGGAAGGTAAGAATATTGAATTACAATTTACCTAACACTTATTTCTACAGTATTCTTTTCAAATATTTGATATATATATTTAATTCTTAATTTCTTGAGCTGACCAGATATTTTATCTGTAAAAAAGTGAAGTCTCAATAGTATTTACTATTGAGACTTCACTTGTTGCTATTCTAATGGGCAAGCATGTGAGTTTGTATGTTGGTTACGCGTTCACACGCTGTAACTACTTGAAATTTTGTGTACATGTTGTCAGGGGTACAGAATTTCATCCAGAAAAGGCACTGTTCCTGAGGAATAGAAATTTATTAACAAAAGGTACTATAACGCGTGCGACGACGCGGACAAAATCTGGTACCTAATAATATACATATTATGTCTGTACCGCTTCACTTTATTTATTTATATTTATACGTTAGGTATTAAATGACGCTTTGATACGGCTTTATTAAAATCTTTGTCAGGCGCTACCATCGAATACTTTGGGCACAGTATAAAAACTAATAGACTGTGCTTTGGGTCTTTGGCTGCGCAACTTTAAAAAGTGTCTGATACTTACCTATTTAATTTCATTCTAATGTACAAGACCGACAAGCATCGATATGTAAACATTTTCTCATGGTTGTTGTTAAGCCAATATTGTAACACATTTCTCCAGGCACTTTAGATGTTCATTTACCTTTTTTTAACTCAGTGATAAGTTGATAACTCCTATTAATGATTTCTATTCTTTCTTCGATTAAAAATACTTGAACAATATGAATTTTGGTAAATCGTCTGCATGGTGCAGCGGTAATGAATGCGACTTCTGTGCTTGAGATTTCGGGTTCAACTCCAGCGTCGAGCAAAGTGTTATTGGGAGAATCTGTCAAGGTATTCTGAGTAACATATGTGTCCGGTAATTTATGGTAAAAGCAGATATTTTAAGTAAGTATTATATCTTTTTTAAATGGTCGTCTAAAAGTATTCATACCTATGAAATTTAAAGTTTATTTGAGGATCTTACAGTTGTTCAAATGCATTATAAACGATGTATTTAAAGAACTGTACTGTGCCTTGCATCATTCTAGCAAGAGATTTGACAACGTATTTAGTTCTTTTACCTAAAATAATTAATTATCTGCTTTTATCTAATATTCTAGGTAGGACTCATCACAACACATTGTATAAATAATAATAAAAGTTCATTTATGGTCATTTTTATTAATTAGGAGGATTCCTATTGCAATGTATTATACAACTTTCATTAAATGACCGGCTTTTATGTAGGTTCCCTTTCTTCCTCCTAGGACCGCAATAATTGTCTTGGTCTCTTGGTTGACGCTCTTGAAATGCGGTGCTGAAATTGCTTGCGAGAGGATAAAATAGATTTCTTACCGCACTAACATTTTCGTCCTGAAATAGCTTCGCATCAGGCAAAGGCTTTCATCGATTTTACAACGGTGAATGAGATAAGATGTTTCCACATATATTTAGCAATAAAAGCTCTTTGGAACGATTCCTATTGCAGTGTAAAGGCACAAGAAAGAGTAGAAGGGCACATTTTCGCGACCGATCACCCATACATATGTAAGATGGACACATATTATTAAATTGTTTGAAAGGTGTTTCTCTTACTAAATGTACATACATCGACACATCAACCTAGACTTTTTGGACTTTGAACTATTAGAAGTTGAACGCTACGAATCGTGCCAGAGAGTGCGTTATATTTTTGTTACGCTCTATCCTTACCATTACATCGACACCACTATGCACTGTGCCTTTCCGACAATTCTCTATTTTGTATGTAGCGTAGTTATGCGTATATAGGGTGTCTAACTTGATGTGTAGCCGCATGTAGGTACACGTAGTGAATGTAAAGCCTTAGTTCCCAAAGTGGTCCAGGTGGACCTCCAGGTGTCCACGGGAGACTCGACGGAGGTCCACGTTGACGTGACAAAAAAATGGGGGTTCACAATTTGGGAGCCGGGGTCCACGAAAATTTATTTGCTTTCGATAGTGAAGAACTAAAATGTTGGCTTGACTTCACCTATCAATGTAGGCAGATAATATTTTAAGAAGCTCATCGACTGTAACTTGTAAAATCTTGCATAGGTATTCCATATTCAGTACAACAACGTGTCGAGATTTGTAAAACGCCGCCGTTGCCGCCGCCCGCGCCACCGCCGCCGCGCCCGCCGCGCCGCGCCGTCCGCAACGCTTGTTCAGAGGTGCAAAGGGACGAAATACGACCTGTGGTATGTGGGCTTGCAATCTTGCATGAACTTGTTTGATTCTTCACCAATATAAATACGAATGCCAAGGATAAACGTTACTCATTTGTTACCGGAATTTTGAAAAGAAAACTAAAGTAAAGTGAATCAATGTTAGTGTTTACCAGTGTCAGAAAAAGTAATTATTTATCTGCATATTTGTTATACATACTTTTATTTTATGTTGTAATAAGTATATTTGTAATGTTTGCGTGTGGTAGGTACGTATTAAAAATTAAATACTGAACAGAGTCATTATTGGATTGGTACTTCCATAAAAGAACAGAAAGACGAGAAAGGTTGAACTTTTTGTCCCTACTTGATTAGTAATTTTTTTTTACCCGACTGTGTGGTGGTTCACTACAGGAGAGATAATTATATTATGATTGATCTGCAAGATTGTAAATATTTTAGGTTCCTAATGCTAAATGACTTAATTAAATATAGTTTTATAAATTGTACGCGTCTTTACGTACCCGTAACTTGCATCAAAGTAATAAATAAATAATTAAAATCACGGAGTTTTGGTATCAAAATATTACTTGAAAGTATTTTCTATCGAATTTATAGAAATATATCAAAATATATTTATGAAAAAATGTTTTACATTACATTAAAATCGGTTCAGCTGTATTCATAAAACTCTATTGTGGATTAAGATTCATAATAGAATTTTATGAAGCGATTTATTGCTTTTTATAATTAGAATCAGTTTGCCGTCAGTAGGTACTTTGTTTATTTCATTGAATTCATTAATTAAGTAATCATATTCTGTTAAAACAGCCATATCTTGTTGAGTAAGACCGTCTTATGATTACTAAAACAAAGTTTTTTTTATTTACAGGTACGTAACTGACACGAAACATGGCTGAATCTAAGAAGAAATGTCGACAGTATAGTGTTGATTATTTAAAATTTAGTTTTCTTCCATCAAAGGCAGACAAGCGATTGCCCATATACCTTTTATGCAACAAAGTTTTGAGCAATGGCTCTATGAAACCATCGAAGCTCGAAGATCATCTAAGAAGGTGTCATCCTGATAAAATAGGTACCTAAAGATTTTAAATATTTTCAAGCATTGAAGGAAAAATATGAAAAGGATCCCATCCCGTGCACAGTATGTTCGCTTTAACATCTGAAAGTAACGATAATGGCTTGATCTTACAATACCTCATTACTTATAGCGAAATCTGGAAAACCGCACACCATTGGAGAACAGTTAATTTTACCCGCTGTTGAAGAGGTTTTAAAAACTGTTCTGCACAAATCTCCATTTGACATACTCAAAAGAATTCCTTTGAGTAACAGCACTGTACAAAAACGCATTGATGAAATGAGCTCTGATATTGAAAGTTTCTTGTGTAATTATCTGCAAACAATTCATTTTTCTATTCAACTGGACGAAACAACTTTACCTGGTAATGAAGCATTATTATTGGCATGTTCGATTTGTTATGGACAAAGAAATTCGCGAAAACTTTGGAGACGGACAATAAAGGTGAATCAATATTTAATATCCTGAGTGATTTTTTTAAGGAAAAATCTATTCCATTCACAAACGTTATTTCGGTGGCAACAGATGGAGCTCCTGCCATGGTCGGGCAATATCGCGGGTTTATAAGCCATCTTAAAAGAATTATACTAGAGGTAACTGCAATTCCCTGTCATCCACCGACAACACCTAGTAGCGAAAAATTTGAGTGATAGATTCAGTGACGTAGCGTGGAGGTAGGGCGCCCGGGGCGGAATTTTTCTTGCCGCTCTCTTTTAATTAGGTATTTCAAATTAAGAGACTATAATTTTTAGTAATTCTAAAGAACTTATCGGCAAGAACTGTCATCATTATTGTGTATTGTATTCAAATATTTACAAGACATTATTATTATTTATTGTGAAATTTCGCCAGCCCCTAGAAGTGCCGCTCGAGGCGGGCTGCCTCTACTGCTCCCACTACGCTACGCCACTGGATAGATTGCACCAATCGCTTCAATTTGTGATTAATGGAGTTGACTAAATAAGAAGCAATGCGTTGAATACGCGTTTATTTGCACAATTGTGCGATGAAAATTATGAAGACTTCCAACGATATTACATACTGAAGTACGCTGGTTGTCGAAAGGTGCATGTTTAACAAGATTTTAATCACTTTTTGAATCAGTTTTAGAGTTTCTGGAAAGCAAAGATCCAGATTTAAAAGAAAACCTGATCAATTTGAAAGTGGACTCGCATACTTGACAGATTTGTTCAAAAAAAAATTAATGACATTTTAACTTACAAGCCTCAATTTAATAAAAACAAAAGGTGTAGTTTCAGCTTTTCTTGGAAAATTGAAATTTATGAAGCACAATATTAGTCGGCGCGAATTTTCCCAGTTTTCAAACTTGTCACAGTTAGAATGCCTTGATGAGGATATTCAAACATACATTCAACATTTAATTTCCCTGCATGATGACTTCAAAATCAGATTTGAAGATATTCTGACGATGGAAATACCACCATGGATCATAAATCCATTTGATGAAACGGAAGTGGAGATGATATTACAAGAGGAGCTACTCGAGCTTAGCACTAATGAGGAGCTGAAGGTGATATTTAGAAGAGGGTATCAAACATTTTGGCTGCAGGCAGAAATACCCGATAAATATCCTGAACTGTGGGGAATTGCGAGAAAGCTTTTGATAGCGTTTCCCTCGTCATATCTTGTAGAAAAAAGTTTTAGTGTCGTCATAATTGTTACAAAGCCTTTAACAAAAAAAAAAGGAGCAGATTGAATATCACGGAACGGGGAGATTTGCGGTTATTCCTAAAAAAACTAAAACCAAATATTAATTATTTGCTATCAATCCATTAAGTACATCCCTCCCATTAAAATTATGACTATTTTGTGATTGTCATTGTAGAAGTTACGTTACGTTATTAATGTTTAATTTTAATTATATAACGACTGTTATCATATTACATTGTACTGTAATTAATTACATATTTGAATAAATACAACACAAAAAATATACTATTCTTCTTTTATGATGAATTAAGTGAGAATTGATTGGTTCCTTGTGCTGAGAGTAGATGACAAAAAAAGTAAAGTTGGAAGGAATCACTTTTTTAATTGGCCAACTTTACTTTTTTGACATCCACTCACAGCACAATCAATTAATTAATTAACTAATCAATACTCACCTTTTTTTCGAAAACTATTAATTCGTGGTTGGAACTCAGCCGCAACACAAATTTCCATAGTTAGATCTAATTAACATATTTTTTGTCGAGTTTTGGGAATATGGTAGAAATGTAGCTGAAGGGGGTCTACCGGAACCAGCTAAATTTTGAAAGTGGTCTATGAGAAAAAATGTCTGGGAACCTCTGATGTAAAGCATCCGTGACGACAACTATTCCGCTAAGCGAATACGACTAAGAAAAAGAAGAATCCCATAAGAACGCTTTCCCGGCATAAAAAGTATCCTATTTCTAATTTAGGGTATGAAAATCATAACTATCTGTGTGCCTAGCGAAATCCGTTCAACGATATATTATTTCAATCTAAAATATAATATAAATTTTAAAAACGTTTGAAATTGTAATATTTAAGCAACAGATTAGATTAAAAGTAGATTCTATATTATATGGTTTTATATTTTATTCGATTAAGCCGAATAATATCCATCTTTTCAAAATACAATCTAAAATATATCTAAAAGCTAAAGTCACCTTTATACTTAAAAGAGTACGTTCCAGTTTTACTATTTGTCAAATTGACGCTTCATGATGATCATGGTCCATTCAACTGTCAAGTGTCAAGAATTGTCGTTAGTATCGTCAACTTTTCTTCGTGGTTTCGTTTGTTTCAGTGAATTTGATCAGAATTATTTAATGATTTACATTGACTTACTTTTTAACTAGTGTAAGACGCTAAAACAGAAATCATTAACATATAATACACTATGCACAGTCTAGTGGAATATTTTGCTGAACATGAAAGTTACAGATGTGGATATTGTAAGAGCCCTGATACTAATTTTAGTCATGGTAAGTTCATAATATCAGTTGCTATAAGATTAGCATAATTGCTAAAATAATATGCGAGATATTTTTCCTTTTAAGGTATGTGGGCTCACGCTTTGACTGTAAGTGATTATCAAGATTTAATTGATAGGGGCTGGAGACGGTCCGGAAAATATTGCTATAAGCCAACCATGGATGTAACTTGCTGTCCTATGTATACTATTCGGTTTGTACCTGATAACATAATATTGCAGAGTATGCTTTTGTTGTTATGAATTATCTAAAGCTACTTCCTTTGTTCTTATAGGCTTGTGATTATTACAACCATACATAAAGAGGCTTTTGATTTTTTTTTGTATTGCTGACATACACAATTACCATAATTTTAACTGCATTCACTTAATCCTCTACTAGAGAAATACTATGGTGTAGGTTTTATATTGAATCTTCTTAATTTGAATCATAAAACCATTTAAATATGTATTAGGATGTCTATGTCTATAAGAAGTTGTATTGTGAACAATATATGTATAAAAACTTTTAACATAGCTGTTAAGTGAATTAGGTGCATATATATTATAAACATAATTTTAATGCTTTGTGTTTGTGTCTGTGTTGAAAAAAATACCTTTTTATATTGAACAAAGGTACAATATATATTTCCACCTAATCAGTTTTTTTAAGACAATCTTGTAATTAATGAAAATGTATGTATTTAGTCTACTGGTGCACAAACACAATAGGTTTTCCATCATGTCTAGTATATCAATTGACAGGTTTAAATAAATAATTGGTATTGATTTCCATAAGCTTAATTCCAATAAGGAGTCGATAAAAAGAAATTGTTACTGTTTTTTGCTCTGCTAATTGAGACATGAAGGATAGTGTTCATATTTACCAAATATGACTTACTGTGTGTGTGTCCCTAACAAATTAATTACCATTACCTTTGTGTTTGTATTTAGGTGCCGATCTCAAGAGTTCAAAGCAACTAAGTCCCAAAAAAAAGTACTGAAACGGTTCAACAAGTTTTTAATAGGTCAAGATGTATCAGCAACATCTGAGTCTGGACGAAAGATGTCCACTTGCAGTAGCGGCAGTGATGTCCTTGGAGAAGGATTTGAGGAGGGTGGAGAACAGTTTGTTGAAACTATGAGAGAACATCAGGACATTGACATAGACAATTTTAGAACAACAGAAGCTTTGAATGTCTCTGGTGATGATGTTCAAGGTATGATAACTAATGAATAATCATTTTATACACGTATATGCCACAGTTGTATTGAATGTAACTGCTGTGCATGATGATCTGGGAACAGGCAAAGTATTATCAGGTTTGTCTGATGAAATGTTCTGTGTAGTAGCTTGCAGATAAGAACTGTGCCCAATAACTGGTAATAGGCTTAATTTCTATTATTTAAGACCTCAAAATATACCTGGGAGTTGCTTATCCTTTTAAGCATGTATGCATAAGAGAATGTATACCTTACTTTAGTTAAACTATTTACTAAATACTTTATTAGTTGCAACTCTGTCTGTGTATGTTATATTAGTTTATTACAAAACAAGAAATTACAATACGATTTTAAAATGCAATTTGTTTAAAAAGAGTTACTACTACTGTCAATTACACTGTATTCAGGTGTTAGATAAGATGATGCAATGCATGACTCATATATTTATTTCCTTTTAACCTCACAATTCCAAATTTCTCTAATTTTTTATGTTCTATATCTAGTTATAAGTATAATGCAAATAGATAAATCAATTGACATTTCTATAATTAAAAACCGTTAATTTAGATGGTTTTAAACTCTATTTAAAGAAAATAGTCTAGCTGTTTAAAGGCTAGAGTTCTTTCTAAAATTGGTGTAAGAATTCTATAGACACATGATGTGACTAAACCTGTTTTAACAAATGGACTAAATGCTATATATAAATGTTTTTTTTTAAATTTAAGCTATTATGCCTATTAAAATGATCAATTTATAGTTTATACACCAAACATTTGGATGACATAATGATTTGCTTATAATATTATCTCAACAGTGTCCAATTTTAATTGAACAATTGCCAAATGGCATGTCAGAACATTAGAAGTACTTGAAATCATTTTTGGTCGATTTGAACCTTGATAATTAATATTGAGTCAAAACATACATATACATAGCTTATAGAAGTTTGCTACACCAGAAGGTATCAGTAGTGTGTTACTACATGTTTAAAAATAAGTCCTTGCACTGCCCGCAAATAACACTTTTAGGTGACACTGTATTTACTTCAGGAGTTCTAGAAATTATAAAGAAAGGACTGACAAACATCGGTACCCTACTATTTTACATAACAGAGAGGTGGACTGAGTAACTGATCATTCTTAAGTCGGTCATTTATGTATTGCCCTAATTGGGAGCCTAAGTGTGGCAAACACACACAGGTTTCAAAATGTGCTTAGCTTACATTCAAGTCATTTGGATATGATTACTTAGAGTAGAAGTATTGACCCAGGACTAAAAACAAATTTTGAGACAGAGACCTGGCTAGGTCTTATTTACATAAAAATATTTATTCTTATAAATATCAATGCTTTACCAGTACAATCAAAACAGGTTAAGGTATACAAAAAATTTTGAATTATTAAAGTTAGCTAACTTTAGTCAAGCTTCTATACAAAGCCCAGCATTCTTTACAAAGTCCAGCATCCAGTAGTTCTGCCATCTGCTAAGTAGAAAAACTAAGCCATATGGGTTCCATAATACTTAACAACCTATTAGTTAATGCACAGTAGAGTTATCTAACTGTAACAATATCTATACAAAAATTAATCAAAATTAGCTCTTTTATTTAGCTGTTATAGTCCGTTTCAAACACGAAGTCCTATTTGACAGATGATCGTTGAACAGCAATAATGAAGATACCTACCATTTCAATCAATACATCACGACATCGATTACCTATTAACTTTCCAAACAAACTGTAATCGTGAGTTTAGAATCGAAACAGAAATGATAGAAACATAAAAACAAAAAAGTTCAACAATCCATGTTTGACATAATACCGAAAGAATAGTTACATCAAAGTTATATAAAACGTATTTACTTGTAAAAAAACATCTGAGTTTATCCTTGATTAATTCCTAGTATGATATAGGTACCTACTCCATACTTGTTATAAGGGTGAAATAAATTTGCCCCGGCTGGGCATCGCAGCGCCGCCGTGACTTGGTCGCAACAGTCGGATTGGTTGCCCTCGCGCTCCCGGCCGTAGTTCAGTCTATGGTCCGGAGTGAGAGGTCGTGGAACGCCGTAGCCTATTTTTGTGAGGAAGTGATTTCTATCAAGGAGGCGCCGGAGGACGCGGGACGACCTCCAGCCACCCTGAGGTTTGACCTGGGGGTGGTGGGCTTCGTGGGCCTGCCCGCCATCCGATCAGCACCAGGTCCGAGAGGCGGCGTGCGTGTTCCCACGCGCCTCTGTGTCGTGTCCGTCTCCCCTCTAGGGGCCCCCCCTAGAGGTGAGGTATGAGTGCCACTCATTTAAAATCCCTACTGTCCCCACAGTAGGGATTTTAAATGAGTGGCACTCACTCATTTAAAATTCCTAGGGTAGGTCTTGTTGTGTAGTGGCCTGCCGTTTTATACGGCGGGCCGAAACCTCGGTGGGGTTGCGACCGCATGTGCAAGTGATCCGCGCGGCCCCGTCGATAACGGTTTTGTTGGGGAACACCGTGGTAGGTTTAGTCGGTATTCCGGGAGGTCCATTGTCATAATTTCAACATCTATTATTACCCCGGCGAGTCCGACATAACCCCTCCGCCCGCCTCCGCGGAGGGGTATGCGTGAATGCATTCCCCCACGTAAAATAAAGGTGAAATAAATGCGGTATAACAGATTTTAATTGGCAAGACGGCTACTTTTTTAAACTATATACCCATACGTCCAATATCGCATCTTCAAATCCAATTTTTGATCAATAAAATATTTTAAGCATTTGCAGTATGGGATTTAAGGTACGTTGCAGCCTAATTATAATTAATACAAATTTACAAAAGTATTTATCGGAAAATTGTTTTTACCTCGAATTAGTTCGATTTTATCCGACTCATACTGTCGTATCACTATGACTGAGAGTAAAAAAATACCCTAGTCAGCCCTAGTGCGTAACCATGGTATTGTATTAAAATGCTATTTCATTTTGATGTTTAAATTATTTATGACTTATTTCAATATAAATTATTTCCTGATTATGTTTGTGTAACAATTATATCTGGTTTTGTATAGATTCTAATTAGGTACTTTTAAATAGTCTTTAGTACCTACCATTAGTAATCATTGTCTACTTTAGTAATTTATATGAATTGTGCAGATTTACGTGCTATGTAGTGTCCAAAGGGACTTCGTATTTGAAACAAACTATAAAATATAACGATCAGACAGAGTTACATTTAATTTATAATGTCAGTATGTAACGATAGATATTTATTAAGTTTTTGTTTACATTGCCATTATCATATCTTTTAAGTATATATTAAGTAGTTTTATTATTCAATGACATATTTATATACCTATTTGCTTAATAGATATGCAATTTTTATATTTAAATATACATCTTACATATCATGTGATATTATATCAAAGTACCTACATAATACTATAAGAAATGTTTTTGGGTGTTATCATGAATATTTTTATCTCGTATTGACTATAAAGTACTATACATAATTTAATGACATAATATACATTACGTAACATTAGGTTATATGTCATAGGTATCGGACAATTAGGTGGAGGCGCGTAATGAAAATTCCAATAAATTGGAAGAGTTGGGAATCAAATCGGTGTCTTATGTACCAGCTGCAAACATAAGCGCAAATAGAAACAAGAAAGCGACGAGGTAGTGTTACCATCTTCTGGGTTATAATATTAGATTTCGAGAATTTTGCCATCTGAAAATTATAATAATAGTGTTCGACTGGGACTGGGCATTCGCACCTAAGTCTATTTTGCCAATCGCGGTAGCATTTACAGCAATGGTTCTATGTAGGTATGTCTAGTTTAGTATTTATAAAAAAACACATCCTCTTAAGCTTATATCTAGAGAACAGGCGTATTAAACCCACATTTCGCCAATTGCATTTTAGGTTCCACGTAATAGTGAGCAGTCCTATTGCCATCTATCGTATACAATTTCAGACTGTTGTCTGCTAAAGATCCTCTGATAGAAAATAACAATTTAACAACCCTACACACTCTGAAAATCTAACCCGTGAGTCATGCACAACAGTCTCATTCAAAACCTCTGCGCCGCACCGCCGCGCGCCGCCAGCAACATGTTTTTTTTATAAAAATTTGAATTATTCAGTAATAAATTGTTTTATAAAATACTGTACCAAAACGAATTGCAGTCTGAAAGAAAATATAGTCACACATATTACCCGTTAATAAAGTTATGTTTAAGATTTGATATGATTTTACATTTTATTTTCAGATGTAAGTACAACTCAAAGCGATGTTGCGATAAAAGAGCAGCCCGAATGTAAGACTTCTGAGACAAATATTAAAAAAGGTTTGTTTGAATATACATAAACGCTTTACCTGTGAATCCTTCCATGTGGACATAGACATAGACATATATTTATTGCATAAAACTGTGTGTACAATGGTGTTACATAATTTTCGAATCAACAGTTACCCATTCGGGTATTGCAACTTTACAGTAAACAGTAACTCTAGTAACTTGGACTTAAGCTGTTAGATAATCTTTGTTCTATCCCGCGATAATTTCGAAAACTCCTGGAAATAAATTGGTATTCTAGTTACCAGCCATGATATAAATATATTGACATGCTAAGTCTCTATGGACAATAAATTACAAGATGTGTTCAAGGCAACAAGAAGAAAAGCTCTTTATTCCCTACCCCGTGGAAATTTCGTTAAATCCGACTTTATTTCTTGACTACTTCTTAAAGAAAACCTCTGTGCGGTCTATATCTAATGGTTTAGCTTAGACGCTAATGATGCCGTTATTGAGTGAGTCAGAATTATACTTTTATACCTGGAAGTAATGGCCCACTTGGTTCCGCCCACTGCTTAGCCTGTCAATCCTACGGGAATACCTACAAATAGGATAAATTAATGTAGGTATCCTGTAGGTATATGGTGTCTCTCTGTGCTGAGTTTTATTTAAATCCTGCTTACGTAACAAACATCTAATTGATGATATTAATAATATAGACAATATTGCACAAGTACAGAATAATGCCTATCAGAAATCTTTTTTACCTAATATCTACTAATGGTTATTTATTGTTTATAGATTTAATAAACGTATCCTCAATACAGTTTCACAAAGTAAATAACATTCTGTCGTGCCTTTTTTTATTGCCCCGTGCAGTAAAAGAGGTGACAAGAGATAGCTTCAGTAACTTAGTAAACTCACTAACCTATATACTTTGACGTTCATAAGTGTTACTTTGTTACCTAAATGAATAAATGATTTTTGACTTTGACTTTGACAACGCTTCCAATGGTCATGTGTGGTAACCGTAGGTAATCTTGATGGTGTATCAGACAGCCATACCATTTCTCAATACATGATTGATTTATCTATGTTACAGCTAGAGGCGCTGTTAAAAACTGTATGGAAAAACGCAATTGTAGAACATCGTCGAAAGCTAGGCATAAATAGTTACAGATTTGGAAAATCCATTACAGACTAAGAATCACTGACGTCCTGTACAAGCAATATATTATCTACTATTGCTTGTACAGGACATAAATAGATATGGTTAACCAAAGTCAAAAATATTTACTTCCATAAAAATGTGTAAACACTTCTTGGACGTCAATTAACAAGTATATTGAAAAAAAATTAAGAATATAAATACAGGGAAATAAAAATTTTGCATTGAAAAAGGCTGTTCGAGGAGTAGAGCAGTCAATAATAAATTGTGATAAAACTAGTTGGACTGTGACTGGTCATTTACACAGACTATAATGAACTCTAATTAACATGATGTAATTATTCCAAGAATACATAAATAGTAATTACTAGGTACGAATTTGCAGATGCAGGCCCCGATCCAACTAAAGCACCATGTAAAAAAGCGAAACAATTGAGACGTGAGAGGAAGCTTGAAAAACTCAAAGAGAAGGGCATTGACGTACTACCCACAAACAATGCTTGTAAAAACAAGGAAAAACAAATTGAAGACTTTATAAATGAGTTGCCAAATGATGTCAAACATAAACTACAGGTACTACATTAATGATACATTATGTTTTTTTTATAGCTATTGTTTGTTTTTTTAATATCCATTAAAGCATTGGTATATTATCACCTTCGGGTAATTTCGATGTTTACCCGACTGATGGTAATGAGTACCTATCACTGACCAGAATTTGCGCGTTGTTAAATTACTGTATTATTAGGACTGTTTTGTTTTTTATGTATGTACGTATATTGTGCGGTTCTTGTTCGATTTTTGAATTATGTAACTCGTATTTATGGTTACGAGATTATTATTAAAACCACGAGGTAGTGCATTATGCCTAGACAACAGCAATAGGTTTGTTACTGCGTCGGATGAAGGTAGGTGTGATACATTTTTGACTCTCTGATGCTCTAGTACATTGCTGATATTATCACTATGAGTTTTCACTTTTCATTGTGGCTGCTGTGCATGAGATCGTTTCTCTGGGTTGGACAAAGTTTTATTGAGTGTTTTTGTCATAAAATTCTCAATTCTCGTGGCAACACGGAGTTTGCAACTATGCCCAGTAGATGGCGATAGGCTCGCGCAAAAATTACGAGGAACCTATAAAGCATAAATAATGTCCTTCAGACCGAATTTCAGCCATGGCGGCGCCGCGGCGGTCAGTCTTAACTGAGACTGATCGTCAGCGCAGGAGATATTATAGTGCACAAGTGTGTGCGCAAACACAAGTGCACTCTCTGTTTCCTAACACGGTCGTGTCGGATGGCAATCAAACATCACACGACCGGAGAGAGATCAAGCGCAGGATCTATGGTTTTACGAGGCAGAGAGGTGTCTAACATCGCCAACTTCCTAACTCCGGGCTGCTATTGAGATTTCTTAAACTCAATAACTTTTTGTTGGCCCGACCCGGGATTCGAACCCGAGACCTCATGCACAGCAGTCGCATTTACTACCGTTGCGCCGCAGAGTAATAACTGGATATCAGGCGTGTGACTATGTACATCTACATATGTATACAACTATACACTTACCACGAGATTCCAATTACATATTTTCTGATGGCGTGTTTTTTGTTCATTTGTAGATAAAATTAGTAAGAACTGCGCCACCGAGCTCCGAATGGCTGGCAACTGCTAAGGAAACACACGAAGTATACGTCAAGTATCAAACAACTATACATAATGACAAGCCTGATAAATGTACCGAACCTAAGTTTAAAGACTTTCTAGTACAAAGCCCTTTATTGGTAAGTAACATTTGATTATTTACCTTTTGCCAGAACTTTTGAATTTATTGACAAAATCTACATTAACCCGTAAAAACATAAACATACACACAAAAACATATAGTTAAAATAAAAACAAAGAAAAGGAAACTCATAATAATACTGCCAACAAATATATTTGGTAGGCTTCATAACTGTCATAACACATTTGTTTATAATACTTTATGGAACTCTCAACGAGTTTAGTGGACAAAATTAAAAATGACGCACGACGGTTGCCTAGCAACAAATTTGTTTATTTGTTTCCTTTACATACAATAAGAAGATAAAACAAATACAGTTTTATATACCACTAGCTCATCAGACGTCGTTGTCCTGTCAATCAATATAAAAATGCAATTTCACGTAATTAAATTCAATATCAAAACGTCAATCACTTCTTTGTCATATTATGATACCATTTAAATTATCGAATTCTTTCATACAAACCTTGTCCTGAATATTACAAACACAACAACAAAAACACCCAAATCAGTCGAGTCGTTCGTGATGCTTCGTCATATATGTGGCAAATTATATTTATTTATATAGATTAAAGCATTGATTGCATGGATGGCTTAGTGGTTTAAGTGGTCACCTCGCAATGCGCCGGGTGTTGTGGGTTCGAACCCCACACGGTACAAAAATTTGATCCAGGAATGGTTTGTCGAGTCTAGGTGTTCTTTGTGTCCCGTTGTTTAAATGTTTGTAAAGTCCCCCGCGACACAGGAACTAATACTAGTGCGGGAGTTGTCATTAAAAAAAAACAACAAAAAACATTAAAAATCATAATATATGTAGGTAGATCAAATAGTTCTTAGCTGTGTTTGGATTGCATATATGGTTTCAATTTCTTTTTAGGAGGAGCATAAGGCAAGCGGTCCGCAATGTGGTTATGGTTCGTTCCACCAACAATATTGGTTGGACGGTAAACTAGTAGCAGTTGGTGTAATAGATATACTACCGAAATGCGTCTCGTCCGTTTACTTCTTTTATGATCCACAGTATATGAATTTGACATTAGGAACTTATGGCGCGTTAAGGTAAGACACAATTTTAATTAAAATATCCTTTATCTTCATTTTATTGATAAAACTATAACTAACTATTAATAAAATATAAAAACTACAATGGTTTTATTTTGTTTTTCTTTTTTCTCTTTTTTTTTTAAGTTAGGTATGGCATAAATATGGCACCTTATATTATTATTTAACTTTCTGTGGTTGTACTAATGGCAATAATTCGCTTGAGTCTAGTGACGGAAAAATTTACGTATATAAAAGAAACACTTTTAAATAATTATGAGTCGGTACACAAGACAGCAATTATTATAAATATACAGGATGACTGGAAATTAGTGAACAGCCTTGTAACGGAGTATAGTACAGGTCATTTGCAACAAATTTAGTTATGTATATGCTTGTGCCAAAGTCAATCATTAATGAGATATTTCAATTTAAACTTTTTTTTTTAAATTAATAAGAGTCATCTTTAGACTTAAATAAAGATAAAACTATCGGTTCTTTCCAAGATTTTTTAATGAATTTCTATTTGTTACATTCCAGTTACTAAATCGACACTAGATAGGGTATAATTATTTGACACATTAAGTTGCAATCGTTCAGACAATTAAAAATAGCATAAAACTTTGCCAATGTTGCTCATAAATACTTAATTTTAACGCTGAAAACCACGGTAACTTTAATTGGCATATTATTTTAAAAACATCTAATTTTCATAAGCTTTAAAATGAGGTATTACAATCCGACATAGCAAGCATAACGCCAAAGATATTGGTTTGACAATGGAGTCAGGTAAAGAAATAACAATATTAAGGGTGATTGAAAAAAAAATGTTTTTGTCTTGACCATTATTTTTATTGTGAATAAAATAATTTACAACTCATTTTGAAAATGACGACCTCGATTTCGTACGCAAAGTCGCATTCTTTTTCTTAAATTAGTTTTTACCACACTTGTAGTAAGATTATTTCTTATTTGCTCGGCTGCGGCTGAAATTCGCCTTTTTAATTCTTCGATATTTGGCACGGGTTGCGCATCAAAATAGACTAAAGTTTTCATGTGTCCCCAAACATAATAGTCCATTGGCGTGAGATCTGAGCTTCGTGCTGGCCAGGGTATTGGACCTCCTCTGCCAATCCATCGTCTAGGATAATTTTATCAAGCCAATTTCTCACGGACAACATGAAATGCGCAGGACAACCGTCATGTTGGTATACCATGCCACGCCGAGTTTCTAGAGGAACATCTTCCAATAATTCACCAACAGTGTTCGTTAGGAAATCTTCATAATTATTTGGCAAAAAATGAGGCCCAATTAAATTGTTATCAACGATGCCCATCCATACATTGACGGAAAATTTTCTTTGAGACCCTTTTTGTCGTTTTAAGTGAGGATTCCCTAATTGTTTGTCCTGACAGTAGTGTGTGTTGTGGTAATTTGTCATACCATCTTTGTCGAATTTGGACTCGTCCGTCCATAAAATCTTCTTGAGAAAATCCGGATTCTCTATGTCCGCATTTAAAAGAAATCGGCAAAACTGCAATCTTCTAAGAGGATCTCCCTCTTCAATAGCCTGTACAGGCGTATAGTGGTACGGATGAAATCCAACTCCATGAATTGTGTACCACACTTTCCACTGCGACAAGCCAAGAAGGCGGGCTACCAACCTCGTCGATATAGTGGGATCACGTTGAAAATGATCTAAAATTTCAGCTTCATCATCAGCTTGATACACACGAGGTCTGCCCGAGTCACCTGAAAATAAAAGCATTTAAATTGTATCATTATTTTAAAAGGTTTAAAATATCTAGGGAACAATTTATTAGCAAAATTGACAGAAAAGTACTAGCAAACCAAATAAGTACGAAAATTGGTTTATTCCTTAACTGATTTTATACTAGTTTTTGTTAAAATCATGTAATATTTAAATAATGTTTGAAGTAGATTGTGAGAACTATAGGAATGACTGAATATTGAAGTTAATTACCTTGTCGTCTATGAACGCTGCCTGTTTCACAAAGCCGACGATAAGTCCGAGAAAAAACACCAACAGAAGGTATACGCCGATTTGGATAACAATTTTGATATTCACGGCGGGCAGCGCTTGTATCGCCTCGGACAAAACCGTAGACCATGATAATATCGGCATACTCCTGGTTCGTAAATGATCGTCGTCGATTTTCAATTCGAGCCATAGTCCGTATCACAAGCCAAGTCGTCGATAACACAATAAACAACAATATCCGAATCGTCAGGAGAGAGATCGATCACAAAAACCAAGCCGGGTTGTAAGTAGGAAATCAAAACAGAGTAGCACATCCGAACGCAACGAATCACAAGAGCGGACTGGTAAACAAATAAAAGAAGCCGGCTTGCACACACAATTTTTTTCAAAGAACCCAAGAAGCGCGAGCGCCCGGCCCTTTTATTGCCTCTACCTGACCCTATTGTTACACCAATATCTTTGGCGCTATGTTTGCTACGTCGGATTATAATACCTCATTTTAAAGCTAATTAAATTTAGATGTTTTTAAAATAATATGCCAACTAAAGTTACCGTGTTTTTTAGTGTTAAAATTAAGTGTTTATGAGCAAGACTTGCAAAATGTTGTGCTATTTTTATTTGTCTGAAGCACTGCATCTACATAAGGCAAATAAATGTACCTTATTTAGTGTCGATTTAGTTACTGGAATATAGCAAATAAAAATTCATTACATAACTTGTAAACAAACCGATAGTTTTCATTTTATTTAAGCCTAAAGAGGACTCATAATGATTTTTCAAACAAATAATTAAAATTGAAATATCTCATTAATGATTGACTTTGGCACAATCATATACATAACTAAATTTGTTGCAAATGACCTGTACTATACTCCCTTATAAGGTTGTTCACTAATTTCCAGTCACCCTGTATAATATATTATGTGTGTGTAAATAAAGTTTTAAAACTGACTCTTTTCAAGTCATAACTTTTCTTATCGTGATCTTGTTTTCCCAGTGTGCAATAATATTGATGTTATGCTAGAACTTTGTCGCATAATATGAGTAATATTTTACAGAATGTGCATAATAGAACAATTCATTTAAAAATTAAAGATTACCATCATCACCTTGTTTGATGGCCTTATGTTTGATCGTAAATGTCATAATATAAGTGCTGTTTGCTTTACGCATTATAAAGAAATAATATAAAATGTAGTTAATGGAATCAATTAATAATTAAATGCATTAAGTTTACAACAATTTAGTTTTGATTAAAAAAGAAAGTATTGTTTTGTGTTCACATTAAGTGTTTATTTATTTCATTAATTAATTTGTAACCCTGGCTACTGGAAGAACAGGCTTTACTCTTATGTCACATTCCTTAAGTTAATTGAGTTGTTAAAATGCTGCTTAGTATAATTATTATCATAAACACATCATTTCGCGTCGGTTACTTACGCACAATGGCCCAATTGTGGGGCTAAGTGCGGATAACACATGTCCAACTAACTAACTAACTATCATAAACACATCAGCATGTAGATAAGTGATGTCAATATGATCAGGAAAATTTATACGTAACGGCATGACCACGTTTGCGTCAACATACAAAAAAGTTACAGCACTAAGAAGTGTTTACAATCATTCCAGCCTACTGTATTTTTTTTTAGTAGTTTAACCTAACTTTTACCACTCGATGTTTAAAATGAAAATACCAGTGTTTCGCTATTACTAGCTACTAACATAACGACTGTAATTTTATTTCTATAAGTATGATTAATAGATCGTATTTGCTCTGAATAATAATTATATGTATGATAGCATGTATTCCCATATTCAATTATGAATGAATAAAATTATCTGTGGAAGGCACCCTTCATGTAAGGGACAAAACTTCGTTTTCGTGTGTGAACCTATGCTTTATAGACAAGTAAAGAGCGCCAAGTACATATCAGATGTTTTAAGATCATCGACTATACTGGTATACCTCTAACGAAAGAGTAAAAAAGCAAAACTCAATTAATTTTGTCTTATTTTGATTCTTACATCAATTGTGCCTTACCACTGACGAAGTAATATTTTCTTGTGTATTATTATTAAATTTGTTTATTTTAGAGAGATCGAGTTCACAAGACATTTGCATTCCATATGTCCGCAAATCGAGTATTACTACATGGGCTACTACATACATTCTTGTCGCAAGATGAGATACAAAGGGAACTTCTATCCGTCGGATTTATTGTGTCCAGAGACCTACAAATGGTTTCCCTTAGTGGACTGTATTCCAAAGTTAGAAGCATCACCGTATGCAAGGCTAGATCCTGATATCGATAGTGTCGATGAAAACTTCCCTAAAGAAAGTGATTTGAACTATATACCGGTTTGGGTGAATGGAGCAGTGATGTTATATAAAGCGTATAAAAGACACGGAGCTGGCAAGAAAAATGGAAAAAAGAACAACGATCTCATAGAGTATTCTCGTTTAGTTGGCACGAAGTCTGCAAAAAGTTTAATATTAGTTCGATAATTAAATAATTTTCGTCTTATTTCTACAGCAATACGTACACCGGTTTGCTTTGTTGGTTAATTCCTTAGTTCATTGCTGTACACTGCTTTTTAGTTTTTACACAGTGCAACTTTCAAAGGCAGCTGTTTTGTACTTGGAATGTTTATATTTTTATCTTCACACAGCTAAGTTCAACTGCAGTTTCTATACTTAAACCATTTTATCTTGAAACCTATTAAATAGAATAAATAAGTATACATTTCCCACAAAGTACTTGCCACGTGTCTGCTTCTTCTCTTATAGCGTCTAAAAATAAAATCATCAGTTTGTGAAATCATATTCAAGTCCAATAGATATAGTTAGATCGACCGGTTATATCACGCTATAAAGAATCACGGTACATTTATAAGAAACATTGTGATCCAATAAGTGTCTGAACGTATGAATCTTCGCAGTTTTATTAGTAAACAGTGGCTGTTTTGTCACGAACATGAGAATGGCCATTGATAAGTAGCAGACCTTGTAAAGGGAAGGGCTGTCACACACTACCGGCTTGCAACGACCGCGACGGCTCCGTGCGACTGTGGATGTATAATCACATGCGTAACGAGATTTCGTTCCTCAATATAATATCTATTGACAATTATTGAAAACTATACTGTACGCCAATCAAATAATTATTTGATGACTTTTTATACATTGTAATGTTTGGTTATGGAAATTCTCACTAAACTAATTTAATTAACCTGACAATTGTTAGAATACTAGAAATAATTAAAAAACCTTTTGTGACTGGCCGCCGTTGTGCCGCTGCGACTCAATAGGTTAAACACACAGTATACTTATAACGATGTAAATATTGCAATGACTTAAGTCTTGCGATTGCAATTGACTTTCTTTACCTTTATTAATTCAGTAGAGAATTGCTGTTTTATTATTTTTAATTATTATTTTATGTTTTACCCACCTAATGTAATAAAAGCAATATTATTTTTTTAATGTACTTAATGGCATTATGTTTGTTTAAGTAATAACTAGTCATGTTATGATAATTAGTTATGTACGATAATGAGTTAAATCTTGAATATACGAAAATAATTATATTTTTTGTATTTTTATTTCAAGCCTAATCCATAAAAATGTATTTAAAAAGAAATGTATTACAGTACTGTTATGTTTCTATAATAATCCTGCTGACCATAAAATGTTCTTCAAAATACATATACAGCCATATTATATAATTACTAGATGTTCCCGCGGTTTCACCCGCCTTTATCGTTACTGCGCCTCCCCCGTGGGTCGTAGCGTGATGTTATATAGCCTATATAGCCTTCCTCGATAAATAGGCTATCCAACACTAAATAATTTTTTCTAATCGAACCAGTAGTAATCACGCAGAATAAACCAGGAGAAACATCGTTTGTACTATGTCTGTAATGGGTAATTATTTTGCTGCAATGTTATTTTAAAACTGCGATATCTACTAAGATATTCATTGAAATCGAATGATGTAAAGGGCAATTTTGTTTTAAATTAAATACTTGTGATGAATAACGTATTTATTTGGATAAGGATTAATATCATATTTATAATAATACCTTTGCAAATAATGCCTTATTTTAGAAACAAATTTGGTTAGCATAAAAATGGTTATAGTGAGCCAACCTTAAGAGATAGACATATGCTGTCGCGGACTTTTTTTTAGAACGTTTGAAGGGGAACAATTCTGTCATACATGATTTTTGCGAAACTTTAACTGTTTACGCAGCGGAAGCTCTCAAAAGGAAAAAATACCCTCCGATTTTTAAACATTCTTCATTGATGCTCAGCTCCTATTGATCTTAGCGTGATGATATATAGCCTATAGCCTTTCTCGATAAATGGGCTATCTAACACTGAAATAATTTTTCAAATCGGACCAGTAGTTCCTGAGATTAGCGCGTTCAAGCAAACAAACAAACAAACAAAAAAACTCTTCAGCTTTATAATATTAGTATAGCTATGTGGCGCGCAAGAAAAAGTCGCTAGTGAGCCGCATTATTTAAAGCTAATAATTTTATTAAAGTTAGCAACTGTAATATGTATTAGGTATAAAGGTATATAACGTAGTATTATTACTGCTACATTAACCTCTAGTGTGCCAGGGGCTCGCATGCGAGCCAGCAAAAAGCTCTTGTTTATATTTTACTACGTAGCTGACATCATAACAAATTCTGTAGTACCATTTTTTTGATTCTACGAGCTATGAGTGGGCCGGTAATTAACAATAACAAAATCTCAAGTGGCACGCGGCGATAACGGGCGATAATGTAAACATCCAGCTGTCTCACAAGAGGTTAAGAGATCCAACTATAGCGCCACGCTGGTTTCTAATAAATTTTTCTTCCCACTGAGGCGCAGTTTTCTTTCCGTTCGCCCTGTAGTAGCGCCGATACTAATGGTCTACATATAACCCTAGAATTTTGAGTTAAAAAGCTAAAATTCTAGCTGGTTTCCAGACACCCGGACTGTCTTTATACCCCAATGTCAGGTATTTAAATTAATGATAATTAATGGGACCTACACAGAATGGTTTAGCATCGAAAAAGGTGTTAGACAAGGATGTGTAGCGTCACCCTGGCTGTTTAACCTATATATGGACAATTGTTTGAAAGATTTAAAAGATTGTGAATGGGGATTAAGAATGAATGAGTTACTTGTCAAATGTCTTGAGTTGCAGGCGATGGTAACTATTATGCATAGTGCTTTTGAGAGTAAAGGGATGAAAATAAATGTAAGCAAGACGAAAGTAATGGTATTTGAAAAGGAAGAGTGCGTGACAATGTGTAATATTATGATTGATGGAGAAAAAGTGGAGCAAGTGAAAGAGTTTATATATTTGGGTACCTACTTTGTTTACAAGGGATGGTAAACATGAGGGAAATATTGAAAGGAGAACGATTGCTGGCAACAAAGTGAATGGAGCTCTACGCGCTTTTATGAACAGTCGAAATGTATCCGAAAACGTACGTTTGGTTGTTCATAGAGGACTATTAGTGCCCACACTTATGTATGGAAGTGAAAGCTGGGTATGGCAAAAGAAGTATGAGAGCAGAATAATAGAAATGAGAGCGCTGAGAAGCATACGTGATGTGACTCTGAAAGATAGAATAAGGAATAGTGTGATTAGAGAGAGATGCGGCATGAAAGTGGATATAGTGACAAGAATAGAGAAGGGTACGTTAAGCTGGTTTGGGCATGTAGAAAGAATGGACGAGAAAGGACTGACTAAGAAAGTTTATAAGGCTAGTGTGAATGGAACAGTCGCAAGAGGAAAACCTAGGCGAACGTTTCTCGATCAGATCGGAGGCGTTCTGTACAAAGGACAGGTTAAGAGCTCCTTGAACCGACGGGCGTGTATGAGGAATGTGATGAAAGTGAATGAAGCCAGAGAAATGTGTCAGGATCGTAGCAAATGGAAATCCGTAATCTCTGCGTACCGTTCTGGGAAACAAGTGTGAATCTATGTATGATAATTAATCAGTTGATTTCAGCTCAAGCCCAATATTTCGATATATTCAACAGTCAAGGTGTTAATCTACTGCACGTATGGCGTACCGGGTAAATTACCTGGCCGCGCCAAATCACCGATAATATAATACTATATTAGTAGGTATTGTTGGTCCCAATACCACACAGGACCACGATTAGTGTGATCCACAAATTATAAAGGATAATGGCGATTAGTGGACGCTCGACTAGTTTTCAAAAATAATTTATTTTATAATATAACCTATGTGCACTATAACATTAAGTAAGTATTGTTCAATGAATCTGAACAATAGTGACCCAAATCAAGATATAGTCACAAGACATAAAAGCCGACCATTTCATAAATATTTTTTTTTACAATCTATTAAATGTAGGTAAATATCTGGAGGTGTAATCAATAGCTCAGTCAAGGAAAGCAGATATGAGTCGGATGTTCGATTTGTTAATTGTGAATGAACATTACAGAATCGAAACTTCATTAAAACAAGCGATCCTGGCGAAGGTAGATGGCAGCCTATGTTATAGTTACTGAGTACTACATACATTGTTTCATGTCTGAAGCATAGATAGCCCTGAGGCAGAGATGTAGAGCCACTTTCTTCCAGCTATGGTTTTAGGCCCACGTGCCTCCTTAGGTGGTGAACCTAACCGGGCCCAGTAAGCCCAGTTATTAGAAGTATTTTAATCAAGGTCTATTCGTAATAATTATAAAGCCGTATAAATATAAAAAAAAAGATCTTAACCTTTTTAAGTGCACATATTATTTTTAATTTCATATGCCATTGTTTAGGGTCTATAATTAACTATACTATTGTTTGTATTCTTATGTGGAAATCCACGATGTAAATTGGGTGGTACAACTTAAAATTACGTATAATTGTAAACACTGTTTTAGCACTGTTAAATTTGACAGTAGGTATAACTTTTTTGGTACAGGCTGATATAACCTAATATATCTATACAATGCATCTAATAGCATATATAATAAGTAGTATTTAAAAAAATACTATATTTGTGTCTATAGTTTCTTCTTATAACATAGTAGATACATTTATTGGCTGAATCATCGATATAACACTATGTAACTGAGGGCTGACTTACTCGAGGAAACAAGTGGGGTGTCGAACGTCATGGCTTACTTATTATGGCACTAGTATAATGACATCAATTACAAATCATTTAACCAATATTTTCCCTAACCATGAGGATATGGAAGGCAACAGTGATCGATTTTATGTAGCCGGGGTCAGATATTTTTTATAATTATTTTACTATGTATGCTACTCGTATAAACGTGATACTTCTATGTCTAGAAGATAATAAGCTGTAGGTCAGTACTGTACACATATCTTCAAAAAAGTATTTTTACTTTAGATCAGATGGATGATCTCAGGTAGACTTACAAATTTTAAATTTTAGATCCTATTCGCCCATTAGGCATGTACTTAAACCTTTAGGTGAATAGTCCTTTCGGCCTATTAAGTCTAGACCGAACAAACTTATATGTATTTTCTGGTACCAGTTATAACTATTAATATAAATACATATTGGATTACGACCTAACTGAGACGACTGCCGCGCGGCGCTACTGTATACTTGCGCCTGATTATACAAAACTAACGCGTCAGCAGTGTCGCTACATACAGACTCAGTGTAAAAATGTATAATTTCCTTTATAATATGAGGACAGTGTTTAAAACGTTTGTGCTTTATATTATGCGGACACTGTGTAAAATGTATGATTTTCTTTATAATAAATGGGGACAATGTATCTGAAGCGTTTATGTTCCCTGTATTATGCGGACACTGTGTTAAAATGTATGTTTTTCTTATAATATGAGGACAATGTGTCTCAATCGTTTGTGCTCTCTGTATTACGCGGACACTGTGTAAAATTGTATGATATTTCTTATAATATGAGGACAGTGTGTTTGAAGCGTTTGTGCTCTCTGTATTATGCGGTCGGTCCGCGTTTTAGGAAAGTCCCCACAATCAGGGCTTTTGTTAAAATATTTGACGTTGAATATCTCTGTCACTTTCGAGTGTTGTATGGTGTGTGGTGAAGGTAGGCCCGCATAATCAGTATTTCTGTAAAGGTCCGCGTTATATTAACACGTTCAGCGCCACGTGTATATCTCCTAGTGCAACTCTCACAGACCAGTGAATATCTGGAGACCTTGAGTAGTCAACTTCAGTGGCCAGTGTATCATTGAATATACACCGCGCCGAACATTTTGTACCCCAGATACACCAAACGATTTGTGAGGGCCAGGGCTACAAAGTCATATACAAAATATTCGGAGCGGTGTATATTCAATGATACACTGGCCTCTGAATTTGACTACTCAAGGTGTACATATAACCAGATACACTGGCCTGTGAGAGTCGCACTAGAGTGTATAATGACATATATACACGTGGCGCTGAACGTGTTAAAGCTGCGAACAAAGGTGTGTTTGTGTGTGTGTGTGTGTGTGTGTGTGTGTGTGTGTGTGTGTGTGTGTGTGTGTGTGTGTGTGTGTGTGTGTGTGTGTGTGTGTGTGTGTGTGTGTGTGTGTGTGTGTGTGTGTGTGTGTGTGTGTGTGTGTGTGTGTGTGTGTGTGTGTGTGTGTGTGTGTGTGTGTGTGTGTGTGTGTGTGTGTGTGTGTGTGTGTGTGTGTGTGTGTGTGTGTGTGTGTGTGTGTGTGTGTGTGTGTGTGTGTGTGTGTGTGTGTGTGTGTGTGTGTGTGTGTGTGTGTGTGTGTGTGTGTGTGTGTGTGTGTGTGTGTGTGTGTGTGTGTGTGTGTGTGTGTGTGTGTGTGTGTGTGTGTGTGTGTGTGTGTGTGTGTGTGTGTGTGTGTGTGTGTGTGTGTGTGTGTGTGTGTGTGTGTGTGTGTGTGTGTGTGTGTGTGTGTGTGTGTGTGTGTGTGTGTGTGTGTGTGTGTGTGTGTGTGTGTGTGTGTGTGTGTGTGTGTGTGTGTGTGTGTGTGTGTGTGTGTGTGTGTGTGTGTGTGTGTGTGTGTGTGTGTGTGTGTGTGTGTGTGTGTGTGTGTGTGTGTGTGTGTGTGTGTGTGTGTGTGTGTGTGTGTGTGTGTGTGTGTGTGTGTGTGTGTGTGTGTGTGTGTGTGTGTGTGTGTGTGTGTGTGTGTGTGTGTGTGTGTGTGTGTGTGTGTGTGTGTGTGTGTGTGTGTGTGTGTGTGTGTGTGTGTGTGTGTGTGTGTGTGTGTGTGTGTGTGTGTGTGTGTGTGTGTGTGTGTGTGTGTGTGTGTGTGTGTGTGTGTGTGTGTGTGTGTGTGTGTGTGTGTGTGTGTGTGTGTGTGTGTGTGTGTGTGTGTGTGTGTGTGTGTGTGTGTGTGTGTGTGTGTGTGTGTGTGTGTGTGTGTGTGTGTGTGTGTGTGTGTGTGTGTGTGTGTGTGTGTGTGTGTGTGTGTGTGTGTGTGTGTGTGTGTGTGTGTGTGTGTGTGTGTGTGTGTGTGTGTGTGTGTGTGTGTGTGTGTGTGTGTGTGTGTGTGTGTGTGTGTGTGTGTGTGTGTGTGTGTGTGTGTGTGTGTGTGTGTGTGTGTGTGTGTGTGTGTGTGTGTGTGTGTGTGTGTGTGTGTGTGTGTGTGTGTGTGTGTGTGTGTGTGTGTGTGTGTGTGTGTGTGTGTGTGTGTGTGTGTGTGTGTGTGTGTGTGTGTGTGTGTGTGTGTGTGTGTGTGTGTGTGTGTGTGTGTGTGTGTGTGTGTGTGTGTGTGTGTGTGTGTGTGTGTGTGTGTGTGTGTGTGTGTGTGTGTGTGTGTGTGTGTGTGTGTGTGTGTGTGTGTGTGTGTGTGTGTGTGTGTGTGTGTGTGTGTGTGTGTGTGTGTGTGTGTGTGTGTGTGTGTGTGTGTGTGTGTGTGTGTGTGTGTGTGTGTGTGTGTGTGTGTGTGTGTGTGTGTGTGTGTGTGTGTGTGTGTGTGTGTGTGTGTGTGTGTGTGTGTGTGTGTGTGTGTGTGTGTGTGTGTGTGTGTGTGTGTGTGTGTGTGTGTGTGTGTGTGTGTGTGTGTGTGTGTGTGTGTGTGTGTGTGTGTGTGTGTGTGTGTGTGTGTGTGTGTGTGTGTGTGTGTGTGTGTGTGTGTGTGTGTGTGTGTGTGTGTGTGTGTGTGTGTGTGTGTGTGTGTGTGTGTGTGTGTGTGTGTGTGTGTGTGTGTGTGTGTGTGTGTGTGTGTGTGTGTGTGTGTGTGTGTGTGTGTGTGTGTGTGTGTGTGTGTGTGTGTGTGTGGTGTGTGTGTGTGTGTGTGTGTGTGTGTGTGTGTGTGTGTGTGTGTGTGTGTGTGTGTGTGTGTGTGTTGTGTGTGTGTGTGTGGTGTGTGTGTGTGTGTGTGTGTGTGTGTGTGTGTGTGTGTGTGTGTGTGTGTGTGTGTGTGTGTGTGTGTGTGTGTGTGTGTGTGTGTGTGTGTGTGTGTGTGTGTGTGTGTGTGTGTGTGTGTGTGTGTGTGTGTGTGTGTGTGTGTGTGTGTGTGTGTGTGTGTGTGTGTGTGTGTGTGTGTGTGTGTGTGTGTGTGTGTGTGTGTGTGTGTGTGTGTGTGTGTGTGTGTGTGTGTGTGTGTGTGTGTGTGTGTGTGTGTGTGTGTGTGTGTGTGTGTGTGTGTGTGTGTGTGTGTGTGTGTGTGTGTGTGTGTGTGTGTGTGTGTGTGTGTGTGTGTGTGTGTGTGTGTGTGTGTGTGTGTGTGTGTGTGTGTGTGTGTGTGTGTGTGTGTGTGTGTGTGTGTGTGTGTGTGTGTGTGTGTGTGTGTGTGTGTGTGTGTGTGTGTGTGTGTGTGTGTGTGTGTGTGTGTGTGTGTGTGTGTGTGTGTGTGTGTGTGTGTGTGTGTGTGTGTGTGTGTGTGTGTGTGTGTGTGTGTGTGTGTGTGTGTGTGTGTGTGTGTGTGTGTGTGTGTGTGTGTGTGTGTGTGTGTGTGTGTGTGTGTGTGTGTGTGTGTGTGTGTGTGTGTGTGTGTGTGTGTGTGTGTGTGTGTGTGTGTGTGTGTGTGTGTGTGTGTGTGTGTGTGTGTGTGTGTGTGTGTGTGTGTGTGTGTGTGTGTGTGTGTGTGTGTGTGTGTGTGTGTGTGTGTGTGTGTGTGTGTGTGTGTGTGTGTGTGTGTGTGTGTGTGTGTGTGTGTGTGTGTGTGTGGTGGTGTGTGTGTGTGTGTGTGGTGTGTGTGTGTGTGTGTGTGTGTGTGTGTTGTGTGTGTGTGTGTGTGTGTGTGTGTGTGTGTGTGTGTGTGTGTGTGTGTGTGTGTGTGTGTGTGTGTGTGTGTGTGTGTGTGTGTGTGTGTGTGTGTGTGTGTGTGTGTGTGTGTGTGTGTGTGTGTGTGTGTAGGTGTATGGGTGGGTGCATGTATGTGTGAGCAATAGGAGTATATTGTTGTTGAAATAATAAGAGGAACAATATTAAGCCACAATAGTAATTATTTTTTCAGTATCATCATAGTTTAATGTCAATAGCTAATCGGTCAACGTTTTTTTGCATTTATTCTTTGTGAGTTTATAGATGTGTAGTAGCTTATTGGTTCTATTATATAAGTAACCACCAAGCACGCACCACAGGGTTATGACGACTTTTCCCATTGGTCAGAGACGAGTCGTAAACTAAGAGAGTGTGTTGTTTCAGTAGTATGTGCAATATGAACAGTTGACGCACTGTCAGGACTTTACTCTCTATTTACTTTAATCTTTATTCTTTACTTTAATCTCTCTTCGGTGGGACATCGATATGGTCGAAAAGATGACACCTTTAGGATAGCTCTTTGAGTTAGTCTGCTATTGAGTGTGCTTATGTGCTTCTGAAATTTTAGGTTGCTATCAATTAGTACTCCCAAGTATTTTATATTCTCGGTTTTCGAGAGTGATACGCAGTTACAATGGTTGTTGGATGGTTCTGTACAAGAATCAGCTATAATACTATAGGGAGAGATTTTAGAGGTAGGGAGTGTATTGTTTTTTATGGAAAACGTTATGTAATTTGTTTTTCCTGTATTTAAAGTTAGCAAATTTTTTAACAAATTTATTAACAAGCTAGCCTGTTGTCCTGTCTCTTAACTCTCTTAACTCTGTGCTCGGTAGCAGATATATATTATGTATCTACTATCTAAGCTAGTTGTTTTTAGTAATTGGCGAATTTTATTAAATAATGTTTATTTAATGAAATTCGCCGAATACAGTTGCTCTCCTCGGGATTTTTGATTGTCCCACAATCTAATTATTTGACACCAGATTTTGCTCGCGTAATCCCCCCGCACACGGGTTCGGCGCCCGCAGCTTTGCTCGCGTAGATGTAGGCTAGGTAAGGTTAGTAACATTACCTTATTTCTGGATGAAAGGTACCCTATGTTCTTTTGTGTTCTCCTGACAACATGTATGCGCAATTTAACAAACAATTCGCATTTATAATATTAGTTGGACAGTGGTACGATACGATACTGAAGTGAACTTATTAAATAGAATTTTGTAAAAAATTGGATCGATGCACAAAATATGGAAACCCCCGCGCCTGTTTAGGGGTTCATATCCAAAACACGCGGCACTTTGGGAGTACCTAATGGGGTTACCTCAACCATCGTGCAATCAAGATTAAAATCTGGAGTTTGCGGATCCAGAGCCTCTACAAAATGCTCAGCCCGTCTCCCAAGTCTTTATATTCTGTTAATCGTTGCGTACGGATTGGGAAGTAGTTGAGGCCGCGAGCTTCCAAGAAGATCCATATATAGTCCGTAGACTGTTATAAAAAGCTTCTAATTAGTGCATTTGTCTTCAATATTTTATCGTATCGAATTCATATATACGGCCCGTTAAATATTAGGCTTTCAATGACAAAAGGCTGATGGCTAAAAAAATTTAAATAAAGTAAAAGATACCTACATAATTGTTAAAGTAATATTTTGATTGCATGGATGACTTATTGGTTTAACGTGTTTAACCTATTGAGTGGCAGTGGCACACCGTTGGCCAGAAACAATAGATTTTAAGCGTGTTTGGGTTCTAGTTTAGTCAACACAGTAGGTGAGTAGGTTTAGTCCCCTCACCACTACGCCGAGTGTTGCGGGTTCTAATTCCACACGGGACAAGTTTGATTCGCATATAGCTGTCGCGAGATCAGGTGCTCTTTGTATCAGTCGTTTGAATGATTGTAAAGCCCCTCGCAATAGAGGAATTTTCCTGTTGCGAGAGTTTCCATAATGTATAAAAAAGAACTAAGTATCAAAAAACTCCTTTTAATTATACAAATGAAAAATCAAGATCACGGCTTCGTTTCTCTCATGGCACTAGTAAGCGCTTAGGTATATATTCGAGCGATCATGAGGTGATCGATGTCACTGCCGAGTAGACAGTAATAATACCATCCACTATTCTTCTTCTCTTCTCCCTAGCCTTTATTATTCCCAAGTCACTTGGAGTCGGCTTTCTAGTCTAACCGGATTTGGCTGGATATCAGTTTTTACACGGAGCGACTGCCATCTGACCTCCGCAACCCGAAGGATAACGATACCCTAAGGCTAGACCAGTGTCAGAATATTATAGGGCATTGACTTCCCAATAATGACTGCCATAGATGTTCATAGCAGCCGGGACCGACGGCTTAACGTGGTCTCCGAGGCACGGAGCAGGCGATAATAATAATTGTCAATCAATACGTACATAATTTCGAAAAGTCATATAACTTCCGAAAGTCAGAGGTGCGCGACGTGGGTTCGAACCCGAGACCCTCTGCATTGCAGTCTCTTGGTCTCTCCACTGAGCTATCGCTGCTCTACACTCACCATTACGTGGTCCTAAAAATATATGTTAACTAGGTTTTGCCCGTGGCTTTGCTCGCGTAAATGCAATCTGCATATAGGTTAGGTTTATAACAGTACTTTTTCTGGATGAAAGATACCCTATGTCCTATTCTGTACCTCCGATAACGTTTATGTAAAATTTCATGTTGATGGGTCCAGTAGTTAAGGCGGGAAAGCGTAACAAACAAACAGACTTGAATGTGAGTCTGTTTGTTTTGCACCGTCGGCCTCGATGGCGTAGTGGTTGGTGTAACCGACTGCCGCGCCTGAGGTCGGGGGTTCGATTCCCGCACAAGTCAAACATTTGTGTGCATGAACATGGATGTTTGTCTTGGTCTGGGTGTTTCTTTGTATAATATGTATGTATTTACAAAAAAAAAGTATATATGTATGTTTATCCATTGTCTAGTACCCATAGTACAAGCTCTGCTTAGTTTGGGCTAGATGGTGTTGTGTGTATGTGGTAGAATATTCTATTCTATTCTATTTATAATATTAGTAAGGAGTAAGGATTTGTGATAAGTAATAATTGTTCTTCAAAGAAGTTTAAAAACTACTAGTCTCAGTAGGTACTTACCTATCGAACGGTTGTCTATATTCCTGACATTGCTGAAGTCTATGAACGGCGGTTACAAATTAACATGAGGTAGGCCGTTAGCTCATCTGCGACCAGTAGCAATAAAAAAAACATACTTTATCTGACTGTAACTATTCCTTTATACATACATATCTAGCTCTATCTAATCTAGGAACATCAAATGCGATTTCGATTATGTTAATCGTTGGTAAACCGATGAATTCGAGAATTAAATGTTCATATACCACGACATACCAAAGGTGACTCTGTTGCGGTCAATAATTATTACAAGTTTTTGCTGAGCAACTGTGGCTCTTAAACGATTTTGATGATTGTCAGCATATGCATACTTAATTCGTAACGATGTAAATGTTCGCTCGGACATAATATTTCTGTAGTTTAAACTTTTTATAATTCTGACATCGAATAAATTTATACCGGGATCTTGTCCCGCATCCAGAACAGGTCTTGCGTTATGTATAAGTCTTCACCGTTCACACGATAAAGCGAACAAAAAATGTATAACTTGCAAACGCCTCGAGACCAACGGCTAGTTATTTAAATCCTCGCATCCGATACTATATATATATATTTATATATCCTTACTAATATGAGGTCGCGGGTTCGATTCCCGCACAAGTCAAACATTTGTGTGCATGAACATGAATGTTTGTCTTGGTCTGGGTGTTTCTATGTATAATATGTATGTATTTACAAAAAAAAGTATATAATATGTATGTTTATCCATTGTCTAGTACCCATAGTACAAGCTCTGCTTAGTTTGGGCTAGATGGTGTTGTGTGTATGTGATAGAATATTATTATTATTATTATATTATAAATTCGAAAGTAACTCTGTCTGTCTGTCTGTTACCTTTTCACGGCTAATTCACTCAACCGATTTAGATGAAATTAAGTACAGATATAGTTTAAAACCTGGGGAAGGATATAGGGTACTTTTTATTGATGTAGGTACCACGCGGGCGGAGCCGCGCGCAAAAGCTAGTGATATATAAATAAGGTGAAGACGGTAAGAAAGTAGTCGACGTCGTGTTTTGAAGATGTTATCGTACTGCATGTTATCAAAAAATGAACAACTATTGACTTTATTTAAATTTATTTAAGGAAAATAATTCAAGGTTCGCTATCACCTGACTTCGTTTTAAGACATTGTTATTGCTTCCACACGAGAATTAATACAAAAGTTTCATTGACTGGCGCCTTGATGTTATTGTATTTAAGGATTTTCCAATACTTATCCTGATAAATACAATGTAGCTCTTTGCGACAAACTATTTTTGAATTGTAAGAGGAAAGACTGGAGTTATCTTTGTGGGACTTTAAAGCTATTTCTAAGCTCTTTGTTTTGTTTAAAAGTCAAGGTTGAGACAATGCACTATAAAATTTCAAGTGGAAGAGTCTTATTTTTCTTGCTATCTCGCTACTGTGTTGTAGACAACTGGTTTACCTTGTGTTCTGTCTAATTGATAGTTCTACTACTAATATTACTTATATATTACACTGTACTCATAAGTATTATGGCGGGGTTAATACGTATCTTTTTCTGACAACCAAAGTGACGATCGTTGATCGCCTATCCTCAGTTATCATCTGAAATTACGCCATCGACATGACATGAATGTCGATGCCTTTTGGCAGTTGTTTTTGTATCAATCATTTCAAAATTGGTATTATGTAAACTCAGCTGTTGTCAGACTGATCTCACGGTAAACGGGTAAAACGTTTACTATTTTTTCTTATTAAAAAACAACTGCACTAGGAGTGATTCCTATGTCGCCGCGAACTTTACAAACATTTATAACATTCATAAACGGGATACCATGCAATAGGTTCTAAGCGAACTTGGGCTGCGTCTACCACTAAATCGTCGCGGAACAGCAATAGGCAACGGTTATATTTTATTTAGATAATGAAATAAAAACAATAACAGTAATATAGTAGCCACAATAACATTTTGCATTTTTCTGAAAGGCTACTAATATTATTATTATCGTCGTGTCAAATTCATACTCATGACATATACAAACTCATGTCAAATTCTAACTCATGTCAAATGATGTGATTGGCTGGTCCTAATTCATTCCGTCAACAAAATTAATGTAAACGTTATCATTTACTTACCAATAATCTGGAATTCTTATTAAATATTACTTATTCAGGTAAAGTTTAAATAAAGAAAATTTAAAGGAGAAAGTTTATGAGTACTTATACATATAATTGCATGATGATAATTGGACATACTTTCTGAAAAACGTTACAACCCACACTCGGGTCAAAATCGAGTTTTTATTAGCAAATTAGTCACGGGGTTACTATTTACTAGCTGGAAAAATTTGGTAACTCTACTATCACTCTAAATTTGAAATAATGACTTAGTAGTACATGCCACATGTATGGAGAAGCAATACGGGATTGAACTTCTATAGCGATTATCTCAAAATGTTAACTTTGTGGGTTGGAACGTTTTTCAGAAAGTGCGTCCAATTATTTTGAGCAACAACAAAAAACAACTGGCTTGTAGAAAATATAAATCGATGTCTATTTTATATTTGGTAAAAAACATAATTCTGACGTCAATTGTATCTATGAAAACTAGTGAATGACGTATGAGCATTAAGTCTTTTAATAATTTACTTTGTATCCGGTGTAGTTTACATAGTAATAGGTACAGGACTTAGAAGAGCATATTTACCAGTCTATGTAGACCTTTTAATGTTATAGCGGTGTATATAAAGCAGAGCTCAGTATATATTTGTTATCAATTAATATGATTTTGATAAAATACTTATACTTTTTCTTTTGCATCGCGCAGGCAGGCGGCGGCAGGTGGATGCTTCGTGGAAAACTAATGTCAGTCGTATCTTGTTAGATCGGGTAGTCGACCTGAAGACGTTCTTAACCTTTTAACCGCCACAGCATAAAAGTAGCGTCGTGCCCCCTACGCGAGGCGATGATTAATGTAGTTTTAAATAATAGGTAAAAGTAACACAACAAACATATTTTTTTATGTTTATTTTGAACGTGCCATGCCGTCGGTGGCGTCGTGAGCACGGTTTAATTTGACGTGAATGGACGTCCGTGGCGGCCAAAAGGTTAATCTATACTTACTATAATAAAATTCAACGAGCACTTTGTCTGTATATTGAATATTTTCGCGAAATTTCAATTGGAACGTATATCATATTATCGATATAGAACACAAAATATATTTTATGGAATTTTTGTCTGTCTGTTTATTTGTTATACTATCACGCAAATACCCGTAAACGGATTTTGATCGGGTTTTCGCCAATATGTTACCTGAAGGCCCGACCATAATCTTAGATAACAATCATGACGCTATGACATATAGGAGCCGAGCAGTGCTATTTATCAAACTTAATATACATGAATACCAGCATCACATTTAATTGTTAAATTGATGAGCAACAAAAACTAAATGATACATGATATATATATGATGATACTATGCGTGTGTGTTTTGGGTTATCTTTTAGTTTTTGTTTAATTAAAATCCGTTAATTCTATCGTAAAATAAACTAATTTAAAATTTACGTGAATTAGTTACACGTACGGATACTAGATGTCGCTGTGCGAAACATTTTTAATTTAGATTGTCTACATTTCTTTTAATTATATATCTAAGCATACAAACTCTGCCATATCTACGATAATAAAATTCAAATAGCAATTCACTTTGTCTATACATTGATTATCTATATATTTTCGCGAAATTTCAATTGGACTGTATCATAGCTTAGGTATATGGATATAGAACATTTTTTTTAGGCAAATGACCTTGTGCTAACTTGCCAACCTTCTAACTTTGAGGACGTAGAGGCTAATTTAACAGTGGCTCTTAATTCCTTGAGTCTTGCCTGCAAGAGCGACTAATACGACGTGACGCGAGCATGTATTTCCATTCCCTATGTATTACTTTACTCTTTGGACGCGACGCTGTGACCGCGACGAACGCGATCAAAACAACGGCCTACCCATCTTGATTTGCGGCCTATATTATGGCAGTCTGCGGCGAGACGCGACGTAACGCGTATCTGTTTTGTGGGTGAACAGACACGACACCACGAACTACGAAATAGTTGATTCTCAAATTCAGACTTAATAGCAGCAATAATGTAATCGAAAGTAGTCAGTAACACGCCACAATATTGCTTATACATTTTATAATCGTTTCTTAATCCTAACTAATATTATAAATGCGAAAATGAGTTTGTTTGTTTGTTATGCTTTCACGCCTTAATTACTCAATCAATCAACATGAAATTTTGCATACAGGGTGTCAAGGGTACAGAATAGGCTATAGGGTACCTTTCATCCAGAAAAAATAATTGTTGCAAACCTAACCTACATTTACGCGAGCGAAGCCGCGGGTGAAAACTAGTTTTGGATATAAATGATGAAATTAGTCACATATGTTTCTGTGTAAAAATATTATATTTATTTTCCTTCTGTATATTTTACTATATTTTTTTAAAAGTCTCTACTTTAAGTATAAACTGTTAAGCAAAATTGCACTGTACTGCCCTATGATTCGAGAAGTACCTAATAACCAAAATCACGTAGGACATTTGTCGTGTGTAGCATCGCGTCGCATTGCATCGTGTGGTGTCGCGTCGCATCGCGTCGCGTTCGTCGCTCACGCAGGACACCCCATCAGACAGTACTTTTTCTGGATAAAAGGTAACCTATGCCTTTACCCCTGACAACATGTGTGAGTATGATAATCGTTCGAGTATTTAGGGCGCGAAAGTGTAACAAACAAACTCACATTCGAATTCATAACATTAGTTAGGATAAGGATGTAATTAAGCACGAAGGGACAAAATTAGGCTGATCGCCATTAGCGTTGAGAACGTTAAATTGTCGGCTTAGTAGTCGTTTCGCACGAATTTTTTCGCACGAATCGTGCGACAAGACACTTTTTTTAAATAATATCTTTTTGTAGTCGTTTCGCACACATGGAATATATTTTCGTGCGAATCGTTCCCGTCTGAAAACGCAGGTGTCGTTTCGCACGTTTTGTATTTTTAATAAAAAAATATCAAAATACAGTCGTGCACACACTACCTACTTTTAAGTGCATAATATAAATATTACTTGTAATTATATATATTTTTTGATTTATAGGTATTCCTTGTTTTATTTAAAACTATCACCTTCGTGCGCGAATGTACAATACTTCTACTATTATTAGCATAAAAAAGAAAACGTGCGAAACGACACCTGCGTTTTCAGACGGGAACGATTCGCACGAAAATAATTATATTCCATTTGTGCGAAACGACTACAAAAAATATATTATTTTAAAGAAGTGTCTTTTCGCACGATTCGTGCGAAACGACTACTAAGCCAAATTGTCTAGCTAGAGTAGAGGTCTAAAATTTGATGCCACAATTAATAATGTAAGGAATTTTCTCAAGATATTTTTCAACAGAAGATGACAAAGTATTATCACTACACTGGTCAAATGCTTTTTCACTGCTTTGCGGCATACGCAGAAACGGCAATAATCTAAGTGATTTCGTCAGATTTTTTTATTATCTTGCTAAAGTGGCAAACAGACTAAGGTATGTACTTCCTTTAGGCAAATGGGTTCTTTCAAACAGTCACCAATTATTACAATTATTTTGCAACGACATTTTGGATTAGGCTCCATCGGTGGAGGGCAAAAGTATAACTTCGCATTATTATTTCAAAAATAAGGTCTATGGCTCACTGTAAGATATTTTATGACATCGACGCCCCCAAGGAATAAACTTGTATTATACTATTACTGACTTTTTACTGTTATGTTATTTTCGGTATCTATGGGTCGGGATACACATATACAATTTTTTTTAATTTTTTTCTGCGGTAATTTCCAACGATTTTCCTAATAACATTTTTGTTCTTTGGAAATGATCCATTTTTTATTTACCTGATAAATAACGAAATACACGGTTACAAATAAAATTATGTGGTTACATTTCGGTAAAGTAATATTACTGTAAAATATTTCAGGAAAAATTCTGGTTAATGCGATTACAGGTTTATTATCGTAAATTCATAGATCAACGTTCTACATGTTTTGCAAGCCAGTCCATCAGAGAAAGAGTCTTCAGAAGAAAGCTACAGACGTCATTTAAATAGAAAAGAGAGAATTCGGCAAATCAAACATGAAGAAAAAATGACAATTGACAAAAATGATAGCATGATTGCTATCTTTGACCTGCAAAAAGTGTTAAGTATTCCACAATCAGCTGTAGGCATTTGCCACTATAAACGCAAGTACCCTGTGTACAATTTTACTATTTTTGACGTTCTACGTAAAAAGGGGTACTGCTACGTATGGCATTACTAAATCGCAAAACGAGGCTACATAGAAATTGGGAGTTATTTGTTGCAATTCTTGAAGAGTGAACAGCATTATATGCATATGCAGCAAAAACTTTAAATTTGTCTATAACGCACAGATTTTTCGAGACTGGACATAGCCAGAACGAGGGCGACTCGATGCATGCCTGTATTGAAAGGAACATGAGAAATAAGTCTATTTACACACCTGATCAAATATATAATATAATTCTAAACTCTTAAGTCTCTGGCGAAAAATATACTATGAAAGAATTGGAGCAAACAGATATTTTAGACATTAAAAAATTGGTGATTGATTTGAATTGGCGTCGCGATATACATGGGAATACGATACGCTGGTCTGATGTAATAGAAATTCATGTATCATCATCCCAACAGGACAAGGTTTTCTTTAAATATGATTTTGAGGAGGCATATTCTGAATTAAATATTTCAAATTCATTTCAAACCAAACGACGTGGGCGAAAACCTAAGACTGATGCTTTGATGGAAGATACAGCATTGGCACGTGCTTATCATGAACTCTTCCTATAAGCAAGGCGTTACATACAGATTTACTGTCCTTGTGCAATAGTGGAGCGATTCCACGGTATTATCACGCATTTTATGAATCCTTAAATTCTGTAGAAAATGGTGATGATCGCGATGATAATGATGATGCCAATGATAATACCGATTAGTTTTTAATGTTTTTAATTGGCTACTTTTTTATACTTTTGGTGATTTTATTTTATGATCTCTATGAGAACTTTGTTCCTAATAAACGTTGTAATTTCAATTAATTTTGTGAGTTTTCTTTGATTATTCCCTCGAAGACACCGACGTCAAGTTTATTTTACATAATTGATTTTCAATGATTACGATAATATGACTACCAAAAATGTTCTATAAAATACCGGTTACGCTACTTTACACTTTTATGGTTATTTAAAATTTTACCATAACAAGTCAGTAACTGAACATTACAATCTCTCACTGTAATGAAAAAATACGTTTAATAATCCAGTAAAGCAATATTATACCTATGATTTTGAAGAAATTTACAAGAATAATTCGGTAAGTAAACATTACTGGACTAATATTGATAAGTCAGGATCGTTAGATATCAATACCCTAAAAATTTTTTGAAACCATTTTCGGTAATATGTATTTTGGTGAATAACTAATTCTGTGTATATTTAATAGTTACACTTAATACTATAAACTTTTCGGGTGAAAATTAGCTTTTCCGTCATATAACAATGTTGTCATGATTACCTTTTGTTGAAGAGATATAGCCGAAAATTACTAAATCATTTTTCCTGTATAATTAGATTTTTGCGATTACCGGTTTATTCCCCGGGAGCGTCGACATGTTAAAAATCCTTACTTCCTTACTATACTAATACTAATATTATAAATTCGAAAGTAACTGTCTGTCTGTCTGTTACCTTTTTACGGCTAAACCACTCAACTGATTTAGATGAAATTTGGCACAGACTTAGTTAAAAACCTGGAGAAGGATATAGGCTACTTTTTATTGATGTAGGTACCACGCGGGCGGAGCCGCGCGCAAAAGCTAGTACTTAATATAAACATTTGTTGTCACGTCTTGTGTTGTTAATTCTCAATTAGGCACCGTAATCTGCGTTTAAGTTTCTAACAGAGTTTCAAGTACTGCCATTAGTCACGATGGTTAAACGTGTTACTAACAATAGTTAACTGATTTAATTTGTAAATTAAATTAATCGATTTGCATTATGCCCTATCTTGTGAACTTTGTTAGTTTGGTATAAGACCTACTTAGAACAAAACTTTGCATGAAATGCGGTACGATGGTTAATTAATAATTCAATTAATATGCATTTAATTGAAGACATGATACTTTTAAACATGCAAATGTGTGTACACTCAGCGGCATAAGTAGCTGAATATTTAACAAATTTGTACAAGCATTTTGTGAATAAAAAACTATATTTTTATTATAAATGCTATAATAAAACTAAAATAAAAAAATAGAGGCTGTTGAAATCTCGCAAGTATGTATCGCTCTATGTCGCTGTACCTGGATATCACAATAGTAACAATTTGATTATAGAGAATGAAGCTAGTGAAAGAAGTATGGCTTTGTTTATTCGCGAAAAAGGCTCTTGTCTTTTCCCAAATGTCTATCTTAAATTATTCTGTAGTCATTTAATCTGTTATAGTGACCATGTATCCCACGATAAGGTCATAGTAAAGATCTCAACGAGTAACGATTGAAAAAGTGATTTAGCCCCATGGAGTGACGATAAGGCCTGGATAACGGTGAAGTGCTACCAAAGAAGAAAGATACGAGCTGATAGTTATCAGCAACATTACCTACATATTTTTGGACGCAAACTTATTATTTACTAGACTTTGCCCGCGGCTTCGCTCGCGTAAATGCAGGTTAGGTTAGGTTGTTGACAGTACTTTTTATTGGATGAACGGTGCCCTATGTCCTTGCCTGTTCCTCTGACGTGTATGTAAAATTTCATAATGGTCGGTTGAGAAGTAAAGGCGTGAAAGCGTAACAAACAAACTAACATTCGCATTTATAATATTAAGTTAGGATACCTAATGACAGGTGTTAGGTAAATAAGAGTAGGTAGATAACATTCATGTAGATTTATATAAAAGGTTTTGTTTAACAACGCTAATGTCCACTGACGATCGGATGTTTTGAAGTGGCACGCGAGGCGAGGCCTTCGAATGCAGTGTGCGGATCTAAAAGCAGGCGACCGGCGACGTTAAGGAAGGCAGTCGTAGAAAGACAAGCGCCCGCGCAACTCGCCAATCCGCCATAATTTGCAACGTACCGCGGCGCGCGTGCGTGCTCACATACCGTGCGGCTGTTTGTGTTCTTACGTGTTTCGTGCATAATATAACAAAATGAAATTTCACATTAAACTATTCGGTAAGTATTTATATACCTTATTTTAAATAAATAATTCATAGCTGTGCGAAGGTAATCTGACAATGAGTAGTAATTAAAATAATAATCAAAGGCTATTCAATAACGTAAATATTTAATTAACGTTAATAATTTTCTATAATCAATTTCCCATGATATTGAATTAAGAAGGAAATTATATTGTGGTTACTTAGGTAATTGTTGTATTATTACTGTGTATATTTTGGTTCAAGTATACGCAAGCGAGAGGTAGTTAAAAGTTATTAGCGTCAGTGACCGTCAGAAACTTATAAAAGATTTTGCTTTGTTTTATATAAGTACAACGTACCTTTAACTGGTTATTAAATATGTTTTTTTACTAAGGATAAATACATTTTTATAGTTATTACTTAATTTGAAACCTGCTGCAACATTGTGGTCTTTACTTAAGAAATAATTGAATTTCAAGTTCTTATTATATTACCGTTCAGTAATATTGAGGTGAAACCTTCACACGTACATATGTTATTAACATGCATACAAGTTGTGCCGCAAGCGAATTCTATTGATATAGAATAGGAGTAATATAAGAGATGATCACATTGATATATGTTCTTCTAATGGATCATCAAAATATTTACATCAGTCAAGGTCAAAGTAAAAAAACGTGTCAACGAATTCCTTTATGAACGAACATAAATATCATGTACCTATACCTGTTTGGCAAACCTGTCTAACTAAAAACATAATATACCTACTATTCAAACGGTTTGATTGAAATCATAATATGTTAAAGTTCCTCGTCTTGCCTTATTGAGCGGTTAAGACCAAGACTGTCCCTTAGGATGTCAAGACCAAGAGTTAATAAATTGAATATTTAATTGAATTTTATACTTTTCCTGTCGGCCTTAATCATAAACAAAGGATAACGTCCACATAATAACTATAAAAATGTAGACACAAGTCGGTAAACTAAAGGTTAATTAAAATATATTGCAATCCCTGAAATAAAAAAATAATAAACCTTAGGTACTAATATTGCACTTTTTAATTCTTATGACTGCTAATGTTGTAACAAAACAACCGTAGGAAACAGTTGAAAGTGAAATAATGATTACAAAAACCGTAACTAACAATATTTTATTGCAATCGATGAATGTAAAATATTATATTATTCAACGTTGCATATTATTATATTATTTCATGTCAGACAGTCATACTTCAAAATCAGCAGCCAATTTTAATATTTACAAACACCGTTAGACAAAAGTATGATCTTTGAAATTACTACGTAGGTAGGTGTTGCAAAACAAAATTTGAATTTAAGTAGATAAAAATATGCATTTGCAAGTCAAACAAGTTTGTTTGTTTTATTGTGACAAATATAGCAAGAGTATTGGCGCCAAGAACTCGTTTATGTGGTAGCCACGCTCACAATTAATTTCAGTCGTTAGCAGTAGTTCTTTAGGGTGGATATATGTTTGAATGTAAGCTTCTTGATTAGCGATTATGATTATGACTGGCGATTAAAAAGTTCTAGCTAGTACCAGCATAATTATAAAAGTAGGTATGGTTAGAAGAATTTCTTTAAGATTTGAAGTGACAGTAGTCCAATGGATAAGGGATTGGACTTGCAATCAAGAGGTCAAGGATTCGGATCCTTCCCGTTACACTACTGACGTGAAATCACTCTTAACCCAAGTGTTCTAGTTTAGCTAGAAGGGGCACAAGGATACTCGAAATTAGTAACAGAAATTGATAACAAATTATTTGAAAAAGATGAAGAAAATATCAAAATTCTCAATGATTACAGGTCTACCTAAAGTTTTAAATCGGAAAAGTTTTAAATCGGATATATATATATATATATATATATATATGACGCTTCACTTCGCAGAAGCATCTGTGTACCTATGTGCAGTATAAGCTGTTAAAACGTGGATGTTGCTGTCTGTCTGCATGTAATTAAAACTCTGAATTTGTACAACGATTAATTATATTATTAGTTCATTCATGATATTGCATCCAAAGAGAATTTGTGGAGATGAAATAAACATTATTATTATTATTAAAAAGGGGTTTAGCTGTCTAAAATGCAGAATGGTTTGTGTGACAGGTGATTAATATTTTAATATTTCAATAATATTCCTAGTAATGTTACATTTTACCTTTTGTGTTAAAATTATTTAGATATTTGAGTCATGTTTATAAAAAGACTGTCCTTAAAGAGCCATGATATAAAAATTTACACCTTGTTTAAACTGGTGTAGTTACCCTGCCGGCCAAAAGTTTAAGACCGCACTTAAACGACGTTCATCTATTAATTTAATAAAAGCCTGTAAGATAAATAAAAAAATGCACATCTGCATATTCTATTGTTAATACCGAATATCTTAAGAAGTCATTCTTTTGTTTACTTTCAAGTTATTGGACAGTAAACAACTGTTTTCAAACACCGAGAAATGCTACGCAAGAGTCAGGTGGCACAATCGTGGTAATATTTTTATGATGTGCTCATTACTAATTACTTTGCTTTTCTTTTACATTGGTCAATAATAAGTACAAACAACAATAATCAATAATAAATAATATTACCTGAGGTTTCTTGGGTTTGTTCACGAACAATCTCAATTAGTATAAACTTGTGGTTTCTACAGTCAAGACATCTTAAAATATGAAAAGCACGCGAAATTAGTAGTGAAGTGCGTTCTGCCATCGTTGTTTTACGTAATGAAGGCAAATCCGAATGTGAGATTGCTTCACAACTGAAGTTAAAATTTAAATTAAGATTTAAAGTATATTGTCTATTAATCACTGTTTTATAAGATGACTAAACAGGTTATCTACTTAAAGCACTTAATTTTTGAGTTTCATTTCATTTTCCTACTTTAATTAAGCTGGTCTTAAACTTTTGTCCTGCAGAGTATATCTCAAACGAGCATTTTGACTGTTTCCCAAAAACAAAGTATACACTCTTACTAGTCTTAGCTAATGCTAACTAATATCGGTAATGCTGTCTTGTATATTGGTTGTTCCTTTCTCCACATTAATAATGAGCAATGAAATAACACCAGTTTTAAATCCGGTAAGACGACGACGTTTAAGTTTAAGAGAAGTTACCAATAAAAACTTTACGTTTTAAAATGGCCTTCTATGTCTTTTAGACACGTTTCGTGCGAAATCCCATTGAAAAGCAAACAACGTGATTTCTGCTGTAAAAAGCGACTCACGTTTATCTAATATAATATCTGTAATAGAGGCAATACTTTGTTAGAAGACGAGTAAAATAAAAATTCTCGCAATAGATATACTTATGTACCTTTTTTATTATAATTATTTGTTGGGAGTGTATACTTGAACAATGTTTGCGGATTATACATAATGGTTTTATTTTCCGACAGCTGATGCTTCATTAAAAACTACATAATGTGGGTAGTCAATTCATTGATGACGAATGTACCCTTGACAGAACGAATAAAACTATCGGTTTTGCTGTTCATGGTTCAGCGATATTGTCACAGGTCCCTGTCATTGCTGCCTCACTGTGAAATTACCATGCGTATAAAAAGGAGTAGGATTTCTGGTTATTTAACAATTTGCATGCTCTGTCGTTCAATGATCTGACATGGTTTGATTTTTTTGTTTACATTGATATATTATAAACAGAATGAAGACTATTCGAGAAGTATGTTATACATCTTGTCTTTAGCTGACAGTCAATTTAGTTAATGTTTTAGCAGTAAATTTGTTCTCTGAGTCTTTGTCTCTCGCCTAACGGTAACGATACTCAATATATTTACTCACTGCATATTTAACATATTATCAACAGAACCCATTATTTTTCTCACTTGCAAATTGCTATGTGCCAGTTAAATATAGAAAATATTTTTTTAATATTGTAAATGTACGTTATTGAGGCCTTGTTTATAGTTTAATTTATTACGATGACGGTAGTAAATTAAACTTCTATAGGTACTTGTATCAATGAAAATGTATGGTAAACATTGTTGTCTCCTATAAATGTTCTTTGTGTCCGTTGTTTTAATATTTGTTTTGTAGTATGGGCGCAATCCTCTTAATTGTTAAAAACAACCTTGTGTCCTCATAATAGTTAAATTATATTACTTAAGGAATCGGAATTTAAGCCTAAGTGTTTATGTAATCCTTGCCTTGCCCTATTTACATTGTATTTCACGGTTATCTTAATGTCACCGGTTTGCCGTAAAGCGCTATTAGTTTCCAGCGCTTATATTTAGTAAAAGCAGTTTTACACCACAACATTCTATGCTGTACTTAAGTGGTGACAGAAATAGTGACAGTGGGTAATAACTGCTGTAAAACATTGCTTTCCTATATTTGAAGTAGCAATAGAAAACTTTGTTTAAAGATAAAGGCAATATATAGCGTGTAATAGAAAGGTGTGGTCATATTTAATCATCACATATAGACCCTATACAATGGAAATCCGTGACAAATAATTCTAAGTACATAGATTTTTTATGGACTTATTCATATCAGTACATTCTAATGTCTGAAATTATCATACAATTTAAAATATTATCAACGGTTAATAAGACTATTTGAATTACACATTAAAAGACTATTTGATTTAAGCATAATTTTTTCAAATCAGCAATTTTCCTGTTTATATAGGTATATACTACTCTGTCAAAAAAGTACCGGGAAAAGATCAATAATACACAAAATGTTAGTTATTCATCCAAATTTATTTTATCGCCTTCAAAGTATGCTCCTTCAGAAACGATTCATTTACGCCAACGAATAATCCAATCAAAACATTTTTAAACGATTTTTCCGGAATTGTGTTTAGTTCTCGCCGCCAATTCTCCTTTATGTCTTCTACCGAATGAAAACGGGTGCCACGAATTAGTAATTTGAGTTTAGGAAAAAGAAAGAAGTCGACTGAAGCAATATCTGGTGAATAAGGTGGTTGCTCGATGGTATTTGTTGAGCTTTTGGTCAGAAATTTGCTCACAATGATGGCCTTGTGCGAAGGCGCATTATCGTGATGCAAAATCCAAAAATTTTCTTTCCACAAATCTGGCCTTTTACGTCAAATTTACTCTCGTAAACGCCGCATAACTCACAAATAATAATCTTTATTTACCGTTTGACCTTCCGGAAAGAATTTCGAGTGCTCAACACCACGATAGTAAAAAAAAACAGTCGACATGACTTTGACTTTTTGGCGTAGTTTTTTCGGTTTCGGTTCAGTTGGGAGTCGCCACTCCGAAGCTTGTTGACTAGTTTGCATGTCATACTCGTAAATCCACGTCTCGTCACCAGTAACAATGCGTTTCATTAATGTAAGGTCGGAATTGACTCGTCCTAGCTTGTCCTCGGCGACTATTATGCGATTGAGTTTTTGGAGAAAATTCAGGTCTTTTGGGACTAGTCGAGCGACAACATGTTTCATACCCAAGTGATTATTTAAAATGGTACGGATCGACTCGTGAGACACAGAAAGTTCAGCGGCTATCCCTCTCAAACTTGAGGATTTTCAGTCACTATTTACTTCACTTTTGCAATGTTAACTTCAGTTGAAGACGTTGAAAGCCTACCAGAACGAGGCAAATCATCCATCACATCTCGACCGATTGTGAACGCTTTGTACCACTCATAAGCACATGTTTTTCATATAGTCGATTCACCGTAAGCCTTCTGTAACATTTTCAGTGACTCCGAACACGAAATTCCATTATCGATGCAAAATTTAAGACAAACACTTTGTTCGATGTTTTTGTCCATTATGAAATTTGCAATACACACTAGATATATTATGATCTAACCAAAAACAGCACTGTATTTAATCTAACTAATAGATGCAACTCAAACTCCGCGCAAAAATGGAAAACAGTTGTGCCAATCTAACAACAAAAAAGAATCAAGAAATTGAATTTGGAACCATAAACAAATCATCCATACCTGATACTTTTTTGACTGAATGTATAACTCACTATCGCAAAAAATGGCTCTGAAGCCTTTCAACCGTCTATATGTTTTGATCCAAAGACACGGCTCAAAGGTATCATTATATCAGATATACATTACGTTCGTAAAATATGACCATAACTTTTTGTTACACGTACATACCTACTTCGAACATAAATAATAAGGTAGTTGTGATGTTGTTGTTTGTAGAGCAATACGGTAGCACACTGGTGACAGTTCATTCATAGGGACAGAGGCCTTTCCTGGTCAGGTAACCAGATCAATAAGGAAATAAACTTAGTAATTACTGCACCTAGCACGTGTTTTACACCAAAATATTACATAGCTATATACTTAGATCTATGCTATTTAGTTCTACTTTATTACTTCAATGTTTAGTCCAGTTATATATTAAACAAAAAATATTTGTGTTTTATGGCAATGAATGGCATAAAATCAGAAAGAGCATGTCTATATAAGACTTCTATTAATTATATTAGCCGCTTAAAATTAAAAAATTGTTTATTATCATTTTCTTATAACTTATAAGCTATTTTATAATCAGTAGTTGGGGTACTCCTTTTCAGTAAATATTACTTGTGTTAGGAGAGCCCGCTCTTCACATTACAATAATAAATAATAATATAATTGCACAAGTTGCACAATATTTTAAACAAATGGTTAATAATACTTAGGTATATAATTAAATTAAATTAAATTTACTCAAGTGTGTAATTAGACTTCAGATTTAGAAGCTCATCTAGCACACTATATTCATTAATGAATTATTTTTCAGAGTTATATACCTACATATTTATTACTAGATCTTGCTCGCTTTAATGTAGATTTTGTCAATAAATTTATATCCCTCGGGAATAGTATTTTTCCCTAGATAAAAGGTACCTTATGTCCTTTTTGTACCCCTGACAAGTGTATGCAATATATGCAACATTTCATAATGTTCGGTCGAGTAGTTGAGGTGTTAAAATGTAACAAAAAAACTCATATTCGCATTTCTAATATTACTACTTAGGATTTTTCATAGCCATATGCTTAGATATAGATTTTCTGCATAAAAATACGTTGTATCGTCGTTCTGTTTGGTATGCAGAAAGGATAAACACAAACAGTGTTTACAACTCCAATACAAGTAACGAAGCATTATATTAGTCGAAATTAAACATTAAACTATATGTTGAGAGCTAATTGAGAACGTCCACAAGTTACTTGGTATGCATCGGCGCGGCGCGCGGCGTGTAAGTGTAATGACCAAATCAGGTCTGAGTCCTCGAAAACGAAGCGTTGCATCTCAACCGAACCGCAAGCATTGTGCGAAATGAATCATAAACCATTTTAATATAAGTAGGCTGTACCGTTAGAGTATGTACCTGTAACAAGTCGTGTGTTTAATCATTTGAAAGTTTTGCGTTCGACATCTGTCACTTTTATTGATAAGTGTTTTCGTCCCGACACGGACACCCGTTAGGTCTTGTGGTGACCAGATTAATATAAAGATACGTGGAAGCTTCTGGTTACTTTCAAAGACCTTGGAAGTTTCTAGTTTATATAAATAGTGATAGGTGAAAGTTAGGAACAATTCGTTTATCGTTAACAGACAATTTTAATATAATTAAAGTTATAATAGTAGGTTTTTGATACATTTAATTAATAAAATATACCTAACGCATAAATCGATGACTCTTAAGCCTACTATACCTACATCTCTTTCTTGATAATAAAAAGAAAAGTGTGTTACGTGCTAGGCTCAGTGCGTACACTTAAGTGGTTTGATGTGGAGGTCGTAATACATTTAAGTGTAAGGCTAATTAAGTGTTATGGGGCAGAAACGGGATGGTCAGTCATTAGCGCGCGAGTCTGGCGCCGGCGCCGGTCGGTGGCCGCCGCGAGGAGCGATGGCGGCACGGGCGGCGGCGCGGCGCCTGCGCCTCGCGGACCCTGCATTCTTGCACTTTCACCGCTACACGGACATTCGGATTCTTCCAGAATGCAAGCCTAGCACGAGCACACCGTTACGCAAATGATCGACGCCGTCTAGCAACTCATTAACAGCGGCGTAAGCCTACGTTTGCGAGGTTAAGTAGCTCATTCAATCATATATTTGCATTACTGTTCAAGTCAAAAGCACATTTATTGGTGCCTCGCCGTACCATTGCGCGAGTGCATGAACGCGTATAGGTAATTCCAAACGCGTTGTCGCTGATATCTCCTAGTAAAACTCGAAACATTGCTGTGAATAGGCGTATAATGCTAGAGTTCGTCTGCTTAAATTAACTACAAAATGCATCTTAAATTAAAGCTACGACCTATAGCACATTCTATTTATAAACCATTCGTAAGTATACGTTTATATAAAAAGTACGAATAATTATTGGTTATGATGCGAATATCATCATGTCACAGGCTGGCACGGTATAAGGTACTAGCCAGTAATAACTATGTGTCTAAAACTTCAATTAGATAATCGGCGCAGGCTATTCACGTCGACACAAAGACTGCGCGAGCTGACAATGGCGGATTGTAACAATGTAGCCACCCTGCCCTCCGTTGCGTGATTCTGTAAACTAATACATAAGAAATAGTACAGGTTATGAATCTCTATTGTTAAACTATGAAGAACGTAAAACCCCAAACAGATAATAAAAGCCTTTAAGTTTTAGTAGTTCTTCGTTGTTTCGGATTTTGAAATCGTTTTGAATTTTATTCAGAGTCAAAATTCGAAACAAATGATTTTGTCGTGTGGCTATGGTAGAATTTATTGAATTTGGCACAAATAATTGTTTTGCGCACATTCAAAGCTTCAGAGGATTATCTTTTCTTAATAGAGATTTACTGAAATTAGCTACTGGAAATACAGTTTGCTGCGACAATTAAGTCTTCGAGCTAATTGATCTATAAAATACCTACTTTGTCAGATGATAAAAGTGTTACGTAAGAAAAATAGACAAGTTGTTGTCTTAGAAAATCATGTCATTGAATAAAGGTATTTATTCATTTGAGGTCTATCTATAGACATTACTATAGATTTTGCTTATAATATGTTTATGAATTATAATTTAATGAGCTATGTATCTATATTATAAGAAAAGACGTAGGTATATGTAGGTACACTGGCATTTATAAATTACACCATCGCATATGATCATAAAATTAAATGATGCTATAAAATTACTTATCTATCTTTGGCTAGATGTATTCACTCTTTTAAATATTAAGAATTCTGTTCTTGAGGATAATAGTTATTGCTGAATAAATTTGTGCGAAGAGAACAACAGACAGGTACCTACTGTACAGCTTATAGCATACTGTATACAGTATAATGTTTGAGATCAATCATATTAATAGCATTTTACCACATAAATTAAAATATTAAAAATAGATTTTAATCTAGTTAAACTAAAAATACATAAATAATTTAATTTAACGTTTTCAAATATAAATGCGTTCCACCGCTCATCTGATAGCTCACTCTATCTCTTCATGATTACTAGAATAAAATTATTTATGACTTCTTATTTAACAAAATAAAAGTAGGTCTAAATGTTCCGTCACAATTTTTTTTATTATTATGACGTATTATTAGTAAATTTAAACACAAATATAAAACGTTAGGTAGGTATAATTATCCTGTATTCTAAGCGCGTTTATATATACAGGGTGTCCGGTAATTAATGGATAACCTTGAAATGTGTTATAGTAGAACTGATGGCCGTTCAGAAAAAAAATGTGCAATAGGTAATCATACTTTTGACTAAGATAGACTTATTAGCATAATTAGTGTTTAATAATAAAACAACAAAAAACCGATGGAATTCATTCATTTATGGTCGTAGTGTACAAGAAAGTTAATAAAGTTAATTAAAAAAAAATTCGTCTCAGGTAGTAGTTAGGATAGATTTTTTTCATATTTTTTTCTGAACGGCCATCAGTTATACTTTAAAACATTTCAAGGTTATCCATTAATTACCGGACACCTGTATATGTAGTGTGTTCTAAAACAAAATTTTATTGATTACTGGAAAGTGCAATAATTGTTCACACACCAACACGGGAACAGTTGAAAGTAAAAACAGATTTTATTTAATAAGGTGTGTTTTCAATTTGTGGTCATTGTTAATAACAAATACCTTTATATCGATCAGTTCAGTTTGATATCGTGCTTCAATCGTTTCGTAGCTATCATCACGCGGAGTGCTATTTATCGAGGTTTGAGGTCACGGCCATAGAAAAAAACAGAATCTTATGCGAGCGACGACGACTCTTTGTTGATTTTATCATTAGCACGTAATTGTGTAGATAAATACGAACATCGGTTGATAGTATAAAAAACACAAAATATTAATACATTTTGTTTTTTTTTACTTATTAACTTGTATAATTTATATTTTTAATAAAATATAAATTATACAAGTTAATAGGTATAAAATTTATCATTTTAAACTTCCAACACCCTTTAAAGTCATAATGGATAAATGTCAGACTTGATCGATTGACTACAAACTACAAGCTCGATTCCATTGCGTGGATGTACGACAGCCACGGTATGCCCGAGATCGCAGTTTTGGAGTCGTCTATTCTCGGTTCAAAATCTTGCCGAGAATATCGGTTTCGGTTCTTGGCTTAAAGACTTGAGAATCTTTGTATAAACTAAATTTAAAAAATATATTTCAAATTCAGAATATATTTATGTTGATACCTCGATCTTATACCACAAAGCCTTCTTTCATTTTGTCTGTATCGTTGATTAATTAATGTATACGTCGACTATATTTTGTCAAATGCAAGTTCGGTTAGCTTTCGTCATCAATATCTTAATGTAAGAACATTGCTATATTGACGTCAATCTATTCCTAGAACGAAGTCAAGCTTGTTTGAAGGTAATAACAAGAATATTGGTTAAGTAAGAAGAATTTATTAGTAAAAGTACGTGCTTGTATGGAATCTTGTATTTAAAGTAGTTTTTCTAAGTGATTAATTTGATAGACACGTTCCATGTCCCGCGTCATTTTCTCATCTTACCAATCACTTGGTGCCGTATTATGTTAAATCATTTCACCGCAATAAATCAAATCAAGGCTGTCTGTATCAGGTAGTCTTAACTTTCGCCTCACCTTATTTTTTACAGTAATCACAGAATGTTTATTGAGTAGATAGGTATCTAATTATGCACGGTGCAATGAATCGGACACCAACATGTGACTGTCCATCTGATATTGACAATGAATTCGAAAGTTTATCTTCCGCACACTTGTACATGTTCTGCGACGACGTACGTTCTTGGCCGCAACTCAACTTTGCCAAATGGCAAACTCAAAAATTTGTTTATTTTCGCAATCATCAAAGGTCGATGAAGAAATGATCTCATCTTAGATTTGCATAGGTATACAATATATCTTAATGGAATAATCTAGTGAATAATTAAATTTCGCTTTTATTTATTGCGAGGTTATCAAAAACGTTCAACCTTATTACATCATATTGTTTGTTTAAAGATTTGGAAATCGATTTGCATGTGAAGACGATAAGGAAAACGCCTTCATAATTATTTAGTCTTATAAACAACGTGCATTTCTCGAACACCTTGATTTCATCGTTTCGTTTTGCAATAACGGTTCGTCCGTGAGTATGCTAATGGTAAGGGTTGTTGTTTGCAGACTTGGTGCCGGCGCGGTTCAACATAGCCGTCATGATGTTCTTCGCATGCTGGGTCAACTACATGATGCGGGTCAACATGAGTGTCAATATCATTGCTATGGTACCTGACAAATCTGTGACTACATCGTGAGTATATTACAATAGATATTTATTGATTTGCATGTAATACATGTAATATGAATGATTGTAATTATATTCTAATGCTCTTTTAGTGTCAGTACTATAGACTTGATTACAGTAACTGTTATTGGTACTGTTTTGCATTTTTACGTAATAAACACAATATTGGCCATTTTATAATAATTAAAATTAAAATTAAAATGTGCCACAAGCAAGTGGCAAACCTGATTTTATAGTTATAGTAAAATATTTAAATGAAGGCTGGTGTAAATATGCAGGGTCCATCTACTTGTCGCTTATTGACTATGACAACATATCTGCTAATTGCTCTTATTTTGCATAATGTTTTCCTTGTCTAATGCATATGAATCGGTCTAATTCACATGCAATCCAAAAGGACAACATAAGTAGGTAAAGAAAATCTCGAGATGGATTGCCATAAACATTATAGTAGTCCTTAAACTCAATATGTTATCTATGCGTGACTTCCATAGTATTAGAATACCTTGTATTTTAGCGTCTGTATAAGTAATCTTTACCTAACATATCTGTCGAGGAAAACTGTTAACAGTAGAATATAGATTTTCATGGAAAAAGTAAACATTAAGTCTCGTTTTATTTGCAAATCTTTATGACTGTAGCGAATAACCGATGCGTCAGTTGAATATTTATTTCAGTGTGAGTTTATGAAATTATCGACTGAATATGTATGACTAGCTCACGCGTGCAACTTTGACTGCTTCACATAAGAGAATATTTCCCGTTTTTGCAACAATTTTCATTGATGCGCCGCTCCTATTGGTCGTAGCGTGTTGTTATATAGCTTACTGTAATAACGTTCCTCGATAAATGGGCTATCCAACACTAAAATAATTTTCAATTCGGACGAGTAGTTCCTGAGATTAGAGCGTTCAACCAAACAAACAAACTCTTCAGCTTTATTATATTAGTATAGATATGTACCTAATCGTATCAGTGACATTTTAGGCGATAAAACCGTGACACTTATACTATCATCCTGTGTCGTGGAGGACTTTACAAAAATCCGGCCGACGGCCTCGATGGCGTAGTGGTTAGTGTAACCGACTGCCACGCATGAGGTCGCGGGTTCGATTCCCGCACAAGTCAAACATTTGTGTGCATGAACATGGATATTTGTCTTGGCCTGGGTGTTTCTATGTATAATATGTATAAATTTACTAAAAAAAAAGGTTGTAATGTGTATGTTTATCCATTGTCTAGAACCCATAGTACAAGCTCTGCTTAGTTTGGGCTAGATAGTGTTGTGTGTATGTGATAGAATATTATTATTATATTATTATTATTATTTAAACAACGGACACAAAGAACTCGGAGCAACCATTTGCGGATCACATAAATTTTTGTCGCGTGTGGTATTCGAACCCACAACACTCGGCGTAGTAGTAGTGGAGAGGCGACCACTTAAGTCACTTACTTGCTTCTTTAATAGAAGCGCGATAAATAACGTATTCCAAGCTTTGTGTTATTCGTAAAGAGTAAACTATTGCCTCGGTGTAATGATTTACGCTTACGCAGTTCGTAATGTTCCTGGGTTGATTACCATGTTCGGCAATATGCTACTCGATATTTTTTTAGGAAATAGCGGTAGCTAAATGTATAAGGCATCAGACTTGCGGTTGAAAGGTCGTGGGTTCGATTAGGTATACATTGCACTACCGACGTTTACTCACTCTCGAGACAAACATATTACGCTTAGCTGGAGGGATGGTACCATGGTCTGAGACACTACTCTTAGTGTCTCTATACTCTCTAGACATTATAGTGTGTCCCATATAATAAATGGCAAGGGTCGATACCCTTGGCACTTATTATATGAGACCTAAACATATCTGCCAAAGTGTGGATTCCAACTCTGTCCACCCATTCGAATACAGAGCCGTAATACACTAAGTACGGAAGTCGATCAATAAAATGTAAACATCGCAGACAGTTCGTTAATAATAACGAGCAGATATTATTATCTTTTAAGTCGATATCTCGTTAACACGTTTATTAATCTTTACAGAGGTGGAAAAAAACAGTTTCATTAATGTCAGTATTAATTAACTTTGACAGCTTACAGTAAATACATAGACTAAGGCTGCCTGTCCATTGAAGCGGAGCGAGGCTGCGGAGCGAAGAAACGGAGATATATTAACCAATTATATAATATAATTATATATACAATGTATAATATATATTAATGACCTTCCAAATGCAACTCCAAATCATATTACTTTATTTGCAGATGACAGCACGATTGCTATTAAATGTAATGACATACAAACTTGCACGACATAAATAGTACTCTAAATGCAATCCTAACATGGCTAGAAGTTAATAATTTGAAGGCTAACTTAGAAAAAACCAAATTAATACACTTTAGCTAACGCGTGACTGTACCTAATATCTATATTAAATACAGATGTGAATCTATCACTGAGGTTCAGACAGTTAAATTTCCTGGTCTCACTATAGATGGTAAACTAACATAGAAGTCACATACTGAAGTCATATAAAAAAAAATAAACAAAACAGTTTTCGCACTTCATGAGTTGGCGCAAGTGGCAAACAATAGCACCCTAATGACTACTAATCGTGAACTGGTGGTTTCTATCCTGAGGTATGGTTTGGTTTTCTGGGGAAATTCTCATATTTAAGGCACAGAAACGATGCATTAGGGCTATGTTTGGGTTACAACCTACTGATACTTGTAAGCCATTATTTATAAATTATAAAATTCTTACTCTTCCTTATCTCTACATCTATGAAGTTGCGATATTTGTTAAGCTTAACCTTAAGCTATTTAATATAGCGTCAGCATGTAACACCAGGTCTCAGCGTTATATTTATAGAATTTGCATACGTAGAGCCAATATTGCCATAAGGCAAACAAAATATACTTTTATGTAATAATACTCGTACATAAAAGTATATTTTGTTTGGGCCCAGTAATTTACAATAAACTCCCAAAACAACCGAAAACAATAAACATACAACAATTTAAAAATAAATTGATAGATCTGCTTGTAGTTAAATGTTATTATAGCTTAAATGAATATTTAAATGACAAATTGTATTAACACAAAAACAAGGTCAAATTCAATAATCTAATTTTGTACCTATAAAGATTTAGATTTTATTATTATTAAATTGACCTGACATTCTGTAATTTTAATTTAATTTTTGTTTTTATTTAATTGTTTATGTATTAATTTTTTATCTTAATCTATTCTAATTTTGTTTTATTCCCATTTATACAGATGACATTCCATTTAAATTCTAAAGCTCCTGTTCAAAGTATTATTAATATCATGTTGTACCGTTAGCATGTTATTGCCTTTAAATAGAATAGTGCTATTATCCGCAAATAGTATCGATTCAGGGCCTATCACTTTGGGGAATTCATTAATATAGATTATGAATAGTATAGTCATTTTGTGTTCCTACAGTGTTGTTGACAAACTCGAATAATATTTGAATGAAGTGTGCGCATCTTTAGTCGATACTGAATCACGCTCTCTTGTCAAAATTTTAATGTCAACAGTGTTGTTTGAAATGTTTTCTGATTGATTTATATTATAGACAGTTGAAAATAATAAATGGATACTTTAAAGCTTTAAAGCTTAGTATCCTCTTTTCAACAGACCTTGCAAATAAAATCTTGCAAAATCCTTAGTAAAACTGAACAACACTGCATATTTAAAATTTTGATGACCTTATATCATAATCTTGGCACAGTGTCTTCGGTCATTGGCGAAGTCCAAGGTAACACTTTAATTGTCATATACAACAGATGGTTGTCAACACTGTTATCGAACAACGGGTAATAGCCAGCTTTACTTATAAAAATATCATTAGCTAATAGGTACTTAATTGCCCCTTAACTGACTAGCCTTCAAGCCCTTGATAAATGATTAATCTATAATTAACGGCTTACTTACGTAACTATAATGCCACTTAAACTGAAAATTGAATGACCTTATAAAATACTAGCTTTTGCCCGCGGCTTCGCTCGCGTTAATTTAGAATTTGACAATCAATTCGGGTTGTACCCTGCTTGTAATAATCCTTACTATCCTTACTTAATATTATAAATTCGAAAGTAACTCTGTCTGTCTGTTACCTTTTCACGGCTAAACTACTCAACCGATTTAGATGAAATTTGGTACAGATATAGTTTAAGAGCTGGGGAAGGACATAGGCTACTTTTTATTGATGTAGGTGCCACGCGGGCGGAGCCGCGCGCAAAAGCTAGTGTATAATAATATAATTCAATCATGATTCGAAAGACACGTGGCGCCATCTATTATCATAAGAACGTTATTATTGTTTTCCTCGGGAACAGTAATATTTTTCGGGATGAAAGGTAGCCTATGTCCGTTTCTGTACACCTGACAACGTATATGCAAAATTTCCGGATGATCGGTTCAGTGGTTTAGGCGTGAAAAGGTAACAAACAAACAAACTCATTTTCGCTTTTATAATATTAGTTAGGATTAGGATTAGGATTATTTTTAATTATAGGCTAATCAATACTTAGCTAACTCCTACCTATTTGAGAGTAGCTTACAAGTAGACAAGGCTGTAAAATTCTTATGGAAATCTATATATATATAAATCAATTGCTGTTCGTTAGTCTCACTAAAACTCAAGAACGGCGGGGCCGATTTAGCTGATTTTGGTTTTGAAATGTTTGTAGAAGTCCAGGGAAGGTTTAAAAGGTGAGTAAATATGAAAGAAATGCCTGGAATATAGTAAAAACAACAATTTCGCTTTCTCTTAGAAAGTATTCCTACCTGTCAAAAATTTGATGTTCGTCCCGTCGTTTAGAAATCAATTAAATTTAAAAATCTTTCAGATACAAATTAAATTTAAAAGTGAAATTTTGATTTCTAATTTTTTGGTATTTGAATATCGAACGTCAAACGTTCGACATTCAAAACCAAAAAATTGTTCGTCCCGCGTCGTTCAGAATTTCTGATCGCAACTATAATATTTTACGGACTTTGATGGGAATCTGGGCGTAAAGGTCGCCTTGTCTCGGTTGAATTTTATTTTTATGTGCATAATGCGGTTTAATGTATGATGTGATAGTGTATCATGCAGTAAATTAGTGTGTTCGTGTGCAGCAATTGAAGAATTCAAACGGGAACACCACTGTCCTAAGTTCAGATTGCTCCAAAATTGGCATTGTATTTGGCAGTTCATCTAGAAAATGGACGAGTGTATTTCAATCAAGGGAATGCGGTCAAGTTTCTTCTCAGTTTGTCAAACAGATGTTTTCTCTCGCACTTTGCTGTATGCTGATATGCCACGCTATTACACATGGAACGCATCATCGAAAAAGTTTCAGCGTCGAAAACAAGGAACACCAGTTGAAGGACATCCAAATGTATTTGCTTCAGACTTCAGAATGTTATTATCTTCGATTGTTGTTGGTGAATGTTCGTGGTCCAACATCGTTTCAACAACTGTTAATGGACATCTGTGTGCGACTTACTGTGAGATGTGTCAACTAATACAGTTAGGTACTCGAGAACGATTCGCATTGGGATAATACGCTCAAGGATTCCGTCATATCTTCATCACCGCATCAAATTCGTACATTGTTTGCGATTATTATATCGACATGTTACCCGTCGAACCCAAAAGATTTGTGGGTGAAATATAGGACCGTACACTACAAACTTTATGTTGTAAGCTCCTAACCTTTGTGACATAACAATTTTTCAAGCAACATCATGTGTAATTAAAAATAATAATAAAACCTAATTCATATCGAGCATTTTTTTTTATTACGATTTCTTTTTGTTACGGTTAAGTTATGACCACATTTTTTACTACAGTTGAAACATTCTGCATTTATCATTTAGCTTTTTTATTTATTGATTCTGAGGCGGTACAAAGTTTGCCGGGTCAGCTAGTAAGGAATATAATTAAACGGATTAAAAGTTACTCCAACGTTTATATTTTATACGGAAATAAGCCACAACTGCGACGGTTTCCAATTACTCTTATAGCATATATTGATCTAATATATTATATATATGTATTATATTATATTTAATATATATTATTTTTTAAACTTATTGTCACCGTTGGCATAATTATGTCATAAGTAAACGTCAGAGGCGTTTACGCAAGCGTCACATATCAAGATGTTATCGCGCAATCTTCGTTTATATGGTACGTTATTTATATGTGTGCATTCACACACACAGTGAACGTAATGTATTGAATCAACACTGAGGCGTAATTGAACTTGCAGTGAAGCGTGAAGGGACAGCGATCAATAGCGTTGTAATGTTAACAGGTACTTACATATATCAAGTGCAACAGACTGCATCCCTGTTCTGCTATTATGTCAGGTTAATCAATGAGAACTGGCTCTATATATGTACGTCAATATGAAGTTCGTTTTTACCTTAGTGCGAGGAAAAATTCTTGATTCTTGATGATTCTTGTTAATATAATCAAGGTAAATTATTATTAGCAATCAGATACATTGAACAAGTTTATAAGGCTTATCGTGGCCTCGCTGCGAAACAGTACCTTTTTGGGGGAAAGGTGTCCTATGCTCTTGTCTGCATCCCTGACAACGTTTATGCGGAATTGAATTGGCTCAAATAGTTCAGGCGTGAAAGCGTAACAAACGAACAAACTCATATTCGCATTTATAATATTAGTTAGGATGATGGTATCTATAATATTTAATTCTTCTTTTTTACTTAGCAAACAAATAAGGTGTACTGGTAGCCAAAGACAATACATAGATTGGCGGCCACGATGGCGTAGTGGTTAGTGTAACCGACTGCCATGCCTGAGGTCGCTGGTTCGATTCCCTCACAAGTCAAACATTTGTGTGCATGGACATGAATGTTTGGCTTAGTCTGGATGTTTCTATGTATAATATATGTATATATATTTACAAGGAAAAAGTATATATGTATGTTTATCCATTGTCTTATCTTATCTTATCTTATGTGGGGGCCAGTCAGTGAAGACCGGCGAAACTTTGACCCAGTGGGATCTTTTGTGTCGACACTCTCCCAATAACGACTGCCATAGATGTTCATGGCAACCGGGACCGACGGCTTAACGTGCTCGCCGAGGCACGGAGCAGGCGATCATTGTCAATCAATAGGCACATAATTTCGAAAAGTCATATAACTTTCGAAAGTCAGAGGTGCGCGACGTGGGTTCGAACCCGAGACCCTCTGCACTGCAATCTGTTGGTCTCCCCACTGAGCTATCGCTGCTCTTATATCTTATATCCATTGTCTAGTACCTACCCATAGTACAAGCTCTGCTCAGTTTGGGCTATATGGTGTTGTGTGTATGTGGTAGAATATAATATAATATATATTTATTTATTTACTTAATTAGAACGGCCGCAGGCCACTTATACTAATTAAGGACGCAATTATCATACTAACTTTTCACAATATTCCTTACACACTGACAGTATCTTCTTCCATTCATCCGCAAACATATATAATATAGATACCTTACCTTACCTTATTGCGTTTCTTTTTTGACATTACTTTTTATTGTAAAACTAATATACTGCCATCACAAGGAAAAAACACTTATCTACATTATATGTACATATTTGGAATCAGTAAAAAAGACGCACTTGCCAGCATATTTAAAAAAAACGGCAATCTTATGACGGCAGTATAGACGTAACTGAATTTAATTATTTAAGTTTGTTAGTTTACCAAAAATATAAGTGAGCAAATATAGATTATAGATGCTATATTATATCATAATTGAAAGCATGTATTAATGACTATGCCTATAATGTAAATGAAGTTATATTGCCAGCTGACAGTTATAAATTAGATTAGACGTCTATATCTACAATCAGTAAGTCTAACCACCCGATTTCTGAAAGGCAGATAAACAAATAAATTAGTTAACAGTAAATATGAAATAACGTAGGTACTACATTTACTCAATAAAATAAATTTGCGATGTAGAATCGTATTGGATTACTAGGGTGTAAAAGTTTATTATGTAAAATCGTTAATAAGTATATTCTAAACTTGTTTAATTTAAGTACTTAATGAATTAATGTCTTTTAGTGCCAAGTAATGATAGCTAATCTAAATATTTTAAACGACTCAAAAATTGAGGTTTTAAATTCGACGAACACATTTTTAATTTTCATTGATAAGATACTTGGGTGCTAAATGTCTTTTATTTTGTTATTTTATTTAGTTTAATTGAAAAGTTATTAAAGAGCTACCTTAGTAACTAACTCGATAGGTATGTCATTTAAACTTTCCTAATAAGTTAGTTTTTAGGTAGGTTTCTAGTATCGTAACTGCGCTAAGAAAAATAAGTGCATTGTTTTTTCTAAATACATTTCTATTGCAATAAGTTAGGGCAGGTTGCCTCGTTGTATGAGATAGTGGGTTTCGGTGTTGATTTCTGGGTCGGACAAAAATTGTTTGCGATTTTTGTAAGACCTAGAAAATTGTTCGGCACATTACGTAGTACTTAAAAACCTTTACATCTCTTGGATTATATACATAGGTTAACCTATATAAATAGATACACAGATTCACATCATCAGGTAATAGGTTAATTATTATTAGGATTCAAGAAAAGTGTTATACGGTTTTTCTGTTAAGAAATTCTTTAAAGCTGCACGGAGTGTGTAACTGTGGCCGGTAGACAACGATTGGCTTGCCTCTATTACGTGCTACACCATTCACCCGTCCAAAATGAAGTGCTTATGCACTATTCATATAGAAATTTCCATCTTTCTCAATCCGTTGCCAAATCCTTTAATTCTCTATATGTCTCTACAATTGCTTTTCCTTTCAGTTGATCTTTATTCTTTCTTCTTGGTCTTCCTCTCTTTGCCTCTATTTTCCTTCCATAATTTTGTTATTTCTAAGTAAGTGTCCAATCGTGTTCGTGTTAAACTATAGCTGCTGAAATGTAGTTGTAATTCACTTCTGCTTGCCCTTTCTGGGATGCAAGCGTTAGACTAACTATTTATGTGTTTTAAATTGTTTTAACTTTTAATATTAGGTGTAAATTTGCCTTTTATTGCAAGCTGTGGTTTCTTATAATTGTAGGAGCATACATTCATAATCCTTATGTGAAAAATCTTTGTAAATTGAATCTAAACAAATAAAATTAAAATAAATCAGATTTAAGTAGTTTACTATCACAATTTACGGCTCGCCGACATTTAGAATTGAACGCTATTTGTGTTTTTACACTGAGAGATTGCGTCAGTTCCGTCAATTCATGGTCACCTGCGCAGAAATGTGGCGCGCGCAGCTGTGCCACCTTCGTCTTCATTATTCCATTCATTGCTTACACAGTATATATATACATATATATAACATGAAAATGATGAATAGGTGTATGACAGCCTAAATACCATTTTTCATAATATATTTTTGGGTAAGCAGACGCGTGATACTAAAATTTTGACGGCTATGTTTAATTAATAACTCACGGAATCGGGGGCGGAACTCTAGCGTTGGTCGAAGGAGTCTATGTTTATTGTACAAAAAGGTCAAATCCCGCACCAAGAATAATTCCTGTATCGCGGGAGACTTTACTAACATTCAAACAGAAAATCTATATATTAATACGTGAAGCGAAAACTTTGGATCCCTTTAATTACGAAAATTGGGCGGGCGGAGGAGTATGAAATTTTGCACACTTATAGTTTATACAGAGAAGTAACGAATCCTAATATTTTTATAAAATATGCGTTAGAAATACATTAATTTTTTAATTAATTAATTAAAAAACACTACACGCACACAACCATGCATTTGACACACGCAGTGGAAGCGCGTAACTATGGTTACATATATCAATATATAATTACATAATATATCAGCAATATCTTACAGGAAAACTTTGGTCGAAATTCGAGCACTAGGCGACCGCTAGTATAAATAAATAAACAAAAATTTAAGCTATTTAAATTAAAAAACTAGATTTAATAATACACTTTCCCCGACGTTTCGGTTGCTTTTCAGCAGCCATGTTGACTGGGAGACTAAGATGGTGGTTGTCTAAATGTTCTAAGTGTGAAGAAGTCCGTATAAAGTTTAATTGCAATGTATAACATTCGCGTAAACGTAAGACAATATTATGTAAAAATTATTGTGTTTTCCCCAAATATCTCAAACTTTTCAGTTTGAAATTATTTTTATAAATTTAAATTAATGTTAGGTACTTATAGACGGAATTGGCTCACTCTTTACAACGTAGGTGCTAAAATGTGGGTGTAATACAGCAGCCTATCCTTTCGTAGATATTTAGATATAATACTGTTTGTTAGATATGATAGCGATATTATGATAGCTTTATTAATTTATTTATATATAATCTGCTAACAAATACAACAATAATATAATCACATAACAAACACATAGCTTAACAGGCTTTGTAGAAAAAGTAACCTTCAATGAGCAAATACTGCATGCACTTAATAATTATGGATACATATAATTAAAGAATAATATGATGAATAGATTTACAAGGCAAGTGCTTTGTTTATTTTTCTTTCAATACAACTATGCATTTAAACGGTATATATGATGTGTCTACACTGTAACCTCTCACCTTAGGTAAATATTCTGCAAAGTAAACGGCATGTTGTTTATTTTGAATCAGCTGATTATCACTTCCATATACTTTACCATATTTAACTAGCTGCAGTACATTATTTGTTTTCAAGTGTTATTTTACTAAAACATATACCATACTAAAACACATACATATACCTCCACCACTTTTATTACTCACAATGTTTATTAAAGGTTGAATTGTAATCCTACGTAATTGCTTTTGAGTAGCTCTTTTATCTGATACGAGAATAACAGCTAACGCTATCAGAATTGTGCGCGTTTACTACATAAACTGCTTTTAGCTTCTGTACCTTATCTTAAATTATGTGTAATAAACTAATAAATGAAAAGTTGTAAGTCATGCTGGTTGACTATAATTAGTTTTTAAGTCAAAATAAAATATTTTTGAATGTAATTAACACGCCAATTAACTCATATGTTAAAATAAATTACTATAATAAAAAGAAAAAAAAAATCATTCAGTCTTTGGGGACTGCCGATAGAAGTGAAAACTTTAATCCTTGATCATAAACACTTCTTTATAAACCAAATTAGGTATATACCAAAAATAATTAAAAAATGGAAAGCGTTCGGTGACTATGACGCGAGTTCCACTTCAATGAGATATTGTTAATCGAAGATCTAATATAATTCAAAGATGGAAAGCGTGGAAGCGTGACGATGACGCGAGTTCTATGATTTTTGTTCACCCAAGAAGTGCTTAACGCGTCTAAAGAAGTTTTCACTTCAAAAATGCTTTATAAAAAGCCTATTCGATGAGTAGAACTATCATGATAAGAGGCTGGTAAGAAACTTATGGCCACTCTTTTCAATCGCCAATTATTGTAGGTATACAATATAATTCTTAACACTGCAAATCAATTTATTACGTTTTATATTACCTGCTGAGTGTGGTTGTTAGGTACACAGGTTAACAAGATTTTAAAATGTAATTGAAAAAACCCTTCAAATTTCCAACACGACAACTTTACAATGAATTTAAAACATTAACTATATACTTTTCGCACAGTTACGAGAAAACATGCAAAACTCCCATACACTTCAAATGTTAGTCTGACAATTAGAAGAAGACCTAAACCAGCTTGCCCCAAATTATACACAACCACATCTTTTGCCCAACGACACAATCTCTACCTAAGCACGCTCATATACAATAAGTTAAACCAACAACTAAACATACACAAATTGAACGCTCACAGATGCAAGGAAAAAGTTAAACAATTTCTACTTACCTTAGATTACGATGAAACTGAAGCACTAGTTAAACCCCCATATACATAAATACACTCACACAGTCGTATACATACACACACATATATAATCACATATACAGACTTACACACACAGACACAACCACACATACACAGGTACACACACACACTCTACTCTCACATACATACACACACCCTCACACCCCCTCACACACATACATACACACACCCTCACACCCCCTCACACACACACATACAAAGTTTAAAACAGAGACTAATTTGTTTTTATTTTTATTTTTTATTTAACTTATATGAAACGTTTTGTTAATTAAGTCCTTAGTTCAACAAAGCTTGCAACATAATTTCGGACGAATGGATGACCCTGATAACACAGGATTTACCTAGCTTCGGGGTCATTGTTCATATAAACAAACAATGGAACTATGATATATTTTTTTTTACTGTTTTAGATATTATGTTTTGTTTTGGAAAATAAATTTTATTATTATTATTATTAATGATTAGCAAATCTAAGAGACATTATTAATAACAGTCAGGTAATAGTTACAGCAAGTCATATTCACGATTCACTTAATAAATCATATTCACAATAGACACCATATTCATAATTTATCTAAAAACAACGATTCCCGCATCCTGTGTTATGAGTTTATGAGTGACTTTAAAAACATTCAAACAACGGGCTCAAAGAACACCTAAACCCGATACCACTATTTGTGGATCACAAGAATTTTTATGCCGTTTGGGGACCCAATCCACAACAATCGGGGCCGTAGTAGTGGCGAGGAAATCACTACACCACCTGTGCAGTCTATTGAACCTATAGTCAGTCAATCCAATAATACTGAATGAACCTTTTTTTCATATCGTATCGTCACATTGTAAACACACCTATGTACATATTTTTAAATTACTGTACTGACTAATATTATGCGACCTGCCTGATGGTAACCGCTGCCAGCCTGTAGCTACTGCTTATCTGACATTGTCTGACGTATGACAACGTTTAAAGATGAAAAGGTTGAAGTAACTTGAAATTCAATCTTTCCATCTTAATCGTTGTAGGACAGATCTTTTAATACAAATGTGGCATGAAAACAATACAATACAAATGTGGCATGAAAACAATAGAATACACTTGATGGTAAGCCTTAAAACGCTTACAACACCACGGTTGGCATTTGTGCGTTGCCAACCCAGCCAAAGACTACGCTAGCAACGATAACAAGTTTCATTTTTGCTAGCAGCAAGTAGTGAGCCCTGAAAACCCTTACAGCAGGATTAAAGCCCAATATATAGATATCAATATCAATATATAAAAGTATCATACTACATTTAGTTGCCTCGGCCAGTTCCCATTGTCATATTTGTATATAAACCACGATGTATACTACTACCTGCAAATGGTTACCCGTCAATAAAACAACTGCGACAACGCAGCTTAACCTCGGCGACCGGCCACTGCGCCGCGCGCCCTTTGCCCACCCGCGACCGATCAAATTCATTGAAGGTAAAACTGATTTTGTACGATGGCCTTTCTGCTACTATAGTAGCACAGTTTGGTAATGCGGTTTGACACGTGAGGCAGCGATATCCATGAATTTAAATCGCATCACTTCGTCACGCGTGCCGAGACACGTGAGCCGCAGTTCTCACGACCGGTGAATTAAACACTACGTATATAATACTAACTTAAATACTTGCGTTATGAAAGTATGTTTTGAATGGATGTTTATACGTTGTTTGTATACACTGCTTGTGTAATAGTAACTACCAACTTTGTTTTTGACTGGCATTGCTTATTGCACAGGCATGGAATTAAAATTAAATGTTATGGTCGTTCTGTCTATTGCTAGATAGGGCTATATTGAATTGTATGTTAGGACATTTAAAATAGCAGCTAAATTAGAACTGGGTCGGGTTGAAGGTTGGGTCGCTTTCTCCTGATAACGTACATCGAAAACATATTAAATATAATATTTGCTTCTAGTCTAGCTCGCGTATGTAGCTCGTGGATGTAGCTCGCGCATGTAGCTCGCGCATATAGCTCGTCCATGTAGCTTGTGCATGTTACATATAGTGGTAATACTAGTAAATGCCGCGAGTTCACGTAAATCCCACGGTAACGCTTAACGAGTTAAAATGTGTGCTATACATCAATCCCCAAGATTCATCCGTTTAATTGATTACACGTGATTGAGTAATAAGCATTGAAACATGTAAATATCTTTACAAAATTTCAAATGAATTAGGACAGTAGGTACGTGAACTAATTACATAAGTCATTCTGAATGTAACTAAGTATTAATAAGAGATTAATGTCGATTCGTTTTAGCTTTTTATTACAGTTTTATAGCACTTTGTTCTGCAAATGTAGTTTAGTATCCGTGGTGATCGACGATATGGACGATAAAAAATTACGATTAACTCGTGAACTATTCTTCCGTGAAGGTTCACAACCTGCAATGAACTATGATGTAATTATAATCAGTAATCGGGTAGGTATGTATCTCATTTTATCAATTTCCCTTGGGGAGGTTTTGATAACATGAGATATTGATACAAAATATTTACGTATCAATAAAGTGAAGGTATCGATAATGTTAATATACCATGTATTCCGGTACTTACCGGATAACACGTAATGTCTCACCTTATATCTTTATATCTCGAGAGATATTGAGATTTCGATACAAATACTGATAAATACTGAAAGAAGATTTAATATTTATTACATATTATGTTAAACTGTTGTTATATAATAGTCTTTATAGAAATATCTTTGTTTATAATAAAATGAATACATTTAATACATTCGTATCGACACGGTAATGTTATCTAACAGTATTCTATATTCATACAATTAAAAACGGTCGGAAAGTGAGTCATACCTACACGCCTCGAGGCCGGTATGCACTCGGTACGCAACCAGTCGCGAATGCGCCGCAGCGATGAACGGAGGGTGTGATGGTTTTGTAAGCAGTAAGCGACCGACTTGTTAATATTTGATTGAAATAAGTACAAGTACTTACATAATAATTATAGCAAAGTACAATTGTAAACAAAAGTATTTTTAATTAAAGTTTTTATCCGAATGCAATTATTTTTTATACTATAAAATTTAACAATAAAGCTTTTCGTACGTGTCAGTCAAGGCACAAATATTTTTAGCCTCAAACATATAAGGTTGTTTTTTTATTAAATCTACTAATCAAAAACCATAACATGATTTTTATTGAACATTTTCTATTTCGTTCACAACAAATTACATTTTTTTAAATAAAAATGTAATATTTACAATCACTAAACTAGAAAGAAACTTAAGAAGGTAGATGAAATTAAAATACTGTAGGTGGGCCTCTCGCGTATTCGCGGACCGCGCGGCTATAGGTAATTATTTCAAGGACAGAGCCGAGTTACAATACTGTTACATAACATTACTGTGGTATCGATTACGGAGAGTGTAGTTTAGGATTACACTATCCGCAATCGATACGCAACTACGATTAACCATATGAGGTTAGTCTTACATATGGTCCCTGGAAGAGTAATCAATGACCTGTGAAAGTCGAACTTGTGTCAAAATTACTTGGATTTGACTGGCCGTTGTTAATTCTATCAGCTAATTCCAGAAATTGACATGCGTCTGTTATAAAGAAATTCCATTGTAAGCAAACTTTAAGTTTAACACCGCTCGCCATCGGCAGGGATTTCATTCTGACACCTTACAACCTAATTGGTGCCGCACCAAGCGGTTCCAAAATAATATTCTCCCGCGGACGCTCAGGTTGTGGAATAAACTCCCTGCCCAGGTTTTCCTACAAGACTTGAGGATGAGGTTCTTCAAAAAGGTTTTTACAGCCTTGGCAAGGCGCAAGTGTTGCCTCTGGTGTTGCAGGCGTCCATAGGCTTCGGTGACCACTTACCATCAGGTGGGCCGTATGCAAGTTTGCTACTTTAGTTGTATAAAAAAAAGTTGTCTCTAAGAGTACGATCACCTCGCCTCCAAAACAGCTGAAGCAACATCGTACATTATATTATTGTAGCTTAATTGTAAAGCTATTTTTACTATCCATATCTATTATCCTTGGCCCTTACCTTCGCAACTGTAGCAGGTGTTAATATAACAATGAAAAGGACTCTAAATATTGTGTAAACAACAGCCAGAAACAATGTTATGATGACGTACCTACCTATACTGTCGCCTCGACTTAAACATTACATTTAAAATTTCACACATACACGTTGTCGAAGGAACAGAAAAGGACATAAAGTACCTTTCATCCAGAAAATAGAACTGTTACCAAGCGAAGCTGTGAGAAAAAGCTACCACTACTTAATAGTAGTGGTAGATTTTTTCCACAGCTTCGTAGTAGAGGTAACTTTTCCCACAGCTTCGTAGTAGTAGGAGCCTTTTCCCACAGCTTCGTAGTAGTGGGAGCTTTTCCCACAGTTTCGTAGTAGTAGGAGCTTTTCCCACAGCTTCGTAGTAGTGGGAGCTTTTTCCCATAGCTTCGTAGTAGTGGGAGCTTTTCCCCACAGCTTCGTAGTAGTGGGAGCTTTTCCCACAGCTTCGTAGTAGTGGTAGCTTTTCCCACAGCTTCGTAGTAGTGGGAGCTTTTTCCCACAGCTTCGTAGTAGTGGGAGCTTTTTCCCAGAGCTTCGTAGTAGTGGGAGCTTTTTCCCACAGCTTCGTAGCAGTGGGAGCTTTTTCCCACAGCTTCGTAGTAGTGGGAGCTTTTCCCACAGCTTCGTAGTAGTGGGAGCTTTTTCCCACAGCTTCGTAGTAGTTGGAGCTTTTTCCCACAGCTTCGCTTGGTAACAGTTCTAATTTCTGGATGACTAGAAGGTACTCTATGTCCTTTTCTGTTCCTTCGACAACGTGTATAGGCAATTTTATAATGAGCGGTCGAATAGTTAAGGCGAGAAAACGTTAGAGACAAACAAACAAACTCATATTCGCATTTATAATATTAGTTAGGATATCAAAGACTGCGTCTACAAAATACAATGAGCTAACTATACTTAAATTTTATATAATATGTTGCGGTGAGTTTCTTTATTTGATAATAATTCTCAGTCCGAAACAGTGCTCGGTAAATAGCAGTAGTTTTCCGAGACAATCCTGGCAAATTGTGGGTATAATACAGTTCTGCCAAACCCTTTAGCTATAAAGCATGTGTCACAATATTATATTTACATAATGACTAGCGTGTGCCACAATATTATATTAACATAACGATTTGAATTCATGTTAGCGTTTACTGTTGTGACATCGCTTGAGGCGTGATGGATGTAGTTTAAAATACATATATACCTATCTAGTTTTACGCTTATATCCCACAAGGATTAGACAGATATGTATGTGTGTATGTATTTTATCTACGTTTTGCCAGCTAGTTTCAAGACCTACGTGCCTATTGCCGTCTATCGGTCACAATGCCAGACTACTCGCTGCTACTGTAAATATAATGATAAAATATCTAATAAATACTTTTGAGAGTAAATAGTGGTATTAGAGAGAGATGCGGCATGAAAGAGTGAATAGTGTGATTAGAGAGAGAGATGCGGCATGAAAGTGGATATAGTGACGAGAATAGAAAAGGATATGTAAAGCTGATTTGGGCATGTAGAAAGAATGGACGAGAAAACACTAAGAAAGTTTATAAGGCTAGTGTGAATAGAACAGTCGCAAGAGGAAGACCTAGGCGAACGTTTCTCGATCAGATCGGAGGCGTTCTGGACAAAGGCCAGCTTAAGAGCACCTTAAACCGGCGAGCGTGTATGAGGCATGTTATGAAAGTGAATGAAGCCAGAGAAGTCTGTCAGGATCGTAGCAAATGGAAATCCGTAGTCTCTGCGTACCCCTCTGGGAAACAGGCGCGAATCTATATACTTTTGAGAGTTTGGATATAAAACTTGAGTCCTGATGCTCAATATATACCACCGATGTGTCAGCGTGCCATGTCCAGATTATATATGAAACAGGCATTATCGTAGTATTACGATGTTACTGTTACCTACTTGGTTGTCTTGCATTCATACTACTTCCTATTACGTTAGACTACTATTACTTCATACTATTAACGAGTCGTATGAAATGTATATAAAATGCATACTCATTTATATGACTCAATACGATTTAAAGGGTAATCCCTAAACTGATATTGATGAAACTTGCATCCAGATAATCTAAAGTCTGAGGCTCACTACTGCCCCCATAATAAAACATAGCGGACGTAATCGCGTGTAAAAGCTAGTATTTACAAGCATTTAGAATTACCAATTGCAAACCTAGACGTGTACAAATAATTCCGTGAATGACCTATATGATTGTCGTATTATGTTAAGTTCAAAATAAAGTCATAATATGCATTGTTAGTAGCAGACAGAACAATCGTTGTGCTCAATTCTGTAATGCTGACACGTACGGATAGTACAGACTACACAATACTGATTTCATTACAATTCACAGGGTGAAAAGCGAGTGCGAGGCCATCGTGACGAATGACACTTCACTGTACAACGGCACTGTGGTCACCAAGCGGCAGCTCCGACAGGTAACACTCCAATTTAATATATCCCGACAAAAAAAAACCTATAAATCAAGGCTACCTTAAGCCATGCAGCGAATGCGAATACGTAAATTATACGAGTTTGCCGAATAACAGACAATTACCGAATATTCATATTCGCCGAATATTAATACCTACCTATGTCTTTTTTTTCAATATACAAGAAAAGCCTGTCAATTTAAAAAAATTGCAATGGCTATACTTTAATAAGAAAATACCAGATGTTAATTTTGATTATAGAAGTACTTATAATTATTATGTTTATAATAATTAGCGTGTTTCATTGTATTTGACTAATAATAATTTATTTTTTAATAATCATACATATCTATATATTAATACGTGAAGTAAAAACTTTGTACCCCTTTTTTCGAAAATTGCGCGGACGGAGGGGAATAAAATTTGGCACAGTTAAAGGTTATATGGAGAAGGAGGGGCGAATCCTAATATTTATATAAAATATACATTAGAGATACATTAAATTAATGAAGAAGTACTACACGCACACAACCATGCATTTAACACACGCAGTCGAAACGCGTAACTATGATTACATATATCAATATACAGTAAGTAAAATAACGAAAGGCGTTCCCTTAAAGCGGTTATTATACATAATTAATAGATGCAAATGAATATATATGCATAGAAAAATAAGCATGAAAAAATGCAAGCATGAAAAATAAATTAAATGTAAAACTAATTAAAAAGTCATTTTAATTAAAAATTCATAACTAAGTAAAAAGCGACGTTGCCGTTGTGCATTGGTACTTTTGTGCGTATGCAAAGAGTGTTTCTTTTTCTTTTTTTTGGAGTTATACATGCGTGAGCCTCAGCATGTATGTGCACGTGAGCAACTGAACATTGTAATTAATGTTCTTAGAAGCAACAAGCTGTATAAAAATAAATACAGTTTTGTTATAAGTATTCTTTACTCAACTGTTTAATACGTACTTTATTGTTAGTTACGTCGCACCGCAAAGCAATAGTTTAAAACCGTCAGTTCGTACAGTTGCCTCTGAAGTATTGTACCATGCATGTATTAAACATGAATAATTAAAAATTTCATGATAATAGGTACATAGATTTTAACAACTATGTTTAAATTGTGAGAATTTTTGTTGAAAAATGTTATATAAAAACAAGATTCGCAGGTTTCTAGCGAGTCTCATTTTATATTTTAATTGTACATCCATTTTTTATATTTAATATCTCATTGTTTTTAATTTACTTCTGTTTTTTTTTTGTTGGTGCACATCGCCGAACGTTACATGTAATTGTTGAACAGAAAAACCCAATAACGCGTTGCGATCCTAGAATTCGAACTCGACTTCTCTCGATCACATGTGAACATAAGCACAAACTTATTAGTTTTATAGTTATTACTATTAGTAATTTATTAGTTATTAGTCCAATTATATATATTATTATATTTACTAGATTTTGTCCGTGGCTCCGCTCGCGTAAATGTAAGTTATGTCAATTTTCTATCCCTCGAGAGCAGTATATTTTCCTAGACGAAACGTACCCTATGTCCTTTTCTATATTCCCCTGACAATGTGTATGCGAAATTTCATAATGATCGGTTGAGTTATGAAAGCGTAACAAACTAATAAACACAACAAAAAACTCACATTCATATGATGTTACATATAAAAATGATAAGCTTATTGCCGCGCACATATTCTTCTCAATCTCAGATATAATGTTTGAGCACAATTAAGTAACGGACTTTCGAGAACGTTATAGAGAATTCTCAAGCAGCCAGTATTTTTTGCCTCTCACGTTTATGCAAACGATTCATATTCTTTTTTACACAAATATAACTACGTACGTATAGAGGTGCGGCCATGTATCTGAGTTCAACTGATTAGCGCAGTCTAACAACTTCTGCCGCTAAATAAAAGGCTGAATGTTTTTTTTATTACTAGCAATTTCGGTTACATATTACAAGTATTTTGTAAACCTCTCCGGTTAATCTAGAATAATTTAATAAATAGCAATGAACGTACTGGTTCAGACGGCATATCAATAGTTGGGATTATACCTCTTGATTGCTAGTCTAGTGCTTTATCCATCAGGCTACTGCCGCCTTGACAATTCTTTTTTTTTCTAAATAAATCATTACTTACGAATAATTCCTGTATTCAAATAACGGACCAAAAAAACACCCAGACTCAGAACAACTAGTTTTAGATTACATTCATTTTTGTCCCGTGTGCTCATCGAACCCACAATAGTCGGCGTAGTAGCGGCCACAAGGCGACCATTTAAACCACTACATCACCCGTGGAGTCTACAAACATAATAAAATAACCGTCATTCATCTCAGTGGAGAAATATAAGCGTGCGTATGTAATATGAAGAAATATAATATTTATGTTTGATATTGTAATAGTTATATCATGCCTCTATCTGAGAAGAAGTGCAGTATATGTAAAGAATGGCCTAAAATAAGCGCCAGTTGCATCCAACATGCGCAACAATGGACGAATATAGCAACAAATTATCTTATTACTTATATAATAAATAATGGCCCACATTTCATTTATCCGCATTAAATACTATAATGATGTTATGCGCAACAGCCATTTGTTGACAAATGACATTGCACGAACGGAAACAGGTAAATATCGAAAATTATCGAGAGAGATACTAGCGGCGTTACAATTTAACAATCACGCGCGGATTGTAAACTGCGCTGTTGTACTATGCATAAGCAAAATATACGAACATTATATACAATCCTTACTAATATTATAAATGCGAATGTGAGTTTGTTTGGTTGTTTCTTACGTTTTCATGCGTTAACTACTCGACTGAATAAAATTTCACATACACGTTGTCAACAGAAAAAGGTAACATTCATACAGAAAAAAGAACTGTTTGTTACCTACTAACCTAACCTAATCTATACTCAATACATTTATTGCACTCCACGAGTTAAATAGATGTTACAATGGTATAATATAAGAAACATGTGTGGGCCTTGTCGGCACGGCAAGATGTAGGAGAGAGGAGGAAGTTTTACATATTTTATTATTTACATATTTTACTTATGATTGATATTTATTGACTATTATAATATATAGGACATTCTACATTTACGCGAGCGAAGTCGCGGGTAAAATCCAGTGTAAATTAGAGCATTAATTATCATAGAAAATTAATTCGTCTATCGGCGTACGGATGCCGCCGGCGTCAAGACACATTGCTGTTATCATTACACCTTGGTTAAGCTGATATGTTAAGCCCGCTTGATTACTATCATTCTCTTATTCGGACGCTATCAAAGTCAGAAGAACTACCTGTATGTTGCCGACAACATGTAGGTACTACGCATCGTTGCGTAAGATACAATTTTACTGGTTCACCTGCTGGCAGTGCTAAATCTTCAAGTACTCTAAAAAATCAACTTACCGTAGAGGAACACAGCGTAATTATATTTAGCTTTTCCTGCTTGAGGTTGCGGGTAATTTTTAGCCGAACAGCTTTTGGGTTCAATGGAGATTCTGCTATGCCTGATCTCTGACATAGAGGTGCTATGTTTTTTTTTTATGTTACATATATGGTAAATACTAGAAGAATAATACTATGCTTATGCTTTAACAAAGTATCTATGGTATTTCGTTTATCTGTCTTTGAAGCGCTGTTCAGAAATCCTTACTAATATTATAAATGCGAAAATGAGTTTGTTTGTTTGTTACGGTTTCACGCCTTAACTACTCAACCGATCAACATGAAATTTTGCATACACGTTGTCAAGGGTACGGAATAGGACATAGGGTACCTTTCATCCAGAAAAAAGAACTGTTGCAAACGTAACCTAACCTACATTTACGCGAGCGAAGCCGCGGGTGAAAACTAGTAGGCATATAAAATTCACATTATACTACCTACATTTAGATTCCACGTAAAAGACTGTACAATACCAATATATTCTTATTTGCCTCATTTAGTTACAACTTCTTGTTGTTACTAAGAATTATCTTAGTAAAAACACAACAACACCTTCTGCGAATCTTTGCCGGATTCACCTAAAGGTCACCTCTTAACCTACAGGGCTAACGAGGTGGTCCTAATAACCTATCTGCTGTATAAACAAGTTATGTTCCTTATCCTCTAAACGTAACATCATTGTATAAGTCAGCTTTTACTTTACCAATCAGTGCTTGCGTTTTCCAAAGCGAATTTAATAAATATAGCATAAAAGCAGCAGCTTAAACAAAGTATACATGTGGACCAATCCCTTGTAGTAAGGATAGATGGTAGATATATGTATATACCTTGTGTTATGTTGAGAAAACACTGCAATAAGAGACGTAGGAAAGCTCTTTAGCAAAACATTTATAATTCTGTTTTAAAGACGTTGTTGAAATCTGTAAATTTCTAGCAACTTGGGTAGTTAGGCAGTAGAGACAGATTTAAATTTGTTTTAAATTGTTTTCATTTTTGTAACTTAGTGAAAGACAAATGTAGACCACATTAGTCCTTCACGACATATGACAAGACGACTCGACTTCAACAGATACCTACCTACATACCAAAACTTAAACAACTATACACTGTATAAGGCGTACCTAGGCGTAAGAATATCGGCAGTAAAGCTTATTTACCACATATACATTTCTACACATTAAACTCGTATATTATTGTCCTCGGTTTTAGTACTCCGTATCTAGGCATTTCTCCAGAACGTATTTAATTTGAATGTATCTTCCACAGCCAGAAGGCGTGGTCACCTTCGAATGGACGGCTCAAGAGCAAGCGTACGTGCTTTCGGGCTACTTCTGGGGTTACGCGATAACCTGCTTGATCGGAGGCACAGCGGCCGAATACTGGGGTCCGAGGAAAACTGTGTTCATCACGATGTTGCTAAGCGCGTTGCTCACAATCCTGAGTCCTCAGGCAGCCAGACTACACTACATGGTCCTCGTCGCAGTCAGATTCGTCATTGGGCTTGCAGCGGTAAGTGTATTATATATAATTTTCATTCATATATACGCTGGTTTCGTAATTCTATTTCCTACTGTGGTATTAAATTACGATGCTGTAATTAAAGTTATCTACTATTTATCGGAAATTATCCGTAAAGTTTACTAACCGCGGAATTTATTTTTGATGTACATATTTTAATCTCAACTTCATTTAAATGCAAAGTGCCAAAATTTTCGTGACTGGTAATAATAGGTGCTGACTGAATACTGTTTAATTACATTTAAATATAGGATTGTATATTGTTTTGGGAAGCAGTAAGTAAATGTAAGTAAGTGTCCTTCACTACAAGATATGTAGAATTGATTTGCATAATTATTACGTTGGTATGCAGCAGAGTCGGTTCAGGTTTCCAGTTAATAGTACGAAATGACACGGTATTAATGATGTGTACAGATTTTTATAAACAGTTTTTAATTTTATTACTAGCATGTATGTTCTGAATGTAAATTTCTGTGACTACACTTTTCATCGACATTTTTAGCGTCATGAATAGTGCACCAAATCCTTACATGTGGGCCCATAATCTCTTATCATTGAGCAAATCATTAATAAATATTGACATTAGACATAGATACCAAAAGAAAAACAACAGCAATGTGACCCTGCAGAGACGATTAGATGTAATCAATCAATTTGAACGTTTTCATAGTTTTGTATCTCATGTGTTATTTTTAGAGCCCCGTAACGAAAATAGTAAATAGCCATATATTTTTTCTTCGTGTCTGGAGCCGAATGTCTTTACCTGGAGCAGTAATTTGCCTGAAGTCTATATATAGTGATCGTACTCCCAACAGTCAAAGCACTTAAGCCTGTAAGCTACCCGCGCGGTCTAGTAGTTTGATTTTTAAAAGTGTCTTTGAAATTCAAACTTATTTTTACTGTAAGTATATAGAATAAAACAAAGTCATTATTATAAAATTTCTTATCAACTTTGAATTTTTAAACGTGAAAGTTCATTTATTTACCTTTATTATTTATTCCGTGATTCTGACCTACAGAACCCTTCACTGTGTATTATTGTACACGCACTTTTTACCTGTTTTCTTCTTATAATGAACAGCAGTATAGAATGCGTCTGCTGCGCACAAGCTCCCGGGTTCAAATTCCAGATCTAGCAAAGTGTTATTGGGTTGTTTGTCAAGAAATTCTTATTACCAGCAACAAAGCTGGAACTGTACTGGATAGTCAGCAAAAAGCTCGTCCCTATTACGTGAGACCTCCAACCAAAGCCATAAAAATGTAAATAATAACAGAAAAACAAGACTATGGACCAAGCAAGACGTAGCGTAATTTGAATAATACGTTTCTGCTGTTCCTTGAGCTATATTGGTGGGATATTATATAATATGTATGTTCTTATTAAAGGCCACATTAATAGCAGTTCATCAAAGTGCAATCATTAAAAATAGTAAAGGTGATAAAAAGCTATTAGAAAATTAATGGAAACACGACGCACACACAGCGTTAAGTACAATGTAATTAAGAGCCTTGAACATTTTACCAAGGGCACACCATCGGAGTTTCTTCAACGATTTCAGAGAATTCTACTCATGCAAGCTTGAAACGAATTTTTTTTTCTTTTTTTACGTTGGCGAATGCATTGACGCATACCCCTCCGCAGGGGCGGACGCAGGGGTTATGTCGGGCTCACCGGGGTAAAAGAAAGATGTTGAAATGATGACGGACCTCCCGGAATACCGACTAAACCTACCACAGTTTTCTTCGATAAAACCACTATCGGCGGAGCCGCACGAATCACTTGCACATGCGGTCGCGATCCCGCCGAGGTTTCGGCCCGCCGTATGAAACGGCAGGCCACTACAGCAAGAGACCTACCCAAAAGCACTCACTCACTATAAACCCTACTGTCTCCCCGCTAGAGGGGAGACGGACTCGACACAGAGACGCGCGTGGGAACACGCACGCCGCCTCTCGGACCAGGTGCTGATCGGATGGCGGGCAGGCCCACGAAGCCCACCACCCCCAGATCAAACCTCAGGGTGGCTGGAGGGCGCGAGACGACATGACGAGGCGCCCGGCTCTGCGGTTGGGGAGAGGGTTTAAAAGCTCCCTCTCCCGCCCCGCCGCCTCCTTGATGGAAATCACTTCCTCACAGAAGGAGGTGACGGCGTTCCACGACGTCTCACTCCGGACCATAGACTGAACTATGGCCGGGAGCGAGAGGGCAACCAATCCGACTGCCGCGATAAACTCACGGCGCTGCGATGCCCAGGCGGAACAATCCGCCAAAGTGTGCAGCGCCGTGTCCTCAACAACGTCGCGGCAGTCGCCCCAGTGATGACAAAGGTTGCTTGTCTTAACTTGATTTTACCTTGTGCTGTGTTGCTCTTTTGTAAAAGACTTATCGTACTGACTGACATGACATCATGTTTATAAAAACACCTTCGCAAATAATGCATTATTTTAGAACAAATATGGTTAGCATAAAAAAGGTTATGGTGAACCAACCTTAAAAGATAAGACATATGCTGTCGCGGATGTTTTTTAGAACTTTTAAAGGGGAACAATTCTGTCATACATGATTTTTGCGAAACTTTAACTGTTTACGCAGCGCAAGCAGCGGAAGCTCTCAAAAGGAAAAAAAACCCTCCGATTTTGAAACATTCTTCATTGGTGCTCCGCTCCTATTGATAGCGTGATGATATATAGCCTATAGCCTTTCTCGATAAATGGGCTATCTAACACTGAATTTTTCAAATTGGACCAGTAATTCCTGAGATAAGCGCGTTCAAGCAAACAAACAAACAAACAAACTCTTCAGCTTTATAATATTAGTATAGATAAAATCCGCTTTTATTTTTCTAGGATAAATTATTTTAGTTCGTTTTAAAAACATAGTATTTATGTATTTTTATATACGTCACCGACTTAGTAGGAATAAAAATAGGTAAATAAAAAATATGTAAATCATTGTGCCCATCTCTAGTTATGGCGTAAATCCACGATATGTTTTTTATGTTTAGTTTGTAAGATAAAAACCATAGTTTAGAATTTTGATTTTATAAACATATCCGTTTTCATGGGAAAATGCGTAGTCTTAAATTCATTAGTTAAACTAGCAGACTCTCGCAACTTCGTCTGCGTCACATAAGAGAATTTTCTCCGTTTTCCATTGACGGTCCATTCCTATTGGTCGTAGCGTGATGTTATATGGCTTCCTTTTATTGCTTCCTTGATAAATCCAACATTAAGATTAGCGCGTTCAACTAAACAAACAAACTCTCCAATTTTATATGTAATATTAAGTATAGAATATTTATGTAGTTTGACACCTCGTTTTCCAAAGACACGAAAAGTCCGATTATTAATTATCGCAAATACAAATTGAATATATCCAAACCTTTCCATATATTTATCGACAGCTTTACTTTTATTTGCAGTTGCTATTAACCAACATTCAATTTTTATCTTGTTACAAGTGTCATGGACGTCTTGTGGAAGTAATTGCTAAAATGGAATCGTTCTGGTAAAATATACGTAACATATTTTTCACGACGATTGTACTTACTGTGTTATGCTGGGATCTTTTTTTTAACCAAATATATATACATTATTATTTTTTTAATGAAATATCATAAAAGTATGTATCCAGCGCAACTTTGGTAGATGGCTTCCCTTCTTTTCGCATAATGTTTTTCCCTAATATACTTTGGCATAATTGTCTTTGGCATACAGTTTGGTTTGATATAATTACCTTATTGACAACCCGAAATATAGGTTCAGCAATATCTAGTTGTGATAATAAACAATTGAATTTTAAGATTATGCTTAAAAATTATGCGTATATATAATTAGGACAATCAAAAGTATGCCATGTTATATTATGTCTTAAAATTGAATGCAAATGGATAGGGACCTTGGTAGATACCTATTTTGCTCTCGTAAGATCTAATGTAGATAGTATACGTAGATACATTTTAAAATTTGAATAGAATCAATTGTATAAATTCAGTTAAAAACCATTTTGTAAAGGTCATTATTAGAGGTATTAGTCATATTTTTCTTTTCTTAACATTTGTCACTCAATGATATGCAAATGCTTTACGTCCTATATAAAAGATGCTTTCACCTTACTTAATACTATAGTTGCTAAGATTAAGTAGAATTTACTGTACTTGAGTTGGATTAAAAGAAGTGATTAACGTGACGTCACATATGTATTGAAGTTGTGTTTATGCTCGTTGGTGCTTTCGGATGATGTTCCAGCAATGTTTCTTTCAACCATCATTTCAGTGAGGATAATTCCTTGCATAGGGTTTTACCATATTTTGAATTTACTTTGCACTTCTCATTTGACCCGATTGAGTTCATTGCATGATTTCTATGATTTCTTAGGTAGTAACAATGTTACTGTCAATGTGATTACCAGATAATACAGCATGTTTTTATTCTTAGGGAATTTAAAAAAATCATGTTTGTCAGCACTTGTAACTCTATGCAAAATCTTCTCTAATTTAAGAGTGTAGCTTGTCGGCGGAGCAATCGTCACATCTCTTCTTCTTTTATTTTTCTTTTAAATTCTTAATGCAACTCAACTCCCACTGTTTTAAATTGGATTAAAGAACATCTAGATCTTCACCTTCATCTGCTGCTTTTAATTTTTGATACGAAAATTGTTTTAATGAAGTAATGTTATATTAAGAGGCGTATTAACTTACCTATCCTGTTATCTACAGTTATCAACAACTGTATTCTCTTTAGAGTATACATGCCAAATGTATACTCTAAGGTATTCTTATACTCTATAACCATAAGTCACAAACACTTTGGTTTTTTCTTTCTATGCATAATATATTAATTAAAGCATCAGAGACATTTTATTTTATTAGTTTTATGTATTATTTTATATTTTTGTGTTTAATAGACTAGGTTTCACTTAATAAACAATATACATATAACAAACAATTTGTAACATCTCAAATGACATAATTTAGGTTTAATAAAAATATACCTTTATTGTATAAATAATGTAAAATAGAATGATTATTCATTGTATCAATATATAATAATATTACTCTTTATATTGCCATTACAAATGTATTTTAAAATATAACACAATAATACGACGTATTGTTCACAATTAGTATAAATATAGCAAATCTTCAAGCGATTCGCCATAGATGTCATAAATACTTAACATAAACAGACCATAGAGTTGTCACTTTTGTCTTTTTTATTTTCGTTCTTTAGTTACGGGCTGATTAAATGTGTTTACGATATGTCAAAGCAGATAGAACACATTTGTGTTCGTGTAATAACGTAAGATTAGTCACGCCCCAATACCTACCACTATACATATACATAACATGCGAACATATTACAAATTCCATGTTTTAATAACTAAGTACTTAATTCCATTCTTATCTACAAAATGTGCAATAGCTACGGGCCGCACATTATCAAGCAAGCATTTTAAAACCGTTCATGGTATAGATACCTTATATGAAGTATAAAGCTCAAATTACGTAATTCAAGAAAATGAACCGGCATTTTTCGTGCAATTATTTTAAATGGTTATTCAAGGTAATAGTTATCTAGAGTGTTCGGATGTTTTATCAACCTAATAAACTCTTTTTAACGGAATTCAATTATTTTAAATGGTTATTCAAGGTAATAGTTATCTAGTGTTCGGATGTTTTATTAACCTAATAAACACTTTTTGACGGAATTGTCAATGGTAGAACACTTTTGAGGAATGACGAAGAAAAACTTTGTATCAAGAATGCAAATAAATCATGCATTACGGAAATAAGTAGCATAAAATATTACCATATAACTGCTGAATGGAAGAGTAAATATTTAAATAGGTTTCTTAGTAAGAATCAGTAAAACGCAGCATGAGTCGCTAAATAGAAAGTCCTAGAGCTATAACTACCACCAACATTTCACCAGTCATTGAATACAAGCAGCATAGAAACCTATGCTTTTGTAGTGGTGGAAGTTACAATAGGGTAGTGGACTCACCATTTTTTATCATTAAAGCCAATTAGTTACACAATCCAAATCCTAAAATACAAGAATTTTCAAATCTACTTACACAAAAATAAATAAAGTACAAGCGTTAAAATCTGCCATTAGGAGAAAATGTCAAATGTCAAAAAAAAGATGCAAGATACAAACTATGACATAAAAACTATTAAAATGCAGCTGTCAGTGAGAGACAGCGAGATATTAACACTACAGCTTTTATTTGGATATAAACAAGTGGGTTGTTTTTAAATTTTAAATATACTCTTATTTTGCAAACAATTCTGATAGTGTTAGCACAAAATTAATTTTTATTGCTCTTTTAAATAAAATAATTTACAAAGTCAAAAATAGGCAAGTACCCTATTATAACGCCTGTCAAGCAGAGGCTTATGCCTCATCGCAAAACGTTGCCTGGGCACTCGCTGAATGCAAACTTAATGATGTCATCCGGCGTTTCCCTGACAATCACTTGTCATCGAATATTAGTTATTACATTGACTGCAAACAATTCTACAAACAAGCTAACCAGCAAGACTTAGTAGTTCCCACGGCCATTATAGTTTTATGGATGTGTCAATTGTTTTTTATATCTATATAATGGACCTCTTCGGTGAATGACAGTTACAAAAAGATGTTGTCTTATAATATGAACACTCTAGAATAAATATGTTACAAAGTTATTTTAAACGACGGAGGATTTTCGCATGTTTTATTCATAACAAAAGGCCGTATAACATTGTATTATACATTTTTTGCAATCAAATCGGAATAACTTTATGATTATTTACTGCGGACAATTGCAGATCCTTTTGCTGACATCACACAATGTACCAATGTCCTTGTTTCTTGCATAATACATATATTATTTGTTTGCGAGATGAACAACCCTACATACTTCACACTAGAACTTCTAACATTGGCTCATTATTATGTATGTTCCACAATCTTGGAAACGTATCTTACAAAACGGATTTCACGCAATTGTTCACTAATGAAAATATTTTTGACATCAGAGTCTCTTTCAATTTGGAGTATCGACGTCTCGCCTACTTCTTTGTGAAAAACAATGCTATATTGTGATGTTTATTAACAATTTGGAGCAATTACCTCTCTTCGACTTTGGATCTTTATTGTTTAACAAAAATTGTAAGAATATTCATTACTAGCAACAGTTTCACACAGGTTTCTCCAAAAACACGATAGTATGGGCTATTATCTTATGTAATCATAACTAATATTACTTTTACGATATACGTACTTATATACTGCTCAGTCCTATCTTCATCTTATGAATAATTGTAATAGTTACTATGTGGTTTTAAAATAAACAAAGGCTACATCTTAGGTACCCACTTACATGTATATTTGATTTGATGTCTATCAGTGAAGAACTATTTGTGGTTTTAACTCAGTATCTATTTACTTTGTTTGCCTGCTGTTGTTGTGTAAACAGTAGGTATAAATATGAAGTATATACATGGAAGAATATTGAAATATATAACGCTGGTTAGTACCTATGTACTTACTATTTCATAGTGTAACTAGCTTTTGCGCGCAACTTCGTCCGCGAAAACTACGCCACGCCAGCGATTTCTTTTAGGTAGATCACACTATGCATTCTGTCCATGGTTTTACAGAATGAAATCAGGTGTAACGTGGCTAGGGATCGAAGTTAATGCCGAACCAACAAGCATTCTGATTTTTTTATTTTGGTCGCTTCAAAAATATCGATAACAAATAAATTATATATATATATATATATATATATATATATATCTCTCTGCAACGATAGACACAGCCTTGTAACAGGTTCGTAATAATAGTTTTAATAGATACAACACACAAGAACTTCAATTAAGGTTAAATTCCTACTAAACACATTAATATTGTGACGATATCTATGGCATCTCTGATTCTAGGATCTGATGAAGATTTATAACCGCTTAACTACGTCAAACATATGTCACGCGGACCGGTCGCGCCTTAGCGGCTGCGCACAAGTCGAAGTGGTGGCGCATGGCGCTCCTCCTTCCCAGCAGCGGTGGCCTATATAAGCTGACCGCACCCTCGGCAGAGTACATAAATATACAGTATTGTAACTCGGCCGTATCTTTGAAATAAATGCCTACAGCCGCGCGGTACGTAAACATGCGATAGGGCTGCCTACCTACAGCATTTTAATTAAATCTGCATACTTTGAGTTTCTATCTATTTTTGTGATTGTAAATATTTTTTATTTTATTTAAACAAATAAAATACTTTGTGAATGGAATAGGAAGTGTTCAATAAAAATGCATGTTGTTCACTCGTGTCAATCACTTTTCTTTACTTATTCACTTTATGTATTAGTCCAGGCATTTCTTTTTCGGGAGGAAAACAAATCCTTTTATAAGACTTAAATTATGTACCTACCTACTAGTAAGTATAATCATTTTAGTCTTACCTTTCGGAGTTTCCAGGTAATCTAAAAAAAGTTATCTCTGGATGCGTTATTGAGGAATTCATGCAACCAAAAACAGCACAATATATTCTACTTGTCATATTAAATAGGCTATACATGTACTTATTTTTGGTAAAAAAATCGCGCGGTTACTGTTTAAAAAACAACACACCGTCCGTTCGTCACTGCGGCGCATTCGCGACTGGTTGCGTGCCGAGCGCATGCCGACGCCGAGGCGCGTAGGTATGACTCGAGTTCCGACCGTTTGTATGAAGATAGGTTACTGTATAATAGTATAACCGTGCCCTCGGGTTGGGAGCCTTCTGCGCTCACCCACAGTCCGCGTAAAGTTGTGAAGGCCATCTGAGGTCAACAACAAAATCACACACAAAAACAAAGGTTCCTGACTGCTTCTGCCGCCGCCGCGCCGCCGCGCCGCTGCGATTAAATTAAGTGGTTCCTTGAGCTATCAAGCCGGACCACGTAACGAGCTCTTATATAAAGAACCACGCCCTGTTCTTTTTGTTTATATGCGTGTACTCTTAACTAGAATTGTAAAACTCTAATAATTACAAACCTTATAATTGCGAAGTACCTATATGTTTTAATTATCTCCGCTAAATAAATTCCCTGGTCAACTACGTCTCTAAAGCGTGATTGACTAGATATAACGTTACACATATAATTCCTTTTTTTTGTTTAAGTATGCGATCATAAGAGGCCTCGTATAAATCAATAGACTGACATTTCTTGCTACTGATTATTTCGCAATAGGTGCTTGGAACCGTGCTACATCTAACATTCATTAATAAATAATTTATTAATAATTTATGGCCATCGATAATCTGACCTTTAACTCATTGACACTTAATTGAGTGAGAATTATTCGTCTCGTGATTATCTCCGAGTTCAGAATTATTTATCCCCAAACAATACATACATATTATATCCAAATGATTGCAAAGAACATAGAGTGCCTTCTTTTGAACGACCTAAACCGCAAGGAAAATAAGTACTTACAAATAAGTTGAATATAAATAGAACTTTTAACGCATTAGTCAACGGCGTCAAATATAATTATAATATTACTAGATTTTGCCAAATATAATTATAATATTACTAGGTTTGGTTAGGTTAGGCTAGTACAGTAACAGTACCTACTATTTCTGGATGAAATACCTTTCATCAAAAACAATGTACTGTTACTGCTTCACCATCTAGGTATACAAATAAATAAAATTGAAGTATCTGTTTGTAATGTCAAAATAACAATTTTTTATCTAATGCATATGAAAGTATATAAGGTACCTATACGAAAACATATATTTTTAAAATTTTTGTCTGTCTGTCTGTTTGTTTGTGCCGGCTAATCTCCGAAACGGCTGAACCGATTTTGACGGGACTTTCACTGGCAGATAGCTGATGTTATAAGGAGAAACTTAGGCTACTTTGATTTTAGAAAAAAATAGGGTTCCGCGGAGACAAACATTTTTTAGTTAAAATCTACTCGGACGAAGTCGCAGGTCGAACAGCTAGTCATAAAATAAAGAAAGAAACATTTATTTGTAAGAATATAGTAATATGCATATAACCTAATTGGTTTACTCATGTTTGACAAAATAGAAATAAATACTTTATCTAATAATTTTACCGACTGAAAAAACGACGGGTAACATATTATATGTAGTTTAATAATATTACAGATAATTAAATAAGGAGTTTACTGCTTACCTGGTCAACTAATATTGGATCTGAGAAGCGATTTGATAATGAGATGGCTTGAAAGCGTAAGGACAGTTGCAACGTTTTAAAGAAACGCTGACGAATTATAGCTAGTTAGTTATAAATATGCATTATTGAGTCAAAGGAAGTATGAGGCCCATAAACTATTGATGATAAAATTATTAGTAAACTTATGTTAGCGTATACTTAAATAGAATGCGTTAATAATTACATGTAGGCAAATGGAAGTCTTTTTTGTCTGATTGATTTTCCCTTCCGGTAATAGATTGGATAGGATTTATAGACCCTAACTAATATTGTAAATGCAAATGTGAGTTTGTTTGTTACGCTTACACGCCTTAACTATTCGAAATTTCATGATGATCGCATCAGGAAATTTCGCATACATGTTGTCAGGGAATCAGAAAAGGACATAGGGGACATCCTTTTATGTAAACACGTTTTGCCATTTATTACTTACAAAAATGTATTCTGTTACTCCTCTTTAAAGTTAAAGTTCAATCGATCAAATTAACACACTGCTTGCTAGAACTAAAAAAGCACCTGGGATCTTACCAATATAATTTCAAGCATTATGATTGCATGCTTAAGAACGAGATAAAGCTAGACAGCCTGTAACTAGTTCTCTCATTCTCGCGTATGCAAGACAATCATACGTATAGTAAGGCTTGCTTATCTGATTGAGCAATAAGAGTTAATACATTCTTCATAATATGTCACACATTGCAATAGGTAATTACAGCGAACAATAATTGTGAGGAAATTACTTTATAAAATGTAATTTAACGTTAAGTAATTACAAACATACTTGTTATGTTTGTGTAAGGTAATGACGCTTACCTACGTTTAATTTTGACGTCATTTAATTGTTTATTGATATTATCTTACGCGGAAATTAAATTTTAGGTATTTTTACAATTATAAATACACAATATTTTAGAATATGTCAATCGCCTTCAAAATTTGGGTTTGTGTTTGCAGACGCTTGAACGGTCTTGTTATCGAGTCCCTAATCCCTAGAAACTATTCAACCCAACTTCTAAACTCAAAGTTGTCTCTGAGAACTTGTTTAAAGGAAAAACTAAGTAACTTTCTTGTAGGCCGGGATGCATTCAGTATGGAGACTGGAAAAGCGCTTAATACTGGTCATTTGTTTAAATGACAAGACCTATTAATATAGGTTCTGAAGTAGTTTGTGCGAGATTTGGCATAGTTAAAGTTTATTTGGAGGAGTGCAGATATATAAAATTTATAAAAATAAATATATTTTCGTTCGATTTCGGCTACTGAGCGAATATGTGTTAAGAATGACTTAAAGATTTTCGCATGCTAAGCAAAAATGTTAATCTTTTTTTTATTTCGTAATTGCCGAAGAGCTTTAGTTATCAATAAAAAACACATAACACTGAGCTATTTTGTATTGAAAGAATTTAATACAAAATTGAACTATTTGTATTTGTACTCAGATTCTTAGATAGGTATACAAGAACGAATGTAGATAAACATTCAGAACAATGTAAATTCATGTGAGTTCGTACGCCTTAATTTTTTTTAATGAATGGTATAAAAAAGGAATTCGTGTAATTCTCGAATTTCGAGCATTGAGCGATCACTATTTATATGAAAAGACAATCCATAAATGTTGCTGCTTAATGGCGTGTTTTTCTTGTTAATAAACACATTCTGGACAATTTCTCTCTTGTGTGTTTCTTGTAACAATTATTTATAAATGTATCCATTTTGTTACAGGGATTTCTGTTTCCTTCACTACATGCTTTAGTAGCACACTGGGCTCCGCCGGCAGAGAAGGGCAAGTTTGTAAGCGCATTGCTCGGCGGCGCGATAGGCACAGTTGTGACGTGGTCTCTAACTGGACCCCTGATTGAAAACTTCGGATGGGATTATGCTTTTTATGTCCCCGGTAAGTACCCAGCTTTACGATCCAATGTCGTGTAGTTATTAACTTAGTTAATTAGCTGTTAACCGATTCGATTTACGTACTTCCTTATTTTAATTGCTTAATGGTTCGTTGAGAACAGCGTATGAGAATGGACTTTGTTTCTATTTAGACTTCCATTGCATTTTGTATAGATTGTAAAAGACAATGAATGTTCGTTCTTTTAATATCTTTTTACCTTTTCATACGCGCGAACATGTTTGATCTACGCGCTTTAAAATTGATATATGTAATTAATTATTTTTTTTATTTATATTTAATTTACATTAGTTAATATTATTGTCGAATTCACTAGCTTAGTAGTACTGTGGTGGTGAATTCGAGTGATGTACTTGAGTTCAAATCCTAGTATAGGCAAAGTGCTTTTTCATTTTCTGTCATTAAATTCTCGGTTGCGCACGGAGTCTAAAACTGTGTTCCGTAGACGGCAAGAAATGCCTACTATGTGGCCCAAGATTGGCCGTTATGGAAAACCTTAGAGAGGTTTATATAACAGTGGACGCCTTTCGGCTAAGATAATGATGAGCGTAAATATAAAACAATCGCGTGTAGTTCTCAGCAGCAGCATGAAGCAAGTAGGCGCTATCTAATACACATTCTCCTCCATATACTCGTACATAATATGTATGTCTACTTTTAAAGTTGGTTGTTTCTATTGTTAGCGTTACCCTAGACAAAAACACTATACTCTAAATACATAATTCGAGGGGTGAAAGGCTATTTGTTTGAAGCGACATTTTACGAACTTTACAGGAGAGCCATTTAAAGATACCTTAAATGGCTCTCCTGTAAAGTTCGTAAAATATCGCTTAAAACAAATAGCCTTTCACCCCTCGATATATTTTAATATCAAAAATTCTGGAGGGAAGAGCGCTGCTTATCCCATAACACAGAACCTACAGATACTATTTTAGGGACCATTAACTTAACCGATGTCTAAGTAGTTCATTATAAACTATGTCATTGGCATACTTTATGTGTCAATTAATAAAAAACAGCATACTTATTGAGCTAGTGAATTAGCAGCTATTACTATTTATACTAGAGCATTAGAACAGCCTGACAATTTTATTGATAAAAGCGTAAGAAAGCAGCCAAGCTACAGTAGAGACCTTTAGGATCCTTAAAATCGCTGTATATTGTTACTATGAACTAGCCGAGTACAGTTCACACAAAATAAATAAACATGAGAAAGTTCTCATGTTTATTTATTTTCTTTTTAAATTGTTTTATATTGATATAAACTTCAGGTTAATTCAAATCCAGCATACTTACTTTCAGCAAGCATTTAAATCTTGACAGTATCTTACGGTACCCAACACCAAAAGGAGCAAATTCACCGTTGTAATATCGTACCAATCCGTAACACCAAACATTTGCTTAGTAAGTGGGGTTTATAAGTAAATTAGTGATGCATCACGTGTTTAAAAATTGCATGTATGTATGTATGGTAACGCTCTTGTTTGCGGGGTGAGCGAACTCGAAAAGTAACAGTATGAGATTGATACCGGTACACGCAACACAACACAAGAGGGTATTAACATCCTGCCAATATTTTGCGGGTTTTGCCCGCTCGCATGGGCCTGCCGAAACTGGATTCGGTTACCCCTATTTATCTCAAAATGTTTTATCGAGGTGCTTCGTTGGTTGCTGTCGTTAAAAATTATGGTTGTATCAATTTTAGCATATTGGTGATAAATAAAGTTTTGGTTATATTTGAAAGTTCCATGCATACTAAAGGGTTTTATGAGGCTGAACTGTTCCTTTTAAAGTGTTGCGGCAATTTTTTGGTCACTTCTGATTGGCGTATATATAGTGTTTTACATATGCATCTAAAGATTTTAATTAATATGATAGGGATTTTTTGTGTTGTTGTAATACCTATATGAAAATACGGCCATCAAAACACTTTAAACTAAAGTCTTTTGATAGATACTCTCTTTCAAACTTGATTTTATTTAATATATTTGAACTAGATTCCCGAAAGAAAATCCAATCTCATATTCATAATTTTTTTTATTCGGAGATTTCGTCACTTAGCTCGAAAACTAAATCCAAAGAACTAAAGCGTGTGGTATCGGCATGCGGCATCTCTAAACTTTATTCTTACCTCTCAAATCGAATTGATATCCAATTTCAATTAACTAAGAAATTAGTCGCTAATGTCAATGCATATTGTGTTGTAGGTTTATGTGCAGGATAAAAGAAATGGGGACCTATAATTCACATTCTCGTTATTCCATATTATTAAAGATTCGATGATAGGTTATTATATAATTAGACAATCATAAAAAAATATCTTTAATCATTATGGTAAAAATATAGGCTCATTTGATTTGACATACTTATATTATAAATATCTACGAAAGTAATTACTGTCTCTCTGTTGATTACATTGTCATTAAATAACACGATTATGATACAATTTATATTTAAATAATATAATATGTACGCAACTTGCCCTATGGACGGGCAGTTAAAAAGTAAAATATACGAACAAAGTCGCAGGTATATAAATATATACCATCAAAGATACTCGTAAGCAAAGTCCGCGATATCACGAACAGGTACGGTACGGATTCTAGAAATCACAACTTTTAAAAGTCGCATCTGGCCATTATTTATTTATTGTTTTTGTAGAGGTTTCAGATATCAACATAATAAGTTGAAATATTGGCATTTATTTATTATCCAATTCTATACTAATATAATAAATACGATGAATTTGATATTAACTTTGTTTATTTCTATTAAATCACCGAATGTATTTTAAGAGAGATATGGATGTGATATTATATTATTCTATATTTATATTTCTGTGTGCTTTTAATAAATACGATAGATCGTTTTGTCTGTACGAACACTTCTTATCACTGTAATTGTGTATCTGTATTGACAATTGGTCGTATGCTGTAGATCTGAAAGCTAATATTCTTATTTATGATTAATAATAATTGTTTGGGGGATGGAAATATTAGCAAGTACATAACCGTCCCACCCACGTTTTACTTGATTGGAGTCAAAAAGCATTTCTTTTAAACGACACAACGTGAAGGAAGACGAATAAGGCAGGCATTATTTCCCTGATGCCTGCAATATAATATCACGGGTTTCTGTAAGAAAGTGGGCAAAAGCATGCAGTCAGGCAGTATGAACATCCTAACAGATGTCTCAATGAGGTTGCCCCCTTATAAATAAGTCTAATTATGTGTGGATATAAGCTATACAATTATCTTTTTCTACATTTTCTAAGTTGTATAGGCAGAATGATATGTATTCGAAACAATAATATAATCACGTATGCAGCTATAACTGGAATACGATCATATGTCAGATAATACTAGAGTTACAAAATAGGCTTTCTTACTAGGTACCTGCCTCTATTTAAATTCCGCTCCGGTTGGTGCAGATTTCTACATAGTTAATTGAAGCGTGACGTGTTTATAGATGCCTTTGAGATAGTTATTGCTTGAGTTCACTTTATTATATTTATAATAAAAAGGAAAATATTAAGTACTACTTTGCTGGTCCAATGTCATACGTTTGATGATAAAAGTAAGACTACAAGTTTTATTCGCGTGTCGTATAATTGTGTTTGTTTGTTATGGATTCTAAATTGCGGCTCGCAGTCTGGACTTTTACCTGACGACAATAGGTCTCCCTCTATTACGTAGAATCTAGGTATAGTTATCTAAATGTGTGCGTTCTATACCTCTGTCTAACTTTAAGGAGAAACACTAAACATTGGTATGACTAAGCTAAAAAACACGACAGACGTGGTTTCGTAAAATTACCCAAATTAATTTCGGCAATATAAAACGCGCTTTTTTCTGACTTTATGTGTAGATTGGCAATCATTTAATCAATAAAATTTTGCTGTTAGACGAATACCTGTCTATTTAATTTGATATTTATTACTTTTAAAAGTTTCCTATTTTTTGTTTATTGGTAAATTTTTTTTTCGAGCTCTTGGATTTGGTAAATTCCCTAAATATGTTATTATGTATTTTGATGTTTCTGTTTGCTGACTTTGTTGTGTTAGCGGAGTGACTGTGAGTGTTTGTACAAGTTGCGATCGAGAAGTTTCGGTTACGTCCACTTCTTGGTTGCAATTCGTTTTCTGGAACATTCTTTTATCCAGTCAATATTTGGGATTCCGCAACTAATTAAAAACCTATTGTATCTGGGCACCGGTGTGCCACTGCCACTCAATAGGTTAATTTATAATAATGCCATAATACAGCCTGCCTGATAGCAAACAGTTACCCTTGGATGAATTCAATACTAATAAAAAGTCTCACACAGACTAGCAGTTTTTAATGCTAACAGAACAGCGTATAACGTCTTCTTAAATTACTTCCGAAGGCCTATTCACACCGTAAGAACACAACTCCAGGGTGTCATGCTATTCGGATGCGAGTTTCTGATGGGTGGGGAGATCCTTTGCCGATTATTCTGCTCCAAATTTGAGCTAGTCATAAGTGCTATTATTGTATATGAATACAATGTGTGTGGGTTTATATATCAATATATTTAAATATAATTCGAATGTATGCACATCGCTAATTTAATAAGTACTTACCCGACTGGTTTTGTGCCTGATTAACGATAGTGGATACGCTCTTTAAAATAAATAGTTCGCCAAATGTGGATGTTGCATCTGATAAGCTGATTGATACATTGCTTGGATGTACATATACTTCTGCCATAGCCGATTTATATACACCTAGATATAAGCGATGCTACCTCCTGTTATTTACTAGAGGTAGCCATCTTATACTGAAAACACTTTTATGAAATCTTACTAAAGTATTATACTTTCCAGGTGTGCTCGGGTCTGTATGGTGCATTTTGTGGTGGTTCTTGGTGTACGACTCTCCCGTGCAGCATCCTCGCATATCTGACAATGAACAGAAATACATCCTCGAAGCTATTGGTGATAAAGTTCAGCAAAGCTCTAAGGATAACAGGGTACGTTCTTAAAACTAAATTGTAAAACACATTATAGAATAATTATCTGTCAGTTTGGTCGTAAAGGGAATCTCACGCAAAATGTCATAAAAGAAAAATGCATACAAGCATCGACGCAGCTGTTGTTATTTTAAATACAAATAATATATTTAAAATGTCGGCCATGTAAATGAAATAACCTTATTTTAGCAGTGACCTTAATATGAGGTAAGTACCTACGTGAGGCTTTTCTTATACGAACGTGCACAAAATTCAATCGTGAGTTTTTTTGGGCATAGGTCACTCGACTGTGAGAGATCGTATATCAAATATGTGAGGTTGAACACAATATTAAGATAATTTTTAGTTCCGACAATATCAGGGGCAACAGTTCAGAGGTCAATAGATGTAGGTGAGATGTCAGAACTCAGAATACATCATCTACGTTTGATGGATTGTCTTCAGAAACTATTTTGAGTTTACATATTTGTTACTAGTTTTTATATTTGCATGCATACCTACTTGTTTTAAATGTATGAAGCATTGCTTAGTGCCGCCATTGCATCTAAATATATTGATACTAGCTTTCTTTTAATCATAAGTATATAGAAGCGGTTCCGTATTTCCAAAACAAAAAAATTATGTCAGATATCTATATATTAATAAGTGAAGCAAAAACTTTGTACCCCTTTTTACGAAAATTGCGCGAACGAAGGAGTATGAAATTTGGCACAGTTAAAGTGTACATGGAGAAGGAGTGACAAATCCTAATATTTATATAAAATATGCATTAGAAATACATTACATTAATGAAAAAACACTACACGCACAGAACCATGCATTTGACACACGCAGTGGAAGCGCGTAACTATGGTTACATATATCAATATATAATGACATATATCAGCAATATCTTACAGGCAAACTTTGGTCGAATTTCGAGCACTAGGCGACCGCTAGTCTTTTTAAATAATTTAGTGTAAGTATTACGTTTATATTTTCGACGCCTCATAGCTACACAAACTTATAAAAGTATTTGATATGTTAATCTATTTCAACTCCTTTATCGCCAACGGCCATACTACGTTGAATACACCGGTTCTCGTCCGATCACCGAAGTTAAGCAACATCGGGCGTGGTTAGTACTTGGATGGGTGACCGCCTGGGAATACCACGTGCTGTTGGCTTTTTATGTTTTATATTTATAAACATAAAATAGTAGCTTTTGCCCGTGGCTTCGCTCGCGTATAAGTATTTAGGTTAGGTTATGTCAGTTACAGTACATTTTTTAAATAAAATATAGCCTATGTTACTCAGTGATTATATAGCTTTCTAATGGTGAAAGAATTTTAAAAATTGGTTGAGTAATTTTTGAGTTAAATCCTTACAAACAAACAAACAATCAAATCTTTCCACTTTATAATATTAGTCTATACTAATATTATACAGTGGAAAGTCTTCTATAAGACTGCATTTTTCTCATATCATACACATGTTTCCGATAAATAAACGTATAGTAAACATAGACAGATTTGTTTGGACTTCCATACGAACTTTCGTCTCCTATTTCATCCCAATGTAGATCGAAATTTCAAAAACTCTTTAACAAATGTTTATTTGCTTCTTATCAAGTGCCTAAATTCAAAGTTTAATGGTTTTATCTTCGATGATGACGAACTCTCATACAAACATTCATTTCTTATTTTAATTCCTTCATGTTTTTTGCAATAAAAGGTAGCTTACGTCCATTTCCAAGGTCTAGTCTATCACTGTACCGAATTTCATCAAAATCGGTTTAGTGGTTTAGGCGTAAAAGCGTAACAGACAGACAGATAGACAGACAGAGTTACTTTCGCATGTATAATATCAGTAGGGATGACGGATAAATAATGAATAATTCATTATAATGCTCAGGTTTTTATGAAATATGGTATGTATCCATGTTGAGCTATGTAAAAGACTAAGTACGTTACATCATTTCTCATGCGTACTGGGTGGAACTCAGTGTGTCGTCTGAGTTCATCCGGTACATATTATGAGTTCTGGCATCTCATATAGATACCTGCCTCTCCCTTTTTTTCCGTTCATCACTTCTTTAATTCCTCTACCCTAGGGTCTGCAATGCACGAGTGAAACCACCGGTGTTCCAAGCCCTTATAAACGCAACGCTTACAAGGCGCGATTCCATTAGGCAACTTGCATGCAAGTATGACGTCACATTTGCATACAAGTTGCTTGCATTGAAAACATGTTTTCGAGAGTGTGCAAATTGCATGCAGGTTTCACTTGCATACAAGTGAAGATGTTCAACAATTGAGTAGGCCATCATGGGTGAAAGACGTGCTCCTCAATAAAAATGATTATTTTCTCGTGCGCCCACATAATATTGCATTGGAAACATAATGTCTGTTAAGACATTCTGTTTCGATAATTTTTACATCAATAGATGTTCGCGTTCAATATGCAGGTCAATTGAATAAAAATATGTACAAATTCGAACTACCCCATACAAGTTGTAACTTGTATGCAGGTTTGTACAAGTTGGATGCAATATGCAACTTGCTTGCAAGTAAGTTGCCTAATGGAGTCGCGCCTTTAGGAACACAATATGCTTGTTTGGCAAAACTTTCACATTTACAAATAGAATGTAAAACCCTGTGTTTTTAATTCTTGTTGGATTTGACGATAACATGTATGTTTCCAGATTGTTCCACCGTTCAGGAAGATATTGACATCGTTCCCCTTCCTCGCTATGTGTGTTCTACATTACGGCAGTAACTGGGGCTTGTATTTCGTGATGACGGCCGCTCCCAAATTCGTGTCAAGCGCTCTCGGCTTTAACCTGACGTCTACCGGCACTCTGGCCTCATTGCCGTACCTCGCTAGAATGATATTCTCTCTCATATTCGGAGCCATCGGTGACAGGTACGGAACCGGATTATATTTAAATTAGATGCCATTGTTTAATTCATAAAGCTTACGCTGTTGCGATAGTACACGCGATTAGGAGTATTGCGATAAAACCTCAGACAGAAATGACGTCATTTAACGCTATCTTTGAATCGTTTAATAACTTTTATGCTTATTAAGGTTAACATTTTTTGCACGCAGTGTGCATTGCAGCGTAACAAAATGTATATGTAGATACTTAAACTATACAGTTTCACTTTTTGCCGTTCGTCTAAGGTACTTGTTAAATAGCCGTGACTAAACAGTATTCTTCTCATGGGTAGATATTATAAAGATAACAATAGAACAACTATTACAGAGCAGTTTCGTATGTCCAGCAAAAATCAGTTGGAATTTTCCGTTTTCCACACTATATGTATATACAAGTACAGTAGTGACGCATTTCTATTCTGATTATATTTTAAATCCTATCATGTAAGCCATGATACTGCTAGAATCCTCCTGTATGTCTAAAATATTAGAAAGGGAGAGATTTGATAGTTGCCGCATTTGTCCAAGTAATCCGCATCACTATAACCGATGCGTCAAGTCTTGTGAATTAATTCACAATATGCGGGACAAACATTTGTATGATAACAAAGATTCATACAATTATAATTGGAACAATTATAATTGTTCCAATTTTCGGTGTCATTGCTTCTTTGTGTCTATTGTTTAATGTTTATAAAGTTTTCTACGACACGAGATATTAAGCAGAGTGTGGTCAGTTCAAAAGAACAAAGGAAATGACACTATTAAGTGAAACAATTATCGAATAGTTATCTACTTACATATTAATATGGATTACTTATATCTGGTAAGTCCGGATTGATTGAATTGTGATTGAACTAAAAATACGTATATGCTGTTCCAGGATCGTAAAACAAAACGTGGTCTCCACAACGTTCATGAGGAAGTTCTTCTGTCTATTCTCCCACGTTGTACCCGGTCTTCTGCTCATTGGTCTGGGCTACACTGGTTGTGCGCCCATACTCTCTGTGGCATTGATCACCTTCTCAATGGGATCGAACGGAGCAGCTACCCTGACGAATCTCGTGAACCATCAGGACCTTGCTCCCAACTACGCCGGTACCCTCTACGGTATTGCTAATGGAATCGGTAACACAGCTGGATTTGTTACGCCACTTGTGACTGCCCATTTCACCAAAAATGGAGTAAGTATTTTAGTTACCTAATAAGAGCATATTGTTTGCTTACTTAAATATATTTATCAATATATTAAGTAGCCTTTGGTCGCAACTTCGACTGCGTGGACTACAAGTCGCCTGCAAAGTTATGTAGATCAGACTACACCATAATATGTTGTCGCTTTTACTGCACGAATTTATATAAAACGGTATAGATTTTAGTTTAAACTAGCTTTTAAGCTAAGCTACCAAACTATGAAACCATATCGAAAGGTTCTATGGTTTTTACGTTATGCTGAGATAAATATGTAAACAGACAAACAGATACTTATAATTAATAAAACCCATTGTTTTGGAACCAAGCACCACAAAATAGCTGAAATCGAATTTGTGTTTCAAATACACTGGACCGCAAAGAAAAAGGTTCGGTTAGAAAATCTTCAATATCTTCAAAAGTACCTGACCTAACTTTATGAAATAAAGACTAAATTAAAGAATATTTTATTTAAAATCTTTTTATTTATTTTTGATAATTGTATAAAAAACTGAAAATGTAAAATAATGGTCTAAAACTAATCATTGTAATGCGTTTTCAGAATGGTTTCGCGGAATGGCGTCCAGTGTTCATAACGGGTGCTTCGCTATACATTGTGTCAGCCTGTTACTTCATACTGTTCGGTACAGGCGAGACACAATCATGGAACTACATTCCACCAGTCGAGGAAGAAGAGGACAAGAGACCGCAAGAGAGTAACAGCACGGACACCACTGTCACGATCTCACCTAAAACATAAACCAACCGTTTAAATATGAACTAGGTCCAGGCTGCGGGTCTACCACGGGATACGTGACAAGAAAAGAGATACATATCTTCGCCGTTTATTTTAATCTTTATCAATTATCCTGTCCTCATATATATATTGTATATCATATCATATACATATTGTAATTGTAGATAAATAGTATAAATCGTTTTAGTTTTCTAGGTATTTAATATCAGGAACAAAATAAAAATTGAGAAGGATAAGCGAGGCTAGTCCACGACTGTTATGAATTGGCTAAAATTGCGGCATATCTCAGGAGTCACCTAATGTGAGTGGTGACTATCTTAGTTGGTATATCTTGTCCTGTCATGTTACTCCTTGCTGAGGGCTCTGAATAAAATCGGCTTTGTTTTTACAAATATCGCCGACTAGGTATTATTTTAAGTAGTTGTGTAGGTTTGTATTAGATCGCCATATTTAATCTTTTAGATAGAAGTGTTATGCAAGTCTACAATACGCCTTTGCCTTAACGATTGAAAAAAAATCAGGTTCACTCAAATATATTATCATGTACTGATGTTCCTTTTTTAAAGTAAAACGTAAGACTGTTATTGAATTTATAACGCAATGGCTAACCCGAATTAAATTCGAAATATTATATTTTGGCCCGTATTTACAATAATTTTATTAATAAGGTTATAAATTAAAACTGAACATTCCATTAATTAGGTTAGTAATAAATATAATACAACGTTATTTTTCTCTACTTAATTGGCAAATGCTCGCGATATTATATCAAAATTATTTTGTAATTATCAATGGCGACCGGTGATACAATAATATTATGTTATTACTAATATTGCTGGACCATGACGAATCATTTGAATAGCATTTTAGAAGGAATAATAACATTGTACATTTCAATCATTCCATATTAAGTTCATAGTTGGTTGGTAAAGGAATGCGTGCAGCGCTGCAGTGAAATCTACAAATTTACAATTGTTGTGAGATTTAAGTATACGGTACATTTTTTGTTTACATTAGATCGCTATGTTTTCTTAATTATTCACCTCATGTATTCAGTTTGTGTGTACTGAGTATGAATATATTCCAATCCGTGTAAAATTACCATTCACAAAACGTGTACCATTCACAATTTTTTTTTTGTTCGATTGAAATGTTTTAACAGACACCTTGCTGAACATTGTATTTGTAATAAAATTAGGAATGGATATTTACTGACTTGATTTTACATGTTTGATAAAAGTTACATACGTCTACTTAAAACGATAAAGAATTAAACGCGTTTAAAAGCATCTTGAAAAAACTAATCACAGTTGATTAGTATTGAGTACAGATAGACAAACGAATTAAATCAATGTAAACAATATCGTCTACCTAAATGCGAACCGGTGTTGACAATAATGTGTTTCAAACATAGAGACACATAAAAATAGTAATAATGCACACTTGTAATGACTAATCTATGAATGCCGATTTATATCCTTTGTAAATAGCTCAATATTTTTATAAGAATGAATTATTAATCCCCAGTTTTATAAGTTAACTTCTTTTTTTTGCGTGGGGGAATGCGTTGACGCATACCCCTCCGCGGGGGCGGGCGGAGGGGTTATGTCGGACTCGCCGGGGTAACAGAAAGATGTTAAAACGATTAAATGAACCTCCCGGAATACCGACTACACCTACCACGTTTATAAGTTAACTTGCAATATTTAGGTTTTGTTTTATTTGTGACTGTGATGATGATGATAAGAGTGAATTATGATAATTTTATAATGAAAATTAAATTATTCGATCCTCAATCTTGTTTTCTTTGCTGATACCTACCATAAATTATAGCAAGCTACCATTTAAGTACCTACTTATTATTATTTTCAACTGTGATAATACCTACCTGTAATTGCCTTTGAGTACCGACGTGCTATATATAGTACATAGAATAGTATAGTTTATTTGCAATAAATGTAGGTAATACATAATAGGTGTTAAATACATTTATATGAATCCTTATACATTTTGCCATAAGGCATGCAAATAAAGACCGAAGCTAATTCGGTTTGTTTTCGCGGGTGGTAAAGGTCATTAAACAGGCGCCATGCTCAGCAGAAAACCTCTGGTGTGTACCCATGGCTTAGGTACTTCTTATACATGTCGCCTGCTATGTAAAAATCGTCCGTAGGTTATGAATTACATTGAATTTACAATTTTTAGGCAATTAATATAACTTTATTATATTTAGCAAAGGAGATTGTTCCTCGTCCATACATCGTTTGCCCCGGAACCAACAGCGAAGAAAAAAATATTTACGTGTTCTATAATACTCCAATATGCTCACGAAAACAACATTTTATGACGGACACTTCAGAAAATAGATTTGTTTAAAATGAAAACTAAGATTTTTTAAGGTTATTTCTCTTAAGCGGCGCGGGCATGTCGCATGCCGGCGCGCGGTTGACAAATAATAATTGTAGTATGCTTTATTATTGTTACCTGACCAATTACTTAAAAGTAATCTTACCAAAAGAATGGGAGGCCTATTATGTCCAGTGTGCTGAATTGACTTGTGGAGTTGTTGCGTAGCAGGAGTAAGCCGAAATGAAATGCAGTCGTATGCGACAACGAAGAGTTTATTCCCACAGGTTTTGGTACAGGAATGTGTACAGCACAGATATCGATAGGCGTAAGCGTAGTAGCAAGGCAACTTAAGAATTACTACGATATTGTAATATATAAAGAACTCGCGTAAGCGCGGTGCGTCGGCAGGAATGCACGGGGTGCGCGTTGTGAGGTTTTGAGGACTCGACTGCCGGCCTCTGACGGCCGGCCGGCCTCGCCCGCGCCGAGCTCTGGAATGTTCCAAGCTCCGCCCGTGCGCAGGAGCGAGACCATGCGCGTGAGCAAGATGGCAAGTGCAGATCGCATACCGGCCGACGCATCGACTCGTTAATATGAAATCTGAACTGTTTGTCCAGTTGTACAATGCTATATGTGGGTACTGACATCACATATTATCATGATACCGACCAATGGCGAGTTAGCCCAAACCGCGGCAGTCTCGGGTTCGGACGGCACGGGTGCACACGCATACATAACCTCTAGACATTATAATTGTGTTAACCTTTCGTGTAACAAAGTGTTGTACTGTGAACTGACAATACAAAGTAACATTTACTCAAAACTGCATTAATTTACATTTATTTATCCCGAGACTCACCTAGAGTGTGGTACTACTATCATATATATACCAAACATCTACACTATATTTATGTATATAGTTTTATTAGGTAGGTATGTAACAGATAAATTATTTATTATAAGTATTTATATCAACATAGTTATACACGATTCAGTAATACACATATTTAATTTAAACTATAGGTAATTTAACAATAAGTAATTAACTACGCCACAGACTGATTAGTTAAATTTTACCAACGTGCTGAAAACATTGTTTTTCACTAATATAATTATTACGATTAAATAACTGTCTGTAGCTAATAGCTAAGTATGTGACTAAACAAGCATAGAGATTCTGTAAAATATTTATGTAGGTGCTTAAATATCAATATCAACTAAAGTTGATGTTAAGAATATGTACCTACCTAAATAATAATATGTAGCGTAATATTTCCGAACGCTTCTGTCATGTTTGACAAGTGAGCGCGCCAAAAAGTTCACATTCACAAAAATGAGTTAGAAAACTCAGATCAGCCATCTAATACGACGCACAGTTTTTTACTTCAGTTAAACCTTACATGTAAAGCAAATAAATACTGCTTAAACAAACCGCCTAAAGTGTTATCAATACTCCTGCTGCACGTTTATATCTACAATTGGTGACCCCGACGTGATTACTCCAATCACCATACGTGCCGTCGTCGAGGCGGAGTCGTCGACCGTTCAAGAGTGAGAGACATCGTCGCTCCTTCGACGCCTCCCGCGTCGTGAATTTGCGCGTTCGAGCTTCGAAGTCATTGCGACACTTCGAGAGTGACATTGTCGCTTCTGCAGCGCCTCACGTCATCGGCTACATTAATAACACTTGCACCGCCAAGCAGCTTGCTTTTCCTGCACCTGGTCCAGCGCATCGTTCCTCATCTTGAAGCGGCGCACAGCAGCATCCTGAGGACCTGTGCACGCATGTATTCCTGTTCTGTTTATTAACAATTTCAAAAACATTAACTTTTATTCGGAGATTGGTGGTAATAACAAAATAATTTTTAACATTTCCTTAAACTAACTTGTATATTGCATTCCTTCATTGCTGCATTAATTATTCTAATACTTAAAGGCCATTATTTAAAAAAATATAGTTTGTGTGTAAATTTACATAAGGGTGCATAGTCTATGTATTTGTACACACTATTGTACACATTTTGTTTTTATTTAAGGTTGTACCTAACTTTTGTGATTATTATTGGGCTACATTTCTTTTTTGCACTCTTCCTTATTTTAACAAATTACACTTCTTGTAAAATTGTACTTCGCATGTCTTGTAAAATTGTAATTGTTAACTTAACATTTTGTGTGGGCTGCTGAATTTTACAATTTTATTTCTGCTATTGTGTGTCCTGTGTTTTACTGTTTTTGTGTTTTATCTTTTTGCTGTATTTTATTGTGTGTATTAACTGTTGTTTTTTACTACTCTTGTTTAGCATATTTAACAATATTGGTGGATGGTTTCTTTTATATTTAAATTTGTTGATTTTGTTATATAATGGAACCACATAAGAAAGACACACCCCCTCCAGACCCCCACACTTTTTCCCAATCCCCCTCATTATACAGGGTGGCTGTTAAACTTCCACCTTTTTGGCCCGATCGGCCTGCATTATGGTTTGCACAGGTGGAGGCACAGTTTACCATTTCAGGTATCACTGCTGATCAAACAAAATACAATCAAGTTGTCGCTCAGTTGGATGCCCGGGTGATTGGTGAAATAGAGGACATTGTTCTCCAACCGCCGGCTGAGAACAAATATGATCACCTAAAGTTGGAGCTTATTCGTAGACTTTCCACATCCGAGGAGCAACGCGTCCGTCAACTTGTTAGTGATGAGGAATTGGGTGATCGTCGCCCTTCGCAGTTTCTACGGCACCTTCGGTCTTTAGCTGGGAACTCCCTCACGGATGAAAATCTGCTCCGCCAACTTTGGATGCGTCGCCTTCCACAGCATTTGCAGGCAATCTTGGCAACTCAATCCGAGCTCCCCCTTGCTAAAGTCGCTGAGTTAGCCGACAAAATATTGGAGGTCTCGCCTGCTATAGCTGCTCCAGGATCATCTGTTTTTACAGCAAGTACTACGGTGACGCCTACACCTCTCGATGTTATCACACGGCGTTTAGATGATCTTTTACGCCAAGTTGCTGCCCTCGCATTTGACCGCAGCAGGGATAGGTCCCGCGTTTCCTCGAACCACCGAGATCGTTCGCAGACCCCCGCCAAGGTTAAAATATGCTTTTACCATCGCAAGTATGGGACCAAGGCAGTCAAATGTATCAAGCCGTGTACTTGGACGCCACCGTCTCCTTCGGTAAACTCGAACGGCAGTCCGTAGCGACGGCGACAGATTGCCTTCCAAAAAGTCGTCGACTCTTTGTTACCGAAAAAGTTGCTAAGCGCCAATTTTTGATTGACACTGGCTCCGACCTATCCTGCTATCCTTACCAATGGCTAGCAAATAAGCCGACGCGGTCAAACTACACATTGGCAGCAGCCAATGGTAGTGAGATCCGCACCTTTGGTTTCATTGAACTATCTCTCAACTTCGGTCTGCGTCGCGCCTTTCAGTGGCGATTCATTATCGCCGACGTCAACACCGCCATTATTGGCTCTGATTTTTTGGCACATTATCGGCTATTACCAGATTGTGCCGGTAAAAGGCTTGTTGACAGCAGTACCGGTTTGTCATGCGTTGCCTCCGTCGCACTTTTAGACCAGACTAGCGTCAAGGTGGTTTCCGCCCCGCCTTCCGAATTCAGCTCGCTTTTGGCGGAATTTCCGTCCATCACCAAGCCACCTGGACTTATTCGGGAGCCAAAGCATAGCACTGTCCGCCACATTTTGACCACTGAAGGCGCCCCTGTTTCATGTCGTCCTAGGCGATTAGCGCCTCAAAAGCTTCAAGAAGCGAAGAAAGTTTTTGATGACATGGTACAGTGCGGCACAGCTAGGCCATCGAAAAGTTCATGGTCCTCTCCCCTACACATGGTCCCTAAAAGTGACGGCACCTGGCGACCCTGCGGGGACTATCGCGCATTAAACTCTCGCACCATCCCCGACCGCTATCCGGTCCGCCATATTGGTGACGTTGGCCACAACATCTCTGGTTGTACTATATTTAGTACAATTGATCTCGTAAAGGCCTATCAGCAAATTCCAGTCGCGCCTGACGACATTTGTAAGACGGCCATCATCACGCCGTTCGGACTTTATGAGTTCAATTACATGACGTTTGGTTTGCGCAATGCGGGCCAAACGTTCCAACGTTTTATTGACGAAGTTGTCCAAGGTCTTGACTTCTGCTTTGCGTACGTTGATGACATTTTAGTGTACTCCTGCGATCCAATTCAGCACGCTCAACACCTTCGTACCCTCTTCAAGCGTCTTGAAGACTATGGTATCGTCATCAACCCAAGCAAATGCGTTTTTGGTGCTCCTGAGGTAACCTTCCTCGGGAATCGCATTTCCTCCAACGGAACGCGTCCACCGCCCGAGCGTATTCAGGCTTTGAAGGATTTTCCGCCCCCAAAGACCGTACAGGGACTCCGCCGGTTTCTTGGGATGGTCAATTATTATCGCCGATTCTTGCGCAATGCTGCAGAAATGCAAGCACCGCTAGTTGAAGCCATCGTGGCCACCCAAGGCAAAGGTTCCACCCCGGTCTCCTGGACGCCTGAGCTCGAAAAATGTTTTCAGGCCTGTAAAGACAGCTTAACTTCAGCCACTCTTCTGGCCCATCCATTGCCAAATGCTGAGTTAGGGCTTTTTACCGATGCATCTAGCTCTCACGTTGGTGCCTGCCTTCAGCAGAAAGTTGGTGATGCTTGGGAACCGTTGGGTTTCTTTAGCAAAAAGCTGAAGCCCCGACAGTCCCAGTGGCCAGCTTACTACCGAGAACTTCTCGCAATCTACGAGAGTGTTCAACATTATCGCCATTATCTCGTTGCGCAACACCTTCGCATTTACACGGACCATAAACCGTTGGTTTACGCATTTGTGCAGCGACGCGAAAAGCTTCCTCCGGTACAGCTGAACCAACTCTCTTTTATCTCACAATTTACGACGGACATCGTCCATGTGAAAGGGGTCGATAACACGGTAGCGGACGCTATGTCCCGCATCGAAGCTGTTAGTTTCGAGGTTGACCATTCTGCCCTTGCTTCGTGCCAACATCTTGACGACAAGTTGAAGAAGTATCGTGACGATGCCAATTCTTCTCTGAAACTAGAGAACATTGTTGTCCCCGGTACTAACATTACCTTGGTCTGTGATATGTCCACTGGACGACCACGACCATTTGTTCCAGAACCAATGCGAAAAAAGTTTTTGTCCAGTTACACAACTTGAGTCACCCTGGCGCCCGAGCTACCATACGGCTAGTATCCGACCGTTTTGTTTGGCCTGGAATTGCCAAAGACTGCCGCCGTTGGTGTCAGACTTGCGTCGCTTGTCAGCGTAGAAAAGTGACTCGGCATACTCATTCTTCGCCCGGACACATCTCCAGCCCTACATCACGGCTTAAACATGTCCACATTGACATTATTGGACCATTGCCATCGTGTTCTGGCTTCCAGTATTGTCTCACCGCAGTTGACCGATTTAGTCGGTGGCCCGAAGCTTGGCCAATGACTGGTATAACTGCGGAAGAAGTGGCTAGTACATTTGTGGCTGGTTGGATTTCCCGATTTGGGGTCCCTGCTGTCATTACAACTGACCAGGGGCGCCAGTTTGAATCTGATCTTTTCAGACGCCTTACTGACTTGTGCGGTACCAAGCGTATTCGCACTACCAGCTATCATCCTTGTGCCAATGGGCTCGTTGAGCGCATGCACAGGCAGCTTAAGGCTGCTCTAATGTGCCACGGAAATTCTTGGCTGAGTGCATTAGCCTTGGTCTTGCTTGGGATGCGCTCTGCTTACAAAGAGGATATTAAGGCAACTGCAGCGGAACTGCTCTATGGAGAATCTTTGACGCTCCCTGGGGAATTATTAGTATCCTCCGGAGAATCGGGTTTTGAGGACCCATCGGACCTGGTCTACAAATTACGACAGCACATGTCCAGTTTGAGACCCACTCCAGCTTCTCAACATTCAAAGTCATCTCCCTTCGTTTTCAAGGAGCTTGCCACCGCTTCACACGTCATGCTTAGGGATGATACTGTTCGACGTTCTTTACAGCCTCCCTATTCCGGCCCTCATAAAGTTCTTGCCAGAGCTAAGGACGGTAAGACGATGTTAATAGAGGTCAAAGGCAAGCCGACGACGGTAAGTGTCGACAGACTCAAGCCAGCTTTCGTCGAGCATACGAGCACTTCAGATTCTTCAGTTTCGGCACCATTACCACGTGTTGCTGTGCCTCAACCTATGCAAACGAATCTTGCTCCCTCCCTGCCTTCCCCTCCTGTGCCATCTGCACATACGCCTGCTTCTTCTTCCCCACCTACACCACAATATACCACCCGGTCTGGCCGTAGAGTCCATTTCTCCAAGCCTTTCGACCTATGAACTCCCTTCCTTTTGTACGGATTCTCCTTCTCCGTAGGGGGGTGGTGTAGCGTAATATTTCCGAACGCTTCTGTCATGTTTGACAAGTGAGCGCGCCAAAAAGTTCACATTCACAAAAATGAGTTAGAAAACAGCCATCTAATACGACGCACAGTTTTTTACTTCAGTTAAACCTTACATGTAAAGCAAATAAATACTGCTTAAACAAACCGCCTAAAGTGTTATCAATACTCCTGCTGCACGTTTATATCTACAAATAAAACAATGCATTGAGCGACGCTCGGTGTCGCCCAAGATGGCGGCATCTACGACGTTCTTTGTTCCGGTACTCTTAAATATTAAATAAGGAATGCAAAGTGTCCGTTTGATACATAAAGTGGTAAAACATATATTAAAATATAATAATATTTATTATCTAAATTAAATGCTTGTTGGTCTTGGGGCAAATAAGAACAATCTCTTTTTATTCTTATTCTAACTAACAGATCAATGTCGACTAATTATTGGTAGGTAAAGGTAGGTAGGTCTTCGTTCGGTACTGTGGTTTTGGAAATACGAGGTGTCTGTGCCAAGATGAGCGTTCACTTTGGCACAGCCTACAATACCCCCTTGTATCTTTTAAACGGCGGAGCGACCAAATCTTCTACTTTACGACCAATTTCGACTAATTAACTACGTAGGTAAGTAGATTTCCAGTTTACGATGGTGGCTATGCCAAGATGAGCCATACATCTAATAAAATATTCAAAATGATAGGGATACTGGGATTTCCACAAAGACGAACACATAGTATTTACAGTTAACAACGCTATAAGTTTTACGATTAAGAGTTCGATGATCATATGCTTTGGTAGCTTTGTCTCAGATAGTATTGAACTATAGAAGTTTTGGGCTTATGCCGCAGCCTTTCAATACAAAGTACGTATTAGTTTATCTTGTAACTACTGATTTACGTCCCAGAATTCATATTTAGTCAAGAACTAGTAAACACCGACTTAGTAAACACTAACATGAGACTAAACCTAGCTGACAAAATGTGAATGTATCATCTCTCTGGTTAATAGGATATTAAGCTAGCCTTTGTGTTTACAAGACTAGGTAAGACCAAGAATAAAATTTACCGTCGTAATATATAGGTACGGTAACAAGGTGTCCTGCGTGAGCGACGAACGCGACGCGATGCGACGCGACATGACACGATGCAATGCGACGCACGACAAATGTCCTACGTGATTTTGGTCATTTCTTCTCGAATCATGGGGAAGTACAGTGCAATTTTGCTTGAAAGTTTATACTTAGAGACTTTTAAAAAATATAGTAAAATACACAGAAGGAAAAAAAAATTTTTACAAAGAAACATATGTATTTGACGAATTCCATCATTTAATATCCAAAATTAAGAAAACCCTTAGCCGTTGTTTTGATCGCGTTCGTTGCGTTCGCAGCGTCGCGTCGCGTCGTATTCATCGCTCACGCAGGACACCCCGTTAGCCGTTTGTCTACTGAAGGACAAGTGTAACCTTTTCAAAGTCACCGCCATATCCTTTTTTTAACTAGTCTTGAACAAATACAAAACTACAGTATGTATCATTAAAACCATTTAATATATTTTATTATAAGTGTAGATACAATATATCATACATTATATACACAGACAGGCTTTCATTAATAATAACATCAATATTTTAATATTTTCAAACATAAATGACACAATAAAAGTCATAGTTTATTTTAATCAGCGCCAGTTACATAAAATAGAGAGAAAATAAAGTACCTAATAAATACATATTATCAACATTTTACATTCCAAGTCAATATATAAATTATATTTTATTTACGAATATAATCTAAAAATAATTTAAAATGTTAATAAACTGTATTTTTTAATTTCATTTGATTTAAAATTGTATTTAAAATACAACCAGCGCTATAAACTTTTGGTATTAGGTACACTACCACGAATATCTAAGGTTAATTAAAATTTAATAGCGAGTGATTGGCATAAACACGTCCCATATTAAACAATTCATTAAGGACATAATTATAAACATAATATCCCATCATCGATACATCCATCTACACAATACCATTAAGTTTGAAACTATTCTTACGTCTTTGGAATTACATCACCAAAACAACTCAGGTTATGGTCACATATTATAATTTTAAGGCGGGATTCACAAGATATTCCTTACATAACCACTATGTATTCATAGCGTCTTAAAAGTAGCAAGTAGTATACAAACTGGTTCAAAACATTAGTTTCTAACATCGAGATTATTCTACGTTTATAACAAATTTTGTTCAACACAGATCGTGATTACTTTGACACATATACATTATTAATAATATAAATATATCTCCATTAAAATGTATGTTAATTTTGTGCTTACGCTGCTTTCATACGTATGATTCGGACTCGGTGTCTGATTCGGAGCCGTCCAGAGCGATCATGTTGTTTTGTCCTTTCTTGTCAGCACCGTTCGATGGCTCTCTATACAGCCGCGGCACAGACTTAGATCGCGAGTTCTTGTCATCCTTGTTCACGTGGACCGGTTGGAACTTCTTCAGTACTCTCTGATACACCATCTTTCTTGGTGGGACTGGTGGAGGCATATGCGGCGGCTTCTTATTATTATTCTGTTCATTCGCCGAGTTATTGTACTCGGGCTGAACAGCTGTTGGCGTCGCTTTGTAGATGTCGGTAGGGAACATGTTAGTAGATTTCATGTCGTGGAATATGTCCCTTCGGCGATTGTACACCGACGTGTACAAGGGATCAATGTATTGTGTAGTGTAGCAGTTCTCGAAGGAGTTTTCGCTAGCTGGCGACTCCGTCGATCGACTGTTGTATGAGTTTTGTGGCTGATACAACGTGTCGCTACTGCTCGAGTCACTGTGGAGAATAATGTTCGCCAAGGATTTGGACTGATTCAATTTATTGGTGTTATAGTTACGTAGCCTAGACTTCTTGTTTTCCTCTGAGTTATTGTTATGGATATTCTCGACATACGAATAAGAATTTTGTAAGGGATTGATGAGCTTATCCACTTCCCTATTGGAATGGGGTGGAACAGAGCAACTCTTGGTGCACATGTGCGCTGGATCAAATCGTCTTTTTCGGCAACAATTTGTAACATTTATTTCGTAGTTGCCGTTGCGCATTTTCTCTGAATTAGCGTGTAACTCCTCACTCACTTCTAAACTCTTTGTCCTCGCTGCTTGACGAGTCCAGTCATTTCTTGTAAAAATGGTGGCTGCCGGTGTCACATTCCCATCTACCTTGCTTTGCGAGGTCTCACCCTGCTTCTTCGTCATCTGACCATAAATGTTTTCTGAAGTACAGTTATTCGACTTACTGGTGTAGTTGGCGCTTTTCTTCTCCCATCCGGTATAAACCCGCGAATAATTTGAGTTAGAGACTGTCTCTGCTTGCGTTTGATATTGATTTTGTCGTTGAATGTTCTCTGTGAACATCGCTAGGTCGTGTATGTTACTGTATACTATATTTTCTTGACTAGAAACCAGGTCGCGTTTGTTGTCGATATTTTCTTGTTTAGATTCTAAAAGATTGTCTGAACTCTTTGCTCGGCTAAAGTTTTTGTTCGTTACATTTTTATCCGTCTCTTGAGTTTCAGCGAACATACTGTAGACTTTAGACGTGCGAGCTGCCTTTGAAATGTTACTTCTTGGAGGTTTCTGGGGCTCTAAGCCGGTAATGTATTTCGCTGGACTCTGCTCGTAAATATCAGCAGTCGAACGTTGTAATGCAGTTTTGGATACATAATTCCTTTCGTCTATACCATTCGAGATTCCAATATTTATAGAATTATGTACGTATCGCTCTCCCAGATAAGGCGTCGTATATAAATCATCGTTTACAGTGCTGTAAAGTTCAGATTTGTTGGCGTAAATATTTTGTCTCTGCGCTATCTGAGGGAGACCGGGTACGTTATGATTGTCGGTGTTATACCGCATCATCAATTTTGCTTCTTGCTGCATGTTGCACGTTGGCGCTGAAAGACTATGCAGGATATTTCGTGGCGCAGGGCTATTTCCTCCGTTGCTATTTGAATCGTCTTCTGAGAGCGTCAACCCTGAATCTCGACTTAAGGATAACTTTTCTTTGCGCGGCGTTGACAGTTCCATGGAATCTAAAGATATTCCAACGGAATGTAGGCTGTCGCTTTCTTCTGCACCAGAATCTAATAAAGCGTTAGAAGTTTCAGGGCTACCGTTGCCCAGAAGACCTATTATCTGCGGTCCGAACAACGCTTCAGCTTTTACGATTAACAGTTCGACGACCATTGGCACTGCTTTGGGAGCTTTGTCACAGGGAGTGTTGGGCCATAGAAGACTTGGGCCAACACACACGCCGAGGTTCATGGGACACATGAGGTTTATATTGGACTTCTTGGCAATAGCTTGGAGCAAACATATGAAGTACATTAGCATCGTGTAGTGAGATTTGGGAAGCTTCAGCAACAGTGAGCGTACAGCGGGCACTTTCTCGTTTTGTGATAACGCTGAAACAAAAGATAATACAATATTATTTTCAATTCTGAGTCTATTTAATAAGATTTCTTTTAAAAGCTTGAGTGTATAGTTGGTGCGTAAAGTTAGCGTGAAGGTACTTACTTAGAACATGTAGCCAAGCGGGATACAATTCAGAAGCGAGCAGTGGTTGTGGCAGTGCACGGAAGAACTCCTTGACAAGCGCAGCTAGCAGCAACACGGGCGCTCGTTCTAATTCCGGACAACCTTCCGCCCAAGGGCCGAGTGCGTCCAACTGATGAACAAACAAAACATTTAAGAAACCTGTCACCTTTAGGTGTATGTATCTTTTTATAAAGTTCGGAAGAGGAAGTTTTATGGCTTGTTTACGCAATGCACAAATCGGCGTGACTTTTTAATTTGGTATACATGGAGATTCACGGTCTGTGAGTTTTCGGTGTAACAATGGAATATTTCTCGTCTGGGGCGCCCTGTGACCCTTAATGTACATATCGTTGTCACAGACCATGTACTCTGTGCGTTTGTAAAGCAGGCTGTCCGTTGTCTCACAAACTGTACTTCAGACTGATCGGTCATCAGACTGTGACATCAAGCATACGAATAGGACAAAAAGTTACTATTGATTCAAGAGAATTTTATGGGTCACTTCGCACATGAAAAATTTGCCACGCGTGTTTGTCACAGCTCGTAACATAGATAAAAGTGCAAGTACGCTTACCTTATCCCGCAATAGGCGAAGCGCTTTGGCATTGGCGCTCCTGCGGAAGACTCCGTGCGTGGAGGGAGCGCTGGCGCGCAGGCGCCGCAGTGCCAGCAGAAGCGCGGGCGGCACAGCGCCACCACACAGGCGCGTGAGTGCGACGCCGAACAGTCGCCCGCCGCGTCGCAATAGCCGCAGCCCGCGCCCACCGCCACCGTGCCCACTGAGGAACAACCACGTATTAGTACTTATACTAAACTATATCATACAGTCGTAAGCCTACTTCCTTTCTTTTTATAAAGTCGTCTCCCGCATTAGGAATAATCAGAATCCCATTCTCATTACCAAGATTTAACAAACATTCAAACAACAGACACATAGCACACCCAGACTTGGAACACCTATTTGTGGATCACACATATTTTTTTCCGTGTGGGGATCGAACCGAACACTCGGCTCGGCGGGAGTGGCGCGGCGACCACTTAAACCACTACACCATCCATGCAGTCATTATTGCGCTTATTTATAACCGAGTATATAATATCAATCTCTCAATTGTTTCAATGCCAGGCATAATTGAAAACCTATTGTGCTTGGCCGCCGGTGTGCCTCTGCCACTCAATAGATTAAGTTATCTTTGGTATATTATTAAACTAAACATTGAAGATATATTTTAAAGTTTCGATTAATGTGGGCGTAGATCGGTACGTTTATATGTACAATGTCTGACATTCATCCTACCGTGGTCAGATTATACAAGACTTGTTTTTATTTTTATTGTATTCCAAAAGAAACACTCATTATTCTCGTATTTTTAAAGTGTATTTTTATGAAATTTAGATACTTACTTTTTTAGTCCTTGGTTCTTCTTTCTGAGCTCAAAGACCAGTCCACACGGATTGTTTTTAGCGTTTACATGTTCCAAGTCGAAACCGTCTTCACTTGAAAGTGTTTGTCTTATTCTAGACATCTGGAAAATAAATAGATAAGAATCAGAAACTTAGTTCAAACTTTAGCAGTGATATAACAAAATATAACATTTTTAAACTATGTCATTATTTCGTCATATTTAAGAAATATATTTTATATTGATCTCTAAAGTAGATAAAACTATTAAAATTAGTTCAGTTCAACGTAATATCCAAATAACAGATACATAAATTAATTAGATGTTACGAGTATAATCTATATGATAAAAAGCAGCTTATACCTACTCTAAAAGGTTAAATATAATATGTTACTATATCGAAATATACTCTATACTAATAATTTAAAGAGGAAAGGTTTAAAGTTCTTTTTTTTGTAAAGATTTAACTCAAAAATTACTCAACCCATTTTAAATATACTTTCATCATTAGAAAGCTATATTATCAGCGACTAACATGAACTATATATATAATTTTAAAAAATACTGTTACTAACATAAAATGGGGTTTTAGTTTTAGTTTTCTTTTTCTTTTTTTGCTTTATATCTAATATTTTAGGCATAATAGTAGTTTTAAAGAATTATGTTAATTGGTAATATTGTTACTAACTAACCTAATCTACTTTAACGGGAGCAAAACCGCGAGCAAGAGCTAGACTAACATTTAATAATCCATAAGATTGCAAGTTACAAAAAAATATATTCACGTTGGTCACAAGGTCCACCATACGACCTTAACATGTGACAACACCTAATTGTTACACGCTGTATGACAAAAAAGAAAGACATTTTTTATTTTGTTAGAATTACGTAAGTACTAAGTTATTTACCTGCACAGCATGCGGTCTTTCAATCCCTCTTAATGGCGTCGGCGGCGCATCCCTCCCGGTCCTCACACAAAGAGTAAACTCACTTGCCGCTCCCCATCTCCCGTCTCCTTCATTTTCTCCCTCGCCCTCGTGGTCTTCTCCCTCCGCGCTACCATTCTGGAGGACATGTAGTGCTTGACGAACGACGCATCGTGCACTCATGTCGGGGCTCACAGACACTGTCTTACACTGGAAGAATAACGCAGTAGGTTTTATTATTAATCTTTAATTGAATAGAACTTACGCATCTTTTGTCTTCAAAATTGCGTCATGTTCATTCAAGAAAACACAGAAAATATTATCGAGGGTCGTTATATTAAACAATAAATAAATATATAAAATTATTTGTGGTGATCAAATCCATTGTTACTTACAAATTCTATAGAACTCGTCACGTCTTTGTAGAAAATCTGGATATTTGTAGACTTAGGTTCTGTGGCCAGTTGAGCGGTTAAAGCGCTTTGGATTTTCCTACAGACAAATATGTTATTTAGTCAGAAGTCGGTATGCAAAACTTAGTGAATAGCAGAAACATTTTGTTTTGGCAGACTAGAATACAGTAAAAATATCAAAGAAGACTAAAAAAGTGAAAGGATTTAGTACGTATACTAATGTATAATTTAAGTTGCACTTTGAATCTATTTTTAAAGTATTCAATCTACGTTCAAAAGGTTTATGTCAATTTTCAAGATTGAATAAATAAATTATCGATAAAAGATAGATACCAAAATTATAGTAATGTATATGCTAGGAATATTTCGTTGATAAGTCTTGTATGAGCTAGACCTCGCGTATAAGAGCTAAAGTCAACAGTTAAACGTAAAAAGTATCACTACCTTTGCCCGACAATCTACAGGCACTTTATTTATATAAATCAAAGAAACTTACCTATACCAAGTGTCTCTGGCGGCTTGGGTGGGGTACGTGGCAAGGTAGTTCGCAACGCCTGTGACAGTGGGCCATCCAATAAGGAAGCCTGTGTCATCACTATCAGGCAACGAAATCCATATTTCGGCCAGTCTGACGCTCTCTTTTAGTTTGAAGCAGTTCGTTCCTCGGGACTTGCCAACGAGTAGTAAGTCGCTGAAGAGGAACAAATGGCGGTCTAGCGGTGGGGAGGTTGTGCCTAGAGGGCTGAGTTGGACAGGCGCTTCCATAATGAAAGTGCGCGGCGATAGATTAGTACTGCTCGCGCTGATGGTACCGCCAATATCCAGGCTCGGTCGTTTGCGCAGGCTTTTTTGTTTCTGGAATGTAATATACATATGTTAAGTTCGTAGATATGTATATAAAACCATTGCAACGTGTTGCCACAAGCGGTGAATATACACGTGTTACTGAACGTAACGTGTTGAATTGTTGATACATATTGCATTTAGAACCACAACATTGACCACACACATGGAATCCGGCTTTTGTTTCATTAAATGTTTAAGAGTTACTAACACCATCTATTGATGAATACTACGGGTTTGCATGTAAAAGAAGTTAAGCAGACAGATTCACTCCGAAATTTGGTTAATGAAAAATAGCATATTTTCTAAAAATGTTAGCTACTAGATTGTACTTATCTAGAAATTAAAATGGTAAATATTTAGGTATAGGAAGGTGGTTTTCCATCGCTTTAAAAGCATACTAAATGAATCTTTATATTTGGATGTTTGTTGCGACCTAAATTTCGTTATAGGTTTGCCTAAATTAATGGAAATTTGATATCAGTTAGAAAACGCAATATATCGGAGCATTTTCTAACTGATATTAGATTTTTATTAATTTAGAGGCGAACCTATAACGAACAATATTCTAATGCGGAATTAGGACTGCGGTCCATGCATGTGTACGTTAGAAGCAAGTTTTCACGCTAGTGAATTAGTAAGGCAGGTTACCTGTGCATGGTGCGAGGCGAGTGCGGCGGGTGCGTCGGCGTCGTGCAGCGCGAGGTAGTCGTGCGGGAACAGATCCTGCACGCGCTCCAGGTCCGACAGCCGGGCCGCACGCCGCCGCGCGCACCCGCCGCCCACCAGCCGCTCGTATTGCGCCAACCTCTCGATCTACAACAACACAGAGTATTGGATAAGTATTTGTTCACTTACAGGATCAATATACAAGGCCGAACAAATTGGTCTGTAGTAAAACTAAATGAGAAGTCCAGCTTTTGTTACTTGGGATGAGAGGAACCCGCCACGCACCCTCGGATTGCCCAACCCAACTATTGCAATAGAAAAAGGTTGACAATACGGAGCTCCTCTGGATAGGGTCAGCCACGACGTGGGACTCGGGCGTACTTGCAATCAACTTGCAGTATTCCGCTTCGAGCACAAAAAACCATAAAATCAACACCATTGACCCATTCTGCGTAGTATGAGAATATGTTCAAGAACACCACTGACAGTTACGTGGTTAAACATTGTCACCATATTTACGCAAACGTAGTAGTGATTCTTGTCGCTAGACGATGCCAACCGAACTTATGTAACGGTTTTACCTCAACAAGATAGTTAAAAATCAGTGAACGCTCGTGTATCTTGTTTCACGATAAAGTAGGTTGAAGTAATCACATTCAAGGGTGAATTTGGTGTAAAAAATTTAATTAAGAACGAAACTGATACCGAGTATCGTTGTATGTGACAAGTCGCCACACAATATGCCTTGAGGCTTATGCTCATATCCGTTCAAGCATACATTAAACTTTATTAAAGTCATCTATTGAAACGGAGCGTAATCTAAATTCTCATCGCGTCGCAGCGGAGTCCTGAGGGTGCTCCCTCACGACGACTCTCTCGACCGTGTCCACGACAATGATACCTTATTATAACAGGACAAAGAACCGTGAGAATATTACCAGTCATTGTATGCAACTAACAGCACGCAGCCTTAGGCAAAATTGTTCATAACGTGTATAGAAATAAACACAATATTTTACAAATCAGAGGTCACGAATGAATTGCCAATCTCGAAAGGTAGTGATAGCAATTTACTCATGATAAAGCGCAATGCAAATGAGCCGCTAAATGACGAATAAATACGCAATTATAAATATATTACCGTGCTTATTATACGAGAGGGGTCTACAGTTTCTTATTTTACAATCATATCAAATGTTCGGTTTGTGTACGCCTGTGTGCAGTCGATCGTAAAATTAAGCATTTGACTCGTGATGACTAACATTAGACTCGTCTGAGTTACGTACGTGATGTGTCTCCATTCTGTTCCGAGAAATCGTAGCGGTCTCGTGTCTGATATCACAATATCCAGCCGTTATTTACTTTTTGTTAAAATGAAACAATTTACAGATAATTCAACTAAGTGACGTAATATTAAGCGCGGGGTTTTACTTAACACAAATCAATGTACTAGTTTTTGTCGCCGGCCGACTTTGACTGTTCGACACAAAAACTGAGTTGATCATTATTGACAGCACCATTAAGTATAGTACACAATGTGTGCGAGTGACGCGGAGTTATTGTACTGTAAATAATTACATATTAATGTGCGCACAACCGCGAACTGACGCGATCTCGGTGATTTTCATTTGAATGGACAGCCCGACACCGGCACCGTTACACGATCTTTGTATACAGATTAAACTATCGGTGTCATTAAGCTAAGAGTACCACTTGTTTGTATCACGCTACCATCCGCTATTAATGAGAATCATATTTCTACATGACTCTTAACTCATATAGAAATATGATTCTCTTAAGTACCATATCGTTGATTACTGACGTATGCGTAAGCGCGCGCTACACTCGGAGGTCCCAGGCTCCATTACAAGTGTTAGTGGAAGGCATTAGGTTCGTTTTCCATTTCGTGTAACCTGAATTAACCGTTTTATTTTTGTCTGTTCAAATGATTTCATGTCATGTCACTTCACAAAAGTAAATTCGTAAGAAAAGTAAAAAGTTGTATAGAAGTCTTGTAAGTTTCGGTTGCTGTCGTTTTTAAAGGGTTTGGATGTCATCATTTTGACTATATTTTGTTCTTATCAGGAAAATGTAGAACTGTCTAAAATATACTATTGTTTCTGATCTAATACTAGATGTCGTTCCAAGCACAACAACCTATGCAGAGGAATAATTCATACAATTTAGAGTTGACTTTCCAGCAGTCGTGTTGCTTGAAAATGCAAACGTGTCGTTACAAATTAGCATCTAATTAAATTACCACCATTAGCAAGTGTATTTACTAACAAAGTTCCATTAATATTTATTCCTAATGTAATTAACTTTGCTAATAACTTAAGTCTGTGTTTAACTATTGTATAGATGATCTATGCCATAATTAAACATTTAGTTCAATTCTGAGAAACATAAAGGCTAAATTCCGAATAATAGGAGCCTAATCATTACATTTTAACAAAAGATAATAATGCTACAGAATCTGTAGCATTATTATCTGATGTTAGAGGCAATATAGGGAAATGCATTCAACCTCTACGTTTTTTACAATCGTAAAACTACTTAAAAAGGGATTAAGTTTTTTTGTAAGCGAACTGTACAAATGTTTTGTTTTCGAGATAAAATAGAATTTCAAAAGCTGATTATAAATCCTTCGTCAAGTTACGAGATAGCGTGTTTGCTTCTCAATGAACATGTATTTCATTTTGAGTTATTTTTACAAGTGCGAGTTTCATCCAGAGCATCACAAACACGTATGTTATCTGTGAACGTGTTACACGGAACTGCACTTTCTAACTCAAATGTTTACTTTAGAGTAAGTGGGTACGGGCGTAAGTTTTTAGATAACGAGTGAACTGTCCTAAACCGAGATAACCTGCGCGTGCTGCTCGCCCCGCCCCCGCGTCGTCCCCGTCACGCCGCGCCCTTCTGCACTTTTACAAATTACCTTTATCTACGACTTTTATTTTCTTTCTTTTTCCTTTGTTTCCTGTTTTAGTGGACACGCCTTACTATTTCAAATATTTTAAGTGTCCCATTTTATGTTACACGTATCATAAAAGAAGCAGGTCGTCATTATCGTCGACTCTTTTTGAATCAATAGTAAAGTAGAGTAAGATAGTCGCGTTCTTCGAGCGACTCGTCCTTACGTAATGAGCCACTGTGTATTGCGCAAAAGAAGTTGAAAGTTGACATCGTGTGTTGTATCGGGATTTATGTAACACTTTGCTTTGTAATTAAGTCAAATTAGATAATGTTTACAATATACTCGTAGAAACAAGCTGCGAAACGTTGTGTATAAAGATAAACGATTAGTTGGCATATAATTTAATGTTAACTGTTTGTTATATGGTATGTTACGTGTAGCCATTTACTTATCTTGTGTACCTTATAACTCCAAGGCATCTTAGACTTCTAATAAAGTTCTTGTATTCACATCCTTTATGCGTAGCGACCACTATAATTACGAAAGAACGACGCCCGGTTTACTTGATGTGCTGAATATAAGTTAAATTCGACCTATAAGTCAAATTATTTCGTGTCTGAACTATATACGAGTAGAATGGAATATTAATATAAAGTATAGCATAAACTTTGCGGTCGAATTTACAATAATTAACGGACCTCATTTTTAACAAAAATGCAGACATTATTAGCAAACGAGCGATTTTCACTTGCCATAAAGCTTCAGAGGCGCCATAATTACGTCCGAATTATCGCTTGACATTGGTTTTTAAGGCAAATTGAATACCACAAAGATTTTAACGGTAATGCGGTATGCAAACCAATTCACGGAATGCAATCACGGCGTGATTCACCGCAGCTCCGTCGGAACAAGGATGTGCACACACGGCCACGCGCTCGTGACCACAATTTGTGTAGCCGTACATTCGCAGATGTTATTGCCGCAAAGGTTAACTCTATGATGAAGCTATTTGAATTCGTAATTTTGTTATACCTCTTTTATACCATTTGGCAATGTTTGGAGGACTTATAAATAAATTGAAGTACGTGGGAATTCCATTTAAGCCTATTCGGTTCTTTGTGTTAGCTACATGCCAAGTATACGTCAATACGCGCTTGTGACGCTTTAGGTTCAATCGCAGGTCAAGCGTGTAATCAAGGTTTTATTGAATATCGTAATGAACTGCACGCGAGCGATTAAAATGTATATGTATGTCGTTAATTAAATTTAAACTTTAATATTTAGAAATGAAAATTAATTCCTGTTAAAGACTATCATCTTCACGTTTTGAAAGGGAATTCGAAAACATTCATTACCACACTTCGGGGCGTTATCAAGATGTACCGCGGTCTACATACTGGCAGAGTTGAGCGCGGGCGCAGCGAGCACGAAGCTATCGCGACGACATCGCGCGAGGTCGCCGCGGGTCGCCCGCGACACATATCTGCAACTATCTATTGTTGTGCCACACGCCGCAGATCGTCTACTCATCCTCCACGAAAACAATCCATAGATCACCGACAGATAACATTTCACTTTTGGACAAAATACCGTTCAGTAAAAGTGATTTCTTCATCAAAGGTCAACAATAGAAACTGAACTACGTTCTATTTACTCATCTACTTAAACACGTCACATTATTATCTTTCATACTCTTAAGTAATCAATTGCTGTCAAACTTTAGTATGTGAATATTTATTCATGTCTAGATTAACACAATGGGCATATTGTGATTATGCACAAAAATACGTCTTGATGTCTAAGATAACACAAGAGGTATTATTCTTCGATTATAACGAGTACCTATGTGACCTGAATATACAGGCAGTGAACGCCTCTTGTCTATAACATAACACGTTAATAGAATAAGTGGTAAATGGAACAGAAACCCAGTGTTTGTTCTTAAAATATGTTAATTGTGTTAATAGAAGTGCTAAACTATTACTAGGGCACGGTTTCGGAATATTAAGTACGTACACAATTTGTCAGAAGCATGAGAGCTCTGAGCGCGTTGAAATCTTTTGAATGCAAACATTGTCTTACGTCAAACAATTTGATTTTAAAGATAAACAAAGTCAATGTTATACCTTTTTTATTACAAAGAAAATAATGAAGATAAAGAAATAGAACACAGTTACTTATCATGATGACCGAAGAGGTATGTAGGTATACGAAATAATGTCAGGTAATTACCAGTCAGAGGGCAACGTTCATAAATCATAACGAAAGCAGCGCTGTTACCAAAGAAGACATCAAGCGTGGAATTCTCGATTGGGAATGGTGTAGGACTGCTGCGGTGATTCGGAATAATGCATTCTGGGCCGAATCTCGGCACGCAGGAGATCGCGGTCAACGGCCTTGTTGCGCACCCCCCGAGCCCTCCGACACAACATTCATTTTAAAACAAGGACGGGAAAAAAACCTCATGAAACTTAACAATCTTTCAAATGAGATGCCAACTTGTATTGCGTTCGAGAGCTCAACAATTAATGGGAACGATAAAACATTATTCGCACTCTGAACAATTTAAATCAGCCTTTTGTATGCATTTTTTAAATATGTTCTCGCGCGTAAAATACGGCATTCAAATGTTCGAAACGAATATTGAAATGAGAAAAACTTGAGATAATGGTATTATGACACTGTTACTCGTAGGTCGCAGATACCTTGAACAATAGCGCAATTTTAGTTATTTATTTATTTCGTCAATAAAATCACTACAATCACTTATATATCTAATCTTTTGCAACCTCTTTCAAAAGCCTCAATGCAGTGAAGGAATTATTAGTCTTATCAATTGTGTTAGAGGCAGATTGACAGCTTCAATGAGTTGTGGCCGCGGATGAGGCGTGAAAATCAGCGTGCGTCTGTAGTAATAGTTTGTACATACACGAACATAGGTTAAACGGACGTATCGGTTGCTTAACAATTAAATGGCAAGCACAAAGAATACGCATCATTACACATTAACAAAACCGTCTCTTTTGTAAATTTGAGTGACGGCACATCAAATGTTATTACGTAATGATCTATGTTAACAATGGCGCGTCAATCAAGCGTTGGAGACGTTTTTAAATAAGTCCTCGGGAGAAAGTGCAGCTCGAGGCGGGCCCGTAACGCGGCCGAAGCGGGCGCAGCGGACGCCTCGCCTCGGTTCTGGTGGTCCATGTATAGGCCGGTTAATTGAGGCGAGTGCGCCTGGCCGCCACCGCTGCGCCACCGCGGGTCACTCCGCCTGACCCCACCCAAAGAACGCATTAAATCTCATTCCTCCTTCACACCCAAACTGCTAGTTACCACTGTTGATTGGATTGACTCTGACTAAAAGCGAAGTTGCGCAGTGCCTTTTACGATTACAAAAATTGATAGATGTGATTGACATCTTTTACATAAACCAAAGTTCACAGTGCAATGTTTGATCACCTCGAAAGGGCCGCCGTGTGACGAAAGAGGAATTAACATAGGAATTATTCATATATGCTTATGTGACGTTTACTGCATCTATTACCTAACAAGCGTGAGGTTTATGACCATTAAGGTGGAAAAATATTATTTTACGTAATAATCGCATTAGACAGGTAGAAATTTATAACCGAAAATCCGATTGGGTTAAGAATAAAATCGAAATCCCGTTAAATATTTGATCGGATTTACGTCAACTTTTGATATATCGGATAGGATGGGAGGTGACACTTGCTACCTGCATCAGCTTTTAAACAACAATGTTATTTTATTTTTAATAGGCTAATATAAGAAAGCGAAGGATAGGTCGAGCATTATATTTACGTTAAGGAATGCTTCTATTAGTAGTTCGAACGAATGGAATTCAGGAAGAGACGTTTGAGTTGCGTAAAATATAAATATCTTTGTGTAATGAAGAGATTTGTGGAAGTAATTATTATTGTATACTTAATTTGTTTGTAAGTTGAGACAACAAACGGTAAACCTATTACATCATCAGTTTAGGCATTTGGGCCCTTTCTCCATCGTAAATTCAAGGAAAGCGATGACTAGATGGGCACTTTAAAACTAAGCAAACTATCGATAATTCAGTTTCCCGCTTTCTCATTACGTAATCCGCAGCATTGTTTTTCAGTTTGCATCATCTATTTACACACTATGGATGCTGATTAATTATATCAATAAATGTGCAGTATCGATAAACTATAGTATAAAGAAAAATAAAGTGAAGTATCTACATTATATAGTTTATCTAGTACTTATTAAACTAAAATAAACTCATGTTTAATGGAATCTAGTATTTCATACGTAAAATATCGTCTAAAACTGTTTAAACTTAATATTGAATATTCTATTCGCAATGCAACAAATATTTTGAAATACGATAAAGCAATATGTATTGTGTATTTTAGAATTAGCACAATCATTACATTAGCATGCAGCTAATAGCTATAATTATATTATTGTACCACATTGTAACGAAATTACATAAAACACGAGAAAGTATTGAACCCGCTAAGGAAGTATAATCATGGCGTGTCAATATTATAATCGATGTGCCACTTTTGATAAAACATTACGTAAACGAAGAGTCGAGCTAAATGTAGATTAGTGGGCAAACATGATAAATGAACGTATCATATCTACTGTTATTAATTTATCGTTTGCTTTCAAAACAATAGAACAAAAACTTGATTTGATACGACTTTTGATATTTTTACGATAATCAATAGTAAATGTCGAATAGATACATCTGCGCTAGTAACGATTACGTAATTACAAATTATACATGGCTCCGACACACGAAGTTTAATACATAGACGCTGAATAAGGACACAACATCACCTTGAATAAAATGCCAATAATTATTTTCAATTACAAGATGTAACAATCACGATCGAACTCGGAGATATTTGTACCTGTCTGTAATCATCTTTAGAAAAACACTGCGTATATCTTATACGTACAAAAAAGGTTAGATATAGTTTAATATTCGTGCGGTACAAATGGTCCTGGTACTCTGCTGGTAGCAATATAAAGATGAATGTGTTAAAAAGTTGATAATATATATTACAATGTAGCTATATTTATTAAAAGTAATGTTTCTAATCGTTGATCTTTATGTATGTATAGCAAGTGTATGTATGTAAGCAAACTTTCATGTTTACAAAAATATTTTTATTCGGTTTAATCTATAAATCTTATTTGTATGTAAATAATATGGACGAATCACTTTAGTTTTTATCTTATCATTATTTAGTTAAATTATGAAATATGTTGGTATGCAAGCAAAAATTGGTACAATTAGATGTTTAAAAACGCAGCGGGTGTTTAAATCAGTGTGGCTATCCCCAAGGACGCAGTGGAGCGAGTCATGGGCACCGCGGCATGCTTCCCGGAATATGATTTAAACGCTGCGCACACGCAACCAACGCGAAACTACCAATTAACTCCCCGAGGAGGCGACATAATGATGTGTCAGCTTTTTTACTCTACGTTTATTAGTTGAAATTGTTCGAGTCCTACAAACTTTAATTACCTATCTGTACCTACTTAGTTGTTTTTTGAGCAATGAAAGCTGTAACCGTAGACGACGTACAGTTAAAATACACTTATGAGTAACGGAGCACTCAGAATTTCGTAGGTACGTAGATCTATTAAAAATAACCGTTACCTTTCAGGCGCTTTTTATTTAAGAATTTGACTCTAAGGAATCTAAACGTAGCTTTTTATAGAGTTCTAAGGAAGCGGATAATTCCTCAGTTTTTTGGTCGAAGTACACTTGTCATGGAAGTATTATTCACGGTCACGTAAGCGCCTGGAAGCGGCACGGGCGGCGGACGTGTCTGCGGCGCGATGTAGATCACTGACCATCGAACACCCGCGCCTTTCAGCCCCTCACGTACTACACCTGATTCACGGGCACAAACCATTATAACCCTATACTTGAGAACTGATATGAAGAACATATATCTACGTGATGCCAATTTTTGTATTCCTTAATCAATATTTGCTATGCATCCAATTTGATTTTAAAGACTTTGTTTAATAAATATTTCCGCATCGTAACATTCGTAACGTAGTTAAGGATTATCACGCTCATTTCCACTGTTCGTGTTTTGAAATGACTCCTGGTATTGTAAATGTCCTCGTTATAAAACAATTAAGTAAGCATCTGTTGAATGTTCCGAGCGAGGCGAGGGTACAAAGAACAGCCAGATCACCGCAGGACGTCGACTAATGGCTGCGACGGAGCCTGACGTCACGTCACGCGTCGGGGGTCACTAAACTTACAGTACCAACACGTGTTGGCGCTACGTTATCTTTAGATTGGAAGATGCAGCATAATATAATTATATTGCACTGAGAACATTATGTTTAGACGAGTCCTTTGGGAACATTGCGTACGTGACTTGTTCGATGCCTTGTCGTAACATAATAATTGCCGAATTACGTGACGATGTTGACGTGCACTTCCTGTACAAAACTGTTTCATAGAATTCGCATAGTGTTACTTCCACGGTGTTGTTTGGATTTTGTGTGTACGTTTGTGGGAACCGACGAAGATGCACAATGATGCGAGCCCTATTAGCCGCCGATCGTAGCGGGCGCGGGCGCACCAAGAAACAGTGTTCCGCGAACCCAGAACAATGGTGGGTAATTTTGTAATGTCTTCTTATTACCATGCATGACGCAACGCACTGTATACTCGCCCCATGTATTTCTATGATTATTATTCATACAATGCAATCGGTTATTTTACATTTAATTCTTTTTAACGTATGCATTCCAAATGCAAATACTTTATACTTTTTTAAACTGAGTCCTTGGACTGTATAAGGAAATCAAGTGAGCATTGTTGGAAACAATTCTCCCGTAAAAACAGCTGTTTATTTCTGTTTTTTACTGATCTCATAATATTCAATTCACGTAAGAAGGAAACTGTGTCACTATTGAAGTTTTAAGAGCGTACTTAAAGTTGGTTAATGAATGCGGCTATTTAGGTTCGTTGAAAAACAAAGGGCATATAATTGCTGGTTCCATAGCGGTAGTTCTATTTGTGCTAAATTTACCTTCGTTGTGCAGTTCTGGAAGGCACATGTATCAAATTTAATTAGTATTTCCTTCGCAAGTGTAGCAGCACACGTATGTCGCTGGTGAGTTTTTGCTCCGTTTGCTAATAACGCAGAGACATCTTTAGTCCTCGCGTCTGCTTCGCCATTTAAAAGAAGCAATTAAATAAATTCGTTCTTGTTTTGTGAAGTTAATTTTGTATCGTTCGCCATTATGTCTGTCAACGGCAGGCTATTTTTAAGTTTATTATAGATCAGGTGTGCTGGTAATTGACAGGTGTGCTAACTAGTTGCTGTACTTATTAATATTTATACGTACGCTATTAACTACAATACAATAGGTACTAGTGACCAAGAGTCAGCATTGACATGAAAAAACATACTGCGTACTAAAACCGCCCGTGACAAATTTTAATACGTCATTATTATCGAAACTCTTCTCGTTATTAATCACGATAATTGTATCATTTGTTATACATACATCCCAATTACCTTTGTAGGGTACAATTAGATGCGCTTTCGAAGTGGAATTATGAGCCGTCTAATGAGATGCATCTAAACAATGAATTATTCATACGATTTTTGTTTATGTTTATTTTTACTCGCACACGCCTCTGACACTGTCGTCTATGAACAGTATAATGTACCGAGATTGCACCGATCGCAATGTTCGAAATTAGAAAACATTCATTTATTTTTAAACCTTACAGTTGGGTTGGTTAAATGCCCGTTTTATACGTTTTAAGATAACAATTAAAAGCGATCTGCAGTCAACATCAGTTTCATTGCCCGCCGATAAACTTAAATAAATAAATCGATTCTCAAACGTAATTAAATGAACTGTATCGATCAATCACATGTTACGTAGTCTTGTATAGTAAATGGACTTTTGGGTTACCCATAAATCTCGTTCGAACTGGATAATTACGGAACAATTATGAAATACGTTTTAATATATCGTATCTTCGATGGCTCATACGAACCTTTCCAATTATATTATATAACAAGAAGCTTAATATATTATTATGGAATAAGCCGACTCAACAGCGCGTGTTTTCTCGAAACATAAAACAAAAACATGTATCCCAATACCTGTACAAATTTCCACCAAAAATGAATATTCAATCAAATAGAGATCGTTGAAACTTACTTTTACACTTTCGCTTAGAAACAATTTTAGTTAAACTTGAAAAGCGATACCGGTGCTTTATTATAAGGAGTTTCATCATTGCTAAGACTATATTTTAGATGGTCTTTTATGTTTCATCTCAGTATTTACTGTATTCGATATGATGTCCTTTAAACTTTTGACTGAGTTCATTAAAATATTTATTTGACATCTATAGGACATATAATCTATATTAATATTATAAAGCTAAAGAGTTTGTTTGTTGGTTCGAATGGAAAAATTATTTCAGTGTTGGATAGCCCATTTATCGAAGAAGGCTATAAGCTATATAACATCACGCTACTACTAATAGGAGCTGAGCACAAATGAAAAATGTTGCAAAAACGGGCAAAATTCTCTTATTTCACATAAGAGAATTTGAGAAGAAACAGACGAAGTTGCGCGGGTCAGCTATTAGGACAAATTTCAGCAATAACTTCATCTCATTTTTATGTGAGTTTAGTTATTATTTACTTTGTTACGAAAACTGCGTCTATATTTCGAATAAATGTTAAATAAAACCACGCAACAAGCTTTACACGGCCTACGTGAGCAGTCAAGAAGGTGCCTCGAGCTAATGTTGACTCTATTTTTAAATAATTATGTATTTCCGAGGTTCAGGTAAGAATGGGCTGGTTCTCTTCAATGGGTGTTCTGTTTATTAGCGGCGCACTAAACAAGGAACACATCAATTGCCTTTGTTATCCCTAAGGCATTTGTTTACTGTTCGGGACGTTGTTTTACAAGAATATGCCTTATTATGTTTCTTTTACCGGAGATGTTACAGATAAGATACAACTATATACGGGTAAGTTACCGTAGTTATGATTGTATGAGCGAATGTTTTGAATATTGGTTACTTTCCTAAGTATAAGAATTTCGTAATCCCCGAATTTGATCCACACACATAAAATACATATAGGTAGAAATTTTTTCACCACTTCGAATATAACATCTTTTGTGCTAGTAGATATACATTTATAATAACTAGCGGTCGCCTAGTGCTCGAAATTCGACCAACGTTTGCCTGTAAGATATTGCTGACATATTATGTCATTATATATTGATATATGTAACCATAGTTACGCGCTTCGACTGCGTGTGTCAAATGCATGGTTGTGTGCGTGTAGTGTTTTTTCATTAATTTAATGTATTTCTAATGCACATTTTTTTAAAATATTAGCATTCGTCACTTCTTCTCTGTATAAACCATAAGTGTGCGAAATTTCATACTCCTCCGTCCGCCCAATTTTCGTAAAAAGGGATTTAAAGTTTTCGCTTCACGTATTAATATTTAGATATATATACATTTATATCCAACTACTGTATATTCAAAAATAATGTTTGAATAGACAGAAGGTTTCCTATAGTGGATATATTATACATCCAGTATAGGAAAACATTCTAGAACATTGTTAGCTGTTGTGTCGCGGATATAATCAGAATGCTATACCTATTGGTATTTTACAATTAACTTATACGAGTCTTATAAAGTGTAAATGATACGTTTGAAGCTGGTTTTTTCCACATCTTGATTGCTATGACTGTGTGCGAAAGGGGAAATTATTAATCTCCCTGCTATGTTCTGATTAAGTTTATTGCGTGAGGAAGATTGCGAACGTTCCATGGGATATACCGTGCGTCATAAGTTAAACATTTTAAGTTGCAATGCTGGCCTGGATTGCACTTCGCAGATAACATTTAAAGATGCTTAGTCTATGACATCACTTAAATATTTCGTATCTTAATGTATATAGATAATATTATCGCAAACGAATGCCTTCGAAGGGTTAGAAAAGGATGTAGGTATGTATGAGGCTTTTACATAGTTGTGACACTATGTAAAAGCCTCAGGCGGAGTGACATTGATACATAGATACAATATTTACCTACAGCAAAATTTTTAAATCAAGTGCCATGCCTGCCTTCTCTCCGCACTAATGCTTATAGGTAAGTAATTTGATTTGCCTTTTTTGTGTTGTAGAGCAAATGACAACTCGATTTTAAACTAAAACTAAACTAATAGTTTATTTATCAGTGAAATCAAAATACTATATAAGCAGAAAATTTGCAATACGCATAGATACTATTATTTGGAATATAAAGTTTTATTGGATTTAAAATCTGATCATGCTCATGACTTCATGTGAATTACGCGCGCATTGTTAGAGGGATTGTATTGCATGATGTTGATCGCATGTATAATGACGGTATACATATACTGAATATAATATAGCGTAGCTCCAGTGTGTCCATTCACAATACACGCACTGTTCTCCTTACCGATAGTACCTGCAAATCCTACAATACATAAAACAATCAGTGTTTAGAAAACTAGCCAATTGTTTAGTACATGTTGTTATTATATATACATACCAAACTAAACATCATTATAATGTGATGAATTAGTAGGCGTTAGCTGGCGAAAGTATATTTAGAAATAATGATTAAAGAAAACCCAATACATTCTCTTGCCTTTTCAAACCTAAAGTTTGTAACAGAAAATGATTAGCAATACTGAGCGCGCCTAGTTTAAAACTATATACTAGTATTACTAGAAAACAAAAAAAATACCATCATGCACTAAGGGTTAGGTAGATATGTATCACGCGCACTTTTAACCAAAAATTTTTTTGTATTATAGAAGACAAGCATATCGCCTAAAACAAATAATGAGTTCAAGTCATTAGACCATTAAAACCACAATGTATAAATAATAGCCTTCATCATGTAGGTAAATGACATGCGATGTTGATAATAACATCGGACTATATTTATCATTCCCGTAACTAAGATCTAATGAGATAATAATTACAGGAAAATTAAAACAACATATCATACGGCAACGTGAAGGAAAATACCATGGCAGGTGCCTTTATTACTAACATTAAGTCGAACCCTCGGGTCAATTAAGGCCGTAGATGTATGAAAACAGGACGTTTAGAAACTGGACAATTGTCGACAATCTATTGATTCATAGTTTAAAAGAAATCGATTGTCACCGACCTTGTCAGAGGTAATAGAATTTCGATTCAAGACACAATTGTTTCGTTGACAATGCCGCTATTCTAAATTAATATTACAGACATACTTGTTAACATATGCAAAAAACAACTAAATAAAATCCACACATAAAAAAAAATACTAATTTGAAAATATTTCGAAAATAAATTAAATAACTCTTTAAGAGGAAACACTACGGCGAGAGAATTGAAAAATAGATATTTGTAAAATCTATTGCTGTCGCGCAGTGCCCGCAGAGTGCGATAGAGACAACTGCAGCTTGGACCGAAAATACCGATTAAAAGTACACAAAATCAACGTTTCGTAGTCCCCTGATTCCTTCTCCAAAACTTGACCGATTTAACTACTTTTTACATTAAAAAATAAAGAAAGGCTTTGGCCGTGTTCCTTTTACTTTTTTATATAATCTAGTCAAATTTGTTTTCTGGATGTCTGAACAAAGCGGAAAATCTGGCCAATTTATGAGGTTTTTAAAGGTTCATGTCTCTTTTAATAATTAATTTATGACAAAAAGGAAAACATAGGGACATGCCAATAGTGGCCATACATTTTTTGGAAAAATTATTGCTCTACTGGCATTATCCAGGGAGGAAACAGGGCACTACGTTTGTATGGAAAAACGGCCCTTGTGTTTCCTCTTAAAGGGTTTAAACAGTAGCTAACGGAGGCACTCACATGCATCATAAGTCCTGTGTGTAAGCAGTAGTCGTATACGTATAACTCGTCACTGACACGGGAACATCACTGTACTGCGGGTCACGTATGACCCTTGTTTATGTTTGTGCAACGCCGGCTGTATACTATAGCGAAGTACGAAGGGACAACGTCGTGCGTCCAGTGGCGCGGCGCGGCGAGGACTGTGCGCGAGCCTGCGCCGGCGCCGCGCCGCTCCCGCCGCGCGCACGCGCCCGCCCAAACAACACAACACGCATGCAACATGCGACCCTATCGCCCGCCCGCCCTACCACACATACACCTACTACAAAACAAATATTTAAATATTTTATAACAGATTGAATATCAATAATATTTATCAAAGAACAATTCCGATGTCATTCTTATAGTCCACGTTTTACGACTTAAAATTTATCTCTCTATAAAAACGATATAGGTTATAGAAATCGATAAACTAAAAAGTAAAAGTAAACACTGAGATCTTTATAACAATGCCGTAATTTATAACAGGAATATTAATGTCACAGTTGACTTTTGATATCTATCAAATCACCAAACGGTTGACCATCTTACGAACCGGTCGTTGCAGAATTGAACAACCTACATTGGTCAGTAAAAACTATATACACGGTACACAATAGATGCAGTAGGTCAAAGTTATTTACGAGTGACAGAGTATATAAATCATCCGTGTAAGATATCAATGTAATAATAAATGTAAGAGTAGTATAATAAAAGAGTTTCGTGATGGTAGCGCGCCGGGTGCGGGGCGGCACGCGCGCGCTATCGCCGATATGCTGCGCCCGCGGCGATGGGAAGTGGAGTGTGTCATACAACTTATCAATCATAACCGCAGTTCTCAATACATGCACGATATTGCAGATGCAGCCTCGCTTCACGTATGTAACTCGGTCAGCCCTAGATGGTTCCAGTTTACATCAAAACAGGCAATTAATCCAACGTACCAATTAGTGAAATTATAACCGTGGTCCACGTTGATTGGCATTATGCCGATGTTTATCATAATTCAACGACTAATAATCGCAGTGTCGAAACTTCCGTCGTGTTGTAACAAACGTAGGTATCGATTGCTATTCGGTTGTCACATTAGCCAGTTGGATAACGTCTGTTGGGTAATCGGTTTATTGAAATTTAAATCCAAATATACGAATAGTGTCATGTATGAGATGACAGTTGTAATCATCGGCTCACATCGAGATAACAGTACACAATTTGATGACAATCAAAGGTAGCAATCATTTAAACCGGTAGTACGAATATAATTATTTTAGTTCGGCTATGACATTCGACCTAAATAAACAACAACAATGCGAAGGAGTCGTGTTTTTTAAGAGTAACCCGAATTCATTGACCCCGACTGTGTCCGATTGAATTAAACCAGTTAAATTATATCATTGCCGTTCGTCTGTCATCGGTAATTCGATTAACTGCCACTAATCACGCTTCGATGGGGAACACGACCATCATTTGTCTTTTATAGTGTTGTCTTCCCCATCTACCAATTTAGAAGTTGTTCGAAAGTAATTATTGAAACTGATATTTTTATATTGTCTGTACTATTAGTGAAACAATTTGTCGGCTTCGATTCAGTAGCATTTGTAATTGCCTTCTTTTTTGAATTCGAATTATTCTGTCGAACAACAAAATACTAGGATAATTTCTTTAAATTTTTTCGTTTCGTTTCAAAAGAAATTATTCAATTAAATATTTTATGAATATTACTGTTTTGTTACAGAATTAAACTGGTGAAGCATTCCCACGGGAAAGCTATGTTGTAAAAGGAAAATCTAGAAAACGCTTGAGATTTTATATCCTTCTTGCAACTATAGAAGCGTTGGTTGGTTCAATATTAATGGCGGGCTGCATATCTCCGCATCGCTTTATTAAAATTCTAATAGCGTGCATATTCACTCACATACATGTATTCAAACATATGTCATATCCAAAGGCGTCAAGCGAAGTGCCTACTCACGGATCGAATGCGCTGAATCTACAATTGACTATTAATGCAAATTTGCAGTATTTACATTTTGTCACCCCCGCTCTTACTACAGAATCAAACATCGTATGTTCATAGTTAGTAACCAAAACGCTTGCTAAGCTTGTAGTAGACGTTTTTACATTGTTTTTAGGTCAACATAGTGCAATGTATTCAGCACGTGCACTTTCTATATATAACCTTATACATATGTAAGCGATTAAAATATAATATTAACCTTCTACATTCGATCTCGTAACACATTTTCAAAAATTTTGCTGTGCACAACTACCGCTATTTTGTTGAAGCTAGTAGGTTTAAATTATTTACACTTGCTCCTGGCTCTATATATATGTTAACCTGTTGTTTTACTTAAGGCGCAATGGCATCTCGCTCCTTTTGCCTTACCTTCTCGTATTGACAATGTAGGCCAGTTTCTTCAATAGTTAATCAAGTTTGTTTCACCATTACCAAATGGGCAATTTTAATTTGCCCATCACAATATGTCATACCTGATAGGCAAACTTCTTCTTACAACTACGTAGATGATTTATAATTATATTCGACATATATTAATGTTAGTTTCGACTAATAGAAGGCCTATCTCCTTTCTAATGAGTTTTTAAAGTACAAAGGAGAGTCGAGATCTATGACGCTTTGCAAAACACACTTTCGACACCACAAAATAGTTGTAAATGCATTACAATTTACAATGCAACCAACCTACGAAACGCTGCGGTCGTCACGATAGTTTAAGAAATATCATTATCACGAAAATTGTCGCGATCATCTACCTACTCAACCGCTAACTTTTAGCCAACATTTACATTATACGGCTTAATATAAACCACAAAAAATATAATCTCGAAAATATTTAGATTAGTTTTTTGTCAACAAGGCATTTGTCTGCTGACTTCCTAAATATTTATGCTAATGTTTATAATTTATATCTTCAACCTTTGAATGCTTAATGCTGGCAAGGTTTCAGAAACTGGGTCGTATGGCCAAAACAATGCCAACTAGTTATTTGAAGAATTATCCAATTTTCCTTTTTACATCTATTATGTACCTATTTCAAGGAGCATGCATGAATGCTGCGCGGACGCCACGACGCACGCGATTCTACGAAGTTTCGTTACTATAGCGCACTATAATCTTATTTCCAATACCATTGTTTAAAAGTCGGTTAAACTAATGCCGTTTCGTTTACTTCCTTTATAAGTAAGTGATGAGTCACTATCTTTAATCTTAATCATAAATATCTTACTATTTGAGTACTTGTTCCAGTAACCTCAAGAATATTTGCAATGTTCCTTTTATAGCGTACAAAGAGCCATGTCGGCGTTGTTTAATAAGTCATGAAACCGCTTTTGATGAGATACATAATTACAATGAAAGGGACGTGCTCTCTGCTTTCGTCTCTTAATTTATGATTAAACCAATATGAAATCGTATCACTGAAAATCGTAAACATGTTTTTGAGACAGACACGAGACTAGTATTAGAGTTATAAATTTCATTATTTGTTAATATTTTTTGTATAATGAGTATCTATGAATAACACTATAGATTAAGGTACTTTAAGTAAATGAGTAGACCAACATTTCTTCGCCGTGCGACTACGTTAGGCTATGGACCAAGTGTGTGATTGTACCTAATGGGTATTACTCTGCAAGGATCAGTCAGTGATCACTGATGATCTTTTACAGAGAGGTCTCGCCACTACTGTGAAGTCAGCAATCAATTCTCAACATATGTACCTATCTTTATTCATACATAATCTTACACAATTTTAAAGTTTATAATCAAAATGCTATGTGAGACAAGAGCCCACAAGGTAAAGATTTAGTTCAGTATTACATTTACATTTAGTCATCTGTTTCGGTAATTTATTAAGTGACTTGGTTCTTAGTGTTTTCGTAACCTAATAGTCAATTATGTAATGATAACTAAACATATAAATCTTATGTCAACTTAATAATATATCGTTTTTATCGGTCTCACGAAGAACGTCATTCGTTTACTTATTGAACCTCCGCATTAGACTCAACGTACAAACATTACTTTCTCCTATAAATACGAATTATTGGATGCGAGTACAAGACGTTTTATGATTTAATGTCTGGGAATCAAATACAATAATTATTATATTACGCTGCTATGCTTACTTTCAACACTACAGAATGAAGGCGTCGTTTTAAAAGATTTGTTATTTTAATAAAGGAAGTATTGAATACAAATGAGGCAATAAAATACTGCGGCAAATAAAATTTGATAGTCGTAGCTTAGCCGGTATCAGTTCACCCTCATCGCTATGCGGCGTGGTTGCGCGCGCGCATTACACATGCGCGATGGGCCGCGGTGCTATCGATTGTTTACACGTACGCATACACCGATGCTAGTCAAGGTCAGTTGTCACCCGAAATTATGCCCTACTACTATAGTGATAGGGGAACAGCACGGTGGCCACCGTCGCTGGGCTAGCACAGCCCCGCCAGCGGCCACACGGACAGACACTGATATGACCATTTCAGGAGTTTGGTCACGATCGTACGCACTCTAGCACGACACTTTAGAAGGGGATATCGACGTTGACCGATGGTTATGACGTTAGAATAACTTTGAATAGAGTAATTAGCTCATGAATACACAAAGCGAATAAGAGTCCGCTGAAGAAATTATTAATAGTTAATTCTATTGTTTGCTCCAAGAATGTGGTCGGTTACTGTTTATTGTATTGTAATGAATATGAACAAAAAATTCGAAATTGAGTTTTAGTTGAGTTATTTAATCGGGATTTTATGAGATGGAAGATTTTTTTAGATAGAGTCAAGTAGCGTTTTATCCTCTTTGCCGGTCTGACAGACTCATTGTGCAAATGTTGTATGAATAGAAATGTGAGTTAAATAAGTTTGTTACATAAGTGATGTAGTAGATGCTGACAAAAATACGAATGCGCGCGCGCAGATTGCAGTGGATAACTTGTAGATCATTTTGAACATTTCAAATAAAAACGAGCATGAAGATTTATATCTACATTGTGTGCTAACATTTGTTCGTTAAACAGAATCTTATCAGATTGATTAAGTCTAACTCAGAACTAGTTATAGATGTCAGATTTCAATTAAATTAATCAGAATTACATAACTCTTAAATCGTATACGTAAGAAGATGTTTCTGTAACACCACCTCAATCATTAAGTCAATCAACTGACGCAAATTAAATGATTATTTTATATACAAGCACTTGGTAAATTCAATACATAAGTTGCAAGTTTAGCGAATTGACGTAAATAGTTGAGAGAGCAACGTTTCTAAAAGAGCAAGATCTCAGTAACTTTAAGAAAAGATTACCTAAAATACATTTTTAGAAACATAGAAATTATTATTATTATTATTTATTTACAAGAGTTCATCTTACCTAAATAATACTTATCTAAATAAGTAAAGAAAATTAATATAAGATGTTAATAATGTAAACGGCACAGTGAAAATATTTTTCTACTATAAAGTCTAAACGAGAATGGTCAACTTGGTTTTAAGAGTACTTCGTGGGATCAGTCCCAAACCCATGACAAAAGTAATGTGACCTAAAAATAGTCACAATAAAAAAAATAAGCCTATTGTGATTGTAATTTAAAATCATTATAAACTGGTATTAGAAAATAAGTGTAAACGTTTTAGGAAAGGAATTACCGTAATAATCAAAACAAAGAGATCCGAAGAACCATGTTTTGAGAACAGTGTTTTAAAAAATCGATGTTATGAATATAATCATCACAATAACGTATCATTTAATAAGTTTTTGTAAACGAAGTAATAGCAGCATTTACGACTTGTAATTATAAAACACCGTTTTCGAATCACCACATTCCTAAGCACCAATATACATAGGTACAAAAACATCGGAATTAGTATTATACCTAGAAATTATTATATATATATTATAAGTATTTGGTTATTTATTCGTTTTAATAGTATTACAGTTACAGCTAATTGGGTATAGTTACTTAAGCCTGGGTTTTCACTCAAAGTGTAGCAGGCTGTTTCAGAAAGTGATATGCTTGAATAGCCTCATCCTATATTTCTACGGCGTTTCTAGTGGCCAGGCTCCTTAAAGAGGCGCTGTGCTCAGTGCTGTCAACAGAGAAGCAGAAAACTTTTGGTCTTGATAGGTTATGGTGACCGTTCCCATCACGCTGATGATATTTATCTATCTTTGTGCTTGCCACCTAAGTTGTATAAAAGTTGCTTAAAATTTAGAAAAGATTTCTCGCTTGATGTATTAGCGTGATCGCTTTGACGGATATCAATGCATAACAAATTGCGTGGTTGATTTACGCGCAGAACATGAATATAGATTGTTGTTGTTTGTTAAGCTTACCGAAGTATTGATCACTATTTTTAACTAAGAGTATCACCTCATTGGTCTGCACCAATGAGTTATAAGTTAGAAGTTCTGTGCTACAGTAGTAACTCTAATTGTATCCGATAGGAGACAATAGACTCATCTTCTATTGTGTAGGATCTTAAACATAGCTGTCAATAATAGAATAATATATTTTTACCTTATCGAGCCACATAACTACGATCTATTGATGTATTTGAGCGATATGAATATTCGAAAATAATCGTACATATACGCTTTGCAGCATTATTAATTATGAAATACAAGTATTAAATTTATTACCAGTAAACAATAAATTTCAATTTTAATGAACATGTTTTGAATTTAACTAGGTACTTGTGTATTCTGATTATCCAAACTAATGGGCATTATGCATGCATTTATCTTTACGCTTTCCCGCTTCGACTACTCAACCGAGATCCGTAAAAACTTGTTCACATGATAGAGCCAATAGTGTGGAATTGTTTTTACCACAAAATATTATGCGCTTATTTTGTTCAACGTTGTCGTTAGAGATTGAGATAGACTTGTAGGAACATCGTTAAGTTGCTGCAGTAAGCTATTCATAATATGCGTAATTGAAATAGCTTTTTCTCTTATCCTATGAGCTGCAAGTGCTTCTCTAACAAAACCTGGGTAACTATTTGTTACAAGGCTTTGTTAGTTAGTCAACAATTGTTAAAGACAGTTTGCTGTATTTAAGTTCTAGAAATGTAAATATTTACATCTCCTGTAACAGTGCATCAAATAATATTTGACATGGCTGTGCGAAGTAATGACGTTATACTTATTAAACGTTTAAGTTGCAAGGCATCATTCATGAACTTGGCTTGTACCCGCCGTAAGTAGCTGCCGCGAGTTACATGTGCGAGTTAAACATAAGAGTTACTTGTGCGGGTGACATCGTTCGTTTACACGATGCTTGCTACCCGCGCCGTATATAAGAGCCATTAAGATTAGAAACAAAATATAATCGTAAAAAGAGAAAAGCTTTTTCTCCTTTTATCAAAACCTCAAACATTTTACGCACAGTATCATTAAAACAAATAAAAAATGTTAGAGAAACTTTTTATTAACCACTTCCCTCCTATCAAATAAAACTTATCAGTTTTACTATTACAAGAATTTCCTTTTTCGGAGGTCATTAAGGACTGTCCGTCGCCGACACGTAATATTTAATAACAATTACCTCTTCATACGGCGTATGATATGGAATGATGTGTCATGACTGCCGTTAGGGGCATTAGACGATGACTTTCTAGATACGGCCGTTATCCTGTCCATCTCGAAGCTTAATTGGCAAATGTTTCAGCTAATGTGCCACTCTGACTGCCATAATGATAAACAGGCACGCGTTGCCATTTCTTGTACGTACTCTTTTATTTGTACAGAGTGGACGTGATGTGTTTGCTAAGTGATATGCGAGGCTTAAAGCTCTATTGATACTGATCGCTCTTGCGCATTTGTAATATTGGTTAGGATAGTAAAAACGCTAATGTTTCTTGATCCTTTTGTGGTGTAACAATAAGAAATATGAGTTACAACAGCGAGAGATAAGTAAACGTAAGTAACTATGTATTTTTAGTCTACGTTTTCCTTACGAAAGTATTTATTATTTACTAGCTTTTGCCCGCGGCTTCGCTCGCGTTAATTTAGAATTTGACAATCAATTCGGGTTGTACTCTGCTTGTATATAATATATAATAATATAATTCAATCATGATTCGAAAGACACGTGGCGCCATCTATTATTATAAGAACGTTATTGTTATTTTCCTCGGGAACAGTAATTTTTTTCGCGATGCAAAGTACCCTATGTCCTATTCTGTACCCCTGACAACGTGTATGCAAAATTTCATGTTGATCGGTTGAGTAGTTAAGGCGTGAAAGCGTAACAAACAAACAAACAAACTCATTTTTGCATTTATAATATTAGTAAGGAAGTAAGGATAATATTGGATGAAAATCGATGACGTTGCAAAGCCGCGGAAGGAACTAGACAATGTTTTAAAAACATTATAATTGGTATTTTTTTTCAATACGAAGACGAATAGCGGCTAATGTTATTATAAAACGGTATCCGTTGCTCTGTTGATTTGAACATTTTATAGCCTATTGTAGTCAGATGACCTCGGACAACAAAAATAAAATTGTTATTGTTCATTTTTAAGTTTATTACAATGTTTAATAAGATTAAATATAGTTATCAAAGACATAGATCTGATATTCTTATTTTTTATTAATTTGATGGCGAAGTTTCTAGTTTTCTATTACACATGCCTAGTTAATGCTTTCTTATTTAGGATATATTGATAAATTTCAATATGTAATCAAATATCCAAATCACAAATCAACTTTCAGCAGTTAATCGGTTAGTATTAAATAAATTCTGATGTAAGTTGCGTTTCTAGGAATTTATTAATAAGATGGTCTTAATGGGCAACCTGTTCCAATAAGTAATAAAACCATTTTGTACAATAATATTATATTTTCAAGAATTTTTAATAATATCTAGTAATTCTTTCTTTTTAATTTCATTTATATTAATAAAATTGTGAAAGAGAATACAATCTCTATCAAGGAAAACGATTACTTTACATTATTACGAACCGTGTAAAGAAGTTTCACAATGGCTCTTTAATGAATATTGGCAAAATGATCATAGAACACATGCTCAGATTATTTAATAGTACAAAATGTATCTTCAATAATAACATTAATAACCCTAAGATACAGAAGTAGGATATATAAGTGTGATTGTAGATTTCGGCATGTCAAGTATGCTCAGGCTGTTTCTACTTAGCCTGAGCACACTTGACATGCCGAAATCTACAATCACACTTATCATTGGTATCCTTGGAATATGAGCTAACTCACCAGTTGCAGGCCCAGTTATAATGGTCGCTACACCCCCGCAGCGTCACCTGCTACGCTGCGCGGGGCCACCAACACCGCATTATTTTATTATTGCATTATTTTCTTTAGATTGACATTTTTAAATTCGTTATATCTTTTGAATGGAATGCCCGATTTTAATGATTTAAAAAGTATTGTACAGGTATTGAAACGGTCTTTAATAAAATATCATTTAATGGGATAAGGATTAATACAGAGGTATGAATAATATGGTTTGATTATTGTTGGCACTTTTATCAAATTTTAAAATGTAAAAAAGTAGTTATAGTGGCATAACTACAGTAGTTGGACATATGGTATTACGGACTTTTTTGTAGATATTGATACGTTCTATAATATTGTAGAACATTTTTTTGTTCTATCATCAATAGTTTCCGCAGCGTACGCGATGACAAATTTTTTATGACTAATTTTATTAGGGATCCCTATTTTTTTGAAAATGTAATATAGCCTATGTCACTCAGTGAAGATGCAGCTTTCTAAAAGTAAAAGAATTTTTGAAATCGGTCTAGTAGTTGTGTGAAAACATTACAAACATACATACAAAAACATAAACGTTTCCTCTTTATAATATTAGTTTAGAAGTTTAGACAAGTGTCTAGTAGTACATTAAAATCAAACGGCTGGGACGCGGTGGCGGAGTGGTGGCGGCGCGGTGGCGGCGCGGTTGCGGCGCGGTGACGGTGCGGTCGCGACCGTATAAACAGCATAGAGACGCGGTGGCTGAACGGTCACGGCGCGGGGGCGGCATCGTGTACAGGAGCCGTTACAACGTCACGGAACAACCTACGTGTGTATAAGCTTTGAGACGGTTTAGGTTTCTCAACGCAAAATAACAATAAAGCAATCATGTATGGTATAGCTCAGAAGCGCTGCATAGTCGTACGGTATTTGAACGAAAACAGTTCGTGAGTTTGAAGCGCGAACATTCACATTTCACTAGCTACATATGTTTGATAAAAAGCAAAAGGCAACAAGCTAAACTCTGTGCTTGTACTGGTGCTAAAAGTTTCCTGGTTTTAATCCCAAAAGCACCTTACCTAAAGAAAAGCAAATGCGGCTCATGATTACTTAATAAAAGGATATCCGAAATGAGTGCTATACGACCAATTAGTTTTCTACCAAACTGCGAACACTCGGGGGTAATATTATGTATATAATTATGATGGTTTGTATACTATGTATATTATAGGCAATAAAGTGTTACCCGATAGGGGTCATCTAACTTATATAATTTTAATCAGAATTCATGAGAATTGCTATTATTTGCTTTCTCTTATTTATTCTTAATTGGATTCTAGAAGTTATTATGATCAATTTAATAATTTTCCTATGAACCGGCTGCGTTTCAATTAACTGATTATAAACGTATCGAATAGTTTTCTAATTTGTATACCTAAAAACAAATATGCTTCCTAGCTTTTTCGTAGCTATTATTTCTAAATTAATAATAATTCATCAAAGATTGTCTCGGCATTTTGACAAAACGGTAAGAACATGTATACGTTCTTATATAAGTTAGATGATTAGAGGAAAAAGTACTTTTTCCTCTTAAACATTGGCAAAGGTGTAACTAACTCATATTTCACCGTAGATATTTACGTCTCCCGTAAAAAAACGTCCAACCAAAGGTCAACCGATTGCCCTACCAGTACCAGGCAGAATAAAATCTGCGAGCACCTACATCAAATTCCCTATCAGAAATATATCAGTTTGCCTAAATCATTAATTGAACTTGCATACTCGCTTCCGCCAGTCAACGAAGCAGGAATATAATACACTAGATGTGCCCGTGATTTCACTCGCGTTTATGGTTACCGTGGGTCGTAGCGTGATGTTATATAGCCTATAGCCTTTCTCGATAAATAGGCTATCCAACACTAAAAGAATTTAACAATTCGAACCAGTAGTTCCTGAGATTAGCGCGTTCAACCAAACAACAAACAAACTCCTTTATAATATTAGTATAGATGTTTGCTGCCCAAATAAAAACAATGAACAAACAAGACAAGATAAAACGCCTCATCGGTTACACCATTACGATCTCGCTGATAAAGGTAGGTAGTTGAATAATTTTCGTCATCTCGTTCATTAAGGATTCCGTGAATTCGATCATTTAGTTGATATGCCACTACGCTGCTTGTCGCAATCATGTATTATATAATAAAGTACTGCCGGTTAACTCGATTACTTTTTCGTACTCTGCAATTTTTATATAAAATATATTTCGACACATTTTCATAAATAAAGGTCAAGTTGCGAAGGCTATATAATTAGATTAACGATGGCATTTTCACATTGCACATCTGTTATTTTCACAAAAGAATCAAAAACATGCGTCTTTAATGCCCTTGTAATGTATATAATGTAAACAGCTTTTATGGATAGCCATTAAATTTATATTTTCTGTTAATTATATTGTGTGTGTCTGTGTGTATTGTTATGTGTAGACTCAAACTATTTGCATATATGTAATTCGTATACCTTGGCTCATATTGGATTCAGAGTGGCAAATATTAAGCAAGGTTTTACAGGGTTACATCTGTTTATTATATAAAGTGTGGTAGGGTGTTGACAACCCGTCTAACGGTAAGCAGTTATTATTGTAGTCTGTTCGGTGAATAAAATACTAATACCAAGAGGATGTTTCGCCCATGAAAAGATGAGATAGAAATGCTAGGAGGAAAAGAAAGGAATAGAAGAAGAAGGTATTACGTTAATAGCTCTGTGCTCAGAATGTCTTATTATTACTCCAGTAGTTCTTCAATCAAACCGAGAATCGTAAATGGCATATGACCACATTTACGCCATCGTACCAACAAGGCAGACCAAGTACTAACAGAGCATGTTTCTTTTATAACTACAGCTTTTTAACTTGGACATGACATAAAACAGTATCATGTAAATTCGATATGTTTATTCACAAGAACAAGAACTACGTTTCACTTAATTAAAAAAGTTGTTGAACTTTTGTTTCATATATTGAGTACAGAGTGAAAGTGATCCCTTTGACTGGAGCGAGATTAATGTGGCTCGTTAGTCTGCTACGCATTATCGCTGACCGGAGAGATGGGTCGGACCAATGACGTCACAACTGCTCACAGAAATTGTTTCTGGAGTAATCTGTATGACGCAATTCTTGCATTAGAATATTCGAATTATAAATCATGGTATACGCTTCGTAATCTCACTGATATGAAAGAAATATTGTGGTTTCCAAACTAATGTCGGAGTATATTACTATATCTATAACTTCGAGATGCTATTTAAATTCTTATTTATGAGTCATTGAGTAAATAAATCACATTTTAAAACATTATCCGTATTATAACTTTCTAATTTGGTAAGAGGCAATCGAATTAGTTTTCATCGTTTAGTGTCCAATATTATTTTATAGCGATTATGTAGTGTGGTAAGTACGTGAGGTTGAATAAGTAATGCAAATGCGAACATAATCAATGGGTTGTTGTAATAATGATTAATAGCCGTAATCAAATATAAATGAGATTGGATTAACAGGAAGCCACTAGAGATTTTCACTTTATCACTGTGCTTTTCCGTGATTTCTCCACTTACCTGAACTTGTAATATAGTCTAGAAAACAGTTAGGCTAACGTGTGTTGTTCAAGCTTGCTGGCTCAACCAGCTCAGAGCATTGGCTCCTGACTTCTTCATGTATGGACGCCTTTATTAATAAGGATCCGGTGTCTTTAGGTTAGAAACTAGTTCAGCAAACCCAAACAATATGACACTAAGCGTATTCTAAAATATATTATAAGCTAAATGATAAATATTAGCCAGAAATTTCTCGAATAATGTATTTAATTCAAGAAGTAACTGAATTCTACATAATCATATAGTCTCCCGCATTATCTCAAAAAAGATAGACTGAGGTATATGCACTCAAATTCTACCAGCTATGGTGTTAGGTCCCGTGTTAGGTAGGCGAGACTATTGCCGTTTACAGGTCACAATCGCAGGCTCCATATCTATTGCTACTGAAACTCTTGACAGACCAAATCAATAACATTTCCTTCGGCCCGGGATTCGAACATGAGACCTACATAACAGTTGCATTCACTACCGCTGCGCCACATAGGCAGTCTGGATACTTTATAACCAGGTATTCCATCAAAATGCGTGAATTTTAGATTTCACTAAAGATGTTCAAGCTGAAAAACATACTCATTAAATATACGATATATTGAATTGCTAATCAAGACTAATAGTATACCTAACGATAAATACGAAAGTATGTGTTTACACATTCTTTGCGTTAAAATGGAGCGACGAGGCAACGTGAATTTTTAACAGAGAAATCTGTAAGTGCATGATGAACATAACAAATACTGCTTTTTACATCTGGCAATGCAGTCTAGAAATAAACGATTTTTACGACTGTTTAACGTCTGGATAGCTTAATAGATTTATCCACATATGCATATTATTTTATACTTTTGGTTACCGGTTACCAAATTAGTTCCAATATCTTTAGCAACGCATAGGATATTAGGTACTGCACCAGCGCAACGGTAGGCTCCTCAAATTAAGTCTTAAGGGGGCCCCTGTGCTAAGTGTTACTGATTTGATCTCTACACGGGACAAAAATATTGTGCTATCCACAATAATTAGTTGCTACGAACCCGGGTTTTCTTTGTCTCCGTTATGTATACGACTGTGAAATCCCCGCCACGAAAGATGAACATGCGCAAGTTAAGTCTTCAAAAATCTAAACATTTTAGTAAGTTTTACTAAAATGTTTAGATTTTTTAAGACTTTTTTATTCTATCCAACAGACTGTTCAATAGTTTGAGAATCTTGGGTAAACTATTAAATATGCAAATTAGTGTATTAAATATAATATGCCTTCATCTATAATACTATCTACTAAATAGTTCCATACTGAAGTTTAATTAACAGCGCAGAACTTAAAAGAAGAAAATCATTACTAAATCGTTCAGTAGCAAAATTAGTAAGTAATTAGATCATTAACTAATTAGTCCAATAATTATAGAAAATTATTTAATAATACATAATTACATAACAATTCCCTACAAAGCAGTAAAATCACAAGTCACATGCTATTATATTAAATAGCACTAGAACTGCAATCACATGAGGGCTTTGTACTAAGGCAAATAGAAAAGCCTTACATGGGGATTTAGTCATTACTGCGTGCAGAATAAAGAGTAAAATAGTTTGCGTGATTTTATTTATTAGGAATAATACCATTGACGTCTGCATAGTGCAGTGTAAGTGAGTGCCACGGGGCATAATGGGGCTCACGATTGTTACATAACCTCGGCAATAGATAATGTAATGCATAATACTAATGACAAGTGATATTTAAAATATATTAGGTACCGAGTGTCTCGCGTCGTTTTGTCTCGACTACTCCGTGATTGAGTGGGACGAATTAGATAAGCGTATTAGTGATCGTAACTCACGGCTTTCACTTTTAGGGCCCAATTATTTATTTTTCAATAGTAGGTACGTAGTACTACGGGCCTTTCGTAATAGGACGAGTTCGGTTTCAAGTTCGTTCACGCAGAATCTCATCATTCAAGATGCTATTAATCTATCTACGTCTACAGTCGAGAGAAATGTACGTAATGGTAAGCTTTTCGTAGATACTATTACAATTTTCGTATATAAAGCATCTAGTGGTCACTATCTTAACACATTTCAATATATATATTATTTTTTTATTTGCACAAGGCATAATTATTATTTTATCACGGAAAACTTAACAAGCATGAAAACAATAGAAACGAACAAATATTTAAGGATCACAGATTTTTTTATCTTATCAAAAAATTATGTGATTCACATATCGAACTTACTACAATCGGCGCATTGACAAAGTCGTAACCACTGCGCCATCGAAGCATTCTATATGTATTGTACTACATTGTTGACTCTGTCGACCGATCAAGAAAGCCTTAGTTTGATTACCGAGCCAAGCAAACTATTATTGTGTCTTTTAACTAAAAGTTTTCATCAAAATGTATGTCCATACGGTAGACGATAACAGACTCACCCACTAAATAACCGAAGTATTTGCAGATTACCAACGTGACGCTGTTATATTATCAGATAATAATGCAGCTTGTTATCTTCGCGGTAATGAAACTAAAAATAATAAAATCAACATACTAAGTAAAGAAGTCTTAAAGTGGCACGTTACGCAATGTATTTTTTATACACATTTCATCACTGTTGGGGACAGTTGGTTGATAATTCACGTACTCGTAATTAACAGCATGTTTGTGTTACTAAACCTCTGCGCATGCGCTGCCTGCCGACATGCTTGTCGCGGTTGCCGTTCAACGCTCGCCTGTCGACGCAACGCAAAAACTACGAGCATTGCCAGTAATTTCGTAACTTTGCAATTACTATGCTTTTAATTTTTAAAATTGTTAGTCTTATCGCGTTCGTTCTACTTCATCACATCGCTTAAAGCTTATTAAACAAAATCACTTTGCAACTTGCACAAACTAAGAAATACATTTTGTAATTTACTTCTTCATCAAATTATTTGCAACTGAGATTGATCTTTAACGTGTCGAATGCATCTTCTTCAGATCCAATCAAAGGCAGCACATTGTTTTTATTTTATCAAGGCTTATTTCAATTGCGTGTTTCCCACGACAAATGACTAAATAAATACATAACATGAACACTAAAAAAAGGTCTTATCGTGCATTCCTTTAAGAGAACTTTCTCTGATAATGCATTGGAGGTTGAGTGGAAAATTATTATTATATCTTTTGAAGTGGACGCGAGCCGCATCGGTATCGAAATAATAACCTCTCTCCATATTAATTACGTCCTAGACTTTCTACTGTGGGGATAAATAGTGGCGTGGAGTAATAGGATCGGTAATGAGAGCGATACGCGTTCAGATGGTTGGGTGCAGTCACCCGTCGTTACCTGCTGCGATAACACCACACGTGCCTAACAAACTAATCACTTTTTGTGCGTTTGCTTGATGAATATGTCACAAAGTGGAACTTAATTATATGTATAGGATTGTGGGCTTCAAAGCTTGCTCTACCCTCTTTTCATTAATCTCTCCACCACGAGCCCCGTATTTGGATATATAACACCTTCATGATAACGTAAGACATCTCGACAAGTAATCTCTACATAGCATTTCGCTTTTATACTAGTCTCGAGGCATCGAACTTAAGATTGGCACTTAGGCAAACGTAAAAGCAAGCATAAGTTACTGGAACGAGGCACTAAAATTGATATTGTATAAATTTAAAATCTAAGGATTACGCTGAAAGTTCTAACATTTATCTGAGATGAGTCTACTAGATGATAAATATTATATAAGAAAAATGTTGTTACCATAATATCAGCCCTGTATATAAATTGTCCCACTGCTGGGCACGGGGCTCATCGTAATGTGAGAAGGCTAAGGCCACCACGCTGGTCTATTTGCGGTTTGGCAGATTTCACATATCTTCGAGAACACCATATTTGTTACGTCATAAATAAAATTCATAAACTCTCAACTATCTGTCAATCGCCTTTGAGTTTATTACTTGTAACTCATTCACGTTAGCGGTCCTTCCGAAAGGTTATTTGTAGTATTGGCAACGGCACAAGTCAATATCAAATCAATCACTAAACGGTTTTTAGTATCAATAATATTTTTCTTTGATTTGCTTTCCGAGCTAGAATTTATTCTTGCGATCAGGTGATCGATACTTCATAATTTCCGTATATCCATAATAATAAATATTTGTACCAGTAATTCAAATTGATTAATCTTACCACAGCGCACTTTTAATAGAAGTCATCAACCATCATGTCAGACTTACCTGCAAAAGAAAAATAACATTAGCCATCATAATTAACGTTGAACACATATTACGGAATATTAATTTATGAGTCTAGTACACGTGTTATAGCGTAATTATTTAATGTAGAGCTATCAACTGTGCAATCTAAGCGTCGATCAGTTTCGCAAGTGGAGGCTGTGAGGCGACGTTGTACAACATCCTGTGAAGCCGCGTGACACTCGTTGACCCAACGTGTGCAATGACTTGAAATCAATATTATGTAAATACTGTAGAAAAATAAGAGCAACCATTATATGTTATGACGTCAAGGTTTGTGACCAGTTTGGGGGTCAGTGGGTTCTATGAATGAGATTAATTTTAATGATATAGATAGTGTTAATTAGCCTTGTATTCTCATGGTTATCGTTTTGTGTAAATATATTCTGAAGTTATATTCTGCATGTAAGGACATATTTTTATTATTTAGTAATAAAAGACACAAATCCTAAAATAATATGCTAATTATTCGAAACGCTTTGATTACATGACGATTTTAAGCATTCAGTCGTGTGTAACACACGAGATGAATTAAGGGAGTATTGCGAAAAAAATGTTTATGCTGTATCATTCTGGTACACAAAGAATTCCGTATCATTAAACTTATATTAATAAAACGTCGTTGTTGCCTGAAATTTTAAATTATTGCTATCAAGTATGTTGTAATATGCTGTGCCAATTTGGAATCCTTTTTATGAAAAATACAAGCAAGGACTAGAGTCCGTTCCAGAAAAAGTTTATGCGTACTATGCAATACAAATGTTTCCATAATTACCTACCATACGATTGTTCGTAGTTGTTAGTAGTTGTCTACTAGAAAAATATAATATCTTAACACTTGAAAATAGACGTAAACTGCTCGAATCAATATTGCTCTACGACATATGTAATAATGGATATGATTGCCCGTCTCTAGTCAATCAAATTTGTTATAGAATACCTACTAGGACGCATTGCCGTAACCCCTGTAAGCTATTTGCAACAGCCCGCTGTCGTACTAACGCAGGTAAACGTTCCCCACTATACCGTATAGTTCATTCTTGTAATATTAATTTCAACTTGGTAAATATTGCGGCGATTCCTCCTAGCACCTTGAAATGTGATATCATGAAGCTCCTAGTATAGTTTTTTATAGTATTTATCATATTTGTTTAACGCTTAAAATATTTTAATATGTAAGCTGCGGTAAACGGTGTTGGTGACACAATTGTCAGCACCTTATAAACATTACTCCTTGTCTATATGTATTGCTGTCACTGTTTGTTTATAGAGTTGGAAAAAAAAAAGTAAGATAATGAAATATAAATAATGCACGGTTGAACTTTAATTAATACCTATCACGCATAACTTAGTATAATTCGTGTGTATTCTTTGGTGCCGATCCAATAACAAATAAAAAACAAAACACTTCACTAAGATGTTTCATTCCTAACACGCAGTTCCAGTTTATTTCTTTTCTCACTGGCTATTTTTAAATTCGTCCCGGAGCGGATGTTTAATTCTTACGTCATCTACCTAATCCCACTTTTTAAACTTGTCAAACGGGCTTAACATCACAACTATACCACATTTGTACTAAATATTCTAGTTGCAAGATATACTACGACTAGTTGCAATAGCGACAAGGACAAGAAATTTTCCTATTGCTCAAACTCCATTGTGACTAGGTAACGTAATACTAATTTTCAACTTTTTCATAGTTCGGGTAGACCCGTCTGAAAGGTAGGTACTGGTTTTATTAGCCGACTAAGATTTATGATATCGCTTACGAAAGAATATGCTATAAGTGATATAACTAATAGGCCTAGTGCAGAACTTGATAACCAAGTTTTGTGAAATTTGTAAAACACTGCATAAAACGCGAGGTATGATAAACGTCAGCGTAGATAAAATTAGAGAGAGCGTGAAACATTATGTAATGTAATAAAATTTTTACGTGTTTGATCTATATCCAACAACAGCCACCTTGCTGCATGAGCTCGCTCACGGCCGCGAGGAAAGAGACAACTCAGACTTTCTCTAATAAACAACAAGCTGGACATTCAAGTCAGTAATAGTTATAATTACCTATTTAGCAAAACCAAGAAAATGTTAACAGCTCTAATATCATTTTCTTCAACAAAAGTTACGTGCATCAATTATAATCTCCGTAACATTACGTCATAACGTCTTTTTTCACTCTGAAATGAGTTTTCATTCAACTTTATCGCGAGCAAAAGGCAAAAAAAGGAAACCTGAACTACACTTTTATGTTCAACAGTGTTGATTGAAATCAGTTTTCTATCAAGCCATAAATAGAAAATCGATTTGATTCGAGCTAATGAACGCATGCGTCGGCACTTTGGACGTTAAACAGGTAAATATTAAGGTCTATAATTATGCTGTTGCATTACCAACGTCAATGTTTACTGGAAACTCTCACTGAACGAGCGAAAGTTCGACTTGTGTGAATATGCGCTGTTTGACAATTCTCATGTGCTTAATACATGTTGCTGTGACAGATGCCAATTGCGTGTAAAATAATTTGAGCCTCGTAACGTGCTATGACATTTAAAATTATAATAAAAGCAGACACTTAATCATAGTAATGCTAGAGGAAAGTATAACTTGATTGTTATGTTGTTTGTTTGACAGAGATTTCACAACGAGATCCCATAGCGGCTAGAGGTTATATACAAACGAGACACGTGAAATATGTGAAGGATTACACAGTTACTTGCAGTCTTAACACTGTAGTGTTGAAAGTTTCAAATCTGGTAACTGGCGACTTTATGTCCACAATATTCCACACAAAATGTATTTTATGTGCTACGTAACTCAAGTTAATGTTGTACAAGTTAATATTGTCGTCACTGTGAGCGAGTAAGTCGTCTTACGAACGTGGCGGATATCACCTAGCAGAAAATTAACCGATTAAACTTACTCCACCTGTACCAGGTACCGTTACACTGCAACGAAATTGCAACATCTAGTTTTAAAGGAAATTCTCTCGGCACTTATTAGTAACAGTTACCAAGATAATCACCAGTATGTTATTACCAGATCTACTTTCGATCTCGATTAAACTCGATACAGGAATTCAGCACTATCTTAAGTGCATCGAGTCCCAAGTGTGTGCATACCTTTCTCGTCAGTCGTTGCTTAACTTAAAGGAAGTATTGGCTATTTGACGTGTGCACATAAACCGGACGCATCTAATGCAGTTTCTCTTTAGTCGGTAGCAGGGCTGGCGGTCAGTTACACCGTGCTAAAGATAGAGAAATTAGCTGCGCAGGAGTGCGCGAGTGAATGCACTCGAACGCAGTGCCCGCGCCACCGCCGCCGCCCCGCCCATACCATATACGAACAGGCGTAAACTGAGAGATCGATTACCACTAATTACTAGCCTCTGTGCAAAAGCCTTCTGAAATATTGCCCGCCAACTGCACCTCGGCCCTACGACATTTGATAAAAGGAACGCATTTCCACCGACCCGATAGATACACTTCATACACAAGCCATATATCAGCTCCCGGCCATTAATAAAAGGAAAAGAAATAACTACATGATCTAGTAATTAAATTGATTAAAATGTTAAGCGTTAGCATCCCTAACCTAATACAATCTGCATATTCTTAACGAGCAAGGATAAAAATACGAGTACAATTTTACTCTTGCAGGTTCCCGTGGAAAATTATAACTTCGTTGTCGTCTACATACTTTGTAGAGATTGAAATATCAGTGCATGTCCGGCAAATAAACGATAATCCTCGGGCACGGCTGCGGCGGCGGGTAGTTTAGATCCAATTACAGTGCACACGGGATACTGACAATCATAGACTTTCCTCGGCCATTCGTCAAGCGTAGTTGTGAAACGTGAAAGCGGATTGATCGCTCGATCACACGACACGTGTCGCTAGGGTTACCATGTATATGCTAAAATTGAACTACATAAGTCACTTGAAAACACCATGTACAAGGCTCAATGCTCATTATTGATGTTTATACCATCGTTAAGATGGTACCATTACGTGGTATATTTTAAAGACGTATTTCCCGGTTGCAAGAACGATCGCTCGTCTAATATACAACGATATAAATTGCATCATTTATATTTAAAATGCCTGATTTATTATTATTTATTTCTAAAAGACAAATCTCGCACTAGAAAGAATTCCTGGATCGCGATGCACATACATACATTGAATCAACGGACACAAAGAACGAACTAGTACTGTGTGAAGATTGAAACTACAACTTTCAGCGCACTAACTAACACGAGATGACCACTTAAAACATGGCATCGCCCGCGCAGCCCTTCTACGCTAGTCTGGATTTTAAAAAAGTAATATACGCAGAAGAAATATGAAAATTGAATTGTGTTTTCAAATAATAATTGTGAAATTAAGTAGCCATATACATAAAACTCTAAAGTCTAGGCAATCGTTTGGTAACCCTACGTGTCGCTTGTTCCTTCACGCTTTACGCGATATTCAATTGTAACTTGATCGCTTTCTACGACGGTAATGCTTAGATACAGATATATGACGCCGCTCGTACGACACTTGAATACAAACAGGTATTAAACGCTACATAGATTTAAACATCGATGTTATTGTCTGATAAGTGATTTCTAGAATACACAGCTTGATACATGACGTCGTCACAGAAATATCAAACAGTCTTACAGAGAGGATTGTCACGTAAGTCACGTTGCTCCCAAGGCTTAATGTATCTTATTTATGTGGGGGCCAGTCAGTGCAGACCGGCGACACTTTGACCCAGTAGGATCTTTTGTGTCGACACTCTCCCAATAACGACTGTCATAGATGTTCATGGCAGCCGGGACTAACGGCTTAACGTGCTTACCGAGGCACAGAGCAGGCGATAATTGTCAATCAATACGCACATAATTTCGAAAAGTCATATAACTTCCGAAAGTCAGAGGTGCGCTACGTGGGTTCGAACCCGAGACCCTCTGCATTACAGTCTGTTGGTCTCCCCACTGAGCTATCGCTGCTCAAGGCTTAATGTAAATATGTGTTATTAGGATTTTGTTTAAGAAATTCTGAGATGGTCATAGGTTACTCTCGGATATCCATAGGCGACACTTCGTTATCCATAGACGGCACAGGGATATCCATATAAGTGTAATATACGTACCTATATACACAAATATATACTTATATAGACTCATTTTAGCATATATGTATGTATAGGCGCGTAAGGCTATTAATGTGTGCAAACAAAAGTAAATACGCGATTACATAAATCAAGTACCACACGTTTACGAATCGTAATGTAAACCAAAATATGTAAACGAAAATCACCAAATTGTAACGTAAACAATAATGTGTAAATACGTGTGTAAAAGTCACCAGTGTCTATTCATCGCTAAGTTGCTAATGAGTTGTTAGCATTCCTTCACTGACATGTATGGTTATCACTACATATAAGAGGATCTGATTAGCTGTATAAGACTAACTGTTTAACACGCTAGCTATGTAGGAGTTCCTTTGTTACACCGACGAGCGAAAATGGCGTGACTAGAAGAGACATAAATAGCATCCAAACACATGATTTCTCGCTAATCGTACATCTAGATATTTTTTATTTTAGAATGTGCATGGAATAAATGTTTTTAACTAGCTGTCTCAGCAGAAGTGGTGGTGTAATTCGACCACAGAGCTCATTGCTTGTTGTCATTGTTTGTCATTTTTGTACTTTATACGCTTATGATAAGATATTCAAGCTCTAGATAGATTGAAAAAAGCTCCGCGATCATAAACTGGGTGTAAGGGACGGCGTACCGAAAACTTTAGCAAGACGTCTTTCTATAAGTACTTATCACGACGCAAACTTCAATTAATAAAAAAACGCAAGATTAAAATGTTATGTAGATTAACATTATTACGCGGTACGCAATGGATTACTACCAATACATCGCACTCGACGAATGAACTCTGCGTTCCGCGCGCATAAAAACAGCTGATCTAATAAAATCACGACCATTTAATTACGTTGCTGTATTGTAGAAAAATGTGACAGGCAGAAAAATGAAAAATTCCAGAAAAACAATTGTGAATGTTGAAAAAAATTCCAACGATTTTTAACGCAGAATAATGGTCTGAATCTACTATTTCAGTTTTCGGTACACCGTCCCTTACACCCAGTATGTATTAAGTAAAATTTAAAAACTATTATTGCTTATAACTTGGACCACTCGATTGGCAATCTCACTTTTATTATTTGTACCGAACTTGCAACCACACGCCCGGACTATTTATTTCTAAATACCTACATCGGGTTTTTATTAATGTAAATTAACTTTAAAATCTATTATGTTCTCATGTAAGTGACATGTATGTGTTTTATTGAGAAATAATGATCTTTAAACCGAAAAAAAAGGCACGAGTTCACGTGCGTTGGAGGGTATCAAAGAAACAAATACACGTGATATGAGAAAAACAAAAATATATAATTTTATTTATATGAATAATAACCTCCCTTTTTCCAAAGCAAAAACAATTAACAAACAATGTCAAACTTTGCTATGTATGAAATTTCTTACTAAAGAAAGGTGGAGGATGCGAGAACTGTTTTGATGCGACGCCGACGTTCTTTACATGTTAAAGCGTTAAACTACTGACATGGCTTTAATCAATTTGTCAAGTATTTTTCGTGAGACACGTGCAAGACAATCATTACTATTTTGTGAAAGAAGAAGATAGATATAATAGTTTTGAGAACTGCAGCTGTGTCCACGAGAAGCAATAAAATAAATTATTTAGATGTTATTGTGTAATAGACCCTAAACACATTGAAGTTTACGACAGTAGCATTTGTAATATTTTTCTTATAAATCTTGAATTTTATGTGTTATTTATATGTTTCCTCGGTTCTTAATACCGGTGATTCAGAGATAGATGAAAAATAAAGTCATAAATGCGATGGCCGCGGCTATTGAAATAGCCACGTTTATTTAAAACGTTCGACCGCCTTCGTGATACTAAACAAGTATACTGGACGATCAAAGATTGTACATTTCACGAGGAAAATAATTTATTTAAGTATTTGTATCGTCTGTATATCGATAAAGACTTCTTCTTATTTATTATAAAGTGAGATGACTACTTATTAGAGGTAGTAAAAATTTAGTATGTGATAGGACAATATTAAAGCTTAGCTATGTTTATATGAATCTAAATACACAGTTGGCGGTAAAAGTTAGATAAAGAAACTTTTATGTGTGTATTAAATATAATAAATAAGTTTGCACTCAACAAACGCTTTTAGACTTTCGCGATGTGTACAAATACTTCCCGAGCGCTATGATATGTCCTTCTTCAAACAAGGTTTAAAGAGAGTTCTTCTTTCACCGTAGGCAGCGGCTTTGCTGTGTCCTGACATTGCTGAAGTCCATGAGCAGCGGTTACCACTTTCCATCAGGTGGGCCACTTGCTCGTCTGCCACCAATGGCAATAAAAAAAATAAAAAAACTTAATATAATACCTACTAGACATTTATGTTTGCGAACAATAGTGGGTTACTCTACTTCTTAATTCTCGATTTTTCTGTCAGGAACATTCAGTAGCACAGTCAGGAGTATATAGTAGGACTTATAACATAGGGTGTACTATAAGTCTGTCTACGCGTTTGAGTATGTATAGATAGGTGTAATCAAAGTGTGCGTGTGAAATAAATACATACAGTCACGTATGTTGTCCAGAAAGGCATACATACAGGCACTACGGAATACCACTTTTAGTACATTCACTGTTAGCACATGCTTCATGTATATTCCAGTCTTTTTTTATAATACAACTATATTTTGCCCACGGCTTCGCTTGCATTAATGTACATAGGTTACTTAGTAGGTATTTCTTTTCTGAATTAAAGGGACCCTATGTCTTTTTCTGTACCCTTGACAACGAGTATGCAAAATTCCATGATAATCGGTCGCGTAGATAAGGGATGATAGCGTTAGGTACAAAAAAACTCACAATCGCATTTATAATATTAGTTAGGATACTCAAAAAGTGTTTTCGTAAAAGAAAGTTCATACAAAGGAAATAAGGACATCCACATCCATAATAAATTCTGTCTAGACTGTGTAAGATACAACAGCCGCCATTTCTAGTGCGAAACTAATTCACACTGTAAACTTTTAGTAGCGGCTTCTTTGGCAGCCATAAACAGGGCATTGTTCACAAGCAACGTGAAGCGCCGCGCGGCCGTGTCCTCCCCTCACGCAACGAGTTCACACCATATTGTAATAACAAGCATTGTAAGCCAACTGTTAGAAAACGTACCTACTCATTACCCGATCTTATCCGACAGTCACTTCGCCATTTAAATAGGTCGATGGCTATGTGAGCTATTAACGGTTTTTGTATCACTATCGTAAACTATTCTACTTGTCAAATGGTATAACAGTCAAAATTATAATCAGTCTTATACAAAATCTTTATATTTCTAAATTTAATGAATTAGATTGATTATTCGCTTCTCGTGTAAATAAATCTCAACATGAATTCATAGTGTATACAGCCACCGAAAATTTTACTGTAAAAATAAAACCCGAAGCAGCATGACGCCTGGATCTATGACCTGTTGATGGGAATAGGCTTAATAGCTACTAACATAATGATGGAATACAGTTGTAATAGTTTGAAGCGGCGGTAGCCCAATGGAAAAGGCATTGTGATCGAAAGGTCGCGGGTTCGATTCTCACCCATTACACTACTGACGTGAACCCAATCCTAACACAAGCATTCTAGCTTAGCGGGAGAGGTTAACAAGAATACTAATAATTTGAAACCCAAATTGTTAGTAACTTTAAAAAAAAATTACTTTTGGTTAACCTTAAACTTATGAATCTATCAAGATGACACGTACAATAACTCACGGCTGCTGCCTGAAGTAGTAGTAAGAGATTACAATGTTATAAATAGATATACCTCTCCTATTTTAAACGATCTCATCAAATTGTTCAAACACCGTCTGTAAATTTTTGTTTATTATTAACCTTTCTTATTATAAGAACGCCTGAAATTGAGGCCGAACAAATGAAAATGTACTGTAGTAAAAATGTAGTACAAGTATGCTTAAGTAAAGTACCAGAGAAGTTATTAACATTTGCACATAGCGACTCAAAAAATGTTGCGTTAGCTTATACAGTTACATTATTTAATCGTGAGATCTTTATCGCTAAACTAACAATGTCGGTATTTATTAACAAAAGTGTATAATAGTAGGAAGTAAAAGTTATTGTGTAATACTTTTATAGAAAACTACAAATAGTACCTACAGTTACATGGTTGTTGATTATGATAACTGCGAAACGCATCGCAACATTCTTAAAACAACAACAATTACACGTGTATCTTAGGGCCAATTCTCGTAATAAAATCTGTTCAAAATGGAGCTCCGACCTCGTCTTAGTGTCATAAATATTACATATGGTATACCTAAATTAAAATAATCGTCAAACAATAACATAAATTGCAATCCGTTCACATTTTAAGTGTATTAGACTACATCAAAACTCCATTTTGCACATATTTTATCGCGAGAATTAGCTCTTTGATCGTGAACGACGAAGTGCGTTTGAAAATCGAAGGCAAACTACATCAGCGAATGCTCATCAAAAATGCATTGCAGAGAAAACTACTAATGCGATGCAGTCGTGCAATCAACAAACGAATAGCGGCTGAGTATGAAAGTGGAAACGTCAACGCGGACGTTATAATTTGCGCGGTGCATTTCCCGTTAAGTACGCCGCACTCACCCGTGACAATTTTCCATGTTGCACCTCGGAGACGTCTAATGACAGATCGCCGCTAATGAAACAACAGACTGGTGATAATACACTTCCTGTGTAATGAGAAAGAACCGGCATGCGGCACCGCGAACACGGTTAGCGAAGCAATTGAGTAGACTGCCGACTCAACCACAGCGCACAATGGAACCATTATATTATAAATATACACTTTTTAGCTATCATAAACTATGCCCCATTCAAATGTATCAATACAAAGAAACTATAAATCTCAAGATAATATTATAGTAAAGGAACGTGTTAATGACATATTTAGATAAATCGATTTTCAATCTACATGATAATATAGTTGGTGTAATTTTAATATTATAAATTATATACTAACATAAAAATTACTAATAAAATAATATGTGGATTCCATAAGAGTCATTTGAAAAATCCATATATCGACGTATAATCATTACATTGCCGCCGAAAATGGGCTAATGACCGTCATTAAAATAATTCTAGCGACATTAGAATATTACGCCACAGTATATCTCGACTTCTGTCACACACATACACACATATGTATTATTATGGTGTTATTGCATTCTTTACCACACACTGGTACACCTGCTAATACTAATTCTACATATGTACATTGTACATACATACGTTGAGTCATGTCTGTATCGTCAAAGCACAGACGGTATTAAACACTTTTATTATTCGCTAGTTATTTTGTTAGTCCTATGTAATAGAGATCGAGCCGACTGCCCTCTACCGGCGGGGCGTCATTTCCTTGCTCGGTACTGCTTTACAGAACTTTCTAACAGACAATCTTCCCGATTCAGGTATCTGATGATCGGCTTCCAAAATAAGTGCTTGATATCGTGAGGCAGTTTAATACTAATCTATAGCTAGAAATAACCTTATATTACTGAAAATTACAATATACGATATGCTATAAAAGTTTTTCGTGATTTAATACATTTTAAAAGCAACGTTCTAAGAGTTTGTTATAAATCCCTACATTCAGGCTGCTGGGAAAATATACTCTCTGTATGTGAAGGGAATAATGTTTTTCTAGCTCATACAAATCAATCCTCCTTACACGGTAACAATCGCTTAGAGCGCATGAGAATTTGATATGTTGAACGTGCTAAGCTTCCGCTCACAAGAATTTGCTATTTGTATGTGGGCAGAAAAAGCACAACAGCGGACAAATAAATGTTATTGCACTAGCATGACCGCATAACGGGTGACTGGATGCACCTAGGGTTGCCACAAACTAGATAAATATTATAGTAAAATGGCATCGTCAACTGTCTCAAAGGCAACAATATTGATAATCTATTAAGTTATCTTAAAAAAATTATATAAACCCCTAAGGTTATGACTTATGAGTAAAAATCAAGATCTCTTCTTAAAAGCGTTATTTAAACATCGTGCTAAAGAGTACTGTTAAAGCACGCAATATTTTTAATTTACCTTCAAAATCATTACATGCTTGAACATATCTGAATACAAAATCTCATGATATTACGTAATTTATATGATATGTGAAAAACACTCAACTTTGCAATGGTGTTCGGAGGATCTAAATCACACGACAACCCTAAGTGTAGGGTATTGCAGATGCACCTGCGATGAGGATGTGCCTTTCACTAGCGCATATCGAAAGTGCAGCGTTGATGCAACGTTGGACCTGCGACCTCTGCCGCAATATAACCTACCTTTTGTATCTTGATTAGATTCATGCCCAGATAATTGTGGCTCCAAATCGAATAGGTATATTGAATTTCGTCATGATCGTTAATTGATATAAAATATTTAACTATCATGTTACAAGCTTACATGTATTGTGTCATAATTTTCAATTTAAGTGCATCGGCATTTTTAGTTTTTAGAGTTCGAAAAACTCATATACAACAGCTTTGTCCGTCCGTCTGTCTGTCTGTTATACAACTTTCAACTCAAGAACCGTAAGAGGTAGAGACTCGCGGCCAACGCCATTCGCCTCAGCATAGTCGATATACACCCGAAATGACTTATGACCTTTGACCTCTGACCTCAAGATCACGTGATACCATTTTTTCGAACTCTGATATTTACGGCAATTCATTGCCGTTTCTAACTTGTATAAACATATAAATGTTACATTATAACATTAGTTTTAACGCATTCTATTGTCGAAGTACTTACAAGCATACCCTGCGGATTAATCCCACCAAGTATTGAAAGAGCAGTTCATTAATATCTTGGCACCAATAAAACCCGTCACACTATTATGTTACAAAGTATTCTGATAGAGGAAAGATAACTGAGTGCCCGTCGGGCGGGATAAATCGATGATAAAATACGCTCGGGAAGAATTGGCATCAATATTAATGGTGAAGCAGGCTCCCTTGGTTAATAGTGGTCGGTTAACCACCTGTCATGTGGTTACCATTTGAGTGGACAAATCGCGGCGGCCCACCAACTGAGAACAGTCGTAAACATGCAAATTCATAAGTTGCAGAGATAATTCGTGCATGATAAACCGGCCGTATTCCGCACACCGTGCCTCACGTAACAAAGGACTCGATCGACTGAAAAAGAGATCAAGAAACCACGAGAATTACGACTACTATTTCTCATACGAGTTTTTAAATAGATCGCCCTGATATTTTTAAACATGTTCCAGAGAAAAAGTGGATAACGATACATAATTGCATTGTTTTGAACTCGTATTAAAATAGGCAGACGCTACATTTTTGTTTTTGTTGATACAAAAATAACTGAGTCGAAACATTGTAGCAAGATTAATTATTTTATCAATTATATTATTTACTGTCTTGTTGGTCCAGCCGTCGCTAGTGCGAATGCTGATCATCAAGTTTGGATGCCCGATCGAGTTAAATGATATCGATGCTTTTTTACGATATTCTGCGAAACAGCTCATGGTCTATGTTGCATATAATTGTGGCTGACGAATGTAATAAGACTGCCTCTAATTAGAAGGGATCTAAATATAACTAATGGTATATCGATTATTACATACATAATATAATACTTCAAGCTACTAATCAACATTTTCTCATCATTTGCCGCGAATAGAACCAGTTAAATATTAAAGATTATTGTTATTAAAATTATATTTAGTTGCTATCATAAAACTAATATGTATCTGCGTTTATATGTATATAGTTGCAACATACAAAACTCGTAAATTCTTGACGTTGTACAAGGTGTCTCAAAAGAAAGTTTCTTTTGGGACACCTTGTAGAATGTTGATTAAAGTGTTTAGTGTAGTTAAACAAGTTCGGAATGACACAGACGAAGACATCTTCTGTCCGATATAAAAGATCAAAGATAAACTTACAGCCTACTGTCTAGAATCGAAAGTAAACAAAATTTATTTTAGAACTAGTATTTTAGACGTTGCGTGTTACTAATTGATGGAGCAATTAAATATGAACATAAAACATGCATTTCTTCTATAAAAGGTACTTTCGTTTTTAACAAAAACGTGTCTACATCATTCATCATCATTTTATGTCTGCACGTTTTCGCCAAACACAGTGTTGGAATAGAAAAAGACACGTTAATAAAATAGCGGTTCCGTCAATTCGTACGCATAACGTAACCTATGTTTTTTCTTTACGCTTAACACACCATCATTCAAATTAGAATCAAAATCGGACTAGCAGTTTAGTTATGCGAACACAAACAGATTAATTTTGCATTTATAATATTAGTATGGGTAAAGCTCAGTCATCGAACTTAGGAATGCGAGTCCCGTTCACTGACAAGTATCGGTTATAACTTCCCTATATTTACCAGAACTATCACGGGGATAACACAGATTATGAGTGGCGATTCTACGCTATAGACCAGCTAATTTGAATTAACCCTGCAGTGCCGATTACGACGAGTTGTATTACAACTAGAGCCATATTTTGTAAATTATTAATTCAAAACTCGTTTTAAAAATTACTTACGCTTTGAGAATTCCGAACTACACTTTAAAAATCTGAGATTTCAAGTCTGGAAGAACAACTAATACAGATTAAATTTATAAAAAGCTTCGAAACATTTGCAGTGACGCCATTTTTTTGGTTCTGTACTTGGGTTGTATACACATCATGGTACGATTAGCAATTACCGTTTGCATATATGCATCAAATAATATTAAAAACACTAAACTAAAACATAATTATCTTGCAAAATGTTCCGTATATTATATTAGAACATTATCGTAAAAAGAATAAAGGACAGAATTAAATGACTAAGCAGTGTTAATCGATTACAAAAAAAGTACAGAAATAATATTAGGAAGAAGACCGTAGACTAAAAGCTAATGACACGAAAAGAAAATACACTTATAACTCTAAATTAGCTTGTCACAAATGTATGACAATTTTAGCAGCCAAGGTTATTTATACGCTACTGAACTGCTATAAACTAGAAGTCGTTTGGGTAGTTTGGGAAGACAATAATTGTCAGTCTAACAGTCGGATTATTTATTTTTATAAAAGCTAAGCGTTTGGAGCACATTAGACGTTGGTGTGATTATTGCTGATAGACAATTTTGTTAAGAATGGGTATCGAAGCAGTATTCTATTAATACTTAATAACAAATTGAATGAGCGAAGATCATAGCGCAGATGAAGGAAAATGTCTGCGATCAGTTCGCCGTGCCCTCAGGGTGGTAGATAATTCCATATCCATCTAATGCGAACGAGTCTAACATGACGTTTACAGTAATACGAGTAATCTGGACGTAACTGAGCGCCTTTTACGGTAATTACACATCATGCCGAAGCGTAATAAAGACAAGATCGACATGAGATAACAGTTCAAAACACTTTCACTGCGTAATTGCTGTCAGTAAAGACTAATAAGGCGATAAGTTGGAACAAACCTCACGGACAGTTCGTAGATTGATAACGTTCGGCTTGTAAGAAAGTAAGCCGCCATTTAAAACTCTCACAGTTACGGTAAGAACGGGAAAGGTGTGACCGATGGGAAAAATGTTTTTCACAATAGATGCGCGTTCATAGGCGTTATTTTAGTTCTTGTCAATGCACACAGCTATTGTTTCAGATGCGTGAGTATAACAATGTTGTTTAACTATAGGTAATGATAGCTCCACTGTCGCACAAAGATAATAGAGCAAGCTCGGCGCGGCAAAAAGAAAATATTCTTAACCTGCTTTATGAACGTCAATGATAAGCAATGTTTTAACAACCTGCTAAGTAGCGTTGGGAAATCGATAGGTATTATAATCGAAGAAAGTGATCGGGACGGGATATCCGTTGATATTGAAATAAGTACAATTATTAAAGAAAGTAGTAGTGTCGCTTCGCCTTCACGTTGGCTTCACACAGTAATTCTAGAATGGTTGTCGGTGTGACGTAATACGTAGGGTAGCTCACTCGTAATTGGCAACAGCTCTGGTGGGTGTAACTGTTGTTGATACAGTCTACTTCCGAGCGTGTCGCAAGTGCGCACGTGTTGCGCCCACACTGCGCGCAGGGCTGCTCACCTCACGTGATGCTCAATGAATAATAGCCATCAACACGGGACTTGACGTACACCCGCTACGGTTATCGCAATCAACTAAACATTCTAAAGAACACATTGAGAAATTGTTTCAACATTTTATTTGTGGCAATGACTAATTAATACTGTCAAAGAACATACAAATTAAATAAAAATTAAAGACAAAGTAAATGATGTAGAAAAATCTACACGAATATACTAATACCGTAAGAATGTATTTGTGACCCTATAAAAGACCTCAACGCGCTGCCTATATTAATGTGTTCTTGTCGTTACAGCCCTATAGATGTCGTATTGACTACATGGACACAGCAGCCATAGATTAATCCCATACAACGTGTTACAGTGACGTGCAGCCGCCCATCACGTGTTCAACACATTACGTAACGGAATGAAAATCGACGCTTTTCCCCCATCGTCTCCGTTTCTCAATTACGTAACGGAAAAGTTGTGTAAGTGTATAAAATAAACAGAACTTTACACAAGAGGAAAGTTCGACGCTTCTCAGAAATCTCGTTTAATAAAACCATGGCCGTTATATTAAATATATGACGGGAAAAACGACAGTTCGAGTGAGACAGCCGCCGCGAGAAACCAAACGACTTGCGGACAAAGTCGAATAAAATTAGCATGTATACGGTAGGACTAGTCCGAGCTATAAAATCATCAGCGATTTTTTCGCTAAGAGAAAAATACATGATCAAGAAATTGCTTAGTATATGGAAACCAAGCGAAATGAAAAGTTGCTAAGTAAAACCACCTGCTGGCTGTCCGCTCATCTTATGACCGGCTACATGTATACTTCAAGATGTAACTCCATAAATGAAATGTCAAGTGATACCATCTGACCGTACTGTTTATTTTTTCTGTGTGCAATTATGTCCAATGTTTAGATTGCCTGATACGAATATGTAACTGTTATTGTTATTTATTACTTGGACAGTAAACTGGGATTTAGCATTTTGTATATATAACATATCGTCATATTATGAAATATAAAATCGAATTAACTACTTGGCCATTTTGATTACATTGCAAACTTAGAAAACTAAGAACATACCTATAATACAAATCTAATGATAGTAAATGTTCTTATAGTTGGACCGCTAAAGAAAACTGCTTCGCTGTCTTGTAATTATTCCATTAAAATTTTAGAAGATGCGTAGTTGGCATTTTATCGTTTGGACAGACATGCTTTCAAACAAAGCTTCATAAAATAATCGCTGTGAATGTTTACAAGACATTTCACTCTTATTTTCTATGTATAATACGATTGTAACCAAGAATAAGTATTTTGTATATTTTTCTTGACCGATTTTTTAATATTTCGAAAGAGCACTATGCAGCTTAAACTTACAAATTGATTGTAAAGATGATAAAGGTTGCAAAATGTAAAAAATAAAGGTTGGTTTGCGTTTGCCGACACCTGTCAGTATCACAACAATGGGCGTGTCAGCACTGCGCTTGCGCCGCAGACCCACAGATTGACACTCATTGTTACATCACCCATTCACCGGCTATCTCGATCGTCCATTACTTTAACACCTATCATTATTTAATTACAATCAAGTGGACGATTGGCTCTCGAACAATAAATTACAACGTACAATTTATAGGAAACAATAGAAAGTTGATTGTGACGGTGCCATGACAACGCTTTTTGCTATTTCAGAATTACTGTTTATTACTTCCCCGCCAAAATATACGGGTATTACTTACGTAACGTATTACAACAGTGTACACTGAAAATACGAGTACCTACGCTTGATGTTCCTTTTACTTATTGAGTAAATTATTTAAATAATCTTAGAAACCATTGGCCGTGTTGAATATAAAGAATTTTGTAATACTTCTCACTTTTGTGTTAGTATCGATACGTGTAACACTTTTATGCTTGGTTTCTCACAATTCCATGTACAGATTATGTCAATGTTTAAGAAGCGGGCACACAATGGTACGATGCGCCTGCGCAGGCGGTGTCGCCGCGAGATGGATTACGGGTGCCGAGTGTAATAACCTCGCTATGTATCGCAGCTGGGGAGCGATATGTAGTAGTTTTTTAAACGTACGTTATTAGTAGTTATACTACGGTAGTACATGAGAAAATACCTATGTATGTACCTATTCGTATAAGCAATACACATAGACAATCTTGGCAAGCAGACGACATTATTTTAGCAGTAATATATGAGTATTTATGTAAGAACAACTATAGCTAAAATATTAATCATGATTAACTTTCTGAGGTAAGAATAAAAACAAAATTAAGCTCATAAATAATATTATAACTACGCTTGTTTTTGTAAAAATATTGTCTAACGCACATTTTGACATTCAATTATTTAAGTCATTTTAACAAGCAGGTAAATATGCAATTTCGGCATTCCTAAGGTGTGAGTGACTTAAACTTTGAGTATGGTTGACAAGTTGATGCGCGCGTAACATTAAAAAATTCATTAACCTGTCAGGTTTCACGAAAACCACTTTACGAAGGAGATATTTTATGGATGTCTGTCACCATGCTAAACTTTTGTCCAAAAAGAACTATAATAATTCAGTTTGAAACGAAATGAGATTTATGATACTGTAAGATTTATAGAACCCGCGTGAAGTCTTACGTAGACTTGGCATGCCCTTTTGAGAAGAGACTCTTGCCAAAATGTGAAACAGAAATAGGTACATAAGATCATAAACATTTTAGATCCGCAATATATCTAGATATAATAAGCGCGAGAATATTAGTTTTAGAGTCAGTAATTAAGAGATGATACAATTAATTTATAATACAGAGTCAACTAACTTACATTATAAGATACATATTATGTGAAATGTCATCAATGACTAATATTAAATAAACACCAAGCTGTAGATTAAAGAAACAAAAATAGCTTCGCAAAAAAGGAAAGACAAGCGACCTTTTAGCGGCTTCTTTATTCGAACTTTAAACAGCTAGATTTGTTAAATGAACCACTTAAAAAACGAATATGAATAGACTTTAAAAAAGGAACGATTTGGTTGGTTTAATCTTTTTAAATATTCCAGACAAAGAATACATAACAATAGATATAAGCTGGCTGCACATAAAACTAACGCTAATCTTTGTGCGTAAACCTCTAAATTGCTCAGTAACTAACTGTAATGTTAGAAGCATTATGCCTGTTACGTCTTGCATGACATAAACTCAGTGTAAGTAGAAATTTAAACAGTACTAAATATATCCAACATTGGAACTGCTTCCTACGTAAACTATGTATATTGATGAATAGATGTATTTAGTATTGTACATACATACATACATAGATTCACGCCTGTTTCCCAGAGGGGTAGGCAGAGACTACGGATTTCCATTTGCTACGATCCTGACACACTTCTCTGGCTTCATTCACTTTCATCACATTCCTCATACACGCCCGTCGGTTCAAGGAGCTCTTAACCTGGCCTTTGTCCAGGACGCCTCCGATCTGGTCGAGAAACGTTCGCCTAGGTTTTCCTCTTGCGACTGTTCCATTCACACTAGCCTTATAAACTTTCTTAGTCAGTCTTTCCTCGTCCATTCTTTCTACATGTCCAAACCAGCTTAACATACCCTTTTCTATTCTTGTAACTATATCCACTTTCATGCCGCATCTCTCTCTAATCACACTATTTCTTATTCTATCTTTCAGAGTCACACCACATATGCTTCTCAACGCTCTCATTTCTACAGCATTTATTCTGCTCTCATGCTTCTTTTGCCATACCCAACTTTCACTTCCATACATAAGTGTGGGCACTAATAGTCCTCTATGAACAGCCAAACGTGCCTTTTCGGATACATTTCGACTGTTCATAAAAGCGCGTAGGGCTCCATTCACTTTGTTGCCAGCAATCGTTCTCCTTTCAATATCTCCGTCATGTTTACCATCCCTTGTAAACAAAGTACCCAAATATACAAACTCTTTCACTTGCTCCACTTTTTCTCCATCAATCATAATATTACACATCGTCACGCACTCTTCCTTTTCAAATACCATTACTTTCGTCTTGCTTACATTTATTTTCATTCCTTTACTCTCAAAAGCACCATGCATAATAGTTACCATCGCCTGCAACTCTTCCGCCGATGACGCAAGTATTACTTGGTCATCGGCATAAAGAAGACATTTGACAAGTAACTCATTCATTCTTAATCCCCATTCACAATCTTTTAAATCTTTCAAACAATTGTCCATGTATAGGTTAAACAGCCAAGGTGACGCTACACATCCTTGTCTAACACCTTTATCGATGCTAAACCACTCTGTGTAGGTCCCATTTATCCTAACACAAGCTCTGGAATCATCATAAAGAGATTTCAGAGCTCGCGTGAGGTTGCTATTCACTCCATACATGGACAATGCCGACCAAAGTTCATTCCTCACCACTTTATCATAAGCCTTTTCCAGATCCACGAATGCGCAATAGACCTTTTGACCTTTGGCCAAAACTTTTTCGGCTATGCTCCGTAAGAAAAAGACCTGATCCGTACATCCCATACCCTTTCGAAATCCCGTTTGTGCATCCCATATTTTCTTGTCGGTTACTTTCACAATCCTTTCAATTAACACTTTTGCATACAATTTACCGACGACGCTGAGCAAGCTAATGCCTCTATAGCTTTTGCACTCTTGCTGTGAGCCTTTTCCCTTGTATAAAGGTACTATGACGGCCTTGCACCAATCACTTGGTACACGGCCGGTATTCCAGCACAAGTTAAAAAGGCGGCACAACTGAGTTGCTATAAGACCCTGTCCAGCTGTCAGCATTTCGACTGTAATCCTATCATACCCACCAGCCTTTCCTGATTTCATGCTTTTCAATGCTTTCATTATTTCATCCATACTAATAGGGCTTTCATCACTACTATCATTATCTTTCATTTCGAAACTTTGCCCTTGCCATTCCTCTCTTTCAAATAAACTTTCAAAATATTCCTTCCATCTCTTCAGTACGCTTTTTTCTTCATTCAGTAAACTTCCATTCTTATCTCTGATTGATTTCAGCTCTGTGGTTACGGTTTTACCTCGAACCGAGCGAATGGATTTCCAGAAGAACTTCGCGTTGGTCCGGAAATCTTCAGATAATCTTCTATCAAACTCGTCTTTCAATTCCTCTTTTTTCCATTTAATTACATCTTTCACTACTTTATTCATTCTTATAAACTTATTCCTAGCTTCATTCACATCCTCATTCGTTGCTTCTTGCATTCTTTCATTGGCTCTGACAGATAGCCAGTCCAACCATGCCTGCTTCTTCTCACGTACTACCCCTTGCACATCTTTATCCCACCACGCATTCTTTGATTTTATAACTTTCCTCTTCTTGCTCACACCGCATACTTCTGACGCTACAACAACCACTTCATGCTTAAACGACTGCCATAATTCTTCTATATCATCAGTGTCACAAAATCTTTCAAATCTTTTCCTCAATTGATTTTTATACTCGTCTTTCAATACTTCATCTTGCAAATTTTCTACTTTTATTCGTTCTTGGACACTTGTTCGGGTAGGTATACGGTGTCGCCATCCTTTGAAGAGGCCACGTATCCGGCTCATAATCAAAAAATGGTCGGTATGGACACCAATACCTCTATATACCCGAGTGTCTAGGACATTCTTTCTCAATCTTTCATCCACTACAACAAAGTCAATCATACTACTTCTTACATTCTTTGCTTCTCTTGTATACTGGTGGATTCTTTTGTGGGCAAACATAGTGTTTGTCACACAGAGATTCCACTCCAAACATAGCTCAAGCAACCTTTTTCCATTCTCATTCACGCTTTCGTCCCCATACTTGCCTAAAACCCTTTCGTATCCTTCACGCTTTACTCCCACCCAACCATTAAAATCCCCTAACATTATCAACCTCTCGTGTTCCTTGCATTTCCTCAAGACATCTCTCAAACACTCCCAAAAATCTTCTCTTTCTTCCCGTGCACTCTGAGACATACCCGTTGCTATGTTTACGGGTGCATAGACCCCTACCATAAACACACGAGTAATCCCTACTTTCATTCTCATCCATAGTAACCTAGCATTCACATATTCGAATTCTTTTACACACTCATTCATTCTAGCAGACAGAATAACACCAACTCCCTGACAGGCTCTGGTATTGCTAGGCACGCCGGACCAATACGCCGTGTAGGGTCCATGCCTAGTGGTATTACAGCCTTTCCTTTTCGTCTCATTCACGCACAGAACATCAATCTTTCTCTCATTCATCATCTGACATACTTCATTCAATTTTCCATCCATCCCTCCTCCAACATTCAATGTAGCAAAACGGCTTTCCGTAGGCCACTTTTCGCCCTCGCGAGAAACGAGACGTGACGGGTGGCGGACCGCGTCGCCGCCATGCGGATTATTAATAAAATCAAAGTCCATATGCGTTCCCACGATTGTTAGGGAAAATACTGTCCACCTCCGCAGAGCCCTTTACAGAGGTAAGGTGGATCCATCCTGTGCCCTGTGACCACCAACACAGGCACCCTCCGTTCACGACCAGCTTTCCCTCTGGCCACGAATCCATCAGCACGGGTCGGTTAACACCTTGGATCGGGGTTTATTCTCGGGTCTGCTCCCTGAAAATTGGTTTGACTTCGGAGTTTTCCTTCTCCTAGACAGGTTGCAAACCAATGCTAACAAGGCCCATCTCCCCGGGTGTGATTTCGGAGTTTTCCTTCTCCTAGACAGGTTGCAAACCAATGCTAACGAGGCCCATCTCCCCGTTAGTATTGTAATAGGCACTAAATCAAATGACTATTTTCAAAGCGTTCGTTTATCTACACTCTCTAAATAATATCTCAGGTTTGGATGTATTCCAACACCAATGCCAACAGCAGGTAATATCTTCTTCGAATCCTATGAATTTCATTTAATAATACGCAGTTATGATCTGTTTATTACATGTAATGTCGCCTGTTTACTTGCGGAAATGTTGACTGACGCGGTTCGGAGACGTTGCTTCGTGTTCAACAACAAAATAACGGAAATAAAAAATCTCTTTCCTTTTTAAACTATTTGTTAGCTCAAAAAATATTTTTTGTTAGGTGAAATAGATTTATTTATAATATAGAGGTATTAGTCATTCTGGGAAATAATGTATAATACTAACAAGAATGATATAACACTAAAAGATTTACATATTTATGTATTTGAATTCTTATTCGTTTGCTTGTGAAGTCTAAAACTTGCAAAGTAATATCCAGATGGAGAAAACTGATAGAATTAATAAAATAATACGAATTTCAATCTGTGACTTGAAAGTAATATGTTGGAGACAATGAATACAGGCATCCAATGTGTTGAACATAAAAAGGTACATTAACAAAATACGGTAACAAATCCGTCAATGAATAGCCGCTATAAACTCATAAAGAGTGAATTCGATTTTATTCTCTATTGTCATAGCACTAAGTTGTCTAGTTTTCGTCACAAAGTCATATAAGAACGTTCGCCATAATAAGTATGATCCGGTTTGTCGCTGAGTAATGAAGGTGCGGTAGAAATAAATTTAATCGACAAGATATATTGGAACCACAATATAACATTGGCGAAACAAAGCTACAAGCTAACGACGTAACAGATAAAAATAAACAACGTGTAAATAAAAGAAATAAAACAAAACACGGATCGCAGATGAGGCAATTCTTCGAAGGCGATGTTTTGTGCGGCCCTAACAAATGACGACGCTGCCCCCCATACCACTCTAGCACAACCACAAAATTATACTTTATTGATGCTGATACTTGATCGGAAATTATTATAAGTATTAACAACTAGCTATTTAATAAAATACAGCTATTTGAAATGACAAATTGTTCTCATCATACATTTACTAACATAAGATACATAGGCACGATTATTTGAGTTTCCCAAATATTTACATATTCATAGGGTTCCTTAAAGCAATGTTTATCTTTATTACTAGTATTTACTTTAGGCTTAATGTTATATTCTTACCTCTTTTATGTGCCTAATAATGTAGTTGCGTCCTTGAAAATATTATGTTTTAAAACTTATTCCGCATTCAACGGAAAGTAGCAATTAGTTTTATTTTTTATTGTATGCTAACTTAGTTCTTTCACGCAATCCATATCTACTTCTTTTAAGGAGAGCGACAAATCAAAACTCTTTAAATCGATATAAATCTCCTTACAATTAAAAATCTTGTTAATGTATATCTTAATAGTTTACAAAATAAATTAAACTGTGTCTAGAATTTATGCGCTGATGGGTTGACAGTGCGCCTACAATTATTATCGAGTACCTACCAAGAAATTTGCCGTTATCGCTTTTGGCAGGTGGATTAATGATCGAAGCTGTTCATCGGTCAAACAGCCCGAGCAAGAGACATTGCCTTGGTATCTCTTACGTACTTGGCAAGACCACACATTTAAAGACATTGAACTAAAAATAAATTTAACTCTAAATCTCAATAATACCTTAATTGGTATTTGCCCTTAAACTCACTTTGAAAAAACATTTGTCTTTAGAAGCTATACGCCGTTGTTAGCGTGAAAGTAGAATTAATCTCAACAGATATTTTAAACAATATTGTATTGTACTTTTAATCAACCTACATATGGAATATGAATTATCGTGTGTATACACAATACATATATGATTATAATCAAAAGTAGGACGCGATACGCGATAATTATATCTATCAATACACGTGCGAATATTTTATGTCAATAGAGAACATACCTATGAACCATAGACGCGAAACAAGTTCTGAATAGATCGTTAATGACTTTAAAAAATCTTTTCATTCCTTTGATGATTAAAATGTGAGCAAAAAATTTTATAAGCCATTGTTAAGTTTACTAAAGGATATTTTTATGTTTATAATTCAAATATTAATTTCCAATTTACATGTTGAAAACCACATAAAGGAGATATATTTTTATAATAATATATAATATGAGCACGAGGGCACGGGCCTCTTCTCACTGTGAGATGGGTTACAGTCTACCACGATGGCCCAATGCGGGTTGGCAGACTTCACATATCTTTGAGAACATGATGGAGAACTCTTAGTCATGCAGGTTTACTCACCATGTTTTCCTTCACCATTATTGCGAAAAGAAAATAATGATTTAATGCGCACCTAACTTCGAAAAGTTAAAGGTGCCTTGGAATCGCACTCGAAACCACTGCGTGCCAGTCGAGCAGTCTCCTAATAGGCTGTCGCTACTATTTCCTCTACGCTATTCAATATTTCTTATAGTCATTACATTCGCAGTTTTTAGGAATGATGAAATGTAAGTAATGACTTATAAATATGAAAGAAACGAGCTACAAATGACTATATTGGTGGTACTATTCTATCGCCAATCGCCATGTATGGAGCGGCGCGGCGGCGCGGCTCGTGAGTGAATGCCCCCTCTTGAGGTTCGTACTATCTTTGTGTCTATCGTCGACAATCGCTTAATTGATCTCGTCTTACTCGCGGCGACGAGTACTTACTGTGCCGTTACCAGTGGCTCGAGAAAATACCAATTACTATCACTGATCTAACGCCTCACTTGCAAATGCAACAAACATTTCAATATACGCGTGAAATAAGTATACTTAAGTACTTTATCTCACGCGCATATCTTACATAGTATGATTTACGTCTGCTTTTGTACAGTTGGTTCACAAATGTATTACAGTTTAATGCGCCATTATGAGGTTTCAAATTCGATTGTAATATAACTGGGTCTGAAATTAGACCCTATTAGGTAATCAAGTCTTAGAATACGAGATGTAATTAAAATTTATTATGTCTGTCCACCGGTGTACTGTTGCGTCTCAAAAGGTTAACTGCCGAAATTTGGCGAGGTTAGGCAAAAAATTCTACATCTTTATACGGAAATACATCTTTGCCTTACTCCGCCGTGGATACACGGTAAGGTTGTTTTTCATTCGTAAAAGTAGAAAGCAGTAAATCATACTAAACAGAAACAAGATCACACATTATAAACAAAATTCAATGAATCTGTAAAAGTATAAATAGCACCGTCGTTAACACTGCCGTCTGTTTATATTGGTATTAAATAAATATGTGCTATAATGGGCTTAATGTGATGAAGTGTTTGCCAAGACGTGGCGATAAAATCTGGCCTTACTGAGGTTGAACATTAGTTCCTTATTCAATGGAACGTAACATTCAAAATAGCCATAAATTTGATCTCTTTTGAAACCAGTCAATGTCATATGAACTTGGAGTTATTTATTACATAATATGAGCTATAATTTGGTTGATATAAAAGTACTAACCATAAACTTAATAGAATACTATTAATTTAACATTATTATACTCTTAATGGCTGTTGTATAGTCATGCATGATATGCATCAAACTAAACAAAGCAATTGTATGCAGCGAGTACGCTTACGCTGCGCTGTAATTATCACTTGATCCAGGTACGTATACATTAACAATCTTAATAAGACCTTTTTTAAACGCAGATGTTCCCTATTCGAGTAAGAAGACAAAAGGCGTTAACGCAATAGAGATTCCCTTACAAAGAGACGGTCGAACAGATGCGCGAGTAGAGTCGTGGCATTTGTCTGTAAATCACATGGGCAAACAGCACGCACACGCCCGCGCTGCTCGTAAGTACGGGCGAGGTGTGTCTGTGTGTGTGTACCTCCTATCAAGGCTGCGTTCGCGCAGAGCATACCTGCCCCTACCTGCTGCCTATCTCGCATTCTTGTACTATCTGCAAAGTATCGGAAGGTTCGCGGCGCGTGTGTCGTAATGGGTGCCCGCGTGCCTGCTTATCAAATTGAACTTTACACAACTTACAGGTTTGTATTCGAAACCAAATCGCTCTGATCTTTGCCAGTTCCCGATGATTGACAACGCAATTATTAATATGGTAATGTAGTTTGTCAGACCTTCAGCGTTTGACACATTTTGAATCTAGTAAGTTGCATGGCCTCGAGAATTCAATCTAAGCAGTCAATGCTAGAGCTAAGCTTCATTGAACAACTAGTACGTCATTTTACATTAAGTACAATCCGGCATCTATTTAGTTATAATTATGTGTTTTACTGTTTTAAGTTAATCATAGGTCAAAAAAATGTGATCTTGAGTATAATGTTGGTCACCAATATTATTATTATAATCAAAACATAAAAAGAATATGAAATACGAACAAAACGTCAATATATTATTGCTTACTGACAGAAGGAATAAAATATATCAACAACAACATCTTAACCATTTTATAATACTTAATTTATCTTCTGTAGACTTTTTGAAGGTGTCAAACTTGTCAAAGTGTTCATTAATTTATTATAATTCAGTTTGAAGCTTAATTCTGGCCTTTGTAGGTCATGAACCGACAACCTCAAATCCTTTATAAGGAAATGCAGATCAGGTTAGTCAAAATTAACATTGCTAAACAAATCCGTTTTCGAATTTGTTTAACAAATGACAACTATTCGTGCGATCGTCGTCTACATATATGCATAAACCAATGAGCATCAATATAAACGGTTGTGTAAAATGTATATACATTATGTACAATACAATACAAGCAAGAGAATAAAACACGTCCGAGCTAATCAATCAAGTGGAATCTCAGCGAAGGCTTATTACACTTGAAACTGTGCTCCTTGATTCTCATATTGCGTTATGATTCACGTCACAGATCCGTCGAGTCATGCCGTCAAATGTCGAATCCCTTGTATTGTTTGTATTGTCTTATCCGAGTCGCTGTGATGTCATAGTTCAGAGGAACGCCCTCAGCTGTCAGTTTTGCAACCTGATGGATGTTACTACAGGCGCGTTTAAGAGTTGGGTGCGTCGCACTCAACGACTTGTACTGGTCGTGGTATTTACAAAATGGTCAGTCGTAACGTTAGGTGTTATTGATTGAGCAAGCGACGGTCGAGGTGGGGAGGGGGATCGAAACAGGTGTACGAGGCCGGCACACGCGCATGGGAACGACGCGAAGGCCACCACGACTCACGGCGTTCTCTAGTGTCGCAAGTAGTCTCCTCATTACCGTAACTTCATCGTTCTATCATCAGATCTGTATTCAAGGATAGTTAAACGATACGTTTCTGACTCAGAGTATATTTATTACAATTATAAGGAAAGAACATGCTGTCTTTGTAATGTTTTAACGGCGTGTCAGATAACATTAAACACGTAGTCATAAACTGTGCAGCTATTAAAATATTGCGTTCAGACAAAACGTGACGTAGCCTGTGTAAACAGTTTTATAGATTCATGAATGAAAAACTCACCTCTTTGAGACCATCGAGACGTCCGAGGGATTTCGATTGTCGTAGTGGCAAGAATGCTTTCAAAGCGTCCATACGCGATGTGCGCTCCGGTTCCGCATTGGTGGCGGCGGTAAGGTCGGCACAGGAGAGGCGCGCCTTGCGCCGCTTGTCCAGCAGCTGCTTGGCGGTGCGCGAACGCCGCTGCACGGGCGCCGCATCTTCTTCAGGTTCGCTGCACACTTCTCTCGCCGCATGCACCGTGTGCCGGCGCCGCGACAACGGAGGCGACGTCAGCCGCGATACAAGCGATTCGAACATGGTGGCACTCCTTACCCGCTGTGGTACTCCGACGACCAATCACGAGTGGCGCTCAGTCCACCTTCATATAAACCCATATTGTGCAGTAGCTCGATTTATCCCGTATGATGGAACGCCTACAAGCAAACATTAACTATCTGTGATGACGTATTTCAGGCGCAGCGGGGGCGACTCTCCATGGCCTCTCTCATCACAGTTTACAAACATGCGATCACAGCACGGCACGCGCTCAGCTATAGGTAATATAGATCATTGACCGATCCGCGTCGGCATTGTCATTCGACTAAATGATACTGACTCTCGAAATAGCTTTGTTTAGGATTCATTCATACAGTGTGCGTACCGTGACGGACGGAAATGGCAAAATGCGTCCACATTTGCATTCAACTATCACTGTCCCAGAGCAAAACGTATGCATCCGAATGTTCATAGTACTATTAAAATATGTATATGGGTATACAGGTGTCGAAAGACGCTCATCTGTGTGTTCGTATAATATTCACACGCTTGTGAATAGTAGTATTAAGTTCGTTAACCTAGTTACCGAGTTAATATTATAATTAAATGAATCTGAGACTTAATAACACGATGCGGTGTGTTCGAAACAGTTGAAAGTATGCCACTGTCCATGCCGGGCGTCCAAAACATTGTCGTGGCACCTTGCCATCGACTCGATGAAATAGAAGCACACAAGGCCATAACAGAAAGCGAAAATAAGAACCATCCAGGTGAGAAATGCTGTCATATTTACAAGTTCATAACAGATCTTTCCGGTCTGGATATTAATTTAAAACCAGACAACAATTGTAAATCAAAAACAACTACCTATTATTTACAGGTAATTATGTTCTATTCTATTCTAAGACCTATTTATTCGATCATACTTTCTTACGTGTTTTGTTTTCAAACAAAGTTGATTCTGAATTATTTGAATAGTAGAATCACCTACTAGTTTAGTTTATTAATCGCTAATGTAAACATACAACTTCAAAACTAGTTCCAATATTGTTTTTAAATTAGAAAATATATTGAAAGTGGGTTAGCACTGTACCGTCAATGGTAACTAATGAGATTACCGGCGTGACACTATTCTACGAAGGGCTTAAAATGCTGTGACTTGTGAACGAACAATTGCGAAAACACGCAAGACTTCACTCGACCAACTTGTAAACGAAATATGGTTGTATTTTCACTTTTACACCTGTGTCAAGACGATTGTTTACTTCTTTTTATGACGATTGTGAATGCGCCGCTCTACACAAGGTAACTAAGTAGGCCACCTGTTATTGTGACCGAAAGTTTAAACGTGGTCAAGTATTACCTAACTTTATTTTCAAGTTCATCATTTGGATACGTAGGTATACATTTGTAATGTTCGAGTGCGATCGTCACTGTAAAACGCTGCAGGGCTGGTAATTCCAGCCGGTAGCTATCGTTTGTGGAGCATGGCTCAACTAATAAAACGGTTAGTCCTAAGTCGGCGACGTCGACGCAAACCGGTATGCGGACCGGTCCTGCACACCCACCCTCCCGCACACATCACCACATCCCCGCGCACTTCTAAAATACACGCATACACGTCACCTTATCAAGAGAGCCACTGCGGCTAAGCTTCTTGTCAATCCGCTCTCCTGTTTCACGTAGCGATCGGTGCTGAGGATGACTCGTATCGAATTCGTCGTTGAAAACTAATTCCTATAAGCAAGCAATATAATCTGAGCACCGCTACGGTTAACCGCAGTTTAGATTAAACGTAATCTTTCAAGGAAAATAAGCAATATTGCCCTCTCTACCGCGTAACATTACGCCGATATCACCTGCCCAAAATGACTCAATACGAAAAGTAATTATTATGATGCAACATTCAAAATGACATATCAGATTTTTGTAAGCAAGAAAACCGTGAAGAAATCTAATGTAGCGTGAAAACAATTGGCGAAAGTCTGGCATAAAGACAAGTTAGCCAATAGTCGAGCGCAGTGACAAAGGCGTAGATTAGAAAGTGTGTTGTGTTGTGTATCAGAAAGCCCGCGATACGGAGCGCACACGCTCTGATTGTCGCCCTATCTGCAGATCTGTCGCGTAGCGCCGCACGACCATGTTTGTGTACCCACCCACCAATATACTAATTATAGCGTAAATAACCATCACGTCCAATTCCCACCAAAATAAATACAAAACCAGTACAGCGCACACGCTCGCGTAATGACGCCAGTTCAATATAAATAAATATTTATAGCTCAAATGGCGTGTAATTCAATAAACTGTAAAAGAAGAGCAATTTTACTGTGCCTCGCATGAATTATTGAAACTGTACGTTTTATGAGATTTTAATAATGCCATTGAAACAATTCAGTTTACGACATAATGGCGCTAAATTGAAGATATTGGCCACATAAAAAATATTTAAAAACAAAACGTTTTATACATATTCCGATTTTATCTGTATATTCCAATATCAAATTGGCCAATCATATAATTTTGTAAACCCTGACCATTCTAGATTTGAATTCTGGTAAAGTAAATGTGAATGACGCAAAACCATTTAAAATACATTATGTACTTTATTTTTAAGCCTTCATCATCTCACATCCCCGTACGATTGAAAGCCATGGCAGCAAAACAGTAAAAATAAAAACGCACATCCCGATACGGCCCCATTCGAATCTGTGCATGATCGATGACGGATTCCGAATAATAAATTTCTTCTCATTCCGAGGCTTTTTATTTCGTCTTACTTGTCAAGCGATGTCAGTATTTTGACGTTCCAAGAATCGCTGCGGACGATAAGTAATGGGGTGAGGTTAAAGCCAGGTAATACTATATCACAGTAAAGTTTGTATTATACAATAGTGATCCCATTTCAGGTGTCGGTTAAGTAAATGTTACAAAGTTTAGGAGGTCAGGCGGTGACCTTGGACTGGAAGTGGGTCGTTCGTGAGATGGGCTATCGGGTGGCAGACGTCACGCTCAGCCCACCACGCTGCCCGTCTCGTTGACCCGCCACGCGGCACGGCATGCGGCAGCCTCCGCGCCACTACACACTCAACTCACATTAAACCTTCTACCTAATCGGAAAATTGCTTTTATGAGCACTGTCGAATCAAACGATTGTGGGAATAATTATTTCGAAATCAATTCGAAACCAGTTAACGACATTTCAACATTTAATAAAAGAACTCTTTTATTCAGAGTAAGATTTGTATTGCGACTAGCTTACAATTTTATTTTATCTTTTTTGGCAAATTTGTCCTACTTAAAAGTAAAAGAGTAACCGCGGAGCACGGAGTCGTTTACTCTAATGATGAGACGTGAGTGAAAGCCAAACCCTACGAGATTATTTTAATTTACATTAAAATGTTCTAAAATAAACATAATATATATCGCATAAGCGGTATTAACGCCTGCATGAACATATTTTGTGGAGCGATAGAGAAGTTATGTTCAGATTTAAGATTAAAACCAATTCATTTTATTGGAATATTGTGTGCGACGTAACGTTATTGCTACCGCGGGCATGCTACATTTCGTATTGTTTATTAGTTAAAATATCTATATTTGTGTTATGTATAAGCGCTTTTGAATGGTAGCGGTATTGTCTAAGCGTGTTTGTGTTGTGGCCCTTTGCGTTAGGTAAACATCTCGTCGTCTGTAAGTACTTGTACTGTATTCGGAGTGTCAAACACTGATGGGAGACTGAGAGGCTAGTTCGTGGAGCTGTCGGTGCACCAAGATGTTATGAAGGGCGCGGGCCCGTTACTCGGTACTCGTATACATTAGCCGCAGCGTGACAGAGTTATTTAAATGTTTCTAACTGTTGTCCGCCGAGCGCTATAACCCGGTCGCTGCCTCCCCGATACGCTTATTCATAGATGATAATTATTTTTTTATACTTTACTAAAGATGTAATAGAAAAGATGTAATAGAAAATGATGTTCACATGTACCATTACAACGATTATTATTACGTTTTAATTTGTTATACAACGTTACTGTTAAGTATCTTCTTGTATTGCTTTGTTTCTAGGCCACACGCAGTAACAATACGTTAACACTGCGACATTTATATGTGTACATCTAAAACATTGATGTATATACATAATACATAGTAACTTTTGTTCAGTGCATGATACAATGAATAACGTCTAACTTCTATAATAAGCACTTGACTAGAAGCAGAAGAAATCTCAAATAAGAAATGTGTGAGATTGTGGACAACACAAAGATAAACTTCAAGAATTGAGTTTACAAATGAAGTGCATTCAGGCATTAGCAAGATAAAGCTATTAAGTTTAATTGTAAATCGATTAGCAACTCTGTTCTGACCCCTGTTTGCCGTAGCTGCGACTGGGTCAAGGAGTTATTATGCATCAAATAGCTAAATTATGCTCCTCGTACACCAGCTTGCTTTCTCTAGGTCACTTGCTCACTAGCTCGACTATTTGTAACGGGAGGACAACATCTTCTCTAGGTCAAACTAACTTTGATATGTACACGCCACTCACTAGAACAAAATGTGGAAGTCTTTAAACCATTAAAAGGAAACTTCCATTACACTAGAAAAACTCATAAATAAACCCTTTACTTTATCCTTTATTACATTCTTTTAGTCTCCGTATTTGGAGCGATCGACTAGACATGTTATAAAACATATTTATAACTAATGTTCCCGGGCATGTCCAGATGGCCGTTAATTATCTTGTCTTTCTCCAAAAAAATAATAAAATTTTATGTCCCATTTAGGAGAGTAATAAAAATTCTTTCTGCCCGCTTTAACTACGTTCTAATGCAGTCCAAGTTTGTCATGAGACGTTAATCCGTTCAGAGTCACAAAAACACTATAAACAATGTACTCGGGCTTTTCTAAAACTTCGATAACTTAACTCAAGCCTTGTATATGTAGGTAGGTACTTGTTCTCGTATTGTGCGTATTAACACTCACTCGTTTCCTACATCTTGGTTCATGTGTGTTGATGTAAGTTATGAAACAATTGTGTGTCGTAAACTACAAAATCAGGCTAACAATATTTATTCTTCGATAAATAGCGAGAGACGCGTGAAATTTGATAATTACTGAGGCCAATTTATATCTTATCTTGCATCATTAACTCCGCCCACTTGCGCATACAATATCCAGGTTATATTTTAAACGTTTATATTGAATTTTTGTTAAAATTCTTTGAGTGTTTCTTACTTCTACGAATCGTATCTAGGGAAGTGAAAGTTGATAAAATATTACAAGTATAGTTTACCGTAATCTATCGATATTCTAAACCGAATTCATAAAAACATCGATTCTCTGTCGTCAAACAATGACGTGGAATCTTCCTTTTGAAAAACGATCGATGACTTTTAGTTTCTTTTTGTTCTGAGTAAAGTTATTCTCTTGTGAAGACATGGATCAAAGGAGGCGTCAAAACGATGACTTGCTAAGTGAAGTTGTTCGCTCATTACTTACAATTTAAAGCGTGAATTAGACAAAATGAAAATAACGTAAATTGGGTAATTACTTTAACTGGCAACTGTATGTTTGAGGCTAACGACGTCTTCGTCGGCTAATTTAAAATGTTAACGAGTTAGCTACAATTGTGACAGTCAACTGTGGCACGAGACAAGACAATTCCATCTTGAACATCAATTACAGTGGACGAATATAATACTGGCAGTCAAAAACCCGACAAATTTAGTAGATAGTATATAACGCTCCAGCACTTGGCTGAAACAGTAAGACTATATTCAGTCAAAGCTAGGAAAACAAAAAAGATGAGGTAAAACTATCCATTCCAAAATATATGTATAAAAGGATAGATAATATTATGCTAAATGCAAAGAATTTTTATCCGTTAAAATCATGTCAGATCCTTTTAAAATATTGCGAAGTAAGCTATCAAATACCGCTACGAATCTGAACAGACCCATTTGGCCAGCCAATTGAGTAAGTCAATCATCCGAATATTAATTAAACAACAAAAAGAGTATAGTTCATAAATCGCATTCACAAATTACAGCCATGAGTGTGTAATTGGACTGACCTCTGTGTTAATTAGAGAAATCAGTGTGTCAATGACAAATTACGAGTACAAAAAGACTCAATATCAATTGACATCAGTGTAAAAACTGTGATGATCTCATTATTTTGAAAAGGCTAGTAGTAATTGGAGGCTTTTGATTGCGTAGATAGTGTTGCGGTTTAGGTAGAGTGCTGCAGTTTCGATCCACAGAGCAAAAAGTTGTGGTACTCGGGTATTTCTTTAGAGACTGCATATGCTTCGTATCCGTTACGTCAATTATTGTAAAGACCCTGACAAAACAAAGGCTCTAGCGCATTAGAGGTTCTAAAAATCTGTCACTATACTACCTTATCTACCTTATCCTGTAAACCGAAGTCTTACGCAATTTAACAATATTACGCGACATGGGTTCGATTGAAACTATGACGAAAAGCGGTGTCTTAAGTCGCAGTACGATGTGACCACTCAACTTATAAAGCGACTGAAAACTAAATAGACATCCCATCGCTTCGAAATCTTATCTAGGAGACAACATATTACGCAGAGTAGCTACAGATGCAGCTTAGATGTAAAATCATGCAACGTCACATTTGTCTTTCATCTGTTACCACTCTGCCTAATACTTCTTGCCCTTCAACTTTATTCTTTATATTATTTGTAAGGCTACGTGAAAGTTTTAAAACGTCATACAACTTGCAAATTTATAATAATGTGATTATAATTGGTTGATTGTATTTAAATCGTCGCACTGATATAACGTGCCTTATTCATTCTACTCAGCCTATTTGTATTGCGTTTCATTAAAAAGCAGTGCTTCCGTGACTACAGTGCTTCCTCGTGCAAGAATATAAAGTGTCTTTCATTGTAACGCAAATATAAGTAAGAGCCACTGCAACAATAATGTGATTTGAAATCGGTTAACTTAATTTTGGGCATGCCTTAGCTAACATAAATAATATTAGGCCTGGTATAATTCCAAAAGAACATATTCAATGCCATTTTAGAAAGTGTTGCCGATAGTTTCTTGTAAGTTTTATATTATAGGCTCAACCCTTTGCCTGAAGGCAGTAAACTCAATTAGTAATATTTTTTTACTTTTGACTATCATAAATATTATGATACAACTTAGGAGGCCATGTTTAAATGGTACCTAATAAAAGCAAGCGTCTTTTACTGTATTCGACAGATGCTAAATAACGCTCTAGACTCGTGATGCTTATAATTACTACACTACACTTAGGGCTTGTACTACTACCTCCAGATAGCATTTGTCTATAAGATAAAAGTCTCGCCATCTCTCTTCTTGAACCTAACATGAGTAAGACAGCATGCTATTTATCTGTCGGATAACTTTTCCTTGTTAGTTGTGGGAGTGGCCATAAAACTAACAACACTTTACCTGATACAGAAATCGATCCACGCGCTCACGCTTACAACAATAGAAAACGAAGCAATCTCTTTACAGAGAAGAAATCCTATATAATCTGGGAATGGATAACAAGCTTCACGCGTGAGTAAACATGACGAGAATATCGGTAGTCAAGGCATCCACACGTGCACATGTGAAGCCCTACTTCACTAACCCTATTTACTAGACCAGGTAGTACGACCTATATCCATTCATGCACCTTTTGAGATTATTTCTGTAGCTTGTAAACGAAGCCTGCTTAGCAATAATAGAAAGTATTAATGCTGATTTCCAGGATTATATTTCCGTTTACGACGATAAAATATTTGTATACGTGTCGTATCGCAGTTCTTGGAACAAAGATCGGGAATACAGCAAAAAATGTCGTTTGCAAATACGACATGTGGTACGACTAATAATAACGCTTGCATCGACGAATTTATGAATATCGAAAGCAAAGCAAGAAAATGCACGACACGAATTATGAATACCTATTATGCAGTACACTAAGTACATTATAATGATATGTGATGACAACATTCATGTGGTGTACAACATCGAAACGGAGAGTCATGAAGTTTGCAGTAACGAGGTTATAATCAGAATTATTCCGGATCCGATGACAGTCCAAGGAATAGAAAGCGTTAGTTACCAAACAAGCCCTGCAGGCAGTCGCGGATGTTTACGCTAGGGATAGAAATCAGAGGTAACAACTGGTTACGAACAAGAAATTATTAAAACTAACGATGCGGTTGTTGATGGCGACGTTCATGTGAATACTATGCGGGAGGAAGTGGAAATTACAGATGAGGAGTTAGCCATGTACCTATCTTACTGGACCTAATATGCATGCTGGGAAAAGATTATTATAAGCGTTAACAAAAATGTGTAATCATATTTATGATCTTAATAAATAGTCGTGTCCTGAGACATGAATACTTATTGGTGCCTGCCTAGGATGGCAAATACACATTCTAACGCAGTATCTGATATGTTTGTGACATGTTCAATACTTCTATTTTTATGATTAGCTAGAAAATTTGAAACACAACATTTGAAAGCAAAGCATCTTTATTATTGTTAGTCTTAGGCTTGCAACGAATTTATATTACGAAGATGCTATATTGATTATCATGAGAGACTATAATCTAAAACAAAATGCTTTTTGTATATATGTTTCATGATGAGGTCTGCTAAACAATACTGAAATTATATGAGCAGGTATCTGTAGTCTGTTGAGTACACGGTGGATAAAATTTTTATTCTGGTGAGCTACAAACATTAAGTTACCGTGCTTCGGGTGACATATCACGATGACAAGACTATGTAACAATATGTGTATTCGACATGCGTTTAGTCTCAATGTGTCTTTAATGCGCATAGGATATTGCAATTTGTTTTGTAGCGAAAATCCAATAGAATTTTTGTTCTGTTTGCATTCTCGTAACATTAATGTTGATTGAGTCTACGCACAGAGCTGTATGGATGGATTTTGTTTACTATTGTGTTAAAAGAGATTGCTAATCAATGTAGGAATATCGAAGATACATCGAGCAAACATTTTTAATGCATCTTTAGTCTGTTATATGTTCTATAAATTGCACACCTAATCAGTAATGCAATAATTGGTAATAAAATAAGTCGTAAGCTGAATAGTTGTCTGCCAGGCTGTCTAACTATTTGAAACGTAACACCTCATTAGGTTATTGTTTGAGTAATCAGATTCGCCTGTATCGACAAATTACGTTTTGAAACTAATTCGATAAAAGTTACACAAATTATGTGACATAACAAATTTGTTGTTCAAGAATTATATAATAGGTAAGTACTTGGTAACCAATTAAGGGAATTAGTTTAAGTCTATTGTAATTGGACAATAGAATATGGATATTATGTTTACACAAACCAATTAAGGATGGCATTTTTCCGAATTTACTTGGCCAGATATTGACTTGAATGTTTCAGCAGCTTTTAAAAAGTATGGAAACTTTATACAAATATTTATTTTGCGCTGCATCGAAGTTCGAAGCAAATTTGGTTACTTATTCATATTATGTACAAAAAACTACTAAGTGGTTCTGGGAACAGCACGGGCTAGTATCGAAGAATATTGAAAAAATATTGGCATTGGTAAGGTAACCTTTTACCTTTATGTTACCGGTTTTAAACATGACTCTGAGGCTGCGCTATGTTGAATATTTCCGTTGGTGAACGTTTATTCTGATGATTCGCGCGCTTAAACCTGTCTCATGGAGATTTACTAATAAAACTATAGCCATAATGACGTTACTGCGTGCCGCACATTTACTGATACTGGGTTAACTTTAGTTTTATTGCCGTTGTCGTCAGTTTATAGGATTCCTTAACTATATCTAGAAACATTATAGATCTATGAATTACCCTTGTGTTTAGAATCAAAGTAACATATAGTTTATACTGCAATCAATAGCAACATACATTTTCTGAACAACCTGGCACAGATTCAAAGACTTGCAACTGTGAATTCTCAATTTCTTAATTATGTATATATTATTATTGACTATAGATAGTGAAAATTAAAGAAATGGAACAGAAACCACCCTAAGTTTTTAATACTAGCTAGCTTTCCTGTTAATTAAATATTAAGAAAAATGCGTGTTTCATGAAATAATAGTGACATGATCAAATGTGACAATGTAATTTACAAATGTATCTAATCTCTTAGTATTTGATTAAAGAGAATGGACGTGCGTAACACTTACTACATAGTTCATGATGTCTATCTAGTAATGTATACATGTTTGAACATACGAATAAATAGGTCTAGGTAAGTACGTGATTAAATTAACTTCTTCCGCCGTAAACATTAATTATTTATTTCTGAGCTTAATTGAACCTGGTAAAAAACTGTGATCGCATGTTTGATGATCAATCATCAATTCGTGATGACTAAACGTTAAAAACCGTACGACATATTTAGATGAAATTTGTATAGAAAACCAAATATCTTAATTCTTAAGTTAACGGAATAGTCCTATGGTAGATATCGAGGCCATAGAATCGTCACCCGCTGTGTTAACACAAAATAACACTCTCACATAAGAGATCTATTTACCGTAAATCATAAGTCATCACAAAATCCGGTGGATAGGTTTGGAGCACTAGCTTCATCAAGGGCTACTTTCCATGTAGGTAGACGGAACAGTCACTCACACACGTCCGCGGCTTCCAGCTCACGGCGAGCGTTGCACGCGATCCAAAAGAAAAAATAACACGGTTCCTCCACAAAGTCAATGCTTAACTTACAATACGAGTTCTTCACTGAGATCTCACACTACACAATAAACCAGTCAATATTGGAAAGGATCACTCGAAAGTTGGGCTGCCAGCTATTTTCGACGAAGAAGTTTGTTGACAGATAGCGTGTGCAGACAGACGAGACGTTCTCGCCGCGCTCGCGCATACTCCGGTGTGAAGTCGGCCGCGGGCAGCGCCACGCTCGGGCCGCTTCGGCCGGCCTCGGCGGCACTCGGATGGAATGCGCGGCACGCGGGCCCAGAGGCTACAGCTTCGGCTGGTCCGTTGGGATCTACGCAACGCCCGCCTGGCTTCGCATACACAAAATATAATTAAATTGCAACAGCCGATCGCCATCTCAACGCTATAATGTACACTTGCCTAAGATCAGGTTCTGTCCAAAGTCGGCATTAAGTCAACGGGAAAGTACAGTTAGGTGCAGGCGCGGGAATGCGTGAGCGAGGTCACGGAACTAGTTGTAAATGACAAGCCTTCCGACGAGCAATACAAGAATTGCTCGGATTATAACCCAGTTAGCAAAAAACTAATTGGGCTCCTACATTCCTTGCTTTCAGTATACCTAGGTACACCTCGCCGAGTGATCAATACTTCGAAGCTACTGTACCCAGGGCCCAAAGACAGCCAACAAGCGTAGGCCTTATGACAACCTATTGTAATGGCCGACAGTGACAGCATTGATGGCATTTACCAGACAATAAGTCAATCGCTTTTTTTAATCGAACTAAGTCGTTGTGCTACCTGCTGAATGCGGATTCGCAAGTTTTGCGGGTCATTGACGCATCAACCGCCTACGCTACAAGTATTGGTCAAAAAATGGCCTCTAACAAAGTATCACAACATACATAAATTTAATTCGTAAAGAACAAGTTAAATAAGTACAAATATAAGGGCAGGGCATAGATCAACAAACAACAAAGGTCATTAAGACCTCAGTTTTGTACAAACAGAGCACAAAAATGTTTGCGGACACGTGTGTCGGTCGTCCTTCATTCTATGTGTATTCAAATTGTTTGATTTACTTTGAAGATCCCGCTGTATACACAAAAACATGTGGTTGTTTGAAGGCAAGTTTTTTAAGATATCTTTTTCTCCAACACTTCATAAATCTTCTTCGGAGTACACATATTTTTATAAGTAAGTTGTTACATGCCCATTAATGGGATTATCTACTTTGTTTCTACTGTTGGAATTAAACGACGCGCGTTTTGTAGAGGCTCGCGTGCATTTACCTCGGCAATAGGTTTGAATGGGCACAATAGAACGGATGTTGGACATAACACGGCCGGAATATGTGAGCTTCCGCCGCTTAGTTTACTTCAACAACGTAATTCATAGTAACTCACGCTTGCTTTATATGTATATTGTCTTTAAAATGTTATAAAACTTAAACATAAGCATGCTCTCTGAATGTACTTATCTGATCAACCTAATGTTTACTATTTAAAAAATCTCACCGGTCTATGACATGACTCATAGTCTCACAACCAGTTTTGAAACCTTTAGATATGAGAAACAATATTGATAAACAAGAATTGTTTTTGATAATTTTATTATTTTTATTTGGATCTAGAACGTACTGTTATAAAGGAAAGGGCCGAAGGCCTTTAAAAAACAGAAATTATGAATTAAAACGTTTATTTATATATTGGACTCGAATGAAGGGCAAGTGTCACGCGCGAGTGATCGATACGAACTGCGCGATGGGCGATGGCGTATTGTTTTAGTTCAAGATGCTGTGTAGGGATTAAGGTTAGGAATGCTATGCACTATTATATACATAAGGTACCTATATATAACAGTACGTGCTTAGAATATAGCCTACATAAGGTTAAATAATAAGGTTTAGGTGATATACGCGCATTTTAATGTAATGTTTCTGGATGTTCGTAATGAAAACCGCGGTCACAAAAAATCCAAATTACTCTTTATGATATTCGTTACAAAGTTTCTGTGAAGTATGACATCAGAGAATCTTTTTAAATTCAGCTTCAAAACAAGCAATAAGATAATAAGTAATGGTTTTGCTTTAGTCAGATGATCTGAGTTCTGACTCAGATATGACTCACGGCGTTTTAAAGAAAGCCTCGGCGGGCTTGGTAGCGGAGTGCAGGCGCTGCTGGCGCTGACGCAACTTAATGTTCGAAGAGTCCTATTATGAGGCCCGCAGAATTTATTGCCTCATCTAATACATTGATACTACCAGGCATAGCCGGGGTAAATAGAGATAAAATGTTGTTCATTGTTATGGAATTCAGCTCAAGAATGTGGCGCTGACTATTCAACGCATAAGAAGTTAAACGTTTTAGGTACACTGTTGGAGAAAGCGAAAAGTTTTGCTAAGCAACAATAAACGACAATGTAATATTTGTGTTTTGATGTTTAATTTCACATAGGTGTTAAAACTGTATGTTTTTGTAAAAATCTGTATGAAGTAACACAAACGTAACGCTAAGCATCGTCGTCAGTGCGGACTCCGTCAGTGAAATCGCGCGTGTAGAAAGCAGAACTGGGAGGGGCGACCGTCGGTCCACACGCACCACTGCTAATGCAGTGGCAATTGATACTTACTTTAATGATTTACTAGTAACAAAGGATACATTAATAATGAGCTAAAACTGGTCATACCACGATACATACATAGCACTCAAAGCGCACTAGCTGCTTTTAATTGTACAAGATCTTGGTATATAGACTGTAATTGCATTTCTTACTGTTAAATTGTCTTCACTAAAATCGTTTCTTTTTAATTTGTGATCACTTTAAAGGTATGGCTAGAAAGAAGGCTATCATAAACTTGTAATTATAAACAGATCTCCAAATTTCATTTTTAAATTAGGATACATCTAATTTGCTCATCATTATTGACATAAAACTCATCAGATTATAGTAAACTAATTAACCAGACGATTAAACGCAGTAAATGTCTAAAATTGTGACGGTGCAAATATTGTACTTGTCGTAAGTAGCAAGTCGTTTACCTTCGTGTTTTGTAGAAAATTATACAATTTTGTATAGCGCTTTAGACTGTACATATCTTTACACTGAACTATTTTAAATTACCTATTACTTTAAGTATGATTGAGCTTTGAAACAGATCAAAAATATAAATTATATGTTTATAAATACTCGTGAACTATTTATACTTAAATATATTTCGGCAATTACAATCTTAGCCTAAATTTATTTTATACTAGCTTTTGCGCGCGGCTCCGCCCGCGTGGTACCTAGATCAATAAAAAGTAGCCTATGTCCTTCCCCAGGTTTTAAACTATATCTGTACCAAATTTTATCTAAATCGGTTGAGTGGTTTAGCCATAAAAAGGTAACAGACAGACAGACAGACAGAGTTACTTTCGAATTTATAATATTAGTAAGGATTTTATTTATGTATTGGTGGCAACACCATTTGTAAATGTCTTGTCCAAAATACAAGAGAACAATTTGGTCAAAACGCTTTCAAGACGTGACATGACATACGATCAGTCGTCGACGAGGCGTAAGGCAGCAGTCGCAAACATCAGCGTCACCAACTAAAAGTTCATCAATCAACAAATGTTGTACTCTTGTACCGTTAGACCTCTCGCCATTGCCAGGGTTAGAACTGGCTCCATTAACGAATCAACCATTCGGCCGCTGACAACATCAATTATGTAATAAACCATCGGGTGGGTTGTTTACGTTAAATATCTTTGTTACCGTTAATGTTTACTTCTTTCTCTGTTTAAGGTCGAGTCACATATGTCAACGGTTTTTGGTGAAACGTATCCTCGTACGAAGATGGTACTTATGCACGCTTCATTTGTATTCGTGAACTCATCGTGCTTTTGCCAAACAACTCATTGTGAGACATAGCACGTCTCCATTGCAATCACCCAGTGGTGTGTGCCTCGTCCTTAAAAGTTTATTTTATGTTTCCTATCTTGGGACATTATAACGCAACGTATCAACCACACACATAAGACCCACTCTCTCCTTAAAAGGTAAAGTCGTTTTATTTTCACGCTCTTGTATCGAATTGACATAATTTTGAAATAAATTAAATATAATTAAATTAGAATGTATGTATATGAATAAGTACTTATGAATTTTAATTAATATCTTTTGACACCTCCACTGACCATGTATGGGAATATCATATAATTATGCTAAATGATATTCAAATGTAATAAATAAATTTAGTTTACGATACAAACCTTCACCTGCTAGGTGCAATCATCATGAAGTTGTTCGACTTCTTGCTACAAATTCGATAAGTTTGTCTTTAATTAAGTAATATATATTTTACGCAAAGCAACTTTGAATATACTATATACTAAAAGCATTTACACTTCATACATGACTTAGAACATAGACTTATTCAAATATGCCAAGCAGTATAAAACATAATGTTCTTATGCAGTAACAGATAAAGGATGCCTCGGCTGGCACTTTTATAGTTTTCACATGTCACAATAAAAATTTAAATTGAATTCCGCTAGACAGTTTTCAAATGTAGACATGCATTCGCATGCTAACTTAGAGCCTTCTCGGTATACAAATAAGGATCATATTCAGCACTCGTCGAATACCTAACGAAGGAACTCTTAGATAAACGGCACAAATGGGTTGTGAAACAGCAAGTATTGGCGCCATTGATAGTCTGAATTTTATTGCACTGGGATAGGACAAGGATTTTTTACAAAGCTTTTGAACCTCAGATTAACGTTTTTTTTATAAGAAGTAACAAAAACTTTTGTTTGAAGAGAATTCTGAGAATATTTTATATACTGTCTTTCAATGGAATTAATGCTTTACTAACAGTTATTGTTCTGGCCCGCTGACCTATAATTGAAACAAAAACCAAGTCTGTATTGTTTTGAACAATTAAAACAGAAATAAAAATGTAATCATCGTTGCCGAAATTGATTGTAAGTGAGAAAGTTAAATGTTCATTACAGTCCAAAATAATTAACCTATTGAGTTGCAGCGACATCCCGACGGCCAGACACAATAGATTTTCAATTATGTTTATCATTCCAACAATTGACAGGTAAAGCAGAGTCATATGTAAACATCATATCAGCTTATGTTAAATAGCTTCTAGGATGGATATATGTTGACATGGTTGCCGTACAATCACGAATAGCTAGTACTCATACTGACCGTAGCAGTTTATAAATAAGTTCTTGTTATTGTTGCTCGATGAATACAAAAATGAACACAATCTCAAACCCGTTTAGCAATCATCTACATGTATTTATTACGCAAGTGTAGAATTCAAGAAGAGATTTCAATGTGAACAACTAATTATAGAGCGTGTAATATTTTAATAATAAGCAATATGTAGTTCTTCTTGAAAATGCTACTTTACTATTACGAAAGAGATTACGTGTTGAAATAAGTCTACTTGAAGTCTGCCCGTTCGATTGTGTAAATGTATTCGTAAATCAAGTTTTAAAAGATTAACATATTTTTAGGCTAGGCACGTCGCCTCGCAAATCTGTTCACAAATGGTAAGGTTATCTTTAACTTAGAGGCGTGCTTGTATTCCAAGTATTTCAACAAACCAATTGATAGCTTAATACCTATTTTGGTGTGTCAAAACAAGTTCGGATTATTCGTAGACTGAAGAGAAATAATACACCTATAAACATTCTTCTAATACGTTGATCGCATGACTAATGGCTCATAAATACACAAGTCGTTCTCTGGTAGAAGACGTTCTTATTTGCAATAATGTTTTCAATTGTCACTCTTAAATCTTTCCGCAAAACAGAATGAAACACTAAAACAAAGTAACTAAGAGAAAATATTCAAACTTTCTTCATTGAACAAGGTTTCTCTGCCATACGGGCTTATCCTCAAATACATCTATTTGTTCGAAAACAGATTGTTGCTGATCATTGTAATTCTCTACACAGTACTTTATACTTTTTCAAAACAACTAACGTTATGCAATTTTGAACTTTATTCAATAGCTTTAAGGTACGTAAAAGCTCTCAATATAATTTATTCAGTATGTATGGAATGTCCGCTCCGGACGTGAAAGAAGATTTCAAAAGTAAATATCTAAGAGTGTTTTTAACGCGGCAGTTTTCCTTGAGCTTTTATTGTTCACATTAAAATATTTACACATTGAATAGGAAAGAACAATGGCCACTTTGTACCGAAAAATATCAGAAATTGTTATCGACGAAAGAATATCACCAACGTGTAGATAATTGTTCATGTGATTATCCGATATCAACATTTTATTTTTAAAAGTCGGGACTATAAAGTATTTTATCTTTAAACAGAACGCAGTATACTTACTGTGTTCTGTTTTATAAAACAACATACATTTGAACGCATCTAAAAGTATTTGCATCACTAGAGATGTCCATGTATTTTTTCTTAGTTTATTCTGTTTTATTTCATAACGGCAATAAATTATAACACAGATGATATCAAACATACGTACAATTTATATTAGTAAACTAGTAGCTTTTAATACAATTTTATGCTCATCATTAATATTAACCATTTTTAACACCATATTTTAAAAAGAAAAATTTATTAAGTTGTAAATCGATTGATTAGGTACCTCCCTATGTGTTGTGTTGTGTTATTTAAAATAATAACAACGACTTCTATCTTCATAACCTCAAAAAGACATATTACTTACTTAATTACTTCTTTCTCCGGACTTTTAAAAATATACTGAAGTCCGAATTTACTTATATTTTTATAAACAAATAGGACGAGATATGTTTCAATAAGTTACGTTTATTATGCTTTTTCTGGTTCAAGCATGTTAGGAGAATGGCAATTGTTCTTTTTTGATATTTTCTTTTTATATTGTACGTTACGTAATACTGGACACATAAATATTATATTCTTTTAACAATATAAATTATGTAATGCGAAAGCTACGTCTACGTCTCGTTCGGCAATGACAGAGCCCACCTACACCAAAATTAACTAATCTTAATAAGTAATTATGGAAAATATTTATTGCCATTGCCATTTATTATCGGATTTATAATATTAATTTTATTATCGGATTGATAATATTAATTTTAGAGCAATTAATTTTCAGTTTATGCTCAAGTTTGTATGGGAGAAATTCAACCTCCTTAAATTATCATCTTATAAGTGTCTGCATAACATACTTGGAAACATATTAGATCTATTTACTAATTGTAAAAACCCACCTCTTATAAGAAATTGTATAAAAATACACAACTATTCCACAGTCTGAAAATGCTTGTAAGTAATTACGATGAACGCTGATTGCTGACTGGCAAAATGTATTGCAAGTTATCTGTCATTACAACATTTATGTCAGTGATATGATTCACAGATATATCTATCAATATATTATCTACATGCATTGTCGATATCTGTAATAAGAAGATAGGATCTTAAACTAGTAAGCAACTAATACGAGTGTCATTGACATGTATTAAAAAGTTAAAACGCGATGTATATTCGAGATACTATCCTAATGTCCTCGATACGACGAGTTTGCAAGTCCTAAGGTAATCAGCGCAATCTTAGATGGTATGTATATGGCTAAGTGTAGAGCTGGAATGTTAGGCCGTAGCCTCTGTGGAGCAGCGGGGGGCGTGTACATAGCTGCTGGGGGCACCACATCATTTATACTTATTAATAGATTTCTATGATTAGAAGTTTAAAAATATAACAGGAACATAATCCGAACTAATATTATAAAAGCGATGCTTTGTTACTTTTCAACGCCTTAACTACTTAACTGGTTATTAGGCAATTTTGCATACACGTTATCAGGGGAATAGAAAAGGACATAGGTTACCTTTCATCCAGGAAAAAGAACTGTTACTAATCGAACCTACATTTACGCAAGCGAAGCCGTAGGCAAAATCTTCTAGTATGTAATGAAATGAAAGATTTGTATTTATACTTTGATATTATCTATACTAATATTATAAAGCTGAAGAGTTTGTTTGAACGCGTTAATCTCAGCAACTACTAAAATTATTTTGGTGTTGGATAGCCTATTTATCGAGGAAGGCTATAGGCTATATAACATCACGCTACGACCCACGGGGGCGGCGCAGTAACGATAAACGCGGGGGAAACCGCGGGAACATCTAGTTATTACATATTTTTATTCATTCATTATTCGACTTTAATGGTAAGTAATCTGATAGTAGGCGATTGCCGTACCTTATGGACGCTCGATAATGCTTTTTTAAGCAGCCTAAAACCTCGATTTATTACAGTGAACCAGCACTAGGTCGAACTGCTGTGATCTTCTTTACTATGAGAGGAATAACAGCTTTACACGGGAAACCCGCCGTACTGCAACGTGTCTCGTCCCGTCTGTGGAGTATTAACTTTGGTGCGGGCGTACCTTTATTCAAGTCCAAAAGCTTGGCGTGCCTCAACTAAATTCTCAATCCAGAGTAAATAATAGTTTATTATAATAATATAATCAATCAAAGACTGACGCTATACTCGTCGATGTAAGGGTTTCGGCGTCTGAACGAGGAATAATTTCGATTGGTCATAATTCTGCACGGTGTTTGCAGAATATGTTTACGAAGCGTGGGCCATATAAACTTGATACCACATAATAATATATTTACTATTTTGGTCCCTTTGATAGTAAAATCGTTATTGTCAATAAATGTTCCGTAGTCATGGCTCGCTGGCGCGCCCGCTTTACAACACACTCCAGCCCTATAGCAGTATCTAATGTCTATCTAGATTTGAAAGCTCACACCGAATCGTTTAGCATTCCGGGCACGGCGCGCGATGCTTGATGTTCACACTTCAGATAGCAACTCAACTATTGTGATTCCACATCTACGATTATAAGGTTATTTACACGTTTAAATTGGTGTGCTTTGAGGCATTGTCTTTTCATGTTACGTATAATAATTGTTATATTCGTTATACATATGTACTTATTAATCGCATATATAAGTTATATGATAGACTAGCTGTTACCTGCGACTTCATCCGCGTAGATTTTAGCTAAAAGTGTTGGTCTCCGCGGAACTCTATTTTTTTCTAAAATCAAAGTAGCTTATGTTACTCCTTATAACATCAGCTATCTGCCAGTGAAAGTCCCGTCAAAATCGATTCAGCCGTTTCGGAGATTAGCCGGAACAAACAGACAGACAGACAGACAAAAAATTAAAAATAGTTGTTTTCGTATAGGTACCTTATATACTGTCATATGCATTAGATAAAAAGCTGTTGCTTTGACATTACAAACAGACACTTCAATTTTATTTATTTGTTTAGATGACATAACGTCGCCTTAGATGTAAAACGAATTTGAATAACTGAGTTGGCAGATTGACAATATGGTTTGCCACGATTGCAGATTCAAGTTATGCTCCATGGATTGTCTTTCTCTTCAAATAATTTAGAACTACATTTCTTGGAAATGCTGCCGATACATGCCAACATTTATGATCATGAATCTTCTAAATTATTGCGGCAGATTGACTATCGACTATCATTTATACTAGGTAATTGTTTAGGCCTGAAATATCTAATTATAATAGCTAGTTTTTGTCCTCTGTCTTCAGTACACAGCTATAGACTCGCCTCGTAATAAGAGGCGGTCTTAAACATCGCCGCGCCGCCAAAATGTGAATGTGATACACCTTTAACTAACCTTGACAGCCGCAACGGCCTCTGGTGTCAGGTACATTTGACATCATACCTGTTCTTAGTTTCCTATGAATGACCCTCAAAACCTACCAAATGAAAGGCACAAATAAGTTTTATATTTACACAAACGAGATAAGATCTTTTAGCACACATACATTATGTATGTATGTAGTACTAACTAACGCGACTTTTTGCACTACTTTGATTTCTATCATAAGAACCGTCATATTCGTTTAACATAAACAAGTACCTACTATTTCTAGAACAGTATCAAAATCGGTCAACATTCATCCGCTTAGTCAAATTTTATGACTTTGTATACTGGTACCTAGTCATAAAATTTGCGGCCGTCTACTGTAACTCGACAAAAACGAAAAGGAATATATTTGAGGTCTTCTGCTAACATTCTACACGTGCAACTTGTGAGTGAGGTATAAGCAGACCTACAATACCCTGCATATGCAGGATTGAGGGCTACCCCGATATTCTAGCGCATCTCAAATGTTTGCTGACGTTCATGTTGATTGATTTTTGGCTGTGGCTGTAACAGCAGCGAACTAAAACATTTATAATACGATTATTTTTCCGTTTCCGTTTTTGACGTACGTACACACTATTTTGACAGCACAGATGGCATAGTGGTTTAAGTAATCGCCTTGCCACTACTAATACGCTGTGTGTCATGGGTTCGAATTCAACGCAAGACAAAAAATTGTGTAAACCACAACTGGTTGTACTGAGTCTGAGGGCCACTTGCACAACAACTCACTAAATACGTTTAGCACTAAATAGATTTAAAACATCGTGCTGTCGTCATTCATCCGTGTAAGGGTGACTGAGACGCCACGATGTTTTAAATCTATTTAGTGCTAAACGTATTTTGTGAGTTGTTGTGCAAGTGGCCCTAAGTGTTTTTGTGTCCGTTATTTAAATATTTGTAAAGATCGCCGAGACACAGGATTTATTCCTAGTGCGGGCTTTATCGATTCTTAAATAAAAAATAAAAAAGATATTATGAGGACTCTCGTTAAAATAATTATGTATATATTGGATACATAATAATTATATGCCAACGCCAACTAACATTAAATATTAGATACATAGATATATCTTATAGATGCATACATTCTATGAATTATATGTCTACTATCGAGGCCATACAGGCGCATACTACGTTTGTTACATAGTCTAACCGCATTAAGTTATTTGTGTTCAGTAAAAGAAAAATGGCTATCTCGTATCTACAATAGTACCTTATCTAGTAAAATGTATTTCACAATTACGAATAAGGAGTCGAACCTATTACTGGTCCATTAATCAGTAAGGATAGACTAGAAACCTTAGCAATACCTACATCTCTAAAGGTATTCTTATTGCATGTATGCCACGGTTTGGCTGTTCCGATTTTAAACCTAGGTCCTATAGCGATCACTCTAATACTCATATGCTCACGTAACATAGGTATCTACCTATTACGCAAGTATAAGAGTATTGAAATACCTGTATACTAAGCGAGCATATAAGTTTTGAGATACCTCTCATACTAAGTGAGCATATGAGCATTTGTTATATTGGCAAATAAGCATAAAAGTATTGAAAAAAGTACATGATTTAAATAATTTGTCAGTTATTAAAACCTTTACAGTATGCTTATAAATTAACAATTATATAAAAAATAATAATATTTTATAAGCATTTTACATGCTTAGGTAGAATGTAAACTATAAAAAAAGACAATCCATGAAGCAGAACTTGCACCTGAATAAATGTGTGTTTTTTTATTATTTATGTACTTAGAGCATAACTCTACTTACTCCTGTATGACAACTCCTTTACTTTACACGTAAAAGTGAATATGTATTAGTGCCTGCATAACACCGGAGTAACCATTAAACATGCGTGAATAGTCCAAGTTAATGACGAGTCCATAATCTACCGCGTCCTTAGCGTACTTATTTGCGTAATTTATTGTTAGAATCGTCTAACATGTGTTTGTATGTACAAACACATAAAATTTACTACTTGTATATTAAAATTTCATTGCGATGCAAATAAGGAACAGAGATAATATTGATAATAACGTAACGATATCCATAACCTGGTATAGATATATAAGCATTTTAAGAATAGCGCGGCTGCTTCACTGATAGTCCAAGTTAGTTTAATATTTATTTATTTAGGCTTACCAACAACTACTTACATTAATACACTTTTTTTACATAAAAATAACAACATAATAGTATAGTAGCCTTTTACAGGCAAGCACAGCATGCAATCTATGTATTTCTTTGACACAAAAGTTTTATTAGCGATAAAGAGTCTAGGTTTCTACTATCAAGCAGAAACCCAGACTCTGCTCAGAACATGAATTTTAAGCAGGATGTGCTAAATATAACTCTGCTTAGACCGTCGGATAATAAGTATGTGATATTATCTCCCCGTGACCAAGGTAACGGAAGATTACCTTATCGAAGTTAAGAAAGTATAAATATGAATAATTTGGAATTTAACTGTCTCAAATGAAAATATGCTTCGATAAAATCTGTTAGTAGAATAATTTCAATAGGTATATATATAATTTGTGTGAACATAAACAATTGCCGTGATATATAAAATCACACAGTAACTTCGCAGAAGTCTGCAGAATGCAGACTAATAATAATAATTATTATACTTAATCTCTCCCTTTAAAATAGAAATAATGATGACAAAACTAACATGCCTAAAGATTTCTCAGAGGCTTGTAAAGACTTCCTATCCGCATAGCCGAATCGCCCGCATTCTATGCGAGGCTTGTGCTCATCAACTAGCTAGATAAGTTGAGTAAATAAAATTCAGTATCTTTACATTAGCGCGGCGACGCAAACAAGGTATTCCAGATGATATTGGCAATGACATATTTATTAAGATAATAACTCCTAGTATAGGAGGGCTTCAGGCAATTACGATATCCAAGTTTGGCACATTATACTCGTACGTTTGAGAATCGATTGCCGCCGAACACTGCAAGTTTGCGCGCTGCAAGATTCTTTTTTACTTAAAACACTTCACTTTAGGAACATTCTTATACAGTGGCAGTGTCTAAACTGGCGTTTGCAAAGACAAGACGCATTTTGCAAACATAAACATCATTATAACGCATTAGAAAAATAACTAAAGAATCAAATTTTTTCCGAGTTCAAAATAAGAATAAAATATTTTTGTGTAAGTATTGATATCTAAAATATGGCCATTAGTATTAAGACCGTTGAAATATTTAAGACTTCAATGTCGTATGTAGAATGCCTGACATATGGTCAGCCTACTTAGAATGATTATCCTTTGTGATACGGTCACCTTGATTGATAGATTTATCAATCAAGATGACCGTATCTGGCAAATTTAATATTTGTTTAATGAGGCACCAGAGTTAATAATTTTCGTACAATATATTATTATATAAAGATAATAATGCATGTGTTGCTTTTATTACAAGATATCAAATTCAATAAGATTCATTTGGTTGGTTCGTAGACGGTCAAGTGCAGTAATTTGTAAACGCGAGTGTGGGTGCATACTAAGGTTAGTCTGCACTCGACGACCAACATTCAATTATTGTAACTGTCCAGAGCATTTATAACTGTTTCAATGCTATTATGCTATTATGAAATGAACTCGGCAAGGCTAAATGCATTAAATATAATAATATAGAGAAAAACGCTGCTCACCCGTCTTAACACGGAATAGATGAGTTGAAGCTTGTTTAACAGACTGAAATGTAACTAGTTTCTTTCAAGAGTAATTTTTATTTTACCCTCCAAAATAGAATTATGAGTAAGTGAAGGCAGTCGGAATTTCTAGTAAAGATGTACATAAAATAACACAAAATATATCAATTTTATCAGTCTTTCATGCATTGTGGAGTGTCTATCATGCAGAACTACCAAATTCAATGGTTATCCTGATTTATAAATTATATTTGTATACATATAATAAAGGTCCAATTTTACAACTTCAACGACCATCAATGCGTGAACAACGACGTAAAATTGACTAACGAACTTCTTGGTAGGTGTTTTTATCACAGTACAGCGAGAAAAAGAACCAACTAACTTAACCTATCCAATTATTTCCATTTACACTGACTTTTACATAATTTAATCACCGGTACTAAATATTAGCATTAAAAAGAGATATTTGTATCATTAAAACCAGTAAGTGTACAACGCTTACAAGTTCAGTATAACTATAAAATAATCTCATTTCACCCCATAGGCGATCTATAACTTAAGCTTAAAGCCCGTCCACGTAAATGCACCAGACGTTTCTTCGTTAAGCCTTGTTAAACCGCATTTAACTCCTCCTACTATTTTAAATCTGCATACAACAAGGCAAAGCCTGTTATTAGATTCCATGTAGATGAGTTGAAATAGCCAATAAATAAGATTTTTCTCTCATGATTGCGCTGGTGTGCCCTCGCCACTGTGCAGCCACATCGGTTATGAAATCTCTACCTAATGTTATGCAGCGATATGACATTTTATACTAAGTACATAAAACCTCCGCACTATTTACTATATACTTCTCCTGATTATTGTACTGCTTTGACTGTTAAAGTTAATAGGATTGTATTAGGATTTCTTGAAGCAATTTTCAGGTTATCCGTATTGCTCGAAATATAATAATAAAGCTTAGTTTGCCCTATTATTGTTAAAAATAGATTCGACCACAAGATCACAAAGGACGACTTAGCCATACTTATTGGCTGCTATTGAAAGAAAGAAAGAAAAATGCTTTTATTCACTTCGGTAAGCAATATTGCTATAGAGCTTAGCTTTGGCATTCAATCAACTATTAACTATACAACCTAAATCCATTTACGTAGGTAGGTTATTTAGCTAAGCTGGTTTTGTACGTGATTCGTATGTGTAATTTAAACAGAATTGTTGATCATTTTGTACTGTAGCGTTACTAATATTACAATACTATTTACTAAAGTGTCATTTAGCTCAGTACTATTAGCTATTCTCTCCATATATAGGTTTAGTATTGTTTAATTCACAACTGGCTCGTAAACCCATGTTTATCGCAAACTATAGCTATAAAGATAACACCGTAAGTGCTAAGGTGGAAACTCTGTAAACGTTATGAGAAGGAAACGCTATCATATTATACGATGGACAGGATATAAGGATGCATAACCAGTAATATATAAATAAGAAAACATTTTACAACAAACAACTTATGTACGTCTTGATTTAGGTATAGTCAGAACGAATAATCCGCCTGATAAAGTATAAAATCTGGCCGAAGTAGATACGATGTATACCTCGGAGTCAACCCTAGTATCAACCGTTTTGTAACTATCATTGAATGTGCAAGTCGCGTCGATAGAATCAGAATCACGAATACATTCTACACATACTCGTACGAGTATCCACAAATGGTGTAACAATGTGTTCGGGAGAATTGTCTTTAAAGTGAATAAATGATTTACGTCGACTTCATAGTCATTGACTTATAAAACATTATACGATATATATTACATTAGCCCAGCTTATTGCTTAATGTAACGTCGAATAGTAAGCTTAAAACCTTATAATAATAATAATAATATTCTATGGAAAACCTTCGCCGTAAAGTAAATTCCGATAGCTCATGTAATTTGATACTGAAATTGAAGCGGCGCCGAGTGATGAGGGAAACAATGTATGTAATACTCACGAGAGAGAGCTACACGTGCGCACTCTTCCGGCCCATTAGCATTGAATGGTCTGCGAGCGTGTGTCGCACGGATCATTGTCGCGCTCCCTCGCGATTAAACCTCTCGATCCAAATCAATCTACCTCCAGCCTCGCATTGTTCTCATTTTCTTCACCGATTAAATGTAATGACCACATTTGATACGTTCATTACATTCCACCCTTGCTCCATACGAACTCTTCGTAAGGTCAAGTGCAATGAAGAAACATTTATCCTACTGACTTTCGTAATACGTGTCACACTACAATACGTGTACGCATTAATTCAATTGTATGTAACACCGTTGATAGAGCTTATACTTAGTGCACTTACCGGTAATTCGAGGTAGTCGCCAATGCTGTACTTGGCTGCTCCTCGGCGTATATCCGCAAGGGCTGCGAAGTGCTCGTCCCGTCGAATCTTTCTCCGCAGCAAGGCTCGTGCATAAGGATACGCAGAGAGAAACTCTCCGTAAGCGTCCATAAGTTCACCGCTAAACAATTGTTTTAAAAGAATAGCGCTTTCACACGAATTTCCTCCTTCTGGTGGCGGAGGCAACTCCCGACACTTCAAGGACTTTGGGATACTTTTTGTTGCGAAAGTACTAATCCCACTAGTCGACTCGCACGACGTGAATGCGTCCGTAGAATCGCTCGAACCACATTTCGAAAACGGAAACGCGGAAGAGGCTCCGCTTTTTTCACTGCTTGCGGAACTCTGGCGGGCTGTGCTCGACTTTTCATAATAGCCCGGGTATTGAGGCTCCGATTGACTCTCAGTCGATGGAGAGGACTCCTCAGCGGCAGCGCTACTATACTGAGCATTCTTTATACAATCATATAAATCTTCTATAGATTCATAAGGTGTTATACTCCCGCAAGACTCAGCTTCAACGTCATGTTCATGAAGCCTCTCATATAAATCTTCATTTTTTCTTTGTGACACAGGAGTAATAGCGGAATCGGAACGACTTCTCTTTACGCTTCGAACTTGGTCGTAACCGAAATCAGCTGGGTTTAGGAAATCCCACCGAACATTAGCCCATACGTTATCGGTAACATCCGCTGAAATCCTGTGGTCAGCGCAGCATTGGCCGCCGCTTCTAATAGTTACTGTCGTCACATTATCGCTAGTTTCTATAATCGAACTGTCGGTTACTGATTCATCACAATCTATTGGAATGTCAACAATCACTTTGCGAAGACTGACAGAGGAAACACTAGAACGGTTATCGTCGTCGATTTTTCGATTATCAATAGCATTCGAATCGTTAAATTCCGAGTTCGTTATCTCGGATGACGCATCAACGTCCTGTTGAGTAAGCACTCCTTCCTGAATTAGTTCAGATAGTAAGCTGCTTTTTTGTTCTTCTTCTATAACAGATTTCTCTGGGAGAATTGTTTCATCATCTTTAGATTTACCATCAGTTATGAGTAGCCCGGAATCTATGTACTTTCTCATACGCTCTGTGAGAGCTTCACTGGCCTCGGAGACAGACTCTAAGTAGTAGAACAGAAGGTGATATTCTTCCTTGGTGATAACAGCGGCACGCAGTAGCGGCTTGCCATATAACTCCACCGCCGAAAATAGAGTTGAAGCTGTAATAAAAGAGAAAGTATTTGTCATGCAAATTGTATTACGTTCATGTGCACCAGTTTGATATAATTGACGGTTATTGACCGTGTTACTTGAAACATCTGCATAATATGAGCGCTACAAAAATGTACGTGGGCGGCAGTGAAGTCACGTTGCACATTGATAAGATGATTCACCTTGCATTTAAAGTTCATCTTTAGAATGACCTAAAACTTGACTTTAACGTATCATTACAGAAAGAGGGTAAACTTTAATATTGCTCATAATTATACGCTGAATCTGACTGAGTTAAAACTAGGTGAGCAGTCAGACATGTCTTCTATAACCCCAAAAGATCTGATCGAAAAATATAATAGCTGTAAGTGTCACGTCTCTAATCACTTAATGCGGATACTTCAGTCAACTTACTATGGCAGTCACGGCGGCTGCATACGTAATGCATAAAGCGCCTTCTAGGAAAGATTACCGGACAATAGCATGTGTATGTGTCTTATTGCCAAACCGCTTTCTACAAACATCGCTGTGTCTGCCAGCGGAATACTGAATGAACGTACTTCGTGCATTGATGTAACGCGAAGTACCCTCTTTGAAGAAAGTTGGAGTTCAATAAATTATTTGAGGTGTAATATAAAACAGCAAAACATGTTATGAATAGAACTACACTTATTATAACTGTTTACGCGTTTGCTTTACGCCACTCCAAAGTTGAGTAGAGCTCATTATATTATTTTTCTTTTTAAAACAACACTCGTCATCTAGGCTCTCTATTTCGCGAGAGGTTTTACAAACATTTTAACAACATACCTAAAGAATGCCCGAGTTAACAACTATGTATTTACCAATAACACTATATTTTAGGAGATCAAACAGCACTAGGCCCAGTTTCAAGAGTGAAGCAATCTAGTCAATAATATTTTTCTTCGACAAATGAAAACGACTTCAAAAGAAAAAAATATAACTGATTTACTAGCACTTGCAACCAAAATCTCAATTAATTTCGAGAGTCGATTTACCACTAATTACAAAATATTTAGAGATTCAGATTAAATCACACTAACCGTAAATCTTTTCCCAGGCGATAAACGTTTCTAAATCTCGCCCATCCCATTGCGGCGGTTGATATTCCACCACGAGCACCTCTCCTTCCAGTACAGCTGCAGAAGCCCTTGGCTCCACAGGGGCTTTAGATCCTCCGAGGAAAAGAAGTGCGATGGGTGGAGATGGGGGCGGGATAGTATGGGAATCTGGTAAAGGAAGAGAACCTCCCATAGGTACAGATAAAGGAGCAGATATAGGCGCAGAAGGAAGACCAGTTACGACTGCTCCAATTTCGTTTAACGGTTCACACGCTATCTCAGCCACTGTGCTGTTGCCCCATACAGTCACCTGCAAGCAAGAAACAATCGGGCTCAGTTTATTGTCGTGGTTGCATGTTTGGTGGATGACTCACGACGATACGGAGAGTTGAAAATTAAAATTCAAGATTGATAACACATATTATGAGACTTGTAAATATTATTCCAGTAATTGGTTTTCTTAGAACTTCTTTGCATATCCTTAGTATATTTTTTTGTATCTTTAGTTTATTGCTTTGTACGTCAATCAAATTTGACCATAACTGTATCCTAAATATGAAGCGTGTATAGAATGTTACGTGTTGTCTAAAGTAGGTTTCGACAGCTTCCGCGATGTAGCTAAATCGAATCTCTCAAGCAGGAAAACGGTCAAAAATTATAAAGTTACAAGGAACGTGGGATGTTCAATCTCAGCGCAGTTTATGTAACGGCTGATAATAAAAACGTGCATTATTTCTATATTACTATCGTATCGATATCGAAATTGTCTGATACAGATCTATATAGGGCTTCTAACTGTGTACGTCGCTGTCGTGATATAAGGAAATTGATCTTCGCTTGTGAGTAACGGATGCTCTGCTCATTTCTTTCATCATACACATTTGTCTGGACTTTTATTTATGTCTATCGATCATCATTGCCTTAATAGCTTAGTTTGACTGTTAATAATTTTACTCTTAAGCGTCGATAAGTATGTACCGATGGTATTACCGTATGATTTTTGATGAAAATTATATCCTATAATTATTATTATGATCACAACTTGGTCGCCGTACAATCAAAATACTTAATATAAAAACGTCTGGAGACGTTTGGATCAAATATTGTGATTGAAACAAACTGCTATTAAGGCTTATTAATAACTTTTCTGTAAATAGCTTACTCACAATATCTCTTTAGTTTATTGTTTCATTTTAAATAAACAACATTAAAATTATCCATTTTGTTTACAGACTTGAGAGTCGTTATAACCTTTACTATTTCAAAGATTCCTTGAGCACTACTCATATGCAAATATATTAGGTAGACATGCAACTATGCCCTTGGACGAAACGTGAACAAATCGCATTACTATGTAGGTATAATAACATGTAAATGCAGGAGCCTCGGAGGCCTTGACGGCCGGGTTCATGGCGTTTTTTACCGGGCCCTCGTGTGACGTCACGCCCGAGTTATGCGCACGCGCACGGGCGCAGCGTACCTTCCCCCCTCCCTCCCTCCTCGATACCAAACCTCCAGGATAATGCGTCTGATACATCTTCAACGAGGAAAAAAAAATTGAAACAAGATCCACCGACAAGAGGCAACCAGTTGATTTTACACGGCCAACGCGTTTTTGGTCTTACAAAACCAGAAAGATGGATGGACCTTGATAATAATTTATTTCTGGATGTGTCTCTACTTGATGTAGGGAGACATTTGATATCGATCTTTGTTCATTTAAATCATTATAATTGCACAACAGCTACTTGATTTGACTGAAAGTTGTTTTATCATTTAGTAAATTATATAGGATTAAAGATCGCGTAATCGTGGGTAGCACAAATGGTAACTCCTTGAACTAAGTTAAACGTTTCTGCTATGAATGGATGCCCGTCTATGTAGTGTAATTAGTGGCATTAATTTGATCGTTCTGTAATCGTTTGATCGCGTATGGCTTTACTACAATGCGATATTGCCGCACTAAAGCTAAGCAAGAGTAAGCTTGGTAGTTAGTTGTAGATGAGTTTAAAGTTTAAATATTACAGCTATGCTTACGCCAAAGCCTATAGATTTATTTTTTAAGATATTTATAGAAGTAATGCAATGAATGAAGACACTGTACGAATAATGTTTGGGCTATTGCCCGATTAGAGATTAAAAATATACTCTATAATTTGATCTCTAGTGAAGAGCTAGCGGCTCACGTGATAGCAAGTGGTGCCATTAACAACTGTCAATCATGGAGTTTAGCAATGTCAGGACTATAGTATAGCCAAGTCACAAGTTACATACCTACTGTGATAGATAGTCTTCTCTCTTCAAATCTTTTTAGAATAAAGACAAATCACAAGTGCCCTCGAGCAAAATTCTTTAGTACCTACCTAAATTGGAAATTTAAGAAATACAACCTGTTCTGTGGTATTTTTAAGAATCATAGGAATTGTCATTATTTTATGTATAGATACTTTAAAAAAAATAAAGCAAGCAACCGTTAATAATAAGGTACATAAGTGGCGATGATACATACTTTACCGAATACATTGGCCGACCCGGGAAATAAAGCAGAGACCATATAAGTACGCAGCAGTCACATTCAATACTGCTGTACCACAGATATACGACCATAAAATAAAACAATATTCTAAGGTGAACGCCACGTCGTCAGTCGCTTAGTTATTTTCTTAGCTACATGACTTTGGTATGACATGACGGGCCGGCGGTTTATAAAAACTGTTAAGTGTGTACCTACATAAAATGCAGAAGAACACTATACTTAAGTATAGTGTTCTATTCTATATCACATAAAGTCCTTGGTCCAGTAGTGAGCACGATGGCGAAATTGTCGATCGTGTGTTACCAGGCTTGATTCCATCAAAAGTAATCAAAACACATCAAAATTGGTTTAGACATTGTAGCGATAAGCGTGCAAAAACGCTCTTACGATTAATAACTGTTAAGATTTTATTGTATGTATACTAGATATATTATGTTTATCTTAAAACTGCCTCGTTAATCCTGTGACGTAATCTATCGAATCCCGAATCCGATTCTCGGGTAATTCAAAAGTTATTGTAGGGATATTTTTCGACTTTTGAATTATCACCACGGCACTTTGTCATTCGATTATAGGTATACATCTAAATATGAAACAGATTTATTTCTTTTAATTTTTTGTCACGATTTAGTGGTACCAGTTGTCAAATTATAACAAAAAGAGTTGTATGACCGTTTAAATTTGTTTAATTTTAACGCTTAAATTATGGTTTCACTAATGTTTCATTTAAGTGTTTATATCACATTTTAATTGCAAAAAATTGATTATAATCAATGAAGAACAAAGTAATATTTGCTTTTGTTGGTAAAAGAGAATGGAGAAAAGTACCCCAATACTAACAAGTCAACCCTTGTATCTTAGAAATATATAATTCAAAAAAATCTTTAATACGGTATCTTAATTTATGACAACAACAACAATTTTGTATTTTTATGTCCTGACACTTAAATAAAATATTCCATCAAATGTAGAAATTCTGACTTTTATTGTATAATCAAACCATAGTAGCAAACTTTAATGTAATTAAAAAATAAAACATTAATTGTTTCATATAGTATATACTCACGCATAATGGACCAACTTGGAGTTCAAATGCGGAAAAGGGAGTCCAATTACAATTACTTATAGTATATTATCAAATTATGTGGTGCTCCGTGCAACCAAAGAAAAATATTTTTCTTGGGAAGAAGGATGACCCTAAGGGATATAGACATAATTTCGGCAACTATCCCATAATAGAATTACGCTTTTGCGTCATGTACCTACCTACCCTTTTCGACATAATGCGTGATGGTATGGTGTGTTAAGTTGTGAGGTCTCAGGTGAACTCTCAATCTCTAAGTGACCTTAAGGCTGCCTTTCAAAGTCCTCAATTACTTTTCATAACGAACGGTATGGAATAGTTTTTATTTGTTTATCAAGGTAACCATTAAAGGCAAAACAATTATTTCGGATATCCGATATTTATTTATGATCGCAAAACGGAATGCAATTGAGTCCTTAATGTCATCTAAACATACCTACTGATTTATTGGTATACCTATCAGTTTAAATGATAATAATCTACTTAGAACCAGAACACAAAGATATTGTAGAACACCTATACCTGTCACAACAGAAAATTACAGGCGTGCCGATACATGACAGTATATACACTTTACAAATAATTAAAAACTATTTAATATGTTGTTATTGCTTATTACTCATTTCATAAAAATGTTTATGAAACACGTATAAACTCTTTCCTATAGCGCCATCTATATATTGTACCTAACAGTTTTTGTACATGTAGCACCGCGCCATCTTTTGATTCGTATCAGTACTAATACTCGAAGCAGTTCTTTATAATATAACATATTGTAGACAGATGGCGCTGTAAGATATTATAAATTTTGTTTCTAAATATCAGTCAGTCAGTCAGTCTTTCGATTTACCAAACGAATTTTTTTTTATATATTTTCTTAATAACTTTAATCAGTGCATAATCTTATAATTATATGATTACTTTTATATTTAAAAGTGCCTGCTTGAAATTAAATTGGGTATTTTGAATTGGATTTTATCTACTGCTCCACATCCTATTGAAAGTTGTCGACCTTTAGAATAATAGTGAAGTGTATCACATTTGCAATTCCTCGGCAATGAGTCCTTTCTTATTTATATTTAGTTTACCCACTGTTTGTTAAAATATGTAATATTGGATTCCTGTAGAAGATTTCGGTTCTGCTTCGTTACTGCAAATCGTTACTTTCTTACTCCCAAAACAAAAAAACACTGACCTAGTTTCTTTGAAATGTCACTTTTTCTTTCCATTAATGAAACATTGTTCTATTGTATAATAGGTATAATATAGAAGCAATGGGTTTGTCTGCCACGATCCGATACTCTCCAGTGGGCACGAGATTATGTTTGATCATAATAATAGTGTAAGGATATTGTGCATATAGGTAGGTACCTACCTCCTGGCTACATTATAATGATCTTATTAATATGCTAGATTATACGGGTACTGTCTTAGACACGACCCAGCGATACGTGCCTACGTATCGTTGGATTATGTTGCTTGCTTGCTTTTGTATTTTATGTAAGTGTTGTTCAAAAATAGATATAGTTACGAATATGTACCTACCTACTTGTAGTGCAAGTACGTAAACCACAATTAATTAGTATTCATGATTCCAACCAGAGAAGGAATTACGAGTATTTTTTGAGTGGATTTCGCCTAAATTAGATATGTTTAGGATAAAAGCACCGAATTGCCTTACAGAAAATACATAAAAATATACCTACTCAGAAAATACCAGTACATTAATGAAACTCTTGAAATTCCTTAATTAATTAGATACTGGTCGGTAAATAAATTTTCTTAGAAAATCAATTGAAATTACTTTAACTATCTCGAAAATACAGACATGCCTAACTAACTAACTAACCGCCACTCTTGTTAAAAATAGATTTACTATTAAGACTCATTGTGGTTTATGGAAAAATTGGATTTTATGTAGGTAAGCCTCCTCAATTTATTAGATGTTATCTGTTTATTGAATGTTGCCTATGCATTCTCCAGATATAACATTTACCCAAGCTCGCTCTATACCAAATTTAATTCAAATAGACTCGACCGTGAACAGTAACAAACAGACAATATTACTTTCGCCTTAATTATATTATTAAGGAACTATTGATCATAGCAGACCTTGAAAGGAAATAAAAGCATTAAAACATATTTAAGTCAAGCAAGCAAATAATATAAGCTATCAAACCAAGACAACCGCACCCTAACTAGTTAGCTTATCAGTCCAGACTCTAAAAGTCAACATTCGAATACTTATCTCGCGTTCAAAAGCCATTCAGCGACTTCAAGGCAGTCTAGCTATTAGGTCTATTGTTCACGTAACTAGGTACAAGAGACTCTCTAACGACCCACAGGTCACTTTTACTTCCTCTTCGCTCCACTCAGGCTATAATATATTTAGCATATGAATACTTTGAATAATATTGCGTGGAAGTATTTGTTCATTGATAGGCAAACGCTAACTTTCTATCCTTAAATTATTTTTATGATAAATGATGGCCTATTCTGAAGTAACTTTCTTTTAATTATAAATAAAGCAATTAATATTGAATAATAGTATTTCTATCCAACTTACAGCTTGCTGCAGAAAGGAACAAAGAAGAAGATAAATATAGCTATCCTAATTATAGTTAACTTATATATTATATGATGAACAAAAACATACAACAGTCTAACTGCGAACATATTGTGATTGCCTTCTCTAACGTCGCGTAACAATTAAATGCACGGGAATAAAATATAAAATAAACAAATATTTTAACAAAAAAGAAAATCGACTTCAAAAAAGTATATTCTAAAACAAAAAATGCACTAAAAAGTTAAAATATAATTGCGTATTCTTGTGAATAATTAAATTATTGTTATTAATGGAGTCGGTGCCTTCTTTGTTAAAATTTTTGTTCATTTCTCGGTTTTTAGTGAATCTGAAGTTCGATAACTGATTTTATTTGTCTGAATATGGGTAGTCCTACTAAACGCGCTGCTCACTTGAGACAGCGCCGTTTATAATAAATAATAATAATAATAATAAATTTTTATTGATAATGGCTTCCAAACCATCCCACACAGTTGTTTATTTTGTTGTTGCAAAATATAAGAACATTATCAATGTAGCCGAGGTCAACCAAATACGGGATAACTCGAAAAGTAATGGTCAGATCTTGATTAAAATTAAATGGGATCAAATGGAAAGCACCAACTTTCAAATGAAAAAGAATCATCAAAATCGGTTTATTTAGAAAAAAGAAATGAGGTAACAAATATAAAAAAAATAAAAATAAACATAGTCGAATTGAGAACCTCCTCCTTTTTTTGAAGTCAGTTAAAAATATAGAAAACAGACATAAAAACAATCGTTTACGTGAATAACAATGCAAGGCTAAAAGTTATCTGCTAAATAAAATCATAACACTACTGCGACAGTTTACTCTAGACCTTTACAGCATAAGGATCTACCATAAGTAGTTTCGTGTGGCTTTACTAAGGGCCAAAATTAATAACTTATCTTTTGATTGTCTCGATACCAATTGTTGATATTTAACATAACAATAAATTTCAGTGACAAAAAGCGTGTTATATAATTTAATAAAATGTATTATAATCTGTTATGCCAGACTTTTTTATTTATCGCCATTTCCTTATTGACTTCCATTGTTATCCCAACAATGTCATTTATAATTAACTTGCTATCCAACTTATCTAACGCGCAAAATCTCGTCTGCATCACGGATACTCTCGTATCATTTTAAAATCATATTTTTATATGATTGTTATACAAAAATTAAAATATAGAAAGTGCATATGTAATAGTTTCTAACGTTAGAAATTGCAATTTTAATTCGAGGTCAGTAAGCATCAGTTAAAACGGTTAAGCATGACACATGCGCGATTACGTAGCTACAAACGATACTTAGACATTGAATCTATTTGTTTTATCTGTAATATTATGCATTACTTGAATATTATCTGATATCTCTTACAAGGAATGACGAATCAGTTATTTAAATAACTTGAAAGTCTTTAAGGAGGAGTTCACAACGGCGCGGCGCGCGGCGTACGTCGAGCGAACTATCTACGTAGGTACCTACATGTTAGCTTGAACGTCGAGTTTAGGTACTTTGCTGGACTTTCAGTTTTATTTATAGCCTTTGTTGAATAATTTCACGTATCAAAATATTATTCAAAATATAAGCAATCGTGGTTAATTATATTGTGTTGACAGATCGTAAATATATCAATGTGGCAACATACGTAAATAAAAAATGAGCTAAATCTGCAGGTGAATTGAGCAATTCACAAATATTTTAATCGGAGTCGCTTAAAATACGTTTTGGCTTATTTTTAACATCAATGTCTCGCATTTCTTTTACATACGCCCGAAAATGTAAGTCAAGATCTATCAAGCCTATATCCTTCCAGCTTTCTTTAGAAATTCGAGTAGGAGGTATCGCCAATTACTTGGTGATGCGACTAATGAGCCAGCTAGCCGGGCAATAAGAGTCTCGGTGATACCTATCTTACTTTCTACTAGACAGTTACATAGCCTGAGCTTTTCAATTGTTTCTAATGACACTTTATCCGATCCAAGCATCCAATTGTAACTCGCACCCTTATGAATAGCATTTGCGCAAGCATTTACAACATATTACACATGGATGTCATGACGTTATTTTCTTTATGAGGATCGCTTATAAACATGACCTACAATCAGTACGTAACCGTTTATAGGACACCATTTCTAGAACATGAGTATTACATACTACACATCATGTTATTTTATTACAGGAAAGGTGAAATATGTAACGAGGGTGAATATACGCTTCGCGGCTGTCTCGGCTAGCGGTAAGTATTATTTGAGACAATCGCGATGAGCACATGCGCCGTCACGTGGTCACTTAACTAAACGCAACACGCGCCCGTAAACGGCAAAAGAAAACGCGCGAATTTCTTTCTTAATAAATTATTATTGGCGGAATTTTTAGAAACACTAAACAGAAGCAATTAAAACGTTCAAACTTTTATAAATTCGAGGTAACTATTTCTAGCAGTTTAAATTCAGCATTTAGTTATACAATACTAGCTTACGCGCGCGGCTCCGCCCGTGTGGTACCTACATCAATAAAAACTAGTCTATGTCCTTCCCCAGGTTTTAAACTATATCTGTACCAGATTTCATCTAAATCGGTTGAGTGGTTTAGCCGTGAAAAGGTAACAGAGAGACAGATAGACAGACAGAGTTACTTTCGAATTTAAAATATTAGTAAGGATAAACAGTGTTTAAATCTTTCACTGCAAGATTGTGTTGTTATTTAAGCAATAGTTATTAATTAGCATTATTATCATTGAGAATAAATTATTTAATGCAATGATAATTATGCTAACTAATTATTATTTCTAAGAGCCATTCTTTATACAAATTGTTTCGTCTATTACTATAATAATTATAATATTATTAATATAATAATAATTGATAATGTTACCCCGGAATATAGTTAACGTTCCACTGGTGAGAACGGGCCACCTTCTAAGATTAAAATACAGAGAAATTGGCTCATCTCACGGAAATAAAACATAATACATATTAAATTGTATTTACCGCGAAATACCAATTTTTGACTCAGAAGAGCTAAACGTAGTTAAGACATTAAACACCATAACAACAATAATAGGTACTCAAATTAATCATTAATAAAGTTAGGAGTAAAAATAAAGAACATTCTATTCATTTTTCTTTATTTTGCTTTATTACCATACTATAAATAAATGCTATACATATTACAAAATTAATTATGACCGTTATTAATAAACTCAAAACAAGAGATTTCGGTAATGAAGGCACATTAATTACCTCCCACGTGGCCGCTGTAACACTTTTAGTAAAATATATTAAAATGAGGTCTATTAATAGAGGCAGACTACCGGTTCTATATTTACGATAAGCAATAAAAATGCATTTCTCTTAAATATCGTTGAAAAAACTCAGTCACCGAACACGGGCTGTATGTCGTCGGGTCGGCGTCTGACACACTTTTAACAGTTGCCAATGAAACCGATCTTATAATTACATTTTATCAATACTAAAACATATGTAAATCATGTTCCGGCCGTTTAGAAATTCACGTTAAATAATTTTATATTCATAACATTTCACTTTTATTCGCATTGACACGAATTCGGCACTTTCTTGTGTGTTATGGGAAAAGCGATGATAGTTTATGTTTCAATAAATAATAAGTAAGTGCTCGTAATGGCATCGTAAATCAATAACTTTATACTGTTAAGAAAATTAAATGGGTTTATCATTTCATATAACAATAATTATAGTTCTGGATAATGGACAGCTACGTATGTACTATTTTACTAAGATATCAAATTAAATAGAAGTGTCTATGCAACTTCAGTTTGTTATTAGTTATTAATTAAGACACATAAGAGGTTGTCATATTTACAACAGAAGTATATTAATGTTCTTTATAGGAAATAGGTTACGATAATCATGGTGTGTATCTTTAAAATAGAACTTTACTCATCTAATAATAGTTCATGTGTTTACTAAAATATACGTATAGTATTAGTGCCGATTTTCTTGCGTAATTGTCGGTATTTCACCGACCTTGCTGGTGCACACTTCCTTTACGTATGGAGAAGACATCTACTTTTCTAGAAATAATTAGGATCAAGTACAATAATTGCGTTGTTATTTTTCAAAATCTTTTGGGAGTTTAAATTTCTATGGAATTCATAAATTCTAATCCTAACTAGTACCTATTATAAAAGCGAAAATGAGATTGTTTGTTTGTTTGTTACCTTTTCACGCCTAAACCACTGAACCGATCATCCTGAAATATTGCATATACGTTGTCAGGTGTACAGAAACGGACATAGGCTAACTTTCATCCCGGTAAAAAAATTACTGTTCCCGAGGAAAACAACAATAACGTTCTTATGATAATAGATGGCGCCACGTGTCTTTCGAATCATGATTGAATTATATTATTACAAGCTGAGTACGACCCAAATTTATTGTCAAATTCTAAATTAACGGGAGCGAAGCCGCGGACAAAAGCTAGTATATATATATTTTCTTTTAGAAAAGCCAATTCCTGCACTAGAAATAAATCATGTGTCAAGCTGGACTTTACAAACATTCAAACAACGGACATAAAAATCACCCAGACTCGAAACAACCATTTGCGGATCACACAAAATTTGTCCCGCGTGGGATTCGACCTCACTACACTTGGCGTAGTGGCAGTGGAGGAGTGACCACTTTAACCACTAAGTAGGTGCGCCATTCGTGCAGTCAAATATATATTTTATTACTTTTTGGAACTTCTTACTTTAAAGACAGCTGATAATCAAAAATCCTATCATTGTCTTGCATAATAACCTAAAATATGACAAAAACATAAAATTAGAAACTGCTGAGTGCGATTTGACCTCAGTTTCGTTGCTTTCGGTGAGCGTGTCGTCAAGGGTCGTTACTATTGGAAATCACTTCCGACCTTTGTCGAGTTTGTCGCGACGGGTCACTTTCTACTACTGAATGTTTGGCAACAAACATGATTCGCTCTCATTGCTCTTCTGTGATACCAATAGTTAATTCTGTAACAAATTATGCCCAATTTAACAAAACAAATTGCTCTGATACCACACATGGTGTAGGCCGTTTTTCAAAGCTATTGAAAGTGAAATTATTTGACCTACAATGACTGATATTGTCAATAAGAGTTATAGTAATATTATTACCGTCACGGTTCTCAGCTGTCTGATCGTGTTCGTGCATTAAAGGATTGACATCTTGTCCTACATATTGGTGCGATGTCCGTGATTCTTGATGAATCCGTCACGCTTTCTCAGAGTAAGCAACAACTAACAGGCTTACCATCCTGTCGTCATAAACAACCGACCGTCAATAAAGAAATGCATATTATCTACTTTCATTTTCACATATAACTGTATCTTATTAACAGAGCCATTACTTTTGCATAAACTAGCCCTTAAGAAGTCTAGAGCAATTAAATATGTGAGGTCTTCTTCTAGCGATTTAATTGTAGAGCCTTTTTTTTTGCTTTTGTGTTCTCAACAAAAAATAATATTGATTTATTACACGAAATTTGGCAACAGCATTATTACGAAATAATTAAGCGGATTATTTACTCAAATGTCGGTATGTTATACACATTTACATGACGAATCATAGAATTTGTTATGGTCAAAAGTCAATACGCGTACTAAAATAGTGACGAATCAGATGAGTGGTCAATACGGTGTATATTATGTGTTTGCGCTACCATACGTACTAGGAAACGGGACAGTGTAGGCTGAGTCATTCGTTCGGAACGAGTTCTATGCATGAATGCTCATCGTTATTATTCTAATTAACTTGTTACATTCAGTTGGGTTCCTCTATATTGATCTGTTAGGAATTTTGCCCGGTACGAGATAAATTCCCACCGCCTAATACTTTACAATGGCGCCATCGTATGATGCGCTGTATCCGTCAAATGTAGGTGAAGGAAATAGGTATACATACAAAGCTATGTACAATACCTATAGTACCTATTGTATTCTAAGCGACATGTAGATACAAGTAAAACTATTTCAAAATAGTTACTATTAACTGATTTAAGGTTTCATTAAATGAAAACATTGGTTTTTTACCATACTAATGGTTTTCCGAATTTGTATGCAACTATTTTAATAATTGACGATATGTACAAAGATAATATTATTATCTTTGTACATATCGTTCATTCTGTTAGTTAGTAGTACTGCACGGATGCCGTTGTAGTTTAATTCGTCGCCTCTCCACCATGTGTCTCCTCTGCCCGTGCCGAGTGTTATGGGTTCCAGCCACACAAAAAAAAGAGTTCTCTACAAGTGGTTATCCCAAATCTGAGCGTATTTTATTATTTCCTTGTTTGATTGTCTGTATAGTCACACGCGTCAGGTATTAATCGTAGCGCTAGAGTTGTGTTAATAAGATAAGATAATAGTTGATAAGATATAAGTTGCGGACACATTATTCAAACTCAAGAAAACCGTTTTAGAAGACAAATCTTCTGAAGATATCTGATCCCCTGAATCTTAGTGTATATAATTTTATTACTGAGACTACTCCAATGACAAAACTAAGTTAAAGTACGAGAAGCAACGGGATATTTGAGTGGGCTGTCACAAGTCACAACCCACGTCACAATCTTTGAAGCTACCCGAATGAGCTTCCGTGTTTAGTCGAATAAGTTTGCCTTTTGTGTAAAACATGGATAACTCTTGTTACCTTCTTAATATAAAACTGATTAAAGGATTTAATCCTAAAATATTGATACGGTCACTATGTATAAATAACATAGAATTGAGATTCTTATTCTTCTGCTGACAAGCCTCACCTTGGTAAGTTATTTAGATCTTACTCAATTATTTTAGAATTTTTAATCATTTTTATATTTTTGCGTTCCACGATTAATATAACAATAAAAGGGCTAAATACCTTATTTTCAGTTATATAAATTATATTATATAATACTGAGTCTGCTTATGACCACGGCCAGTGCCTGTGCTTTAAAATACCGAGCATGATCGCATCAATACCCCGTTTTAGTAATATAAATCAGGTCCTTTATACCAAAGGCATAAACCTTACATTCCATATAATCGTAAATCTGGGTCTAACGTTACTGTATTGTCAACATGTCATTATGAATTATGTATTGCTAGTTGGAATATTAAATCATTATCGTAGTCACAGAACAGTCATATTAAATAGCTTTCATATGTTGTAATACTCGTAATAAATACAGCTGTTGCCTGCACATTATATTCAATTATAAATCTTGATAAAACAATAGAAAGAAGACAACGTGAATCAGTCACTTTGTACATATCACTTTAAAATACCATTGCCAAGCGATATTGATCTATAAATGAAGGACGATTAGGAAGAAAATACGTTGTGGAAGATTGGTCAACGTTGTAGGTCGAAGTCTCGCGACTATAAACTAAATTGACGAGACGTATAATTTGTTATTAAAAACTATTATTATTCAGTACTGCATGTGTGCGATCCAACCAGATAGTAGGTTGTATCAGACAGATAACGATCTGCTGCTGTGAATAGATATATATACAAAAGGACGGATGTAAAGGAAATTAATATGCTTTTTATATATCTTCAAAGTGCATTAAGAACATTTTAATAAAGTGAAACTCGAAGAGAAAACAAAAAAAGCTTACGATGTATCTTGGACCTTTATATCTAGCTTCGAATCTTAAAGCTTGCCGGTGGAATAAGGACTCTTTAGTCAACTGAGGCCGTCCGAACTTATCCCGCGGGACGAGTTGACTTAATAATAAATTTTATTATTTTTGCTTTGTCAACTGATCCCACTTTAAAAAGAGGAATAATATTTATATATAATTATATATACAATATAAATATGTACACACGTGAACAAAAGTGTTTGGGGAAAGAAATGACACACCATCGCTTGGTTATACTGATTAAAAAACATTGATGTAGGGTTTTTATATATCAATGTTAAAAAATGATAAAAAAATGGGATTGAATATAATGACCATCAAAAATACTAATTACAAGCACAGCATAAAGAGAACCTATACGCCGCCTCAAATCACTGCATTCCGTCTCGGAAGGGTTAGGTTATGTTAGGTTCCTTCTTAAACCCACCCAAAAATAGGAGCCCGGGCTCCGTCGTCTTAGTTTGATGTCTTCAAATATATTTTGCTGTGCAATTAGTTTTTTTTGCTGTGCAGTTAAATACTACCCATAAATCACAGTCGTAACATTTTTTTTCGTGTCTGTATAAATCATAAAATGTATCAATGGGATCAGTTGCCCGATTCAAAATATTCGTTAGGTCAGCTGATCCCGCGGGATAAGTTCGAGCGGCCTCAGTTGACTAAAGAGCCGGATAAGCAGCATGTGTAGGTACCAAAGACACAAAAAGGAAGTAGGTAGTGTAGGTACACATAGTTTGACAAAATCAAAATCAGCCTTGCCGAAACTTCACATACTTTCATACAGATACATACAAATCTTATTAAATTAATCTGAATCCATTTTTTATTTTGAAGGGACTTTAAAAGGTATACATAGATTGGAAAGACTGAATAAGAAAGTTTATAAGGCTAGTGTGAATGGAACAGTCGCAAGAGGAAAACCTAGGCGAACGTTTCTCGATCAGATCGGAGGCGTTCTGGACAAAGGCCAGGTTAAGAGCTCCTTCAACCGACGGGCGTGTATGAGGAATGTGATGAAAGTGAATGAAGCCAGAGAAGTGTGTCAGGATCGTAGCAAATGGAAATCCGTAGTCTCTGCCTACCCTTCTGGGAAACAGGCGTGAATCTATCTATGTATGTATGTACATAGATTGGACAGGGTACAATAGGTACCTTAAGATGAGTTCTTGGGTAATACCTAACCATTGTGATAAAAGTTTAAATTAACTATTCAAATGTACGATATTTATGTAACCTATAAACTATAGGTATAAATAAACTGATTCGTGCCATGTGCTATTTTTCAGATTTTAAGTACCTAGTTGCCGCCTCGAATTTCATTAAAATCGATACAAGCGATTTAGTTATTAAAACTTTAAAATAAACAGAGTCCCTTTCGTATTTCTAATATTATTACGACATACGCATATTTGTACTGAGATCTTACAAGAAATAACACGTAGACATTTTCTTTGTCACATATGCACAGGAAGGAACCCATTGTTACAAGTATGTAAATCATATATAACAATTTTATTGAGTAATCTCTCTCTACATAACATTTCGTAATCGTATGCTTGCCCTATGTTCCGTGATGGGTCATCGAGTATTCAGTTACGTATGAAATCTACTAATGTCAAATCAGTCATGGTAAGCAAACAAATATTGCATGGATTTTGTGTTTGGACCATGTGAACTCTTGCAATCAATGTGGAGTTTAACATATTGAAATCATAGCTACAATTTTTTATGATTATTAGCTTATAATCCTCTGATCATCTATACCAAAATTGAATTAGTTATGAACTGTGAACATTGTACCTAAGTCAATAAGCGATTCTATTTAGTACAATTGAATTATACACACTTATAATTTATAGTGATTTTACTACCTCAGTGACAGCAGTAGTGTATATAAATGCTGTGCTGTGCTGTCTAGGGTTCGAGTCCCGTGTTAGGCAAATTATTATTAGCTTTTTGTCTGTCAAGAAATACTCGTTGGCGGTACCGAATCTGAAACTATGTCCTGGAAACGACAATAGGCCCACCCCTTATAACGGGGGACCTTGAACGCGCTAATCTCAGGAACTACTGGTCCGATTTGAAAAATTCTTTCAGTGTTAGATAGCCCATTTATCGAGGAAGGCTATAAGCTATATATCATCACGCGAAGATCAATAGGAGCTGAGCACCAATTAAGAATGTTTCAAAATAATAATATTACTTTTTGTTTGTATAATATGTATGTATTTACAAAAAAAAAGTATATATGTATGTTTATCCATTGTCTAGTACCCATAGTACAAGCTCTGCTTAGTTTGGGCTAGATGGTGTTGTGTGTATGTGGTAGAATATTATATTATATTATATTAAAATCGGAGGGTATTTTTTCCTTTTGAGAGCTTCCGCTGCCTGCGCTGCGTAAACAGTTAAAGTTTCGCAAAAAATCATGTATGGCAGAATTGTTCCCCTTTAAAAGTTCTAAAAAAAAGTCCACGACAGCATATGTCTATCTTTTAAGGTTGGCTCACTATAACCATTTTTAAGCTAACCAAATTTGTTCTAAAATAATGCATTATTTGCGAAGGTATTATTATAAACATGATATTAATCCTTATCCAAATAAATACGTTATTCATCACAAGTATTTAATTTAAAATAAAATTGCCCTTTACATCATTCGATTTCAATGAATATCTTAGGAGATATCGCAGTTTTAAAATAACATTGCAGCAAAATAATTATCCATTACAGACATAGTACAAGCGATGTTTCTCCTGGTTTATTCTGCGTGATTACTACTGGTTCGATTTAAACATTCTTTTAGTGTTGGATAGCCTATTTATCGAGGAAGACTATAGGCTATATAACATCACGCTACGACCAACGGGGGCGGCGCAGTAACGATAAACGCGGGTGAAACCGCTGGAACATCTAGTTTAAAAATAAAATAACAAACGTAAACCAACATTCCCGTGTAAATGGATTGTTTCGCTCGTCAATCTAATTACAGATAATGCAAGATATTGTCTCTCAACTTTTCTTTTTCACTTTTTAAATGAGTCAGCTTGTACGAACAATAAGTAGTTTCTTTTTACTTGTGTAATACTTGCTGTCTAAGTGATTCTTTATATTAGTGGCAGTGATATCCGCTTGTGTTTGTTCGTTTATATTTCTTAAAGTATTAGAAATAAGATTGTGTCTTAAAGTTTTCGTGGGAATAATCGAATTGACTTTCTTTCAGTATGTATATTAAAATCAATATACAGATTACGCGTTATCCATTAAGAATCCATTAAGATAAATTATAATAGAGGTTCAAAATAAAGAAATTTCAGACACGGCTACGTTTAAATTCTAATTTTAAAACATAATAATTTATCAGATTTAAACATAAACAAATTGCAACAGATTGTATCAAACATACTCAATGATATAATGTGTGTGATGTGTCGCATTAAGTGACATTATGCAAAGCACGCTTCGCCATCGCCTAATTTCTTTGTATCTAAAAAGGTTTCAAAGCGACATCCCTGACGTATTTCCTTAATAATAATAATAATAAGATGATGTTGTGTGTATCACATACACACAACATCATCTAGGCCAAACTAAGCAGAGCTTGTACTATGGGTACTAGACAATGGATAAACGTACATACATAATATATACTTTTTTTTGTAAATACATACATATTATACATAGAAACACCCAGACCAAGACAAACATCCATGTTCATGCACACAAATGTTTGACTTGTGCGGGAATCGAACCCGCGACCTCAGGCGTGGCAGTCGGTTACACTAACCACTACGCCATCGAGGCCGTCAATACACACACACACACATACACATACACATACACTTCTTTACATATACAGCAACTTTATTACAAGTCAAGATTGTTAATGTCGCCAATCTATGCAAAGTCATATGTTGTTACATTAATTGAGGAATTAGACTATAACTATCGTGAGTTCATGACATTTAAATGAGTTTTTGTTTGAATTGATCACAGTTTTAGGAAAGGTTATAAATAAGACTAATAAATGCATTATGATTTAGACCATACAACATCACAATCAACAGTAACAAGAGTGCCTTAATAGTCCCTAGGATTCAAGCTGTTTACATACAAAAGTTTATCAGAGTGCAGCACTTCAGTCGAAACCTAACAAACAGACAGATTTCAAAACAGACAGAGCTATTGTCGAATCTATAATATTAGTATGGACATAAACTAGTATGGATATATACCGTGAAAAATTGAATCGTATTTTTCACCACCCAGGTTTTGATCTTGAGACTTTATAATCGTTCGCAAAATGACTTAAAGCCAAAGTGACAGTCACTGTATTTATTGTATACTAGCTGTTACCCGTGACATCGTCCGCATGGAATTTAACAAAAACGTTTAAAGTTTTCCCGTGAAAGTTTACTTTTTCTAAATTAAATGTAGCCTAAGTTACTCCTAATAATATCAGGTATCTACCAGTGATAGTCCCGTCGAAATCGGTGCAGCCGTTTAAAAGAATAGCCGGAACAAACAGACAGACGAACAGAAAAAACATTTTAATAATTGTCTTTTTATAAGTACCTACCGTAGGTATATACTTTCACATACCTTCATTTAGTAAAACGCTGTTATTTTGACATTACAAACAGACACTTCAATTTTATTTATTTATTTATTTACAATTTTTTGCCATGTCTATAAAGATACGTTATTACTAAAAGTCATTTCAATTTGTCGCGCTAAAGTTAAACATGCACTTTTATCATAATTCAACTAACGGAAATAAGTGCGTGTACACAGCTCAACGTAACAGCAAAATTAAATGCTCGTTACGTACGAAGAGATTACACAGCGAGTAGGCAGAGACTACGGATTTCCATTTGCTACGATCCTGACACACTTCTCTGGCTTCATTCACTTTCATCACATAATACTAAGAATGCATGTTCGGTATGCCATATATTTCTAACCAGTCACTGGAGGTCTGTTTAAAGGCAAGATCCTGAATAGATAATAAGTGTAACTAATAATATAAGATCTCAAATTAAACTTGACTTTATCATACTTTGATAGTCCAACACTACTTATAGGCCAAGCTCCTTAGCCTCTCCAAAACTAAAATTCTGAATTTTTCACTGATTGTGCATTAAACATATATCTCCTTATGCGGTGTAAGGGGTTCGATTCAACCAAAAAAAACACATAAGTGACTCTTCGAGACTCTGTATAATTCTGCTCATCACATTTTATATTTATAATTTTTGAGAAGTAGTTGCGGTTTTACAGATGCACATTATTTATTGATGTTTTAATTAAACGATAATCTGAGGCACATGCACTTCTACACACGACCACATACCATCACGTTTGTAATCCCTAAAAGGATACAATTGGTGTATTCTTTCTTTAATTATACTTGATGACAAATAAACAATTCAAATACCGACTCTACAGGTGCGTGTAACATGATTGACAGGTGGTACTTCTATTGTTTTATTTTAATTCCAAATACCATGTCAACAAGTCTACCTTTTTTTTTATTGTCAGGCTAGAAGATAGTATGGAATCTGCGTAACTATTCTTTTAACTATTAATACGAAGATTGTAAATTTCAAATGTTATATTTGTGGCATTGAAATTATCAATAATAAGTGTTTTTATCGGTCATTTTTGCCCTACATACTGGTATGTTTTGCACGGTAAAAACCGCATTAATAATAAAATTCTTAATTTTATTACAAGGTGTACCTATATTCGTCTAAAATGGCTATAACCATTTCATAAATGCGTCAAACGGCTAATAATTTTGGTTAGAATTGCAATCTTTACCAAAAGCACCAACTCATAAAATCCCTTTGACTCGCATATATTTTTAAATCCTAATCTTCTTTGACTTTACAAGTAAAGCATAAATTTTAACATATGTTTTACCGCATACTGCACCAATAAGTTTATCTATCATTTAAGTTAAGTTTTTGTTTTTTTTTATTTGTTTAATATCTATTAAGTAGCCATATTCTCCCTACTTGTAGATACCTACCAAAAAAAACTTTTATTTACTTATCTAACGAAAAATCACCTGCGTGGTTTAATATTTGAGTAAATTGAACCCAAAGTCTACCAAAATTTTAATAATAATAGCTTATATAATAATTAATTATTGATACTATTCTAAATTATAAAAAGCTACAAGTTTGTAGCTAGGTATATATAGTGTATTGACCTTTTTGTTGCGATTTTATTTTGCTAACTGATTTGGAAAATACCTGGCATCAAACAAGTTCCTCGGATACAAGGATTTAATATTTTACATATTTATCTATCACCTAAAGCTTCGTATTATTAACTAGCTATTAAGCTTATGTAGTAGTACCTATGTTCTTTAATGTAAGGTGAATTGAGATTCCGAAGCATGTTAATTAATGTTGAAGCCTCTATGAAGAGCCTTCATGAGGTTTACAAGAAATCGTTAATGTACTGCTTGATGGATACTAATTGAGTGTAGTCTTGTACACAAGCCGCTTATCTTTTCTGCCCTCTCTTCTACTATTAACATCGCGGCTTTACATATTGATGGCTATTAATACTACCCGAGTTGAATAAAAACGGTATTTTAATATACATAAGCATGTGGAAATGTTGGCATAATTTAAAAAACATTGTCGTGTGGTACTCGTTTTTCCAGTTAATGATGTGCAGGTAATTAAGGCATTGATAACTGTCTATTTCGATACCTAATATCACTTCGAACAATACTTCTCTTTTTTTGTTTAAATGCCTGTCTCCGACTGTTCCTAAAATGTCAAACTTTGCGTTTAGAAGTTCATGCAATAGTACCTATTACAAAATGACACTTAAACAAACGTAGTATCAACACAAAAAAATAAAAAAAGATTTAAAAAATTACGCATGCTGGATAAAATTTTCAATAATTGCTTCATCCTATTTGAGAGATGAATATGCTATCAAAAGCGTTTCTAGATTATAATTACCTTGAGATTATCAAAGATGTCAATCGTTATTTTAAATCTGATGCAAATTGTGGCTATATTACACGTGCGTTAATGTATTAACTTGCGAGATTGCCTGCCGATGCACGATGGTTCAGTTTAGATAGATGTTGTTCCACAGGGCCCACTTCGAAACCTGTTTACCGGTTTCTGTGAATGTCGTTTCTAGATAATAATAGCCTACAGTAGGTATCGAACAGGCGAATTCCAAAACGGAATTATGGCACGTGAAGTTATGATAATATTTTCTTAAATAACTGTTATGTCCTTAGAGTATACATAACAGGTTATGTCATATTTGAAAAAAGAACGTAGGTATTAAATGACGAAAGAAAAATAAATTGAATGATTTCATTTAACTTTGGAAGGGTTCAAATTCCTTTTAATGTAAATAAAGGGAATATTCTGGAAACATACCTAATAATTATTTGTGATTGACTGAGTTTCGAAGAATATTGAAGTTGAATAACATAGCCAATTATAATTACATAGCCTGAAGAGGAAACAATAGTCACAAGCTGGGACTTGTATGTTATGCTCAATATACACAAGAAACTTGTTGAAGTTTAATCGAAACATAGTCTACAAGTAAGCAAAAAATATACTACATTATCAAGCCTGCATTTAGCTTATAGGCTAAAGAGAAAAGCATCACTCATGTAGACCTCTGAGTCTTCTTCAGAGGTTAATTTAAACACTATGTGGTTTTGTGTCTGTTAGTGACAGGCATAACTCCGGAACCACTGGACCTATTGACTTGTAACTTAGTGTGCAGATACCTTAGGGTCATACCTCAGTCGAGTTTCAATATGGGCCCTGTGGGTCAAAATACCCCCGAGATATAGGGGTCACAAGGTCACATGATGTACATTTAAGACGAAGAGGTTGAAACCTGGGTTTTTACAGCCATCTCGTTATCATTAAGTCGATGCTGTAACCTCACAGTTCCACATTCTACTAAGTCACAGCTTGCTTAATCCAAGAGTAGAATTAGGGACCGCACTAGTACACGGAACATTGATGTCTAGGCGGCTGAACTAACGAGGCGTTTAGAACGGGTAAGCCTCTGGATACTAGTGAATATCCCGGGTAAACCAAACACAACATTGCTTTAAAGGATAACATAACACAGTGTAACATAAGTACACCGCGTAACAGATCCGATTCAAGTAAACAATAATACATTTAAATGACGTCAGAGGCACATGATGCATAAAGCGTGCAAGATAAAATCTAAGTATGCTTGTGGATACGTTATACATGATACCTAGGTATGTATATAATTACATAACACACTAGTTTTATAATTATAACCCTCGCTTCTGGTCGCGGCTTCGCTCGCGTGAGTCTAACGAACGCAGACCGAAGAAAAAGTAGGTATGCTATCTGTTATTCCAGGACTCGATCTTCCTTGTGCCAACGGTTTATTAACACGTAATTAAGTTAGAAACACCTAAACATCTGCACAAGCTGTAGCATTGATGTTATTGGTAGGAATAGCTGTAAACCGCGACTAAGAACAGTAAACAACTCATTTTTCAAAGATTGATCACAGTGCCATCTATCAGCCAAAATACGAATTAAACATCAGCTCAACAAAACAAATAGCATTCGGATACCTACCATCACATCATTCGGTCATTTCGTTCAAAAGTTATACGATCAGGAAAATCCGTACCAACGATTATCTATACTAATACATATTATAAAGCTGAAGAGTTTGTTTGTTTGTTTGCTTGAACGCGCTAATCTCAGGAACTACTGGTCCGATTTGAAAAATTCTTTCAGTGTTAGATAACCCATTTATCGAGGAAGGCTATAGGCATATCATCACGCTAAGATCAATAGGAGCTGAGTACCAATGAAGAATGTTTCAAAATCGGAGGGTATTTTTTCCTTTTAAGAGCGTCCGCTGCGTGCGCTGCGTAAACAGTTAAAGTTTCGCAAAAATCATGTATGACAGAATTGTTCCCCTTCAAAAGTTCTAAAAAAAAGTCCGCGACAGCATATGTCTATCTTATAAGGTTGGCTCACTATAACCATTTTTATGCTAACCAAATTTGTTCTAAAATAATGCATTATTTGCGAAGGTATTATTATAAACATGATATTAATCCTTATCCAAATGAATACGTTATTCATCACAAGTATTTAATTTGAAACAAAATTGCCCTTTACATCATTCGATTTCAAAGAATATCTTAGGAGATATCGCAGTTTTAAAATAACATTGCAGCAAAATAATTACCCATTACAGACATAGTACAAACGATGTTTCTCCTGGTTTATTCTGCGTGATTACTACTGGTTCGATTTGAAAAATTCTTTTAGTGTTAGATAGCCTATTTATCGAGGAAGGCTATAGGCTATATAACATCACGTTACGACCCACGGGGGCGGCGCAGTAACGATAAACGCGGGTGAAACCGCGGGAACATCTAGTATATTATATAAAAACTAATGTACCTATGTATATGCCTAACAACAAAAGACTTAATTACAGTAATGTCGATCCAAGGAAGTTCTAAACAGTCGTATGTCAGCACAAATTCGTTCGTAAACATTTTAACCACATGAATGTCAGCCGAATCGTAATATTTCGCACATTAACGATTAATTACTTCCCGACACAAATAAAACGCTAATAAATGTATTCAGTTAATTGGCACGCTCTAATTTCCTCACGTTATATAAATAAAATTACGTTTAAAACGCATAATCCAAATTGCGTGCGTTTATCCTCAATACGTCCCTTTCGCTTGTGAGGTTTCCGTGAAACGCTCTGAGCCTCTTAGGACCAGTTTAAAAACTACAACCACAGTGGCCTCGGCAATAATAGTCGCGCTTCAGTCAAAAATGACGCAATCATTAAAGGGAGAACTTAAATGAGACCATGACTAAAGTAGAATATAGTTGTGTATCTTTTGCATACTCATAGATTCTTAAAGCGTTCCAGGCGACCGGATAAAGCCAGACACAGTCAAGCTTTTTGGTTGCGTGTGCGGCCAAATTAGAGGGGTACGGCCAGTCCGACTTAAAATTTGACCATTTTTTTACATTTGTTGTGTGTTGGTAGCCGCTCCACCCGTCTCACCTTGTATCGCTAGCGCAAGCGAGCTGATTAGCACAGTCCTACCTTAAAAAAATGTTATAGGGGTGTCCGACCTTTTTACCCAAATGTCCGGCTAAACTGGCTGGTTTATCCAGCTGGCTTTTCGATTTTAAAACCTGGCAATCCTAGATTCCTACCGGTATATCCCTAATGAAGTAGTATCTAATACATACCTATTGCACTTTACTTCAGCTTTGCTTTTAGATCTCACGTTATATGGCTCAAATATATTGCCATCTACAAAGGCACACTTCCAGAATCCAGGCTGCTACTGAGAATTTCTTAAGAGAAAAAAAGCCATTAACAGTTCGCCTGACTCGAGATCGGTATCTTACATCGGGGTCACAGTCATTTTTTTTTAAAATCTGTATTTATTTAAAGGACTTGGTTCACAATAAAGAAGCGACCATGTCGTCCTCGTAATACAACGTACAATAATTACTACACTTAACATTTAGATTACACTTTACATTCATGACAATTTGGGATCTTATATTATTAGTTACACTTATTATCTATTCAGGATCTTGCCTTTAAACAGACCTCCAGTGACTGGTTAGAAATATATGGCATACCGAACATGCATTCTTAGTATTATGTGATGAAAGTGAATGAAGCCAGAGAAGTGTGTCAGGATCGTAGCAAATGGAAATCCGTAGTCTCTGCCTACCCCTCTGGGAAACAGGCGTGAATCTATGTATGTATGTATTCTTAGTATTCTAGGGAAGCCACAAAATATTTTTGGATGGACGTAACGCAGCTTGCTATGAATTTGTAGTAGAGATACGTTGTTATTACAGCTGATTATATTATTATACAATATTTAGTAACAATAGTATTATCTCATACTGCTATACAATGAGCGCAAATGTAGCGGCTAATGTTATTTAGTGGGAAAATCACTAGACAAAGTGTGCGTTCGGAAGCGTATTATCAAATCGTGTTACTGTTTAATGTCTGATGTAAATGAGCTATTATTTCTGAGCTGTTCGACATTATGAATTACAACACACCATGTTGTTGTACTTGTAGCTCGTAAACACGATTGTGTCGCAGGATGTCGATATAGAACAAGTATGCATTCTCGCTACCTTCGAGATACACGTAGCTTTAATTTCGCTGGTGACTTATTAGTTATAACTTACCTTTGTAATACAATGACTAATTCTTATTCAGCGGGAAAAAGCGCGGGCATTGTGATTATAATGAAGGTAAACATTAATTATTCAAGTTATTTATAAGCCGCTAACTTTGACTTTAATAACCTAGTTGGTTTTTAGAGATTTACTTGAAGTGCCCGCTGTAGTCAATTATTCAGTTACGGTACAAAGGAGCCGGCTCCCTAGGAGGTATTATCCTTTTACAGGAAAACAGCGAGAGTAGTGATATTGTTACTGAGTTTCATCGCTTCGATACATTTCTTTTTCGTTTCGTAGCCATAATAGTATCGTTCGAAAAAAAAATTAAGTGTTCGGTTGCGATAAATAGATACCTAGAGAATGAAAAATATGCAATCCATTTACGATGAAATGTATCTTACCAAAATGGCCGTCCATTACTTTCCATTTCCTTGTCTTTTAAACAACAATGTAAATAAGGCAACAAAACTATTAAGAATATGGACATCACGAACTATGGAGTGGCAGGTTAATTTGACTGGCTCGACTATTTAAGGACGTTAATCTATTGAATAATGTACTTACACTATAAGGATGTAGAAAGTAATATGCATCGCCACGTCACAAAGCATTTCAGGACAAGGTACTGCTAATAAAAAATGCAAAGCATAATCTCACCTTGGGTTCGACTGAATGGCGTCGAGTTGAGTAACTCGATGCTTGTTAAACAACCTGTGACAAATGCGTCGTGAATTCTACAATATTTTCAATTGTAAATAACTTATTTATGTTGCGCTATGGATTCATTATTTGGTCAAGCAACCGTTTAGATTAGGTTAGGTTATTAATTGGAATCTGGTTTCGAGATATTGGGGCAATACTCAAGTCGAATCCGTATAAAAACATTTCGCTCAACTTTGTCCCGTGTTTGGCAGACCGCGCACTACTTTGTAAATGTGAGTCACACTATGGACCACCGCACAATGGTACTTGCAAACAGACGACAAAGAAAATCTAAGCACCAATGTATTGAGATTAGACTCCTTTAACTAGATGGTCCTTTAATAAGTTTTCAAAAATATCTTCAGCGTGGTTTTATAATAAATACCTAAAGATTCATTCAAATTAGCATGAGGCGAAGATTGCAAGATGATGACTTTAATGTTGATAAGAGATGAGCCTGTACGTGCACAAAACAAAGATATTATGTGGATGTATAAGAAACAGCTCCTTACACTGCAGAACAAATATTAAAATAACAATATCCTCAGTATAATTGAATGTTAACTTAAAGACACTCTCTTTGTCTCTAGAATGCGACTTTATTAATACTGCGCACCAGTGAGAGTGTACAATCTGTTCATAATAATTTACCAGCAGAGAATACAGCGATTACATCGATTCACACAATTTTTTCGTGCATAATAGAACAATAGTTTTCATTCTAGCAAATTACTAGATTTGCCGGGAGTTTTAAACTCAAGGTGATTGGCAAGTTGTTATTACGTAGCGTCCGCGTTGTGGTGGTTTACTTTGATGGATAATATTTCGCTCCTGACGAATATACTATTATTCTCCTTTCAAGTACATATGCACCTCTCTAATTGTTAATTTTACTAATTTAAATGAACTTAACTTAAGATATCCAATCTTAAGTTAAGTTTATTTAAATTAGTAAAGTTTAAATAAACTTAAATAAAAAGTATTAAACATCGATTTAATCTCTTCATCAACGTTCGGACCCCGAGGCTCAGACCAAATGTTTTTTATTGTGTCTGGTTTCCAGCTAATTGATGAGTTAAGGATCCTGGCTATGTTTGCCGAAGACATAACATTTTTAATTTTGCCTCACAATGAGACTTAATTAGTACGTTACTATCAAAAGTATTGATATGAATATACTGTACGGCATTCATAGTAGGTATTATATGATTAGCAAACTTACCACGTACTAAGTAAAAGTTTTAACTAACATTTGATTGCCAAATTCGGTGCATTAAGTACTACGAGTATTGTAAGTACTCGGATTCTCGGAGTGTTCACCTGCTAACAATGCAACGTGTGTTGTTATTATTTGTAATTCTGCGCACATAGCAGTCGAAGAGATGTGTGATGACTAATGATACAATCATGAACAATAAATAAAAAACCATAACAACCCACTTTAATAACAAACATTTTAAAAAGAGAATTTCTTACTCTTTTATTTTCGATTCTGGATTCTAAAAGATATTATTAAAATGTTCACTGAAACTTTTAAAGTTATTTAGTTTAAAATTGTAATTTGAGAATTCGTATGAAACGTATGTTTATATAAATTCCTTTTTTTCTTCTTCAACATAAGCAGATACGTCATATTTAAAAATAGGCCTCATTTATAAATATTAACCTACAGATTGTTGAACAAAGAGTAATAGATTTCCACTAATTTCTCTTTGCTGTAGTAACTTCTATTTTATCTTTAATCGTAAATCTCTTTGAGAATATTATTAATGCTTGTATAAGATACTTAAAGAATCTTGTACTACTTTAAATAAACGATGCACAAATGCGTGCTTATAATATATACTGTTGATCCTGGGTCCTGGTATTTCCATACCAACACGTAGTCTATCTCTATGCTTAATAGGCGGGGAGTTATGACACATATAACAATAGATTTCGACTTAACTCTTAAGTATGATGTTAATAGCTCATGTTCTAGTCACACATAAATGACTAATTAAGTAATTACCGTGTTCATAAAACGTTTAATGAGATAGTTTTTTAATTGGAAGTACCGTGAAGCATCTGCATGCAAGAGTTAGGAATTACGGTAATCCAATGTTCGCGTGTACCGAATCATTCGAAGCATCACATATCACGTAAAGTGAACCGATATCATCGAAATGTGTTACCTACATGATTTCCTCGTTGCACAATCACTTTCGGTATTTAGTCGATGTTACTGGAGCCAAACACCATCGATTCGAATGTGGAACGAAATATACAGCCATAGTTTTGTGCGGCATAAACCTTTATGTTTACATACCACATAGGTAGTGACATAATTAAAAGACGTCATTGATTTAACTAAGATCCTATAGTGTTAGTGAAAATCCAAGACGAAAACTTACATACAACCAAGTAGAGATGGTTATTAGAAAAACAGATTGAATAAAAGGTTCCAGACATCTATCTACAGTCACTGACTACAGTGATATTAATAGATCTATCTAACATTAACATAGCTAATAAGGGTACTTAAAGAACAATTAGTGGGTATCCACTAAGCTATTCAACGATAATATCTTTATATTCGTCAGAAGTTATATTTCAAAAGCACCTTTCATGTCAGCCTTTGAGTTAACGTAAATAAGATAAGGGCGACTGCCCGACAAGCGTTTTATATAGGTGCTGTAGAAAAGGTTACATTTAAGAGCTTTATGCCACACAAAAGAGTATTTTTTAATGCCCCAGGGTATAGAACTAACCAAAATGTTGACTTAATAGAACTATACGAATTTAGGCGAACGTTCTCTGACCAGATCAGATACATTCTGGAGGGTGATAACGACGAATATACATGAAAAATCTGTTATGGGTGAATAAGTAAAAAAGATATGTATGCCATCGTCTTCAGGAAGACAAGCGTTATGCGATATATACATAATAATTATGTATGTAATAAAACTATACCTCACCATTTCCTCCAGCATTCCTTATAACATTTAATTGACTTGATTCATTCGGTTGAGAAGACGGATAGAAAATGAAAGATAATAATTATTAAGTTTCTGTACGGCAAGAGCATTGAAAAATGGCGCTTCCAATTCATAGCGTGTTGCAAGATGGACTCTCTGTCGGAAAAAAAAAAATAATCAAACATAATTGCTCCAGTTCTAATTGAACATCGTCTCCGTGATTTTAATGCTTTTAAATTTAATTGCGATCCGATATTACATCTGATCTAACAGAAGTCGTTCGAATATAGAAAAACAAAAATAAAAAATTATTTTATGTTGTCTTGTATGTGTAACTAGTCACTATGCTTACATTTTATTTTCTCCCTTGTATTCTTAGTTTCTTAGTCTGAAATGCTATTCAGTTATAAGAAGCGCTTGTTTCTTATATTTGATAAATATTTAATTTCATAATGAATCTTCAATTCCTCGAAGTGTCTAGGACAAGATAAACGGAAAGTTTCTTACTTTATGCAGCTCATCTTATACTTGTATTTGAAACGGTCCTATTTGAACTGCGAAATTATAGATATGATTACTTTTTTAGACCATCTTGAGACCTATATTCAAAAGCTGATTATCCTATTATGAAATCGTTTTCACCTACATGTACTTCTATTTGAATCTTTTGCTTTTAGACACACTTTACTACTTATCTAAAATCCGTTTCTTTGAGAGTCTTTGTAAAAACACTGATATGTACATGTATTTACATTTATAACAATAAGCCTGTATATTTCTAAAGGCGTAGGCAGACGCCTATTACACCTACATTTCACTATCTTATCTTATCTTATCTTATGTGGGGGCTAGTCAGTGCAGACCGGCGACACTTCGACCCAGTGCACAGTGGGATCTTTTGTGTCGACACTCTCCCTATAACGACTGCCATAGATGTTCATGGCAGCCGGGACCAACGGCTTAACGTGCTTTCCGAGGCACGGAGCAGACGATAATTGTCAATCAATACGCACATAATTTCGAAAAGTCATATAACTTCCGAAAGTCAGAGGTGCGCGACGTGGGTTCGAACCCGAGACCCTCTGCATTGCAGTCTGTTGGTCTCCCCACTGAGCTATCGCTGCTCTTACATTTCACTAACTAAGCTATTATATAGCTCGACCGTAGCTCGTAAGGTACGGGCTTATTACTGCCTACCTTTCCAGACTTCCTGCTGTCACTGAATAGTTCTTATCTAAAAAACCTAATATCAAATTCTCGATTTCTGTAATCGAAACCCGAACCGTAGATTCAACAAGCAATACTGCTTTATGTATTTGAGGCTCGGATAAAATAAGCAAAAATGTCACAAGTCTGACGAGTAGCCACAAAAACATCTTATTTATATTAATATTTAAACTGACTAACATTCAAACTATAGACAGCCAATTCAAAACCTAGAAAGATTATACTTTCACGACGCCGTTTGGAGAGGTTAACAACCTAATATTTCTAAGCATAGTTAGTACGTAAGTGGAAAAGTAGGTGCGCTATCGTATTTGACAGAAATACATACATTAACATCGCTTAGCACTATTACAGCTATGCACAACTATTCAATGATCCACGGATCGACACGGATCGATATATCCATGTAGTTTTATAAGCGAACATGCCATGACACTGCTTCGAAATTATATGATTACCTTGTAATAAGCTACTTTTACGAGCACGCAAATTAATTTATGAGAACGCCCTTCATCAACATTGCCTAATTATTACAAAAATATGATAATATAAATTATAACGCCCGTTCAAAAACAAAACAAATTACGCACCATTTTTGTGGCATATCGAGTTTTATTTTGCGATTCAAATAAGAATAGGAACGCCAGTCCGCCATGTTGGGGCGCCAAAAAAAAAACCTTAGGTGCTAAATAATTTTCGTTAAAAAACCATATTTTTTGGTGACAATTGACGAAGGTTGAGAGTTGTTTGTCGCTCCTATTACTATTTGGTCTGCATAACATATTTATACTTAACGAAAAAATATACCATTTCAAGAGTCGTAAAGCGAAACTTGCAGTATCACCATAAATAGGTATGAGGTCTTCATTATTAAGAATATATTTGCCACATTCAATAATTGTGAAATGTTATATAAACTAATAACATTTTTGGGGGTTTATGTTAATCGTGAGGTCAGCAAAATTACCGTTAGATATTTTTGAAAACAACATTTCATAAATGTCTATGTATTCAAATGTATCAATATGTTTTTTGTGTGCTAAGTGCTTAGTTTACTTGTCATAAGCAATAAGCTCAACCTTCAAGGATTTCATGTAAAAAATTAGCACTTGATTCGTGATCTTCGTCATTGCTATTTTGCATTTGCACAATATTCTAAGTCGGCATAGAAACTAGCACATATTGTGGGTATACAATAAAGTATGTCAGTTTTACATAAAATAAAATACATGACTACATAACATAGCATAATAGCTATGCATTACCGATGGGTTAGGCAGGATTCTATGTCACTCACGTTTAGATCCGACTCTATTGATAGGCGGTGAACCTTGACCAATGATGCTACTGAGATTGTTGGAAAGCAGATTCAATACATTTGGACAGCAGCAATATTGTGAGCTCATGAGACAAAAAATTGTCTGATTCACAAATAATTGTTGAGTTAGGGTGTTATTCGTGTCCGTTGTTTGCATTATTGTAAAGTTCCCGCGATATAGCAATTATTCATAGTAGTAGTTATCTTACAAAAATAATTGTTTTTTTTTTTTTAATTTTTATAATAGTAATATTCTATCACATACATACAACACCATCTAGCCCAAACTAAGCAGAGGTTGTATTATGGGTACTAGACAATGGATAAACATACATATATGCTTTTTTTTTTTAAATACATACATATTATACATAGAAACACCCAGACCAAGACAAACATCCATGTTCATGCACACAAATGTTTGACTTGTGCGGGAATCGAACCCGCGATCTCAGGCGTAGCAGTCGGTTACACTAACCACTACGCCATCGAGGCCGTTCGTTTCAAAAATCGGGTCCAGGCAATCATAAACAGGTGTAAGTGTAAGATCTATCACCTAGTGTTTGAGCTAAGACTAGTGAGCTTAGATAACTGAACAAACGCGTCAGTCAGTGGCAATAACTTTGAAATAAATTACGGAATAATTACATTTGATATGTGCCATACGGATCCTAGGTCATTCACTAAGGAAAGTTCCGAAACATTACGGCCGTAAATCAGTCGAGATATATCAATCAACACATTTGTAGAATGTAATACGTATGCGTACGCGGTGACCGTGCATGAAGCGTCGTAAAGCTATTAATACAAACACTGCATGTTGGCAATAAAACAACGGTATCAACAGATAGTACGTGGGCGGACGAACAAACGGACATGCCAACCGTGGATTCGCGAAATTGATTTGCATTTGTCCGATATATATGGACATTGATCTCTGGCAAAGAGCTGCGCGGATTGTTATGGTTATAATAAGTCAAGGGCGTGGTTTAGTGTTTATTTTTACGGTTTTACTTATTGACTTAAGTTATGCAATACAATTTGGTAATGTTGTTGATATATCAGGTGAAAACTATGTCAAGCAATAAAAACTTATGACTTAATTTATGTGTTTCATCTTTAGTATATGTACATTAATACGGGAAGAATATACTGTATACCCATTTTTAAACACATTGCGCGCACGGACAAGTGTGGGATTTAGCGTAAGTATTTAAAGTTTATATGGAGAAGGAGGGCAGAAAGCAAAAAAAATTACCACTGGTCGACCACAAGTATTTATAATTAGACAACGACTGCCTTCATGGCTTAAATTTACTTCTAGTACTATGTCATTAGAAGAAAATTTTGATGTGATAAGGGAAGCAAAGACTTGCCCCTTCAGGGATACCTACATATACGTGACACTACATAGGTATGTAAAAAGCCTAAGCCGTATAATATTGTAAACTTTCAATGAATATTATAATAAAAAGTCAACTATACGTCTACAAACCAAACACTGCAATCGTTTCTCAAACAATGATTCAGTATTTCGTGTCAGTCCTGTCCTAATACATCGATATCTTTAAAAGCAAATATTCGTTTATCAGTGTGCCAAGATTTCGCAACAATGTAAATAAATATTGTGAATCGCGACACGTGGAAAAGAAAGTTAGTAGAGGCAACGTTCCGTTTTCCATTCTATTTGAATTATACAAATGTTGCTACATCACTTTTTGTTTTGCATAACGTAACACGTAATTAAAGTGTTTGCTTAGTTGAATTATAAGGCGACATAAAAAGAAGACTTTAGATTTATTCCTATTATCTGCGGACTGTTATAAAACTGTAACGAGGCTTTTTCTACATTGGAGATTATTTTAAATCACTATTATCAAAAATATTTAGATTTGACTGTTAATAGACGTCTGAACCCAAAACAATTTTCGTCTGTTTGTCTGTATGCTGCACGCAAAAACCTCGGCAAGGATTTTAGTGTGTCTTTCTCGATTTGGTAGCTCAGGCTGCCAAACTGTCTTGAGGGTGCCTCGCGCTGAGGCCAAAATACGTGTCGATGCATCAATTGTGTTTTTATTGTGTATTTCTATGAAATACACAATAAAAACACACCACCTTCTCCGGCCATCCATTCCGTATTATCTTTGATATTGGTGACCTAATCCTTCGTCCCTCTTACTAACTTGTGGCGGAGTCCTATATTTATTGGAATTCGGAAGCAGTCCTTAGCAAGTTGCTGCCAACATTCTGTCTACTTCAGCCACCAAGTAGATTTTCGTGCCGCTTAAGGAGCAGTATAGCCTTTGTTTGTTTCCCGCTCTTTACTGAAGTCAGCAGGATTGCTGTGTTTATAGCTTCTGTATTGCTAAGGAAATACAGCCATATAGCTATGAGCGTCACCGCATCGGTTACCGCTTCCTATCAGATTGGCCGTTGATGATCTGCCACCGCAAGCAATATAATAAAAGTAATATTTTTATTTGAATCTTTTCTTTAAATAGTATTCTCTTATTAACGTTATTATGCAGATGTTAAATAAAAATACATAAATGCGCTTGGTTTAGAGAAAGGTGGTAGGTATGAATTCATTAAAATTTACGAGTTATCAAAACCTCAAAATAAATATAAAGACCTTCTTGCGGATATTTTCTTAAAGCGGATGTAATGGTCGTAAATTTTTATCACATGTGAATTTGTTTATGTGTCTATGTGTGTAATGTATATATGAATGCGTGTGGGCCTATAGGTACTATTTCCACGAGACAAATATACTATATTTCCAAACTCGATCTGACCTAAGCAAACCTTAGAAACAGATATGATTATTTAAAATTACATTCGTTTAATATGTGCCTAATTTAAATTAGAGTTATTTGATTATGAAAGCCAGGTGACCAGGTCTTTGGTACAGTCATTTAGATTATTAATATCAATATCTAATAAAATTATCTCGATTTTAACATAATCTAGGTTAATGAATATCGCATTGCAGTTATATCATCGCAATCAAAATTCGCGGCATTCCATTTGTTAAAACACATTCTTCCTGTGCATACGCACCCAATTAACACCATTAAATTACCTGCAACAAACAATTATATAAATTATTATTATTATTGAATATTATTAAAAATAATAGGTATAGCAGTGGTTTCGGATATTATCTTACTGTCATTCTTAACTAAGTTAAACGAAAAGGAGATAATATTAAAGAATATATCACCATCGAAACCACACATCGACGGCCCCTAAGTACAAAGCGACATGTCAAAGTCGTAGTTTACAGGAGAGCGTTTTTAAGTTTCAAACTGGTCGAAGTTTTTCATAAGGAATAACTACTATATTTTATTAATGATCTGATACTCAATATAAGCTGGTTGTAATGGTGTAACGATCATTTTGAATATCCTCAATTTTCCTGTCAAAACTGTATGATGATCGTTTTTACGTCAAGTGCGGAAAAAGGTCTTATACGTTCAAGTCTTATATATCCGTTTGTAACCTAGGAAATATTGAAACATAATTTTATGAAGTAAACAAGATATACGTCCAAGAAAATGTTGTGTAATTTTACCATTTTTAACTTAGTTACGTTCAAGTAGATGTGAGTCATGCTCAAGTGTAAAAAATGACAAACAGGCAGACATATCCTTTTATACGTGGCTACTAAGAACAGGCTTATAGTTGTTATTATACAACGAAAAAAAAGACATCTTCTTAATAAATAGGTAAATAACTATTAAAACGTTACGCGTTTATTGTTAATGGTTTATTTTTTATTAATTCTATATATTATGGTATGCTATAACTTTTTAGTAATCACAGTGACTTTTTAATTACTAGTCAGACTTAAGGTAATTGTACCTAATTGACTTATCACTATACTATCACGGTGATACATTAAATTTAAATTAATTATAAAATCGACTAAAAAGATAGGTACCTAACTATTTTCTCGATATTAAGTCTTAATTATTTTAAGTAGTCTCTCACAATGCTTAGATAATTATTAAATCACAGCTTTATTATCTTTGGCCGTAAGTAATTAATAAATACTAAGTATCACATATACATTTTCACAGTTAAATAAAACATAACAAAAAGGCAGTCTAAACTTGACATAGTAAATATAACTATATAAGTAATTTAATGTGATTTAGATGTGTGACAGAATCAGAAAATAAAATAAATTACTCGTAATAATCAGTCTTCTTCATCTTCAACATGTGTATAGTTACTGTGCTTTAGATTTTTATAATAATTATTATATTTTTGTGGAATGATCAGTGTCACATAAGTTAATCAAAACATTATATTTAGCGTCAGGTATGAGAATGGGCTCTGTACATAACTTTTCTATAGATATTATTTCCTGCACTGCTGTTTTACTTTGTCTCGTAACTTTTTTGTTTGAGGTACAATTCAGTTTTCGATACTCTTCATCAAATAAATCGTATTTAAACTCTACAATGTCTGGTTGATTTGCATAAACTTTTATTGCTCTAATTTTAGTCAAGCAAATTTTTTCTTCATTAGTGCCTTTAAGCCAATATTTAATATTTAGCAAAGCTTTGAAGTTAGGACAAAATTATAATCAACTTCTATCACTTCATATGGAGGACCGTTTTGTTTTGCCCAACGAACCAAAGTACCATTCGTCAGGTTAAGGTCAATTTATTCTTTGCTGTTCGTTCTATCAACGTGTGCATACTCCTCGGCCTCGTTATGCGTATGGCCTTTTTCTAAGAAACGATGGCACACGACTCTTTTAAAGGTTTTGCTTGCATATACGATTGCGATTTTATTTTATCAGCTTCCGATGGTGAAGTGTTGTTCTTATTTGCGTGCCATATACCAAATTGATCCTTCTTTGGCAAATGGAAGGCAATAATAATATGATATATAATATTCTACCACATACACACAACACCATCTAGCCCAAACTAAGCAGAGCTTGTACTATGGGTACTAGACTATGGATAAACATACATATATACATTTTTTTGTAAATACATACATATTATACATAGAAATGTATAATATGTATGTATTTAATTATTGTAATTATTTTATTTATTTTATTTTTGCTATGTTAAGCTCATTGTTTATTATATCCTTATAGCAGACTGGATAAAAGTATTGCTAACGGTAAGAGTATTTTTAAACATGGTCTTACATACCATTACTTTTCTTTCAAATTATTAGGCCATTGACATAGTCAAGAAATCTTAAATACATTTAACCTTTTGGAATTCTGTGTCCATTGCTATTTTGTTATTTTTTTCATATTAGAAGCAATAAAAGTACACTAACGAGAATGATCACCTAAATCCCAAAAATGAAAGATTTTCTCTCGGGTGGACGTATTGAACTTTACAAAAAATTTCAATCGACAGTTTGTGTTACAAGAATGTTTCATTTTTTTCCCCATCTGCTCTTTACCTTAATGAGAAATATGGCTTTTACCTAAATTTACAAGCAATTTTCTTTTTACATCTAGCCAATTACATTTATTAGTAGCTCTGTTCTTAATTAATGTTTTTTTTTACATACAAGCACTTATTTTTCTTTGGATGGGATGTTGAAGAGCCAGATAATTTGCTGGATGCTAAGGGACAATTAATCAATTGGAACAATACACAGCTTACGAAATACAATGGCTATTAAAATATAATCTTGCACGACAACAGGAATAAACACGCTCACGTCTAATATTCGATGGATGTAAATTACATTAAGTTCGACAAGTCCGCGTTCACGCAAAATAGCTCGTAATTTAAAACACGGTATAAGACGTTATGTCTAGATGTCCGTAAATACGATAACAAATACTTAAGAATTCTGATATTTGTCTTCATATATTCGAAATTTCGTGGAAATATGCGTATCAATAAAATGAAGTAAATTATGAAATAAAAAAAATGCTATTTTAGACCTGTCTTTATATACGTAGGGGCCGTCGACATGTTTACAGTAGCTATATAACACAAAATTTAAAGGGTTTGGCTACATTAATAAAGAGGCACAGAAAATCTTTATAAGTAGAGAGGTGAGAGTGAGGTAAGAGTCTTGTCATAAAAAACATCTTAGAGTGAATGGCAATCTATCTCCACCCTACAAAAGGCCGCAATGAAATATTCTAAAGTTGTGGTCCTTTCGTTAAGCAATCCTTGCACTATAAACGCGCGCTAACCTACCAGAAAGGGCAATCGTTGGACCAGAAATGAAACATGACCGCATGCGCAACACTTAATCGTGATTATTTGATTTTGATACCTACCTGCTTTTGATGATTGTCGCGTTTTATTAGGCAAATTTCAGCAGTATAATAATTATGCCCGAACGATTGTAATAAGATTATTAACTTATTATGCGGCACCAAAACATTAATAGAGTGATCACATCTAAATCATTTGGCGCAAGGTATCCCAGTGGTCTCGAACCTACCGATTTTTCGGTATTTCTACCGATTTCGCGCTTGTCCTACCGAGATATCGAATTGGAACGATTTTTCTACGATTTGTTAATGTAAGGATTTTTCCCGATTTTTATTACCGATTTCCCGAGTTCCTACTGCTTAAACGTTGATCAACGGGTAAACGATATATTTTGAGGAATACCATTGTAAGCTCCCGTGGTGGGTTTAGTTGGCAGGAAGCGAGAATTCGTAGAAAAATAAAAAAAATGGTCAGCCCGCCTAAAGATAGAGATAGAGATTTGATTAAATTTATTGATTTTTACCCCAATTTAACGATTTTTGTTCCAAATATACCGATTTTACTTGGCGGCCCTACCGATTTAACATTTATTTTTCCTTTGAGAACACTGATGTATTCCATAGGATGCTTGTAGTCTTTTACATAAATATAATTGTAAGTGCAAGAACGAAACAATGCTATACACTCTGCAACGCGCTGTCTCATTCTCGCGCATGTAATTACTAATAGTCTAGTATAGTATTATATTATTGCGCTCTAGTTTATAAGATTACGGTAAGACCCCCGATCCTTTATGAAAGTTTGAAATTATTTAGGGTTGATGTCACTAATATATAACAGTTAAAGTATTACCTGGGCGTCCCCCATGTAACTTTGCCTCTACTCAATACTTTTACCATTATATTAATTTAATACGATACTCACTTCGACTTAATTTCAAACCATATGTAAAAACAGTACGTGAATAAAGACTTACAAAAACTACATACAAAAAGCCACTGTTAGGCAAATTCTGGAACCTTCTGCTATTAAGTTAAAAACATTGTAAATATGTAAGTAAAGAACTTTATCCACTCCTACACTCGAGTTTTAAAGTCGTTCCACTTACCGTCTGCTGAGCTGAGTGCACATAAAAGGCAGAGGACATTTGCATATAGGTGACCAACATGAAAGGAGGTGTGTAGGTGTTAAACAAAATGTAGCTAACGCGTGAATTTTAACTAAGGACAAAGTAATCTCTAATGCTACTTGCTAAGTATGTCACACTTTTTATTGTGTTCTAACATTGTTGTAACATGAATCAACTAATACGGTTAGCTTTGAGGCAAATAAAAATGTTGTAATACACAAGTAGCAAATAACATAGCCCGCAAAGGGTGGGCAGAGATGGCATATTTTTAAAATACACTTTAAACAAATCAAATTGGGAAATAAAACAAAATAAATATAATTAGACAAAAATGCCTCCATTACTATAACTTTACTAGATAACTTTACCCACTGGGATTTTTGGTTTGACGAGCATTGAACCTGTAAGACTGAGCATACAAATAGGTGCAAGATGACTGATGAATGCGCCAATAGTGCAATGAATCATTCCTCAGCACAGACATTTACCCGACAGTGCTAGACATATTATGTACCTATTTATGCTACTTTCGTATTACATACGTTCGTCGATCCAAATAATTTCAAATGAACAATGAACGATATTTTCGCTTTTGTTTTACCGCTACGATGTCAAACAATCATAATCAAGGTTTTTTTACTGCACTTTTAGATACTTACATCACTCCTGATGTTATACCTACACCTAATGGGTATTTTTTCAGAAATTATAGGTACCTCATACAAAATTTAGTTTTCTTTGTACTTATATAAAATAACGAAACAATTATAAATCAACTTAAAATTATATCTGAAGACAGAAACGGCTTGCCTACTTTTACGGCAAAGGAAAGCGACGATCACGACTCAAGTAAGCAAAACTGTAATATACCCATAACATTGTATATAGTTATCTAAGTAATAACAAACCGCCATGTACGTCGGACCGTTAATCGTACCTACAAAAACGGTTACGTACGTAGGTAGTTACATCCTCGATCGAATATAATCGACACAGCCAAAACCGGTATTGACCTCAATTATGAAATTTAGAGCATGACGAGAATACGCACAACTGATCACTTCTTTACCTTATGTTATAAAATTTCAACTCTTTTTACTTTTCATGAAATACTCGTAAAAAGCGGCACCACTTAAATTGCAAAAGTCGTATAAATGTCGCTCTTAAACCTGTCACAACGCTGTAATTATTCCAAATCTTTGTATTTATGTGTCTTAAAATACGTAATTAAGGATATCTGATTGCTAAGAAAATACCAAAAAGTATAACATCTCGCTTACAAGCACCTAAGGATCAGACAGAAGTGTAATGCATTCAACATTTCGTTAATAATATTTAGAGAGATGTAAGCGAAATTAGTCTCTTCGGAAATACAGATTACGTACTAATACTGAAAAATACCTGTGCTATTCTCAGAAGTAGTAAAAACAGTAAAACATAAACACTTCTCGCACGAAACCTTATTACGCTCGCGCTTTCTGAGTCCTAATATCTTTTATACGATTAACGAGAAAATTGTTTATTATTTATAAATGCGTTTAAAATCTTATGCATATTTAGTAAGTATGCGAGATGATGTAACTTGTGTATATAAAACAAAGTCATTGAACACTTAAGCAAATAAACATAGGTATGTACAGTCCGAAGGTTAATTTCAAATAAATGTGTCACCATACATCTAGTCAGGTGTACCTACATTGCACAGACACTGATGTAGACCTTAGTGTCATCAAGTGATACTATAAGCAAAATATGAAAAATATTAAACTATACCATCTCAAAGTTTCTATATTATTCTATAAATCGTACTAATATCATAAACAAAAACTGGACAAGTGCGAGTTGAACTCGCACACGAAGGGTGCCGTACCATCGTACAAAATATCATTTATTATTTGTTGTTTTATTAGAGGCAATATAAATAAACCCCTTTTGCGAAAAGTTCATGGGCTACAGTCCACTGACAGACGGACGGACGGGCGGACGGACAGCAGAGGCTTAGTAATAGGGTCTTATTGGCATCCTTCGTGTACAAAACCATAAAAATGTATTTGATCATAAATAAAAAACTACGTGAAAATGTGTGTTACTCGATCATGCGTAAATCCTTAAACGGATTTGGATACATCATCGCACAAGGATGGATCATGTGTTAATCTAGGACACAGAATTAACACATAGAATACTTTTCATTCCGGTATGCGTACCTGTTAGATTTACGCAGGCAAATCCACGGACAAAAGCAAGAAGCTCAGAAAATTATGAAATTTCTTTTATATCCATTATTTATCCAGTACCTACATGTTACTTCAACCCGAGTATTCAATATATGATGTACAATGTACATACGTATAAATTACCCTTAAATAGCTAGTGACAATAAATTTTGCAAAGTGTATGACATCAGTGACATTATTTAATCTACATATTATGTTTACATATAAAGCTACCAACAGATCCCTAATAAAATGTTTACATCGCATTATATATTCAGTGCAACACTAGACACACTATACTGTAGAAACACATTTAAAAAACCTATGACGTCACATCTCGTTTCTACTAAAAGTTACATTGTTTTTTGCTGCCCTGTAGAGATCTATTAGGACAGCAAAAACTTTTTGTTCCATCTATACTGCACATAAAGAACCCATAATATGTATTTCGGTAACGAGGAAGGAAATAAAACTATTATTTCATCATTATCATGGTTCCATATCGCAGCTATACGGACGCAATACCTCAAATTTAATGTTTTCTTAAATAACAGCTATATAGACAGGCCTCTGATTTCAGAGCTTTATGATGACGACATAGGTTAAATCTAAAGTGTAATACTGACTCGCAAATTCAAAAAGATGTGAATGTTAACAATCCTATGAATATTGTTGTATCTTAAACAAACACGGCGGCGTAGAAGATAGCACACGCCTACATTTTTACAGTCAAACAAATAGATAAATTTAGTTTCACATGCTATATCGCATTTCTTATCGGTTTAGATAACAGTGCCTCTAATAAGCTATAATAGAACCCGACTTTATCATAGTGCATGTCTAGATAGATCACGTTACTTACTTATAGCTTATAGAATACTCACAAGTTGTTGCGTGTGGCCACACTGTGATCAAACAAGCTGACGATTATATCTTTTGATATGACAACATAAATATCATAATAAATAATTATATCTACAAGGAACAGCACGTGTACAATATGTACGTTTAACAAATAAATACTTATGTAATCTTTTGTGTAGTCCGGCGTATTGCAACAAAGAAAATTTATAATTTACATGTAATTAATGATTCCATATTTGTACGCATGGCAACAAACGACCGTGAACTGTCGACCGAAATAATTATAATGAAATATCAACCACTTTTGTAACTCTTACAATAGTATCAACTCGTTTGAATAAAGTACTCAGTAGTTTTACAGTAATTTCTTCATTTTAAAGAACGAATATTGGTGCAATAAACATAATTAACTTGTTTATTACTAGAAAACAACTACGATAAATAATGAAATACGTAAGTAGTATTAACGATAATAACTGAAACAACAATTCGCGAAAATAAATTGTCTTGAAAACTTTGACTAGTTTGTATTAATCGACGAATAAAAATGGAGTATTGATAAGTAAAGCCATTAACTGAAAGTACCTAGTACTAATGGATACTAATACGTAATAGGTACTCAAAACTTGTTTGGCATTACTTCATGAAAATAAATAAACATTATACTTGCATGTGTGTACCTTTGAGAGGTCACCGACACAGAACAAAACATACGGAGTCTTGTAAATGAGTAATGTTTTGATAGATAAATATAAAGGAATTTGCACATGTATCTGCACTTAGTAGGTCAACTAAATACAATATTACTTAAGTCTATTAATGCGTAATAATATAAGGTTAGTAGTGTAACACTAATGTAATTATTTTTAACATGCAAAATGGAAGCAGGAAATCAGACTGCCATTTCCTTCAATAAAAATTGTTTATATTAATTTATGATGTAACATGTCGTTTTTGATTGATATATTTGAATTTGAAATAATTGGTATGTTCAGCAATTATACAACACTAATCAGACATAACCGAGCTAGTTTTAATGGTATCTGTGTCTGCGGACTATTTAGATATTTAAATAAGAGGCATTTTAAGAGACTGGTGGAGTAAATACTTATTAACTTTGTTCCTAGTGATCTATAAACCAAAAAGCTATAGCTGTAATTTGTCGTTGCAGTGGTTTAAAACCTCGTCCACAAACTCGTAACCTCTCAGCTATACTATTTTCCTTAAGCAAAACAAAAACTAGGCGAAATAAGCTAAAAAAGGTAACTGTGACCCTCATACACAAAACATTGACATCGTTATATCGCACGATGTTTCTAGAAAATAAGTGTTGGCTATCCGAGGCGGAATTTATTCGCATGTTCTGTCCAATGATTGTCGGACAATTGTTTGGCGCGTTATCGTCATCAGAACTAAATTACGAACAGTAATTTGAACACAAACTACCATTATCAAGCATTTTATCTGACGAATGACTGACCACGACCTTGCCGTATTATATACACTGCATTCAACCTATGCTATAGGTAAATATTAATATATGTATGGAATATTTACGTTTTCTGTTCCGGTGGAAACGGAAAGTAAGAAGGTTTTATAATAATTAGTATTGTTTTCACGTGTAAAGAAATACATGACAGAATTCAATTATATTGAATAAGAATTAATAATAAAATAAAAAGGCCTAGGTCGAGTATCTATGTATTTTGATTCCCTATCAAAAAAGAAGGTAAGGTGATACATTTTGTGGTACCGAAGCATTTACACAATGTACCAAATCATTCTTACTTACATAACGCGAAGAAATCACATACCTATTTCCGATCGCCTTACATTATTTATGATCTAAAGACTAGAAGTTACATCATATTTATTTGAATTATTACGAAATATGTAAAACATGGAAACGAAAGGACGATTAGCATGCAACGGTCGCAATTAATGAAATACATAAATGTTATCAAACGCTATCATGCCACTTAGCGAGTCAATTAAATAAACGAGTTGCAACTTTATGCTGTTGCTTTATTTATTGTAATTATAAAGGTTTACCAATTACTTGAATTACGTCAAGATAACTTTATTATAGACCCTTATTTGTATTTCCTCGAAACAGTAGTCACATTTACAACCACATTTTACGGTCTATGTTCCTTCGCCCCAGTGACCCAAGTATTTAAACTTGTACACGTTATGTTAATGTTATGACAAGTCACCAAAGATTTTTTATGTAGTTTATTAGGTAAAAGAAATCGTAAAATATGCAGCACAACCAATTCGCCACTCATACTCGGTGCAAGATCGAAGGAAGAGCTCAGCCAAATAACACTGTAAAACGAGCCTCTCTGCTGAGTATGGTGCCCAGAGCAATTTAAGAAGCATGTCTGCAAATTCTACTAAGTTGGCAGCATAGCAAATCCTTTTGCTGCAGGATTAACAACACGGTAATTATAACCGTGGTGTTGCTATGATAGCTGACTATCAAACGACCCGAAAGGTCATTAACCGCACAAGAGTCATAAAAAACAATATTTGATAATAAAGGCACAGTGTAATAGGACAATGGTGCCAAACTGCATAAAACTAGCTAAAAGGCGCAATAGTAATAGACGACAGTCAAAACAATACAGACAAATAGATATTATACATATATTACTGAAGTCCTACAATCCTAGAATGTTCCTTTGAGTCACGAACACCTATCTAACACAATTCATAATACTCAAGAGACTTGATCATATCTACAAGCACGCTTCGGTGTGAAACTGATATATTATCATGACAGCCAAAGGAGTCAGCTTTTAAGTAAATTGGTACTTTACTATACATAGTATTATACTATCTCCGACTATACGTAACGCCATTGCAATCAATGTTAGTCTGTATCACTTATAAACTCGAATAGGTACCACTCGTTCAAATAAGTTCAAATTATGGGATATGATAGACACTTTACTAAAAGGGTTTAGAAAGTAGTTTGAGCAATTTTCAAGGAGTATTCCGCTTTCGGCACCAATTTTTTCGGCACCTATGGTTTCGGCACCTAAGCTATTCCACTTTTTATTTCCGAAACCATAGATGCCGAAAGCGGAATACTCCATTTTCAATATGTAGAACATAGGATACTACTTATAAAGCGTTGACTAAGTTGAATACAGAAAAAGATTTTCTTTAATAATGTATTTAGATTTCTACTGTTTGATTTACACCTTCTTTGCTATAAGTTGTACTTATATGATTGAGGAGTTAATGTGAGAAGAGTTTAATTAAATATTCAACTAGTAATTAATGCTGACCAAAAACCATACCACTAACTTATTGCTAACGAATATATCACTCAACAGTTTAAACTAACTAATGAATATTGCCATTATAACCATTAATAATACAAATAATGTTTTAACACGTTCGCGGTGTTGTAAATTTATCAATACTTTCCATTGTGTCGATGCGAGTTTGTATCTTGTATAAACTTATCACGAAGCGTAATTTAACCTCATAATGGTTTTCTTGTAGCTTATACTCTTTCTTATACGCCGATAGACGCCTTACCCAAAGTTTTTAATCATTTTATTACTGTACAAAATCCAATGACCAGAGGATTCGAATATAACTCTGAATGCTTATTTATTATGTATTTGTCTATCTACTGCAGAGAACTAAAAAGCCTGCCTCACCGGCAAATAAACCATTTTCTTTTACTGAAGATAAACTATGCAAAACCTCGTTTCACAGTGAACTTTTTGTATTACCCTGTTTTGCTGTTGTACAGACCAGCCATTCAATATACTCGCACTCAATACCCATGAAAATTAATTATACAAAATGGTTGCACGAGTATTTACGGAGCCATATTAATAAACAATGATGAGCTACCTTAAAAGATGTGAAAGCGATAAACGTACGAAATATCAACGGAATAGAACATAGCTTTCACTACACCTCATCAAGTTAAACTCAGTATAAAATTAAATAGTCCGGTTTTGATACCACCGACACCGAGATTTTTCGACGCTCATATTTTCTAGTGTCACACTATTCTACAGCGAAAATCTAACTGCACCTCTGCTGACGCAGCTACCATGTTTAGTGCTTGATATACCGCTGGGATGTCCCTGACACGACAAGGTACAACCGCACAAAAGTATAATAAGCACTTTTTGCTACTAAAACTCACGTCTCATTTTATAACGCCTTGCCGATTGCTGTTCACTGGAGGCTTAGGCCTAGCGCGCACTGCCTTGCGTTTTTGTAACGCATAATCTGTGAAGTAAAGAGTGTTATAGGAGTGCGCGCATTGCGGTGAAATAAACGCAATGGGTAAAGTCGTCGTTGGCCTCCCGCTGCGCGGTGAATCTACTGCACATATTTTTGTATCGCATAGAGATCTCAAGAAGTGCCGCACACTGTGGTGAAAAAACGCACTGAGACACTCATTCAGTTGCTGTTGGGACGCGACACAGATATGTTACCTGGCATTTCTTCGGTGATGGCGAAAAACTTTTTTGGATACGAACGTAGATCGTTATATCTTACGAAAAAAAAGCCCTTCATAGGCCTTAAGGCCGTCAAGGGACGAAACCAATACCGTTTGGGTACCCTTTTTTACGCAATCTATACAAATAAATAAAATTGAAGTGTCTGTTTGTAATGTCAAAATCACAGCTTTTTACCTAATGCATATGAACCTATACCAAAATATCTATTTTAAAAATTATTGTCTGTCTGTCTATCTTTTGGTTCCGGCTAATCTCCGAAACGGCTGAACCTATTTTGACGGGACTTTCACTGGCAGATAGCTCATTTTCTAAGGAGTAACGTAGGCCATTTTTTTTTTTTTAAACGTAAATCTGCGTCGAAAATATCAAAGCCTAAATAAATAGTGAACAATTTCCGATACAAATAGGAAAATCTATATTAAATAACAATATATAATTTTAATATATGTATATACATCCAATATAAAAAGAAATTGAGACAATTAGTGTTAGCATAGGTATTTCTATACGCGGAATACAGAAATATTGAGTATTCGTAAACTTTGCGAACTGAACAAATACCTTTTAGTTAAAATCTACGCGGACGAAGTCACAGCCAGTAATAAATATATACAAATGGCAACTCTTGTATTGTAGTCCATAACGATGACGTGTATGCACCACAGCTGGAGTTCGAATGATAAAATGTGCGTTTTTTCGCGGCACTGCGCGGCCCCGTGAATGCGTTTTTTCTACCGCACGATAGAATAACGCACCACGTTCCACCGCAAGGCAGTGCGCGCTAGGCCTTACTCCAGCCTCGGCTCTGGCACTAAGAACTCTGTCTGAAAAGTCGAACAATACTTGCCTACCTGACATCTCATTGTATACTGCCGTTTACTACTACAGTGGCAAACGAGAGCCTCGTTTATGATTAGCGGTTTCTAACAATATTGGTGCACTGCCGATCTTAAAAGAATAGGAGCTATAGCTTAGCGCTAATGTCTACAAACTAACAGCATAACCATATCGACATGCTCGTTTAAAAATATAATATTGATGAAAGCATATTGTATCTAGACACCGCGCGGTCGCCGCGTCGCGTCGTCCGTAAACCGTTGGACGAATGGATCTAGTTCATCATATGATTACAGATAACGGTTCACTACGATGTCCTGTAGGGTAAAAGTACTTCACTTGTCGTCTTGTTCCAGTTTGAGCGAAATCCTATGTTAAAGAGGGTATCCCGCTATGCCCTAGCTCTCTCGCATACACGCTAACAATTTACGCCACTGGATCGATTAAGTTGCCATAGCTCTACTTTCAATGTTTACTTGTACTAGTTTAAATAATAGATATCGTTATTAAAACGACTTGCAGTCTGGTATTAGTTTTGATAACAACTGGACAGTTCGAACTAACACAGGTAGTTTTAGTATAAACAAAAAAAAGGTGATCATAAATCCTTCAGCTAAAATTAAGAGTCATGGATAAGAAGTTTACGATTACCTTTTTTAGATGTTGATATAATAATTATAATTACTCGTAATAGCTCACTATAATTTTCATGCGCAATGTCATGTTTCACGTCAGCAATTTGTCAACCATTTATTTTTAGATCTCGTCCATGTGCAACTATAACCCATCCTATATCTGACTGCCAAATACAGTACTATTTATATTATTTTAACGTAGTGGAATGCATTTACACGTGAGTTACGCGTCCGTGGGAAAAGAGAAGTTGAGGCGCCATGTCTAACACACGCGGGGAAAGATGGAACGTCCCTGGTACTACCGACTAAACCTACCACGGTGTGCCACCTTCCTACTTTGAATGGTGGTTGGGTCGCTGGAACTGAAACTACATCAGCGACAAACAAATACAGTACCAAGGTCAACCTGTAACTTATCAAACAGAAAACCCAACCAGAAAAAACTTATTTAAGACTTGTTTCATGTATAAAACAACTAAACCTAATATTGTTGTAATAATTTAAATGTACATTCAATGTGTTATATACCATTTTAAATGTAAAGCGCTAAGAAGAGCGCACAAGAGCTACGAATAAAAATTATTAGGTACCTACTAGGAAAAATAAAGAAAAAAGAAAAGTGTTTATTCGCAGTCAAACAATGTCAGCATATCTAGTTATAGATGAAATCTGTAAAGCAGGTAAATACAACGCTTTAGCGATAAGAAAAATGCAATTAGAGAGACGTCAGTGTTTTACAAGCGTCCTTCTCGTAACAGCTAATGTTAAATTTGTATGAACAATACACCTAATTATGACTTTAATATTCATAATATATTTTAAGACTAATTAAATAAAAGATTTGTTCGCGAAAGTGTACTAATATAGTCTTGAGGATTATTCGACAAGTCCAGTGTTACAATTTTTTACAATAGTCACGAGAAATAGCTCACATGCAAAGCAAAGGAAGAAAACAAACAAAAACTAGTATTCAGTTCTGTAATCTGGCGTAACAAGTAATCGTTTAAGGTGTTAAGAAAATGGAAAGTTCTATTGCAACGCACGGCAGTTGGCACAAGCGGCACCATTGTTCACATACGAGCAAGCATGTAACATACCATGTCATTGTGACTGATACCCACCTATGAAACTGTGTAAAAACTCAAACAATGCCACTATTTGCCAATATAAGATGACGTATATGGCTCCGAGCGTGTTTGTGAGAACTAATGACAGATATGTACTAAATTATTTTGCAGATACGTATGAAAACTAAATAGGTTATGCTAGTGGAACATTTAGGAGGAAACTGAAAAAAACTTATAGCGCAGTGATAAAATGAGACTGGTGTCCGTCTCGGATTCGATTTCTAAGTTGGCCAAAGTGTTACTTGGTTTTCCTGTCAAGGAATACATAGTATCAGCACAGAATCTGAAACTATGCTACGTAAACAACAATAGATTTGCCCCAAATTACGTAGGTAATCAAAACCCAGTGCTGACGAAATGTATGAATATATATAAATGGTATAGTACAACTTTGCTTACCCCTTGGGGATAAACGCATGAGACTATGTATGCATGAAGCCACTTATGAAAAAGTTGTCATAATGCATGTAATCAAAACAAATAAATCGATACAGATCATTATAATGTAACATCACTTTCTAACATTGCAGAAGCATCGAGAACTCGTCCAATACTATATTCTAAACATGTAACCCCGTGTATTGAAGTCCAATTGACGGCGGCAATTCAAGCCACTTGCATATAAACAGATACTAGAATATACATACAAAATAAAAAGATTTCCAGTCTTCTATAAAAGCATATAAAATAGGTTAAGGTTTAATTTGATGAACTGTTTACAAAAGTTTACTTACCTTTTTTAAACAGTTCTTCAAACTGTTCTGTTTAGAAACCACATTAAAAATATATTATTATCTATTTAATTTTCGAATGCAAATTAAAGAAGGGGGCAATGAACTACAAATACACGCTGTGTAAATTAAGCTATTCTGCGCGTGCAAACATCTTGGCCTAGTGCAACAAATTTATGTGGAATGGAATGCCAAGTCAGAGGTCCTATGTTTTAATACGCACCTCTGACTTTTAATACTCATGAGATTAAACATCTAAATGTATATTAGAAATTAAAGCAATCCATTGAACAGTCAAGATTAACATCGACATGAAATCAGCATACCTGAGAGTTGTCCAAAAGTGAACGACGTATTAGAACAAATGTTTACAAAAAGGTTTGATTGTGTCATTTAAATAAGAAACTATCGGACATAGAACACACCAGAATTAAAAAGACTTTGTTTATTTTTTTTAAGTAAGTTAATTTATAAATTTGTTGTCACTGACGATTTCGTTTGCTTTTCTTTTAACTGTGATTCAGGTTATAAGCATTGCTTTCATCGAAATCCGTTAAGCAGTTCAGACCTTATTAGTAGGTAACTAAAAATATGTAAAATTTCGTATTTACACGTAGAAACATTTCTAAGTTAAAAATGCTTTATCTGTAGATAAAAATGTATATTTTTTAAGTCAAGTCGAACAGGTAGAGTAGAGAAAGAGAAACGGATTTTCAAGACGTTGACATACCTATTTCTTGTGCTTCGTGCACTTTCATCATAAACTTCAAGCCTTTTGTATGCTCTGGGGTCCTCCTAAACGTAAAGGTTCTCTCAAGAAGAGATAAATATAAATTTTCTCAAATAAGGTTGTCAAGTCTGTTGTTTATAAAAACAAATATGTTAACAATCCACTTAAAATGTTTTAAATACTCACATATGTACATCAAAGAAAGTATTTATGATCTATGAGCGGATGAAAGTGGAAGTGAATCAATGAGAACTGTACAAGAGGCTTTGTTGTGATATGTTAATTATAGTACATTGTGTAGTGAAACAATGGCTTTTAGCATGAGCATTACGAGAGTTATGGCTACGACTCAATTTATGCCGCACTTTTATTATCTTTTAGGCTTCTGGAATAATGTTTTGATATAGCGTAGTTGTCTAAATAGCCAGCAATACATCGAAGGCAGTGGATTGAGATGTCATCAGCCAAAACATTGACTAAAAGGTCAATATGATAAGTCCAGCTCGCGTATTTTTCTGAGGGCTAATCTTATGGAATTTTTGTGTATTTAAAAATAAAATAGCAGATATAGTTTGAAAACATGTATTCTTGAATATATCTGTCATTATAATTCGATTAAGTTATACTGCTTGTCTTTCTTCTGGCGTCTAGTCCCTGTTTGCAATTCAGTATTCCTATTGCATAAATTTTTTTTTTCTTACATCTCATTCTCCTTATTTTAATTGGCTTGTGCTTCTTTACACGCCCTTGAAGACTAGCTTCAGAAATTCATATACCTAATCTTACGCAACACACATCTGTGGGGAACCGTTTTGGAAGCGTCATCATGGTAGATGACGCTTCCAAAACGGTTCCCCTACAACACCAAACTTTGAGATTGCCTTGAAAATAGAACTGCTTAAATTCCTGTTTCATGCGAGTTTGCAATCGACACTGTCTAATATATCAAGATTAATTCAAAATTTAATTGCTTCGCCAGATTGTCACATTGCTGACTAAAACCTTGTCAAGAAATTGAATTTTAAACGATTCAATCAAATATTCATTTCAATTAAAATGTAATACAACAGTTAACTAATGGTATTTAGCTGCATGAGGCACCGTAATTGCTGGCTGTGACCAATTGTAAGGTCACATTAAATTCACATGAGACTTCTCTATATCCTTAGGCAATACGGAGATGAAATGGAGGTACATCTAATTGAGGTGCACGGTTCACCGATAAGCGTAACTGAGTGACATAATCATAAAAATAGTGTGTAATACATAATGTTTCGGTTGTATTAAGAAACATATTCTGCTGTCGACGGATTGCCAGCCACCGAAATAAATTACAAATTAGCTGTTGTAAACATTACCTAACGTATCGATTGTGTTACAATCGATTTGATTTGACAAAACAACATCCATTCATAGTGTAATCGCTTGTAATTGACTACCTCTTTTGGTCGTGTTGCGTTTGTTTGTTTGGTTATGTTTCGTGCCCGGAGTGCCCGGGTTTGATTCTCAGGTTTAGTAAAATATTATTGGTTATTTCTGTTAAGAATTATAATTATAATTAGTCGTACGGATCCTAGCAATGTTTTTTTTATTAAAATAAGCTAGTGTCATAGCAGCACGGAATCTGGAAATATACCTACACAATAATAGGCTCGCCCCTCTATTTCGTAGGACCTAAAACTTTTGCTGGCGAAATCTGGGTACGTCATACACCTTTAAAATAGTAGGAATAAAAAATGCTGATGCAATGATGATGTGATTTTTATCTGCCTTCCCCATAGGAAATGTATAGACGTGTCTAAATATATAGTCTTTTATTAAATCATATCGCTAAAATATCAGGTTATCTAATTAAGATTTATTTTATGACTATTACAGACTATTATATTAACGACAAACCAAATTAATATGCAGCAACTTAGCGGATATTGAGTTCTATTTAAATGATCTGACATTTATTGATTGCCTTAGAAAAGTTGCTATCTGAAACGCGGCCTGGCATAAATAAATAAATAATTACACAATAAAACAGATTACGTCTCCTCGTCAGACCTCCTTCAAAGTTTAACCCTCAAAGTCTAGGGTAAACAGATGGCTATGTCTTTATTTCCAATAGCATGACAGTGATTGAAGACAATATAGTAATCCGAATTTAAACTAGGCTCTACTGTAATAGTCACTGAGCCAAAAAGTAAACACTGGTAATTAATTTTGAGCTCTTAGGGTATTACTTATTAGACAACTAATTCAGTTGCCATTTACATTTTATTTAGTTCATCTTTTAGCTACACCTACGACATCAGTCATGAACCAATCTAAGTAGACCTCTCGTTACTATAGATTTATATTTCAGCCGAAGCTCAACATATCATGCCTTTATAGATCTTATTTATCTTTTGTCGGCCTCTATGGCGTAGTGGTTAGTGTAACCGACTGCCACGCCTGAGGTCGCGGGTTCGATTCCCGCACAAGTCAAACATTTGTGTGCATGAACATGAATGTTTGTCTTGGTCTGGGTGTTTCTATGTATAATATGTATGTATTTACAAAAAAAAGTATATATGTAGGTATGTTTATCCATTGTCTAGTACCCATAGTACAAGCTCTGCTTAGTTTGGGCTAGATGGTGTAGTGTGTATGTGGTAGAATATTATTATTATTATTATTATTATATAAAGGCTTAGTTTCGAAATATTACTTCACAAGAGCTAACTGCTAACCATCTCGTATTTACAACTTGAGCAATTTCGGTGCGTCGATGATGAATCACTCTGTAGTTACATGTTATTTTATATTTGTATAGTTTTAACAGTGAAGGAAAACATCGTGAGGAATGCTGCATGTCATGTCTGAGAGTTCTCCATAATGTTTTCGAAGATATGTGAAGTCTGCCAACCCGCACTGGTTCATCGTGGTAGCCTATGGCCTATTTCTTCTCTCAATAGAAACGGCATGACTGCATAAGCTCAGCAATGGGACTGCTTATATAAAAGGCTGATATATTATTATATTAATATATAGTTAACATGAGAGAGGCATAATGAACATGTTGTATACTAATTCGTCATAATTGTTCAATCATCAAACGACTGCACAAGTTCCAGAACTGTCTGTATCCTGGTAGTCGTTTAAAATTTCGATAAATAATAAATTTGGAAGTAATGCATCCCAGCAAATTAAATGATAAATAATAATTTCTATCTACTTCGCAAACAATCGCCTTTTACTTGTCTTTGATCAAAAGTTTCAAAATAATAATCAATTTATTTAATAAATGCGGCAATTGCTTTCTTAAGTACTCATTTTTTTTATTAATCGCCTTATATATTAAATAATACTGTGCTATTTTCACATCAATCTAGTTGTTTATAATTAAATAAAAAGGACAATAGACAACGTTGGAAACTAAGCCACACATTTTATTAAATTAATCTAAAAAAGGAAATAGGTAATTAATGTAAATTTATTGATTAAGTCGACAAATATTACTTAGAGTGACGTCATTTTCTGTTTATTTATCTAAGATAATCTTGTTTGTCTGGTTTACAAATAAGAATAATTAGAATACAGAAGTCATATTGATAGCAAATACTAGGTTTCTGATATGAGTAGTATCAGTTCTTATCAAATTGGTCTGTATTCTTGATACGTCAATAAAAATTATGATAATAATAATAATCACTTACATCTTTTTAATCTACTAATTTCTTTGTAAGACTTCAGTACATTGCCACTATTTGCTATGTCCTTTGCTACTCTCATTTTTGACAATATTAGGTACCCAAACATCGAGACGGGTGATCCATAGGGATTGTGGATTGTGGATAAGAAATTAACGAAGATACTATTATCTTCGTTAATTTCTTATCCACAATCCACAATCCCTATGGATCACCCGTCTCGATGTTTGGGTACCTAATATTGTCAAAAATACTATTATCTTCGTTAATTTCTTATCCACAATATACTACTTTGGTTTTCTTGCATCTGCCTGACTCGCCTATAGCTCTACTAGAGATTTCGCAAGTCCGATGCTTAATCCAATGGGCTGCCGCCAAGTGCCGCCGCTTATTAAATATGTATATTATTAGTGCGAATTCAATAACCAATGGTAATTAAAATGTATCTAACATTTACTTATAAAAAGGTTCAGGTCATTACTATTTAAAAAAAGAATTCGATTATTTAGTAAATATAAATATTTTCAACAAACTATGAAACACCTTGATTTGTACATATAACTTTCTTTCGGCTAGTTACTGTTTAAAAATGTCATTAAATGTGTACACGAAACAACAAGCGAATCTCAAAACGCAGCAAACAACACTTGAAATAATCATTGCGTACTGCGTTGTAATATTGACGTACAAGATTATGATGCCGTAATAGACAAAAATACTGTTTCCCTCGTAAACTTTAATGAATAAGGTTTTATCAAAATCCGTCGCCGTAATCTGGGAGTAAGTGAGTATTACGCTTAATAATGCCAGAATTAATTATTTGATTGTCAGACGAGAACGTTTTTGTGAATAAAATTAAGTTCAACGTGCGACCCGAAACCGGACACTCACTGGTTTTATTAGCAGCCATTGTACTCTGCTGAAGGCACACAGCCTGTTATTATTTTCATATCACGTATAGTCTAGTGCCAGGTTAATTCTAGTTTAAATTATATATATGCTTTATATGTGTTTACTGTCAAAAACTGTTTCGTTCTCGCCCAAAGATATTGTATGTTCTCGCCTGTTGATTTTAATGACATTCGCTAATAGGTGTAACCTAATTTATTTCAATGCTACTGTGCACCGGAGATAGACATTTGATATTACCTCTACGGAACTTCTGATACAGTATCTAGTAAATCAAAATATGTTCTACAGTTAGGAAATTAATTGCACCCCTATATTATCAGATGCTACTTGGTAAATTGCGCTCAATTTTTTTAGGTTATATTCGCCACGTTAGGTATTGAACGATTAAAAACAGTTAGTCCAATTTTGATATACCGCTACTTTTTTAAACCCTACCGAAATTGCGAGCTAGCACCTATATTATCGACATACAACAGTAAAATGTGAGAGGCGAATTGTAAAAATATAAAAGTAGGTACCATTCGACTTCCTGCACATTACCTTTATTGACTGTTGTGACACTAAATTGGATTTTGATTACACTCTTTTGTGACTAAAATGCGCTTATTTAATCTGTATAATATCTGTGGATATTTAATATGACTGAGCAAAAGAAATTCGGAATTCTTGAGCAATACAGTGACTGTGTGACTGTCGTTAATTAATTACGTATGTTCCGTTCACTTTGTATCTGAATGTGAATTCAAGAGAACTTGTAACCTGAACAAAACAATATTAATATAACAGTAAACAGATTGTGTTAGATAATATTCATACAAAACAATGATAAATAGCATACAAGAGAATAGAGATTTATGCTCTTCGACTGCCCGGTCCAGAGACGCTTTATAGACACTTAATAATTTTTTTTTTAGTAAAACCTGGTCTAACTGTATGTTACAGTTTTTATTGTACTGTAGGCCTGTGTGCATTGTTGAATGACTGCCTAACTGCTGTGGGATTTAAAATTGTGCAATGTCCCTATGGGGTGGGGTTATGACAAGTGAAGATAATTATTCAAGGTAGGCTCAAATTACAAAAGATACAACAGCACCACCCATGTAATAAGAATGTAATCTCTATTACTCGGACCAAAATATGTATGGCGTGATCGCTAAATAAATACGTATTATTTAATAAGATTATTAATTTCAATAGGTTTACCTACTATCGGAATCGGGCCGGGCATAAATTATAAAATCAATAAAATTTTATGTTGACTGATTGACGACAACAGCCGATGAATCATTCTTGATTCTGGGACCAATGATTTACGATCAGGATGCGACAATAATATAATAATATCAGACTGCTTATAAACAGTTTCATTGCTAGGCATGAGCCACCTCTCAGTATGAAAAGGGGTAGACTAAAGTCCACTGGTCGTCTTCGTCGTCCTTTGGTGTACATGGGCGTGTGAATAGATTTTCTCACATATGCAGATTAGCCAACAATGTCTTCCTTCACCGATAATTCTAAATAGTTTACAATTTATTTGATGTCTGTTGTACTAGTATAAAATTTTCATCCAATCTAAGTGGTTGTATTAGAAGGGTCTCCATATTGTTAGCCAATAGCTTCTCAATTGCACTAGCCACGTAAACCTCCTAACGAACCTGTGACCACTAGATCGTACCTTAACTGTTTACCACCCTTTTCACTGTTAACTGTATTCATTTATAGATTTATCTGCCAAATCGGATATGTTATTACCCGTTTTTTTGTTTCCTCGACAATCCAACGAGTTCCAACTGCTCGTCACCTAAAATACGCGATACATAAAGAAATATATTTAAAAAAATAATTAAGTTATCGTCGTGTAGATGTATGGCTGTATTTATTCCAAGACGATGACCCGATACATGTCGTTGACAATCACCGTGCCAGTTACCAACGTGAATCACAATCGTCTCTCTTTCAGTATCGCGTGTAGCCATAGACATCGGACGTCTATAATAACGATGCTAATGATTTCTCTGTAGTATCTTTAAATCTTGACAATTAAGTAGTCGCTCAGGGTATTATTTTAACAGAAATGAAGATGACTAGCAAAGTAGTTGAGATTCTCGATGGTGCTAATGGCGTAAGTTGATAGACGGACATATACGGCAAAGTGTGTTGACTTATCTATTTGGACGTTACAAGACGCTATAGCCGTTGACTTTTTATTTTTATGCTACAAAGATTCTATATATAGATATTAAGTCAAGTAGGCAGATCAAACTAATCGAGTCTTTAGAGAGTCCTACTTTATTTCGTAACAGCCTGAAGTTAAAATAAGAACTTGGGATGACTACTTGATTTTAGAGGGTTTAAAGGATATTCTTGTGAATACCTTTAAATGCGCATTATTATCTTTTACTATAGGGTGGCTTGCACAAAAGTATTTTGCGACATACTAATGTCGCAAAATACTTTATCATAATGCTTTGCTGTTTAAAGGCATAAAAATCCAAACGGATAATGTTTAGTATAAAATATTGTTTTATCTGTTAAAATATCGCCACTGCAACCAAAGATCATCTTTCGTAGGCACGGCAGCGCTTTGGCCAAGGCTGTATTTTAACAGAATAGCACTGCTGTATTATTCCTTTTCTGGAATTTAATATGATAGGCAGATATAAATTAATCCCATATTTTGCCAGCTATATTTCTAAACAGTATACAATATAAGGCGAGCCTATTGCCGTCCACCGAACAAATTTCCAGACTCGATGCTACTACTGGGAATGCTCTAACAGGGAAACTCAATAACACTACTCAATCACAAACATAAGCGCAATCTCATGCCATGGGAATTTTCGGGTACTCATTATAAACTAGGCAGTCAATGGATAAAACATTGATATTTATTTCATGGCTTGAAATTTTGCGAGTTCGTATAAGATACATTTTGTGCTGGAAACCTTAAATTATAATACATCCATATAAAAGATGCCTCTTCATCTACTCATATATCATGCCACGGTTTTATAACAATGCATGTACATTTTTTAGTTAAACCACGCGTAGGCATTATCCAAATTACGTGGCAATCATAGATAAAGCTCTATCAATTATCTATGACACCTCGACCTCGTCTTTACGCCAACATCCAACTACCTCGCTGAACAATACCTCTATATGAGGACAAGCTAATGATTGTTTTAGACGTTGACTCAAATTGTTTGCCGCTCCATGTTTGTAACTAGTATTTGTATTTCTAACATCATTGTGTCTAACTCTAGTACTATTGCGACAAAACTCAACTCAAGAACGTGGGGGAACGCATTGGCGCATACCACTCCGCGGGGGCGGGCGGAGGGGTTATGTCGGACTCACCGGGGTAAAAGAAATATGATGAAAGTATGATAATGGACCTCCCGGAATTCCGACTAAACCTACCACGGTGTTCCTCGACAAAACCGCAATCGACGGCGAAACACTTGCACATACGGCCGCGACCCCGCCAAGGTTTCAGCCCGCCGGCGCCGTATGAAACGTAGATCACTACACGACAAGACCTACCCTTTAGGCACTCACTTACTTAAAATCCCTACTGTCCCCTTCCCTAGAGGGGAGACGGATACGAAACGCCGCTTCTCAGACCTGGTGCTGATCGGATGGCGGGCAGGCCCGATACGACGAAGCCCACCACAACCAGGTCGAACCTCAAGATGGCTGGAAGTCATCTCGCACCCTTTGGCGCCCAGCTCTGCAGTTGGGGAGAGGGTTTAAGCGCACCCTCTCCCGCTCCGCCGCCTCCTTGATGGAAATCACTTCCTCACGGAAGGAGGCGACGGTGTTCCACATAGTTGACGTACTCGAACATTTCGTAACGTGTTGCGCCATTTTAGATTTTCCAACGTTTTGTATCTGATCGCGTAAAATGTAAACCTCACGTAAAGAACATAATACGTGTTGAATGAATGGTTATCGACAAGAACTAATAGTTAGATGTCAATACGGCCGGGTCATACAAGATATACTTAGTAACAATTGCTGATATGCAAGGCAGAACTATAATGAATTATTATTTAACCCGAGCACATTTCCGTTGCTAAAAGATAAACATGCGATGTACGCACGCGCCTTTTAAAATCCACGTATTGTTCCGTACGAGAAACAACGATTGTCGACACAATAGGGTAATGAAATGACTTATCTAATATAAAAAAACGCATAAAGAAATAATTTGCTGTATAGTGATGTAAACTTGTGTTGTTATCGATTGTGAGGTCTGATGACCAGATTAAGAGCAGTATAATTGATACTGTGTGTGTTATGATTAAAACTCGATTTCTAGAAACGGCCACGGCGAATAACAATACGTTGAAGCCACTCTATGAGCCACCTTCAATATTACTTGCTTTTCTAATGATTTCAATAAAAGCCCATATCCGTCTCTAGGTTTTAAACTACCTCTGTACCAAATTTCATCCAAATCAGTTAAGTGGTTTAGCCGTGAAGAGGTAACAGACAGACAGACAGAGCTACTTTCGAATTTATAATATTTGTAACGATTGAGTACTTACGTTTTGTATGTGTTTATTTTTAGGTACTTATTTCCATCGAATAATTATTAAGACATGACATGTCATATTTCGTTAACTATATCCAGTGTACACAAATACATATTTATAACTGGGGTAGCACATGAACTTTGATGTCTGTAAATTTTATGTCAATGTTTGTGTTCACCTGTAAATATGCCTAAATAAATAAACAACCTATTTCATAAAGTAGGTCGAGCAGTTACGTTTAAAAACTACAATAACAATAAAGTTTATATGCCGGGTTTATTGAAAGGTATGGTTTAATGTCTTGGTAACTCTAGATTTAAAAAGAACAGTAGATTGTTCTTCTTAGTTCAAGATTTTACAATATAGTAGTATTTAAGAAGTAAACAGATACTATAATATAAAACGCTTTAGTTCAAACAGTTAAAACACTATTAAATATCTAACTTGTTAGGCAATAAAATGGTATGGACGTTCTCTTAGTAAAGATACGATAGTAACGTAAGCCACATTTCCATTACAGTGCCGAGCAAACCTATCTCAGCAAATGTTTGACCACTTTGCCGGCGTTCACTAAAAAAATATTATAAAACGTAAATAAATGCCGATGCCGTTTTCATTTAATAAAAAAGCGTACATACAATCAGTTGCCTGATGTAACCGAAAGCGAACAAGATTATTTAGATATCATCTTAATAATCTTGTTCGCTCGCCTTTGCTTGTTTTGCATCATACCACGTGGATAAAACTGTATAGTCTATATGCTTAAAGTTATTCGCAAATCTCGACTAAAACGCAGATGTTAGTACGTAGTAAATAAAAGCATCATCAATATAGAAGGACTATTTATATTACGACCCTCAAAAGTAAGGAAAATTACTTGAGGAGGATGTACCCTAAGAAAACATACAGAACATTTTAGAACTTTGATAGAAATACTTATAAGCATTAAGTTCTATCAAGTCATTGTACATATAATTATGTGCGCCTTCTGTAGCACAATAGATCTACATACTTGGACAATAATATAGATATGAAATAGTATATGTGTTGTGTTAACCTTAGGTCTACATTCTACAAGATATCGCATATCGATATTATTAGCGGTATGGTACTGGAACGTTTTCAAGGAAAACAAGTAAACGAGTACATAGATCGAAATCTGAGCCTTGAGACCGTAGCTAAAGAAAATCTTAATTAAATAATATCACGGCTATTGCGTAGATATTCATAAAAAAGCGAGTCTACATTAGTGATTGCTTTTTTATAAAAAGACCAAATCTGCTTCTAGGTATAGTCGCAATATTGAGTGAGTTTTACGAAGATTAAATTACTCAATATTGCGACTATACATATATATAAAATTGGACACAATGAATATACGGAGCAAATACTATTGAATCACAATAATCTTAATTTTGAGCAAAGCTAAATCACAATACACTTGATTATACAGCTCTTAGGCCGTGGCAGGTTGACCACATAAACTTAATTATTTTGATTCACTATACATATAATATCCGCAAATAAAAAGACATTTAAAAATGTCTACGATGATTTTTAATTCGCGTTCAACTCTTAAAAATTTTATGTTGCCAAGCCAAAGATTTCGGAGTAAAAAATGAAGTGTACCAATGAGCGTTATCATATCTGGCAACCTAAAATAGATCACCCCAATCGGTTGGTTGCTTCTGGGATGTTCTATTATAGAGGTTCCCACGACATGTCATAATCATAACGTAAAAACTACTTGACTAAATAAATTAGAGTGGACTTAATTATTGTATTGTTTCGTAACAAGGGTCTAAAGTCACAGGCGATCAGTACAAGAGCTTGCAATAATTGGCACCCACATATGACCGCCTAGGTTTTATTTTAAAGGATTTGATGCAAAAAGATATTTTGTTATTTAGCAAGATTTAATCCTAGTCTGAGAAGCAGCCTATATGCGATAGCACATTACCAAATGACTAACAGAATCTACATTTCGTCTTTGACAAAAATAAAATCATGCAAATAAAAATTAAATACCTATATGAAATGGCCTTAATTTTGTTATAAATAAATAAATAACATTCCCCTTACTTATGTAAATGATGAGTACTATTTATTTCACCTTGAATATTGTTGAATATAACGACTAGACTATGAAAATAAGCAAAATCTTTTCTCAGCTTTGCTTATGAATGGGATAGAACTGAGTCCAATAAAAACAAAGATTCATTCCTCGAAACATTCATTTATTTAATAAATTGGGGTTGTGCAAATAACAAAGAAAACACAGTTGTTATTTAATGAAATATTGTAATGTAGATTTTAAACAGATTAGATAATATTTATGAAAGATGTACAATTGAAATTTGTATAACAAAGAAAGACTTGCCCTTGACAATTTCGGTCAAACCTAAGTAATGGATATCGCCAGTTCTCTGTCACCTTTAGTGAATGTTCAAATAGCCGTCGCGTTCGGAGCAATTGTGCCTGTACTTTGTTTGTAAAATAACCTTGATTGAAAATATTGAGAAGAGGCCAAGGCTACTCTTTCAGAAATTTATTGCTGAATTCTTTTCTTGGTTTCACTTGAATATTTTGATGTTGGTTTTTTACATATAATTATCATGTTATAGGCATTTTGTATAATACACAATAGGTTTTTATATTTATTTAAATTATGTCTTATTACATATTGAGAAACCGTATTTAAGTACATAAACTAAACTAAGATATTGATAATATATCACATGATTTTATATATTTATTTAATTAATTGATACACCTGAATCGCAGTATTATATCATATCTAGGGTTACATTGCACTGAATAAGATAACACTAAACTTAGATTTGAAGTTGACCGTCTAGCTACTAAACTATAATAACCGCATCAAAACTCGTTAAGTAATTTTTGCGTAAAGCCTAAACAATAAGACTGACAGACGAAAATAACCAAATCTATTGTTTTGGGATCTGATCATCTGGATATTGACACAAATATTCCCGGCTTTCCTGCAATTTTATAATAGTATAGATATTATAGCAGTGAATCAATAGATTTTGACATGGCGTCTCTGCATTAATCAAATCAAAGGTCATTTCAAACTTCCTACGAGTTAAGAACTTCATTATTTTATCCGTATCTTCTATTATCGATATAAACTTTTTGTTACCTATACCAAAAAACTGTAATTAGACCATCCTAACTAATATTATAAAAGCGAAAATGAGTTTGTTTGTTTGTTACCTTTTCACGCCTAAACCACTGAACCGATCATCCTGAAATTTTGCATATACGTTGACAGGTGTACAGAAACGGACATAGGCTACCTTTCATCCCGAAAAAAAATAATGTTACCGAGGAAAACAATAATAACGTTCTTATGATAATAGATGGCGCCACGTGTCTTTCGAATCATGATTGAATTATATTATTACAAGCAGAGTACAACCGGAATTGATTGTCTAATTCTAAATTACCGCGAGCGAAGCCGCGGGCAAAAGCTAGTATACAATAAAATTGTAGCTGGCAATGAGCTGTAGCCCACACTATTTATACAATGAACTTCAATAATAAAACTGGTTATATATTACAGGAAGTGCTCAACAATAAACGGTTTGCCTTTCGATATGAAACCTACACGAAAATGTCAAGTGACTAACCGATTGTCTAATAAACAGCTACAAAAAACATATGTCTGAACGACGCGACGTAAATAAATTAACTTTGTACTCTTTGTACGATTAAAATTAATAACAATTAAGTAATTTAAGCGAAAGTAGTGAAAGAAACATTTGGTAAAAGACTTTTATTTATAATATATATATTTATTATATATTATATATAATATTTTGACTAGGTATTTATTTATTTCATCACAAATAATATTCAAATTGTGTTTAATTTGAATGGGTACCTACATGTATCATATAACATTTGACCAACGAAAGTTACACATTGGAATTAAATTACAGTTTATAGATTTTATCATGATTTTTACAGGTTTTGCATCTAAACTTATAAACTTCATTGTGAATGTTGAAGCCTAAGGTACGATTCTCAAGTCACGCAGTGCTATAGCGTTTTATTTTTGTTAGTAATAATAGTCAGCTTACAACCAAATCCGGTAGACGGTAAGCTCGCCTGCCATAACTTGGAACCTCACGGCTGATTCGATGTGGGTATTATAACTAATATATTACCAACTATAATATAAAGGGACTAAAAATAAACTTACCATAGCAGAACGCTTGTATATCACAAGCGTTCTGCTATATTCAGTTTATTTTATGGACTAGTTAGCAATTAAATATACGAGCAAGCAAAATCTTGATACTTTTTTTATATACAGAAAAAGCCAGTTTTTTGTTCCTCAAATATCACTAATTACCACATCGTAGCATCAAAGCGCAACATGTCGGAAGCTTTGGTTTTAAAAAGATTAATGCGATAACACTTTCACATGCATATTGCCAATACCGTTTACGTTTTATTGAGTACTACCTTATATTGATAGATCAACAAACTCATGTGTATCAAAGTAGTATTCCGAGTAGCAAAGCGAACGGTATGGGAAACGTTCTCACATTCTCGTCGGCCTCGCATTTCACTTTCTTGCAATTAGGGCCGTACAGCCTAATTGCACTGCGACGACGGCTAATGATTACTCGTCTCAGTTTAGAAGCCACCGCTGCAGTGGCATTACGATACGAATTTTATTAAAGTCTAGCAGCGTTTGTTTCTTTATCTTAAAAAGGTGTTAGGTCGATAGTTTTGTTTGCTTCGTAATAGGGCGGATTCTCTCTTGATGACTAGTGTAATCTTCTAAAGAAAATCGACTTCTCTAAGGTTGAAATCAATTTTTATTGATTTTTATTGGCTTGATATTATTTGATAATGTGTAACAGATACGGGTACAGTATAATATAGGAGAGAAGGACTCAATTTATCTTTATTTTTGATCTATCTTAATCCTAATCCTAACTTCCTAACTAATATTATAAAAGAGAAAATGAGTTTGTTTGTTTGTTACCTTTTCACGCCTAAACCACTGAACCGATCATCCTGAAATTTTGCATATACGTTATCAGGTGTACAGAAACGGACATAAGCTTTCATCTCGAAAAAAGTTACTGTTCCCGAGGAAAACAACATAACGTTCTTATGATAATAGATGGCGCCACGTGTCTTTCGAATCATGATTGAATTATATTATTACAAGCAGAGTACGACCCGAATTGATTGTCAAATTCTAAATTAACGCGAGCGAAGCCGCGGGCAAAAACTAGTACCTACTAATATAATTTGTTGAGTTTTATTTTAGTTTGGACGCGCTAATCTGTGGAACTACCAGTCGGATTTAAAATTCTTTTAGTATTGGATTTAATTATATTTAATTAATAACAATTCTTTTAGCAGCGCAATTGTTAAGAAAAGTTATATAACATCATGCTATTAGTCTCAGGAGCAGAGCATTAATTGTAAACGTGGGTGAAACCGCGGTGGACCACTAGTTATTATAATAGAAGTATTTATAAAGTTTACCCCGCCCCAGTGGCCTTCATCGCGCAAAACAAGGTGTCATAGAACATCAGAGTGACCACCGGTGCTCTAGTTTGGTCGTCAAATGCCCTTGACATTTCCCGAAAAAAGTTGTAGCGCTATCTCGAAACTTCAAGCTATAACCTGCATACAATTTGCATAAAAGAGTATGTGTGTTATTATATTTGTTTGAAAAAAAAAACAATATTTAATATTCTATCTAAATCTAACATTTTTGGTAAATTTCATTATTTGGCTTTTCACTTCAATTCAGCTACAAAATATACCTAAGGTAATATTTAAAGGTTTTAAGGTAATATTTAATAAGCAAAACAGGTAAATAGTACTTATATTTAACTTAAATGGTAGGTAGGTACAGCATTCTGGTAAATGCTGTAAATTTATAAAATTTAATTGAATGTAAATGATTCATCAACAACAATACTCAGAATATTTATTCATTTAATACCGAATTATATTATGTAACAACACGAATAGTACGAGCTAATAAACTAGGCCAAAACTGCACCTAAAACGATGATAAATATCGCAAAGAAACAACGAATAACGAGTTAGATGCTACAATTATTCTAGTTAGAAATCAAAATCACAATAGAATTAGCCGAATGCTCATTAAATGTTCGATTAATAGCATATGATGTTAAATACGATAATCGTACCCCTGGCCGAATTTCATGCGCGCAACCTTGCTTCACACTACTAGTTTATGTTAATAGCAGTGTAAGTAACAGTCCGTTGGCCGAGAAGGACATTACTGTGTACGCCATTCTCCTAGCTAATTGCATAACTGTACCATCGCTACGGCTTGTGTTCATATTGACATGAACATCTGCGTGACACTTTACGATAAACCCGCTGAGAATAAAAGAATGGCTGACTGTGCTCGCCAAATGCATACATGGATTGTTCTCTTATATAATACAACAATTATAGATGCATAATATATTGGTCAGTATAATAGCTCACGGGTGAATGGTGATATATCTATTCAAAATTAATAACACGTCTTTCAACGTGCATTCTTAAGGTTCCGCAATATCAAACTGTTATTCACTATATTATTATGTCCGCTGACTTCAGCACGGTAAGATTGGCACGTAAATCTTATATGTGTTACATCAGCGATGACACAAATAAATTTGTGTTCCAATATTTATATGGCAAGCACAATAATATTTATTTCATAATTCAGAAAGCATTTATTATTTCAGAAAATAAGTAGGTAATATACATAGGTGCGATTGAGTAATATAATAAATAAAATTCGACAAAGGATTAGAGAAATATGCGGCATGAAAGTGGATATCGTCGGTATAATGGAAGAACTGAATAACTCAATATTTCAAGTTTCGAGATAATCGCGATTTACTGTTTTTTTTTTTGACACTTTTTTTGACATCATTAACAAATGGAGAACAATTTTACCGTAGGCAATTTTATATGCTTTAAGCATGTTTACTGTCGATTCTATGCCTAATCAAACTAATTTCTTTCATGAACCAAAAAAATTATAAAAATCAAAAACCAAGTTATCCAATTTTGCCACACCAAGATATTACAAACATTTTCTCAATGGAAAAATAAATAAAAATAATAATTTAAAAACGAAAGAACGCTCATAAATGCCTCAATTAAATAATTCAAGTTGTTTAGTTTTCCTTCAACTTGACTAGTTTCATGAGAATATTTTCGTTCGTGGAAGAACTAAATAACTCAATTTACCTAATTCATTTCATACTCAAGTGATCAGAAGTCACAGTTTTTTATTTATTTATAGAGTTAGTCATTTTTTTTATAATATTTGGTGTTCATTTAAACATATCTATTTCTACAATTGAAACACGAAAATGGCTTTATTTTTGGATTGGGTTAAGATATGGGAATGTTTCTTAGACCAAAAGATGTGGCACATTTTGGGGTTCACGAAAATGGTAAAAGGTCAATTTGGTCAAAATCGGAGTTATTTAGTTTTTCCATTATACCGACGATATAGTGACGAGAATAGAAAAGGGTATGTTAAGCTGGTTTGGGCATGTAGAAAGAATGGACGAGAAAAGACTGACTAAGAAAGTTTATAAGGCTAGTGTGAATGGAACAGTCGCAAGGGGAAGACCTAAGCGAACGTTTCTTGATCAGATCGGAGACGTTCTGGATAAAGACCAGATTAAGAACACCATAAACCGGCAAGCGTGTATGAGGAACGTTATGAAAGTGAATGAAGCCAGAGAAGTGTGTCAGGATCGTAGCAAATGGAAATCCGTAGTCTCTACCTACCCCTCTAGGAAACAGGCGTGAATCTATGTATGTATTCTATTTATATATGTATGTTCTCCTTTTATGTGAATTAAAAGCAAACCGCACATAAGTTTCATCAAAATGAGTATTTCAACACGGCTATTTTATTTGCGGTGGCAAAAATGTATAAATTTGATTTAATAGAGGGTGGATCGTTTTGGTAGAAATCCCTTGCGTATGAGACAAACTCATGCTTGACCGAATTTTATTTAAAGATGATATGTAATTATGACAACTCCAAGGAAACATTTCGCGTAAATATCTGCAGTGTTGAATTGTAATTTATTGTTTGGTATTTGGGACTATTACGAGAGTGACCCAAAACTGCCTCGGTGAGTTTTCATCATGTCAAAACGAGAGTAACAGACGCGCGTGTCAACTTTCTCCGGCCGCAGCGTTCTATTTCAGTACAGTGCGGCATCATTTTTTAATCATCCCGTTAACGGGTCGAACATCTGGGTAAAACGTAAAAAGCCCATTGTCTGCTGACGTCAGAGGATTCGGTCTATGTCATCGTCGGTAAGCGCAAACAGTAAAGTATAATGCAGTTGATGTACTGGAGAAATGATGAGAAAATAAACCACGGGCGACAGCTTTCACAATCACACGTCCATCACTCAACATTGGCATCAAGAGGGTAAACAATGTTGCACTTGACTCTCGCAAAGAACTTTATCTGAATCCAATATGTAGGTATCATACACAACTTCTCTCCGAGATTATTGTACGTCGAAAAATAAATAGCTATTATTGTTAATAGTAATTATTCTTAGCCAATAACATTTATATTAAATAAAATGTAGATGCAATAACATAATTACTAAACTCAGAACGATCATCCACGTTACGAAATCAGACATCACTGGCTACGATCGATATTGAGTCAGACACAGTAGCAGATTTAATTCATAATACTCTGACTTGCACTAACACATAAATAAGTCTTGATCTCGTAGCTTTAAGATTCGTATTCAGTTCAATGTCACACCTATCACTTCCTATTACTTCAATATTATGCTTAGAGATATTTCAGAATCGTGTCACAGTTGTCCCTGAAAGTCGTTCGGTCGACGACAACAGCGATTTCATGCTTTATTAACATCAAAGAGTTTCCTCTCGATTAGTTCAGTAATCGATTATTTACCTATTCTATTCTAAAGCCTATTTTTACATGACCATTGAGTCATACATTTGCTAGGCATACATGGATTACACGGCTAGTTGCTCCCACGATCATTGATTAACTCTTATAAAAAATATACAGCCAGCTAAAGGCTAGGCAAACATACCTAGGATTTATATGGCTGGTATAGCTTAAAAATAAAGACAATAATGTTTCAAAGTGTAATGTTTTCAGAACGAATATCTAACAATCAAATTTATTCCCTTAAAAGAGGACAAAATAATCGAATTTGATCATTTTTAGTACCTCTGGTAATGGTTACGCAATATAATTGAAACATTCAATTAGTTTAAATGAAAAGAGTATTTATTTTGTCTTGCACTGAAGTCAGTCAGTAATAGGTGCCACGAGCCCTCGGTAATTGCTTACTATAAGCAAAATGAGAAAATTTCAAGATAAGCGGCCAGATTCATTTGTTTACTTATATGTATAAATAATTTATAGGACAATACGATATATATTTAAAAGTTCTGTTTTCGGTACAAAACGAATTTAATACGAAACAGTGCAATAACCAATGCGTTATATTACGTAAATTCACGTACCCACACAGATATTTTGTGAATGGTCAATTGAAAAAGTGTGAACTACTCACGCACTAGCTATAAGGAAAACCACAATAAACAGGTTATGTAGGCATAACTAAAACGTAACAACATAAACAAATATTTGTTCGTTGAACCACATCAAAGAGCCTGTTATCAAGAATTGCTGCGCCCAGTATATCTACAATTGACTACAAATTCATAATATTACCAAATCGTCCTTGCGTGTTAGGTGGATTACTGATATTACATATTAAGATAAACATAGGTGGCGGCGTCCTTGGCATTGATTGACCTTTACTTAATCTGCATGTAATCCCACATATGATTAAGGCTACTTTAATTAAGCTAAGTTTCACTATTAATAAATACTATGATGCTGTATATGTTTAAAAGCTTACTTATACAAGGAGAATTTGTTGAAGCAAATCTAGTATTAAAATGTTATCTTTGTCTTACTTAGTGAAAAAAACAGGGATGGAATGACAGTTGCTTCAAGAAACTCGCCTAATTTTAATGGGCTTTAATGTGTACAGATCTCTTCGAATGTAAGATTGTTGTTCAGTAACATACTGCCAACCCTCCACGACTTTGCAAGGGTAGTACAGAAGCTTAAAATTGTACACCTAAACCTTCCTCAGAAATCACCCTGTCTATTGGTGAAAATCGCATGAAAATCCGACCAGTTGTTTTTTAATTTACCGCGAACAGGCGGACAGACGCGGCGGGGGACTTAGTTTTATAATATGTAGCAATGAAAATAAGATTTTACGCTAAACAAATTTCACTGCCATAGTTAGTAACAGACCCAAACACCTGCATCTACTTCGGGGCCGAGACGAGACGTTCGTTGATCGGGGGCGAACGGCCCGTCATCGACACGTCCTAAGGACTGTGTGTCTTTGTAAAGACAACAACACCCCGACCTCCAACGAAGAACATTCGCTTACTTAAAAATTCTATCTATCATTCTTTTAATACTCATAGTAGGTTTATTAGGGCCCGATTTTTAAATCGTCACATAACTTTTATCTGAAGAATAAATTTGGCTGCTTGACATATTTTCTATACAAAAGCTCTCAAAACGTCTGACATATTCCCCAGTTAAAAATTTATCTGACGATTGATAAATCGGCTCTAAGAGAAGTAACTTCAAAATATGCGGGCAACCTCATTTTATTTTTAGCTAAGACCAAACAACAAAGCATTGTAATTAAATTTCTCTTCATCCATTTCATAAATAACACTTGTCACGACTACCCACACTGGTGACTAGTTGATAAAGACAGTTAACTCGGTTCATTGGTCACATGAAGGTCCTGATTCTGAAGTTAATTAAGGCCATGTTAAAGGAAAATCGTTTCCTATAAAACAATCACTACAATCATTAAGTTTCAATTTGTTCTTCGTATTTTGTCCGGACCAAAATAAGTTGTGACGCTCATACGTTGTAGATGTAACTGAAATCTATTTAAAATAATGTCGCAACTTTTTACTGTGGAAACATCACAATTGGTGGCGATTTTATCTTTCATATTAACTAATAATACCTACACATTCTAAGAACACATCAAGGCAAACATAATATATTTTTAAACTGTCATATTTTTGTGTTCCTTTATCTATTGGTTTAAAATAAATATTGGAAATACAATAATGACATTACTATGTCAATTATTAGAACGCCAAACATAGTTGAAAACCTATTGTATCTAGCAGCCGGTGTGTCTCTGTTCCTCAATAATAATAATAATAATAAACGTTTATTTTCTCACCACAATATACACATATTATATAAACAGCATTAAAAAATATTACATACATAATTTGGATTACAACATATATTGTGGGAGACTGGTGCCTAAGCTAGGCTCGAGGCCCGTATTTCAGGACACCAGGTCCCCACCCCTTTGAAACAATTTCGTTTTGCGGATTATGTATTAGTGCTGACAGATTTAAAGTAGTAAGAGAATATTAAAAAAATAACAGATAACTACACAAAAATTATATACAATTTGATTCTAATCTAACATAATTCTAATCAAGACAATAATGAGAGCATGCATGCATGTGAGTATATATGTGTGCGACTGTGTGTGTGTGTGTTTGTGTGTGTTTGTGTGTGAGTGTGCGTGTGTGTGTGTGTGTGCGTGCATGTATGTGTGAACAATAGGAGTATATTGTTGTTGAAATAATAAGAGGAACAATATTAAGCCACAATAGTAATTAATTTTTCAGTATCATCATAGTTTAATGTCAATAGCCAATCGGTCAACTTTTTTTGCATTTATCCTTTGTGAATAGGTGAATGGTTGTAAATGCATAATTTAATTTTCTATATTTGTTATTAAAAAGCAGTAAAGTAAGTTTATTAACAGTTCCGTTTTAACAACACACTTGACACAAATGTTGTATAAAAGAATTACTGAAAACGTTGACTAGAACAAGTCGGACATTCATAAACATGACGGTTTCTAGTTACCTCTACATACGGTATTTACAACACAATACACCTGGTTTTACATTTTAGTTTGTAATAGCCTATTACTTGTAAACAATGCTTACTTGTGGCACTGCCAAGTCTCACTTTATAGCTATTTAAGAGCTGCCATGAATAAGAATTTGTTGCCAAATCTCGAACTCGCGATGGCTCTCCAGTTGCCAAAACATAACAATAAGACAAATATAAACACACTCATATATCTTACGAGTCAACTCAGCGAATTCATATACTATACGTCAGTCGGCATTTTGTATTATCTTTTTCAACATTGCTCGTTGTTATTAACAATGTGTCATAATTATTATTTATTTCTGGAGCTCGTCTTAGTATCTCTGCATGGCAAGTTATCTACTAGCCACTATGGTTGTAGTGTTAGTCTCAAATAGATATAAAATATATATCTTGGCATGCAGTCAACAGCCAAATCACTATGAGGTGCGGCGGAGCACTTTGTTTTATAATATGTAGTTATTATAAAACAAAGTCCTCCGCCGCGTCTGTCTGTCTGTTCTCGATAAACTTAAAAACCTACTGAACCGATTCCCATGCGGTTTTCACCAATAGACAGAGTGATTCATGAGGAAGGTTTAGGTGTATAATTTGTAAAGGTTTTGTACTACCCGTGCGAAGCCGGGGCGCGGTCCTCTAGTATTATCCTAATTCACCTTATTGTATAATAATAATAAATGTTTATTTTTCTCTCCACAATATTTACAATGTTGACAAAAGATACAAATTGCATAATATTAAAATAAAACACAAGGAACATTGTGGGAGACTGGAGCCTAAGCTAGGCCGGAGCCTGTGTTATAGGACACCAGGACTCCACCCCGAGACACAAAGTCTAGATTTTGTACATAGGTGTATTAGCATTAAAATAGTGATAATATATTAATGCTAATACACAATATTCCAAATACAGCTGTTTACAACGAAAAGATTATGCAAATATGATCTTACTTCATTTCGCGACATGTCCTAAGATATTCTGGGCAGAAGCCAAACTATCATAACAGTAATAGTCCAGTCATTTAGGCTTAAATTAGGTAAGAATCTCGGAATTCGAGATACCCAGCTGTAAGTCTGTAAATACTTGTATATTGACACCCTAAAAGTTGTCTCAAAACCTACATATGGTAGGGTGTAAGCAACTATTAAATTTCAAGGTCAAAGGTCACAAAAATCGGTTTTTTGCGCTTTTTTTGGAAATATCTCATTTCCTATGGGTTTTTTGCTATTTGTATTTATTATCAATATTGTAGAATACAAAATTCTCTACAAATTTTGTTTAAAAAATTTTTTTATACGGTGAACCGTTTTCGAGATAGAGGGCGGAGAGCGCGCGGTCACAGCATCACTTCAGGTCAACCGGTGCCTCCGGTCGAAAACGCGCCATATATAGTTGATGAACTATCGATAAATCAATGATTATAAATATTTGTCAATTTTTATTAACTATTATATTATATTTTATCATTTTCTTCACGCATTAAACCTATATCTATTCAATAATACTGATAACCGTTTATTAAAATTAAAAAATAATTAAGAGAAAAACTTAAATCATAATATAATTATATTCCCATTTACACTAATGACATTTTAAATAGAAAATAATTTAGTGCCTCTTTAAAATCTGTAAATTTTAAAATTCTTCCACTACGTCGAAAATTATACCTGGGAATTATACGGGCCCCTATTATACACTACGGACCTTTCTATTTATAGCCAGTCGGGACAGATGTTCACTTGTATTGTATAGTAACGACCGTCTTCTCTTTCCTTCAGTTTGAGTTGTATCTTGGTAAACTACGGACGTACAATTTCAAGAATTATGGCTGATTTGTGTTTTCTATGTAATAAATCAGATTCGGGAGGTGAATCGCTTGTTGAAGTAGTGCGCGGTATGAAAACTCTACGAACTGCAAGTGTCGAACGAAACGACGGAAAAATTGATTATTTAAAATCAGTAACCTCTGTTAAAGTGCACTTCACTTTTAAAAGTTTTTGAGAAACTGACAAATTTGGATAAACTAGCTGCAGCATTTGAGGAAGAAAATTGTTCGGCCCAGAGATTATTAGAGAGTGGAACTCAAACCTTATTGGCAGTCTATAATGCTCCGAAATCTGTGAAAAGTCTCGATCATCTTCGTTATATGCATTACGTCAAGTCTACAAAACTTAATAAACCTGTGCAGCTTTCAAATATTCCACCAACAAGTGCAGCTGCTCATCAACATTTCAACCGTGTATATTATCAAGTTCAAACTTGGTTAGGACATGATTTGGAACCCCAGGTATGGGGTTGGGCAATGCGAAACGATTTTCTGGAGCCTATCATGACAATTTTACCACCTGCTCCAGAAGATTTGCTAAATACAATTTTCTGCAACTGCAAGAGTGGTTGTGGTTCGCGATGCGGATGCAGGAAAGCGGGCTTGCAATGCTCTTTAGCTTGTGGCCAATGTAATGGGCAAGCTTGTCTCAATGCTCTACCATATCAGAGCGACATTAACGAAGATGGAACCTTTGACCCCGAAATCATGGAAGAACTTGAGACAAATGTCGTTGAAGACGATAATGAAGACCAGTTTGAAATTTACCAGCAGCCAGAAGACGACGATGAAGAGGAAGAAGATGATTACAATTATAAATTGTAGTTTTTGTACCCTTTATTCCATTTCTTTACTTTCAATAAAAATAAATGTATTCAATGATATTTTTTAATAAAAAGATTAATTCATAATTTATTTGTTTTTTTTTTCATCATGTAAGAAGTTATAAATATTAATTAGGTTAAAATTCAAATATAATTCCTATATTTTCATTAACAATTCTGCAATTACATGGGCAGGTAAGTGTTGTTAAATAAATTAATACTGAATAAAAAGTGGATAAGTTAGGAAAAAAATGATAAAATATAATATAATAGTTAATAAAAATTGACAAATATTTATAATCATTGATTTATCGATAGTTCATCAACTATATATGGCGCGTTTTCGACCGGAGGCACCGGTTGACCTGAAGTGATGCTGTGACCGCGTGCTCTCCGCCCTCTATCTCGAAAACGGTACACCGTATAAAAAATTTTTTAAACAAAATTTGTAGAGAATTTTGTATTCTACAATATTGATAATAAATACAAATAGCAAAAAACCCATAGGAAATGAGATATTTCCAAAAAAAGAGCAAAAAACCCATTTTTGTGACCTTTGACCTTGAAATTTAATAGTTGCTTACACCCTACCATATGTAGGTTTTGAGACAACTTTTAGGGTGTCAATATACAAGTATTTACAGACTCACAGCTGGGTATCTCGAATTCCGAGGTGAACTTACTATAATGACTGGACTATAAACGACGCTGTCTGTGATGATGATGAGTGTATGTTCCGCTTTATTTAGTAGCTCTATGAATACTATATTTAGAATAAGATGCACCAACAGTGTAGTATAAAGTTGTTTATTTTGGTCAAACCATAAGTAAGTCTACGATGTTTATTCATTGTCTGATGTCGGTAATTTACGGAGGAACCGAACCAATACACCTATATACAATCTAGTTACATATCTTTTGTCGATTAATGTTCGTCTCCGAAAACAATTAAGTAACAAATTGATGTTAATATCGATCACTAATTAGAGACTAAAAAGTGGCAAGGAATGGTGGTGTGGCTCAAATGTGACTATCTTGCCTGATGTCTTGTTTTGTTTTGGTAGCCGTCGATTTCTATTTGAAGTGAAACTTCTTTATCGACGTATGGGAGAAATTTTGTAGCAGTGTAAAAAAAAATCGTCACGTTTTTCGGTTACGCGCCATGTTGCTTTTTTATCAAAGTTTAGTATAGTGACGTAAAGAATGTAATGTAATATATTTATAATAATAACAACAATATATTAGTTTTGAAGTTTGGTTTGAAATAAGAATAACAATATATTAATTTGAAAGTGATAAAATAAATTACTCATTAATTGTATGCATGTCTATAATAATAAAATAGCTTTAATTTAATACGGAAAAAATTGTTTTTCTTAAGGCTTAAGCCTTATCTACCCCATTTTCGTGAAGTTGCAAATAGTAGAAAAATTATATGTCGTAAAGAAGTTTCACTTCTTACCTGTGTACTCTGGTACACACACACATTTATTTTAATTTTAACCTGTTACTAAACTTAACTGTTCTTTTTAGACGTGACACTTTTTAGTACCAAAATGTTAAATTGATATTTAAAAAAACAATATGTTTTCGAATATACAAATATCCTAGAATTCATAGCAAATTATTGGCAGAACATCGATAAGTTCACTTTCTTGCGTTCGAATGTAGCACTAGCATGAAAATCGCAAGTTCTACATCCTTTCACTATATTTGCATAACGAAACTAATTCGTTGACTTGCATCTAGCAGTCAGGACCGGTTATGAAGTTTTGGTCATGTAAATACATATGTAGATTTAATACGAAATGGTAATGTGCCATATTGGAAGGTGAAATTCGCGAGACAATATTGGTATTGGCGAATCGATCAACCAAGCTGATGCAGATATTTTGTCAAACTCGAAAAATATTATTTATGCAATTTGATTATGTAAAAAACTAACATTATATATTTTGTCTGGATATTCGCACAAATCCTCAATACAAACGCAATTTTTCAATCAGATTTCGTGACGTGATTTGTTTGATAATAATATATTTTACGAAATTTATCTTTTTTAACGTTTGGTTTGATTTACATCTGTAATATTTAAAAAACAATACATATTATCTGTACCCTTCAAAGATTACTTGTACAGATAATTCAAAGTTGTACTGAGCTATTGGCCCGCGCCTCATATCCACGTATTGCATAGACTGCGCATGTCCAGTTCGCATCCGAAGCCTTGGGACCGGTTCAACCGCTGCTTTAGACACAAAAAGTGATAGTCATCGAAGGTTTGAGACCTTAGCTTGATCGGTACAGCTTTCTTTAATAACGCTTACATACGTACAATCTAGATATCTAACGAATCATTTTGCTCCTTCATATAATTTTTAATATCTTAACTGTAGTAAATGTGTAGTAAACACACTTTTTAATTAAATATATTATGTACAACATACATCTGCGAATGTTATATTTCAGTATAATTTAAAATTACATTTCACAATTTAGAAACTATTTCTTTCATCTAAAGGTATTGCAATATTTTAATAAACGTTTAATAAAAATTCTTTACTTTCATGTCACTCGTTATAAAATAGTTCTCTAATTTATATATTTTACAATTAACTTATTCGTTTTGTTTGTTTTTCTTATATGTATTAAATTATTCATACCTATGTAAGTTGTTGCAGCTTATAGCGAAATATATATTTTTAAACTTCTGCATACAGATATATGGATGGCAATCAAATATAATTTGCAAATATGTATGTATATATAAATATATTATTAAGTATATTAATATTAGAGAAGTGGAAAATACCAAACGGAAGATAGATAATATTTTACACTTTGGTTCTTAATTTAAATAAAATTAAAACATTTAGACAGTTCATTAATATTTTGAAAAGTTACATAAAGTATTTATCAATAGGCAAGTCATTATGTTAAATAAATCATCAGTACTGTTTTTAGAGTCTATCTAATGAAACTTTGAATCATTAGACTCATATAAAACAAATATAATCGTTAGCCCAGATACAATTAATGACGGATAATATTTAGATGTAAAAGACGTCTCATAATTAGAATACTTGTTAAAAGAACTATAAAAAACAGTATTCTAAAAATTCTACAGTCAGTGTTACATAATGTCGCAGTCATCGCACCAATTACCGACTACATAGTATTAAAGTATGATCTAACGTCCTCTACGGTAATAAACAATAATGTGAATACTACTGTGACGTATCTATCCATCAATGAAATGGCAAACATCCAAACCAACCGCGTGATATTTACAAACATTGAAATTCAATATGAAAATAGTTTATCTACATACTTTAAATACCGGTAAAGTATGACTTTAACCCAAAATATAACCAATGAGAACAAAGCTTGGCAGCGCCAAGCAGCTGTTTTACTGACAGTTTATAGTGCTATCTGTTGATTTCCACGTGTATTTTCTCGGCAAAAAGTATGATAGTGGTCTGGTGGGAACTTCAAACTTTTTCAAATTAAGGGCCAATGTCACCCCTCAGGGCTAAAGTCATACGAAGTTACGGTACTTACAATGTAAAGCGCTTAACAATGTATATAACAACTATCGTATAATTCAATTAATTCATACGTTATTAATTAAATCTGGCATATAAATTTTCAGAATATCGTAATAAATAATTCGATAGTAAGTACTATCTAATGTAAACATGTCTGAAGTATTTATAACTGGTGCATTTAACATTTTAAAGTTGTAGTGTATGATTAAATTTCACCACACCATCATGTAGGAAACTATTAGCTAATAATAAGGAATAACGAAAAATGATTAATCATACTAGCATGCGTAATGACAGACAGTACGGAAAATAAACAAATGAGCATTTGACACATTTAAACTCTTTGGCACTTAGTCCAGAAAGCAAAAACAGGACAATGGCAAACATGATATCTATTAAATAACCGTTTTAAAAAATAGTTTCAAAACACTTGACGCTCATTTTTCTATCTGCTGTACACTTAATATCTGTTTAATGGTTTAGTATAGCCTCTTTAATATGACTATTAATATTGGTATTGGTTGAGCTGATTGAGCTCTCAATTCGTAGGTATTCGGCATGAAAACGTGTCAATCATTATTTGCTTTGCGTTGCAGAATCTCAAATCATTTGTCAACAAGCAGTGATCATGTCATCAACCGAACGTGACTGATGTTATTGGTGCACGTGCTCTCCGAATTCGACGCTATAAACACGCCATGAATTAAGCGTATCCAATTATGTGGAGTACATTCTGGTACGTGTTGCCCGCATGTGGAACGTTCGCTACTCAATCGTCCACCTACTAACGCATATCGTTGCGACATCACTTTCTCTCGCAATTTGTCATTCCACCTATCATACACATTAGAGTTGTTTGTTTTTATGGTTCCGTAAGTAAGTAAGACTTATAAGTCATGTCGAACGCTAACGACTGCGCGACGTAAAATCGGTATCTATATAGATACACTTTCTGATTCAATTATATTAATGAGTAGCTATTATTAATTCCGGCACGTGATAGGTTTTGGCGTGTACGTTGTATATCATGCTGGTATTGATAAAGACTTGATTAATGTCGCTAAAATGTTGCATGATACCTTTTACGTTATAAAAGGTTGAGTGGAAGTCGTGGAAGTAAATCAATCAGAAAGTAATAGTTGTTCAATGTGAAATACATCAATGCCTCATAAAAGTGTTCTTGCAGCCACAGTTGGCAGCGAAAAGAAACTTATAATAAATTGAGACCATCCTCATGTATTAACTGTCTGGATTCACATTTCCGCTACGTGCATTACAGTCGGTGCATCGTGTAGGCGTCCATCCTCATTGCAGCTAAATATCCTCTGTCTCCACATCATTAGCGTGTTAAGGGACGAATGAATGTTAGCGCATTCTATGCCAACTAACCGGTCAATTTACCCTGATAGTTACTACTAGGTACTTACTTTGTTACGAATCGCATTCACATACAGACAATCTTCGCCTTCAGAAACAAAATTACCAACCAACTTACTACACATTAGTTATTACCCCTCCTTAGTTTTATGAGTGCTACAATTTCTATAAATAAGACTAACATACCTATATATATATTTTCTAAATTCTTTTAGTATTTAATTTTATAGTTACAAGGTAATATGAGTTCATTTCGAAAACTAGTTGTAGGTGACTCGACCAAAAACAAGTGTCCGTGTATTCAAATGAGTCTGTAAATTATTATCAAGTGTCTGACAGGAGGCAACAACTACTGTCAGTTGTCCAGGGGCTATATAAAAACTTTTTCGCCATTGCTCATTGGATGCTTTTATTTATTATTTTACTCACATATGTGCGGCGTCATTTTTGCATATTTATTTAAATATTATTCGTCTGCAAAATTTTAATGATATATATTTTAAGCAACGCATCGGTGTGTCCCTCAACTTTATGCATCCATTGCTTGGTTGTTTACGACAAGCCTTGCCGCTTCCCTGCCTTTCTTAATAGGATATTAGCGCTAAATATTCTTCTTTAGCGTATTACGTAAAAGATGCACAAATCAGTGAGAAACATAAAAGTGACAAGATAGTGATACCAATTAAGAACTAAACTATTATTTATATTCTAGGAGCACAGTGCTATAGATGTTAACATTGCAGGCAAACAATTCATAATATTTACAACTAGTCGAATTCAATCCTGTATACAAACCAAATTGATGTTACATTTGTTAAATTTATCACATCATTACTTACTAAATGAAATAAGTAACACATTTATCCATATTTTCAACGTTTTCACATGATATCTTAATATATTTTAAATCAATTGGCGTTTGATTAATATTATTTATTTAATAAATAAATTAGATTTGAAAAATCTTAAACGAAAAGTGAGGTTATTTGTCAGATGAAAAAATATCTATAATTATTGCATAACGCTGTACGACAAAGAAAAATCGGTTGTCGTAAAATTTTTAGTACTTAATTGATTAGTTAATCGAAATTTAATCAACAAAAAGAAAGTTCAAATTAATTTGCAATAAAATACACGGTATTTAGAGGAATTTAAAATTTAAATTAATCCGTCAATAACAATTACTAATTATACCTTAGATTATTTTTTTAACAATGTGCAATTATGTACATACCTTGCAAATGTTTTTTTTTTACTGTATATCTACTATATTCTGTTTGGTCAACTGCGGACATCGAATGATGGTCACAATTATAGCGCGGTAAGATATAATTGTAGCGGTGTTTATGTCATTTCTAAGTCTTTCGCTGCATCAAATCGAATGATTTGATTAGGTAATTAATTGATTTACAAATTACGCTACAATTGGACATCACTAAAATGTCTATAGTCATATCAATGAACCGTTTGTTTTGTATACCTTTTGATTTTATTGTAATAAAATTGACCAAAGATGTGGAAGCAAACGAAAACATAAGTATTAAACGTGAGTCTAGAGGTATATACATGCCCAGTAAGATCCCTGGTAGCTTATTTTTCAAACATTGTTATATAATGCCGCGGCCACACATTGGTTATATTTGCACCAATGTAGCTATCCATATCCAGTGTTTGGTGCAAAGTTGGTATTGAAGCCAATGTGTGGTGCAGTAGTTTGATTCAATATTGGCCATTCCAAATTAGAGCCAAGCTTGGACGCAAAGTTGAATCCAATGTGTGGCCGCGGCATTATAAGATGTGAAAAAGGAATTGGGAGTAACATCTAAAATACTGTTTGTCTGACTAATCCACAACATTAATTTACATTATTTATATATTAGACAACGTGCTTTTAGAATTTTAATAGGCTAGATTTTTCATCGAAACATGATTTAAACATTAGTAACAACTGTCATTTTAAATCACATTAAAACATCCCTATATTTTATAAATATTTAACGTTTCCAAACAAGGTTTATTTTAGCATTTCAAATGTTACATATTTACTGATAGGCCACCTACGCACACGATGTTCCTATTTAAAGTGTCTAGCCGATAAATAATGTAAATATTGCGTACGTCTCCCTGCAAGTGTTACATGTTTGCTCAAATATTTTCACTATTTTGAAATGTGTTTATAAAAACAATATTAACCGACTGTCCGCCTCGCTGTATAGTAAAACGAAAAACATAATACCGACTTTGAAATGTCTTTGTAAGAACTATTAAGGTAAACAATATTTAAGTGAGTTTGTAACAATCTACAGCAATGAAAATGTCGAACGATTGCTTTCAATGTTAATCGTAATTAGTCGGTAAACTAATTAAACGACTTACCACCGGAACCGTTGCCGTCCTTTATTTTATAGGAAGTTCGGCATAAAAAGCGAATAAGTACTAAAAAAAGAATTGCCTTGCCGTGATCTTTAACCACGATTGGATCAACCGCAAACCACGACAATCTCTGTTACCGGAATAAGCTGTTACGCCGCGAGTCTCTAGTTACAATCGGGTCAAGTTTAAGAGCAATGTATTCATGTGACAGTGATCTTATCATGTATAGTATATAGCCTGCTTTATCTCGTAATAAAACATCACGCACTAGTATAAACAGCGTCATTAAAAACCCTAGAAATAACAAATACCGGTAGCGAACAAATCGTGGCTTTGTACAAAACAGAGGTGCGCTCGTCCTCCGGTAGTGCCATCGCTTCAAAGAGCAATCTTCGGTTCAATGACAAAAGCAAACAATGCCTAACGAGTGATTCGAACGATACGGTAATTGCACCTCATTATTATATCAATGGAGAAATCAGCGTTGTGTTGTGGGCGACACGAGGCGGTGGCGAAACACCAGTGGTAAAACTGCAGTGACTCAGTAAACAGTACATTCGAATGCATGCCGTACCACGTGTGCCTCCCGAATGTACATACTACCTAAATCGTAAATCTATTGGACCATTCCTTTTGTTAACATTACACTCATAAACCCGAACATGTCGATCGGTAAACAATGCAATTCAAATAATGTTTTAGCGTCACCAAAAACAGTTCTAATTGCCTATACTTAACTAATAAATATCCTGGTTAAAAATATATATCTATATCTGTCAAGGATATCTGTTTAGCTCTACGCCTCTACTTTTACTTCCAAATGATTAACTATTTGCATTCTTATCTACCGCATTTATAATCTACAAATCCCTAGACACATCGTGTACAGTTTATTTGTTATTTTAGCCACTTGTAAGTTAAATAGAGACCTTTCATTGTGGTGATAAGATTTAAATTCGTTTGGACGTATGCTAGCGTTGTTGCAGTTGCAATAGCTACCTTTTTTTGCTTTTATGCATTTAACCGTCCTGCCTGTAATATTTCATTGAAGGGCTTACATTTAAAAGAAGGTATAGTATTGAACAATAAATTGAGTTGAGATCGGTTCTGGTTTATAGTTCCGTGAAGAATAATAGATGACATACAATGTATTGTATCAGAATGCAGTGATATGTTACGAACTTGCCAAGAGTTTCTAGATGCATTCAATTCTGCGCTGTACTGGGTGTACATCAAACATGGCTACGACTTGAATTAAAAGCAATATGAATAGTTTTAACTATATTAAGTACCAGTTCATTTTTACAACTGAATTTTCTATTGAGTCATTTAGTCAGTCAAAATAGGCTTGTTATCTACATTGTCATTATCAATAGCGGTATAATGTTATGAATTATCAATCAATTATCAATACTTAAATATAACAACATTGTTATCAATTTTACCTGTCTTTGCGTTTTGTCAGGCAATATTATGGACAGTTCGAAGGATCTATTCTTCTTGTCGCGGCTACCAGATCTCATCAGTTTTGATGAAGATCGTGTGATGCTCTGCGCCTTTTCTGGTAACTTTAGAGCAACGATAGACATGCTGCGCGAAAGGCGCCGGCCAAGCTTGCGAGTGCGCAGGGACATGGACCCACTCAGTCCGCGCTTGCTGCGGCCTTCCACCGGTGGCGCGGTTCCCGGCCCAGCCTCCTCCACACCACCACTCTCCTCACTAGCACCAGCCATTTCACTTATAAGAAACAACACAAACTTGCAAAATCAACGTCAACATTCACATCTCCAACACAAGCATGTCACTAAAAATCACAGACACTTCGTAGAGTCTTCTGTCACTGAGTCATGTTTATATTAATCCACTAAATACAAAAAATCCAGTGCACCTTTCAGCTGACGACCAACATCGTGACTTCTCGCCGATATCGGCAATCAGAGCTGAACAGTTCCAATGTAATGCGAATCATATGGTCACGGAGCCGGTTTGGGAACTACCGCTCCTAAGAATCCTACAATTCGGCTCGGACCGTACGTAATACGATAATGGTCCGTAGTAAGTGTGAATGGATTCAGTTGTGCAGTTAGAGTGATTGTTACGTTTAAATAGAGCGCGTTATCGTGGAGCGTGATGTATGAGAGCGTAGTGCGCGCGGAGGCGCAACGTGTGCGCGGGTGTTCGCGGTCGGAGCGACTAAAGCCGAGCTGAGCGCAGCCGCGCGACGCCGCAGGAGACAGGCCGCAGGCGAGCCGCCCCCGCCGCCGCCGCCTTGACAGCGTCACAACTCACAACAGCTTCAATCAAATTACTTATCGAATGCATTTTAATTTGTACTTAAACGTTGACACAAAACAAACGCTCGCCGCTTTTGACAATGCGACGCTCCCACGATTCGCTCGAATATAAATCGGAACATTAACCGAGGACAAAGTTCGCAGGGTCGAGGTTTACATTTGCCTAACGGGACTTGCTCTTGTCAAAAGAAAATAAAGACACCCAATTTGAACGATCCTTCGAGTTCTTTGTTGTCCAAAGCTACGGATATTGTTGAAATAAATATCTAAACTAATGAGTGGTGCTACATGACTCGCTCACTCGTTACAGGTCAATAGATCTCAAGGTAATCATGTTTCTGAATAACATCCATTGTAAATAGCGTGTTTGTCACTTGGTATATCGCTATAGATTTTTTCGCGCCTCGGGTGTCGTAGTCGCCTCGGGTGTTTCGCGCTTATGTTGACGGCCTAAAGTGACATCTCGGATTTGGTTTTAGTTCAGGCAAATTGTAAACCAAACTTTTCTGTTAGGAAATACTCAATGGCAGCACGTAGTCTGCCAATAATAAATTAAAATTTAAAATAAAATGTATTATTCGTATTATGCGCCACCTAAAAACTATGCTGGCGAAACGTGGCCGTGGATATGTTGTAATATATTTCTACCCAACTCTTTGGGCATACAAGTTTACTAGATTGAGTTGTGTATTTATGTATTTTATTAAATTTGCCACTACATAATTGTTGTAATGGCATATAATAAAATTTCAACTGGTCTATGACTGTACATAGGAGATATGTAAAAAAAATGTGAGGCGTCTTTATAAGTAAAACCTATAGAAGCCAACACAATTACCTATATTTAGATATTTTGCACAGGCAAAATATCTAAATATAGATAATTGTTAACCGAATTCAATTTCTTGATGTAGTTCAAAACATACATACAGATGTTTTGAACTACTTCAAGAAATTGAATTCGGTTGGCACAGTTGTATACTCTATCACTAGTTTTTAGGCCTAGACCAGATTTTGGACTAAACTTAAAGTCTGATCCATGTCTCATCTTTATACGCCACCTACAGTCCAGTACACAGGAAGAAAATAAAGATACCTAATCCTAAATGCCTACTTACAAATTCCATGCGTACGAAATTACGGCAAAAGCTAATATACTATAAGTTTTGTAATATGCTTATAGTAAGTTGTTTACATCGTTGAAGATGCCCATAACCGAACTCTCTCAACACGTGTTCAAGTTTGGGTGACTGGGTTAATAAGAAGCAGCACCAATGAGCCACAACGTAAAATTTAGAAAATATTCTACTAATGAGTTCGGCTATTGGATCCGGCGAAGCGTAAGTAACGATGATGAATTGATAAATGACGTGGTAGGTCAAGGCAAATGAAAGTGAAAAGCATATGCCTTAACTTGGCCGACTGTATATATTATTATAGGCTTTCATTTAGCCTGCAGGATGAATGCATGAGTGATCCCTGCGCCCCAGCCATAGATTGTGAGAAGGAACATCGTAGTAGGTTTAGTCGGTATTACCGGGATATCTCCATCTTTTCCCGGGTGAGTCCGACATTACCCCTCCGCCCGCCCTCGCGGAGGGGTATGTGCCAATGAAGATAAAAAAATAAGGTTTAGTCGGTATTACCGGGATATCTCGATCTTTTCCCGGGTGAGTCCGACATAACATAACCCCTCCGCCCGCCCTCGCGGAAGGGTATGCGCCAATGAATATAAAAAAAGAAAGATAAAAGATAAAAAAAGGCTTTCATTTAGTAGGCATTTTAGCATTATTAGATAGATTTTTATAATATTCTTATAACCAATATAATATAACAAACTCACATTTATAATAATGAACACATTTTATATAAAAATAATGTATAACAGTACTATAATATCGAAAATTAGTAAATAATAGGCAAGTTCACTAGTCCCCATTTCATCCCGTGGGTGTCGTAGGAGTCGACAAAGGGACCATACCAAGCAGAAAACAGCACTGCAAAGAGAAGGAAAACTTGAAACAAACCCTTTACCAACCCGTCTGACCAGCGTGGTATAGTAGGCCTCCCCCAAGTACCAGTTGTCGTAGGAGGTAACTGAGGTAGTCGATGGCTCATACCATCTCCAACTGCAACGCCATCAGCCAAGAAGGAAATCTTAACACAAACCCGTGATGGATCTCCCATAAGGCACGAGCCGGGTCCAGAGAAGGAAATCTCGAAACAAACCCGGTACGGAATCTCCGTTAGGCATGAGCCGCGTCCTGCAACCGAGCCCGCTCCGCACGTAACGACTCGTCGTTCCTGTAGACCAAGCTGGTGAGGTCGAGAGGGAGGTGCAGACAGTGGGAAACCTGCATTTTCTAAATGGAGTCCCAGGCGTAGCAGTATAACAATTGCGGAGAGGACACTTCACCATCGCAATCTAACAGGGGTGGAACCAACACGGGGAATGACAGTCACCAGTGATGTTTGCGCGAATAGGCGAAAGTGCGGATGTTAGGGATCATTCTTGACAGCGGGAGGGCCCATTGTAGGTCCACTGACTAGTTACCGCCGGCTCTAGCTGGGCAGCCCCCGGCCAATAAGGTACTGGTCCGCCTCAGCATTAATTTGTGTCCGTTGGGTGTAGGAGACACTAGTCAAAAGCTAGATAGTTGGTGCTGTACATTTTTCGAAGAAAAAACGGAAGAAGTATATTATGAACAAACAACCACACTTCTCCATGCGTTTAGCAACATGGAATGTCCGTACAATGAGGACAGGCCTCCCGGAGACCTGTGGAATTACAGGTTGTGCACAAGACCTACGCAAAACTTCTGTGATTGACACTGAGTTGACGAGACTTAACATCGCCGTTTCGGCCCTTCAAGAAACAAGACTTACTGACACTGGTTCTATCAGAGAAGCTCATTATAACTTTTTCTTGGTAGGAAAGCATACTAACCGCGAGCATGGCGTGGGTTTCGCTGTTCGTAACGATCTCCTTGCATCTATTGAAACACCTCGAGGCATATCAGAGCGCATTATGGTACTGCGGTTTCTTTAGTAATTGCGGTTTTGTAACCTTGATTTCCGCATATGCAGCAACATTAGGTATAATAACGGAAGTTAAAGATCGTTTCTACGACCAACTCACGCTAGCCATGAGCGCGGTGCTTATCAGCGACCACCTTCATATCCTTGGAGACTTTGATGCTAGAGTCGGCCAAGATACAACAAACAAGAAACAACAACAAACAAGAACGGTCAGCGTTTGCTTGAGTTTTGTTCTAATCACCGGATATGTGTTACCAACACGTACTTCAGAGGCAAATCTACGCATAAAGTGTCATGAAGGCACCCGCGCTCTGGAAATTGCCATCAGTTAGATGTAATCCTAACTCGAAAAAAAGATCTTCGCTTTGTCCTCCATACTCGTTCCTATCAAAGCGCTGATTGCGACACGGACCACTCGCTTATAGTGACAAACATAGCTATTATCCGCAAAAGGATTCACTCTTCGAAGCCTCCTGGGACCTTCACTTCACCTGGACTTCATCTTGGGACCAAAATGTGTCACTTCAAGAGAATTGGAGCCGTTTCAAAAAAACCCTCTTAGAGATCGCGAAAGCGAAGCTTTCGGATATCAGAAAGCGAAGACAGAGGACTGGTTTGCACAAAACATTGAGCACTTACAACCTCTGCTCAACTCTAAACTCCTTGCTGAATTGAACCACCGCATGAAGCTGTCTCCTGCTACTTGTGACGAACTTGCAAGGGCCAAGTCAGCTCTGCAGCGCAACACTCGTTTCTTTGCAAACAAGTACTGGCTTGAGCTTTGTCGATTCATCCAACGGAGCGCTGACTCGGGTACTTTTGGCGGAGTCTATTCGGGCATCAAACGGGCACTTGGCCCTATACCTAAAAAGACTGCTCTACTGAAAGAACCCGACAGTACGATTATTAATGATAGTAAACGTAAGTTGCAAAGATGGATAGAATACTACACCGGTCATTACTCGCAGCCTGTGGACGTACAGTATGAAGCTGTAGACTTAGTTCCTAAGCTGACAACCTGGCAAGAGCTAAACGACGAACCTAGAGTAGAGGAGCTCCACAATGCAATAAGACAGCTCAAATGCGGCAAGAGTCCTGGTGGAGACTGCATATAAAATTAAATTTGAGCAACTCGGGGAGTTGCTCAAATTTAATGCCTCAGGATATGCGTGATGCCAACATTGTCACCCTCTATAAAGAGAAAGGTGACCGCGGCGACTGTAACTCATAACGTGGTATTTCTCTTCTGGGAGTCGTTGGTAAGCTCATAAGCCGTGTAGTTCTCAAAAAACTACAACGTCTCGCTGACCGCATTTATCCCGAGGCCCAATGCGGATTCCGGGCCGGGCGATCAACCATTGCTATGATCTTTAAACTACGCCAGATTCAGGAGAAATTCAGAGAGCAACAGACACCTGTACTTATAGCGTTTGTGGACCTTAACAAGGCATTCGTTACTGTGAGCAGGGGGGCTCTATACAACAATTGCTGTAAATTAACTTAAAAACTGTATAAGTCCCTTAGTTTTTATGCGTTCTCAAAAATAATTTATTTATTTATTTATTTATTTATTCATCTCTTACTTACAACTATCATTACAGGTATAACCCAATGCAATAGTGAAGATAACAATAAACATACACATATCTTATTTTCTATAACTTATTACATAGAATGTTATCCTTGTGAACTCACTCAGTGTACAGGTAAAAATATCTGACTGTTCAGCTACCAGGTTAAGAGTGCGAAGGGCCCGTGTCAGGAGCGCCTCATTCAACAGATTAGTGCGTCCACTAGGTACGGCCAGCAACTGAGGCCGACGTCGCCTCCTCACATATCTGTCCGGCACACTTAAACACATTAATTCTAAAATGTTGGCGTTATGTGCCTTGCCTCTAATTAATTTAAATAAATATAGGACAAGTGCAAACTCACGCCTAACTCTCAGCTCGTTGTATCCAACCATGCCTAATATAAACAAGGTTGGATACATAAGCGGGTAAAACGGGTATACTCCATAGAGCCTTAAATATAAATACCTAACAAATTTGTTTTGTATTCGCTCCAACATGAGACTATACTTAGTCTCATGTGGAGCCCAGACCACTGCATTAAATTCTAATTGGCTTCTCACTAAGGTGTTATATAAAGCGACAATCGCTGTAATATTTGTGAAACTACGAACAGTACGTAATATAAATCCTAAGTTTCTATAAGCCTTTTTGCAACACTTGACTATATGATCACGAAACATTAACCCTGTGTTAAGACTAACTCCCAAGTCCCTAACCTCTGTCATCCTGACCATGGGCCGTCCATCAATGTGATAATCATGCACAATAGGACTACGAGCACGTGAGAAAGTGATAGTGACGCACTTCTGGGCATTAAATTGGAGAAGGTTTTCCTTGCTCCACGTAACTACACTATTTATTGCTTTCTGTAACCGTTCGCAATCATCGTCACTCCTCACTGCCAGGGATAACTTTAGATCGTCTGCAAATAATAAACAATTTGCCTCTCTTACGACTTTGGGCAAATCGTTTATCATAATTATAAATTGAAGAGGTCCGAGGTTACTCCCTTGGCTTATTCCTGACAGCGTTAAGTACGGCTCTGACTTGTGTCCCTCGTACTCTACGTACTGTTTCCTATCCCGCATGTAACTGGCGAAGAAATGTAGTAGATGCGGAGTGAAACCAACAGCTGCTAACTTCTTGAGCAACACGTCATTATCGACAAGGTCGAATGCTTTTTTGAAGTCGAAGTATGCAGCATCAGCTTGCCCCCCGCTATCCACTATAGGCAGTATATGGGCCATGTAACTCAGTAAGTTAGTGGTGGTGCTCCGCGTAGGTCGAAACCCGTGCTGGGCATCAGACAGTTGCGCTCTAACCTGCATAAAAATGCTATTATGTATAGCGCACTCCAACACCTTAGCCGGTGATGACAGTACAGCAATAGGCCTGTACCCACTAACATTGTCAATACCCATTCCTCCCTTTGGTACCGGCACGACACGTGAGGTTTTCCACCTCTCAGGAAACGCGGCTGACTTCAGACACTTATTATAGATATGAAGCAACGGTTGAGCCAGTACAGATGCGCAGTCTTTAATTATGTAGGGTGGAATACCGTCCGGCCCCGCGGACCTCTTCGGCTTAAGTTGTTGTAGGGCACTCTGCACATCCTTCAACAGTAACTCCTGCAAGTGAATCCGCGCCGCTCCATTCTCCCCACCCGCGCTTTCTATCGCCGCGGAGACGTTTAACTCAGCCCGCTTCGTACTGTAAACCGAATGAAAGTACTGGGCAAACTCATCCACACATTGCTCACTAGACAAGACTTCCCCGTTTTTTAAAATCTTTTGTGGATTTCGATTCTCCCTTTTCGAGTTTACATAGTTCCAAAATGACTTTGGATCTTTTTGCAGTTGATTTTGAACCTTTTTGCTATATTGTTCATACGCTGATTTAATCAACTGCTTTACTTTGGTCCTACACAGGGCAAACGCTTCGTAATCATCCCGATTCATACTTGCTTTGTACCGTTTATGTAGTATAGCTTTTCTACGTATGTTGCGAATTATTTCAACAGAGTAATACTCCGGGTAAATATACCTCGAGCTTACCTGACTTCGCTGTTTTCTGGGTACACAGTCGTCTATCAATGCGTTAATTCTTTCATAAAAATAATCTAAACTCATTTCTAAGTCAAGGTCGTAAATACCAGTCCAATCTATTGTCCCTATTAATGAGTACAACTTAAAAAAATCAGCTTTATTAAAATTCCAGCCCGGGGGTATAGTAGTTGACTCAGACTTGATTGAATCTACGATTCGGTAGGGACGCAGTTCGACTAACACATCGAGCGGTGGATGGTACGCATCTACCGGCACAAGGGGTGCCCCCGACCCGCGCACCTTCACACTCTTTCCCTTCGGAAGCGTAGTTAATACTAAATCCAAACATCGGTCATTACGATTAACTATCGTGTTACACTGAGTGAATCCACAATACGATAAAAAGTATTCAAAATAATTACATACGTTTATCGAGCAGGAATGCATATTGAAGTCACCAATAACAACAATATCACTATATTTACTACACAGTTCTTCTATAATCCTAAATAATATCATATACTCATTCTCACAACTGTTCGGCGGAATGTAAACAACACACATTAAAAATAAAAATCTACTGTGCGAATATACGGTAGCACAAACCAGTTCAAATACTTTGTCGTCAATGTTGACGTCACTGGGGCCGGACACTCGCCGTAGTTCTAAACGCGGTGTGGCCACGAGACACGCGCCGCCCTGCTTTCGTCCGTCCGAGCGATCGCAACGCAGTATTGTATATCCAGGCGGCACTATTTCTGCGTCATGAATAGATTTGTTGCATCCTGTTTCTGAAATTGCAAACAAATCTGCTTCTGAAGATGACACACCTGCATAGAACTCTTCCAATTTTGTACGCAATCCTCTCACGTTCTGGTAGTAAATCTCAATAGTTGTGTTGGTTATTTTATGGTTTTTTGATTGTTTTACGAAACCACACCCATTCACAGAATTCGATGTTCACTGCCCAATGTTGTGATTGACTTATGGTATCATAATAACTTTCAGGTACACCAATGATGAAAGAAGCGTAGTCCCGTTCAGTCTTATGTTTTATTATTTCCACTGTGACTGGTACTAACGGACCACATATATTCTTCACGTATCTTTCTAAGTTTTCTACTGTTGTTTCCTTATGAAGGCGCCAAACATGTAGAAACTTTTTACGTTCAGTTCCCTTAATGTCTACCGCAGTCGTGTTCCCGCCTTTTTTAATTTCTGTGTTTGGGTATCTACTTTTTTTTCTATTGACTGTTGTCCAGTTTTCTTCCTTTTGAGAGGCACGTATATTTACTTCAGGCATCAATCCATTTTCTAGTTCACTTGACTCATTCACAACTGGACTTTGTTCAAATTTTTCATCGCTCGATGATTTCGTGGCCACACACTCTTTTGTTGGAGCTTTATTTCGAATTACCCGATTTTGGTTTTGTTTAGTAGCCGTTGCAAATGTTCGCATGATTCCTTGTTGACCTTTTAATCCTGCATCTTTTCCCCTTGAAGGATTTACCATAACAGTTGTGCCTTCAATAATATCATCCTTACTTTCTTTATTTCTAGTTTGTTTTTCCAATACTTGTTCCTTATCTACTTTACTTTGAAGTACCTTCATTTGATTTTTAAGTTCTTTTAGCTCTGTTTCTGTGTTTATAAACCTGTTAAGGAGTTTATTATATTCCTTAATTTGATCCTCCATAAGAGCTTTCATTTCCAATCGAAACTCACGAATCTCCTCCCTAATCTTGTCCTCTTTAAAACTTCTCGCTATATTTCGACCGCCGCGCTCAGTATTCACATAATCACTTGGTGTTGGTGTTTTATCCATTTTGAATTATCTTCAAACCCGTATTTCTAATTGTATTCTTTAGGTATACACTCATTCAGGGCAATTTTACTGACTTATAAGGCCAATTATTACGCACGATCAAGAAACACATCCGTCATGTATTATTAAACGGAAATTGGAGGAGGATTAATTTGAACGGAATAGCTTTTGTACAAACAAACGGTTTGCAAAATGCCATTCTGGGAATAATTAAATTGTGAAATTATATTATTATGCCTTCCATGATTTTTACAAGAATATACAGTGTTTTTCAAAACGACATAAAAATGCTTTGGCAGATTCAGCAACGCGCTTATAATAATAATTAGGTACTTCATCTATAAACTACAGTAATCATCACTCACTCAGGTGAGTATACCTCGTACCTATACTTATTTGCTACTTGCCGTAAGAGTGGTATAAAACTGTGAAGTAATACGAACTACATATCTTCTTTCTTTCTTTATAATTAAAAATCTAAACCACTTTAAAAGCGTCTAAAGTTTCTGACCTAACCATTAGCTTCAACAAACACACTGCCTCGTTGGTTCTATAGCATACGATTATGTCAAAGACTTAAAGTGTCTTTTCAGCTTTTGCTTATATTTGCCGGCGATCATAATGTTTTTCTTTTAGAAAATTCTCAGTACCAGAGACTTGAAACAGTCTGGAAAACGTTCGGTAAACGATAACAGGCTCCGCCTCCGGAGTTACAAACATGGCGAAATATGGGTGTGATACATTTCAGCCTATCTCTTGCGGTGACAAGCGTGAGTATGTAACTAGCTAACTGCTAGCAAAAACAACACATAACAACCATTAGGTACCACCTATTAACCATACAGTTACGCGAAGCACTCTAATCGGATAATAGGGACATGCTCCTATGAGCTAATAGTTAATTCTATGTACACAATTAAATTAAATTGAAGTGTCTGTTTGTAAAGTGAAAATATTAGCATTTTACTAAATGCATGATACGTAAATCAAAATATCAATTTTTATAATTTTTGTCTGTCTGTCTGTTAGTTTGTTCCGGCTAATCTCTGAAACGGCTGGACCGATTTTGACGAGACTTTGACTGGCAGATAGCAGTTGTAAGGAGTAACTTAGGCTACCTTTATTTTAGAAAAATCTCTGTGAACTGAACAAACACTTTTTTGTTAAATTCAACGCGGACAAAGTCGCAGGTAACAGCTAGTATTAATTATAATATAAGAACAGCAGTGACAACGCAAGCTATCATAGTATAAAGGTATAAAGTAAAACATAGTTATCTTGTTTTTAATTCAGGTATCGTTACCTAATACTACTACTGCAACCTACCTTATTGTTCAAATATATAAACTCTATAGTTATTTTTATAAAAAAGTCACTGTCAAACCTACATTGTAAACAACAACATGGATGCTTTAAAAATAGGAAAAATAACAAGGAAGCAAATTATCGATTGCGATAAATGACCACTTGAAATGTATTATTATTTATATGAGCATTTGAAATGCAGTAAGTAATTTATAATAAGTTCATACCATTCAATAAAGCACCTACCCTAGGTGGTCCGTGAGACATAAATTCAGTTCTTTCTTACTATTAAGGAGTAGGATACTTAATAAGGAGCGTTAGAAATCCAATGCCCATAGTTTAATTTATAAAAATCAGATACTCTTATGAAGTTATGATAGAAGAATGACGGGTTGCTGTTTATCAATCGCCAATAACGATATCAAGGGCTTGTCCCACTACCTCCAAATAGCATTTATCTATAAGATAAACGTCTCGCCATCTCTCTTCTTTAACCTAACAAGAGTGAGACAGCATGCGATTTATCTTTCGGATAACTTTTACTTGTTAGTTGTGGGACTGGCCATAAGGTACCTACCCTACCTACTGCAATCCGTAACAAACAACTCCCATAATAAATAATGTTTCAGCTCATAAGCCACACTAGTTAGTTAGCAGACCAGCGCAGGACGGCTTGTTGAGATCACAGGTGCCAAATACTGCTACATCCCAATTTAAATTGCTGTATATTTTAAACGTTTTTTAAATAACTCTCCTTTACTCTAAATTTATTTTATTAGGATAATTTAAATGAAGGTGCTGGAATGAATAGGATCTGCTTGTTATTTTTACGAGTTCTGCTCTCAACAAAGTCCATAGACTGAAACCCTTAAACATTAGGTCCCAACAAGTATCTTATAAAGTGCCTTTACGATCTATTCATCAGTATTATCACGGTAATGTTATCTAACATTATTGTAACTCGGCTGTGTCATTGAAATAATTACAGCCGCGCGGTCCGCGAATACGCGAGAGGGCTGCCCACTTACAGTATTTTAATTTCATCTAGCTACTCGAGTTTCTTTCTAGTTTAGTGATTGTAGATATGTATTATATTTTTTGTTTAAAATGTAATTTATTGTGAATGAAATAGAAAATGTTTAATAAAAATCATGTTATGTTTTTTGATTAGTAGATTTAATAAAAAAACAACCTTATATATTTGAGGCTGGAAAATATTTGCGCCTCGACTGAGACGTACGAAAAGCTTAAAATTTAATAGTATAAAAAATATCCGCATCCGCATAAAAACTTTAATACTTTTGTTTACAATTGTACTTTTCACGACTGGTTGCGAACCGGCCGGAGTGCATACCGGTCTCGAGGCGCGTAGGTATGACTCGCGTGCCGACCGTTTGTATGAAGATAGAATACTGTTAGATAACATTACCGTGGTATTATAGTGAGAAGTACCTTGGCAGAACCGCAAGCTGATGTCCTTCAACTCGTTACGTGTTTAATAGTACACTGTGACCTTTAGGGGCACATTGTCATAAAAATATCAACATAAAATCTCAATATTTTTACAGCACAGTCGTTCATGCCCTCACACGACTACGGCTAATGATCCGAATGGGTTCGATCCCCAAACAAGACGAATATTTGTATGAATCAGAAGCAGTTGTTTCGAATCTGCGTGTTTGTTTTGTGTCAGTTATTCCAATGTTTGTATAGTCAGTGATACATCCCGTGGAATGTGAATTATCCCTAGTGCAATTGTTATTAAAAGAGAAAAATAATCTAACATCCCACACCAATTGATTTGTGCAACAAAATCAGAAACATCGTTTTACTTTTACGCAAATGATACACACTGAAATTAACATCAAGTCCTTATAGTTGATTTTGTTCCAAACCGTTTATTTAAACCTGCCATTTCACATATTTTTCTCTTCACAGGTATGCACAAAATCCATAGTTATACTTGACTCTTGCTTATTAAAACCATGAATGCTAAAAATATTTAAGAATGCACGGTCTCAAGAATGCCATGAGTTTTTGAAATTTCCACACACCTCAGAACACTTGATTTTTGCCATTGTCTGCCATACATTTTGTTAACTTTGGCAACATTGACGCTAGAAACATTTTAGTAAATATATGCAAAGACATACCAAAATAAAATATATTGACTTTTATGACTTATCTCGTCTGATATTTTTTCAACAATACTTAACAAGTACTTGTGGATAAAAAGTAGTAAATTCAAATTCAAATTCAAAATTCTTTATTGCTAACTATGTGTACATAAATAAAGTTCTTAACAGAAGATATCAGTTCTTAGAACATAGTGGCCCTGTTAGGGCATTGCAATTTCATCATACATGTATGCTTATAATTGTAACAGTTAAACATGCAATAAATTGATTTACATTCATTCATTAAAAAGAAAAAATTTATAAATATTAAATTTTAGATAGGTCATCGTTTTAATTACATTATATCATTTACATCATATTAATTATAAATTATTAAAGTCATACCCAAATAAAAATACACCTGTCATGAGTTACCTGATTTAAAAATTATCATTATTCATTAATTCAATTATGTCACAGTATTGTAATCATTTAATATTAATTATCATAATCCTTTTAAAAAATATTTTACAGAATTATATTCACTTTAGTGATAGGTACTTTATTGAACAAAATTATTTTTCCTCAAGAAATTCTGCTATTGAGTAATATGCCTTTTTAATTAAGAAATTTTTCAGCATTCTTTTAAAAATAATAATTGAATTTATAATCTTAATGTCCATAGGTAGCTTGTTATAAATCTTTGTGCTCATACAGAAAATACTATTTTTGTACGCTCTAGTGTGGGACGCTTTATTTCTTAAGGTATTTTTAAGTCTCCTGCTTTTTAACGTATCATAGCTTGTAATGTTTGATTTAACTAAAATTGAGGCCAGGTAGATAAAGTAATAAGTAAGATACATAAACCACGCTTATATCCGTAAGAAGTGCGTTAAATCAGGCACAATTGGTACAGACTAAAAGTAAAGCTAAATAAGACGGGGAAACGCGTGTCCACTAATTGGAACGATGCCAACTGATGATGATTTATTGAAGTTTTTAAACATTCTTTCAGAAAAACTGAAATTGCTTGGAGGAGTAATGGCGACTGGAAAGCGCGCTACTCGAAATTGTACTCTTCACGGCGGCCGTCTCAGTTAGTAACGCGACAGTTATTTTCTTTTGAATCCTTCAGTCACAAGTAGCGTTTTCGTTGTTCGACACTTTCTAACAGAATTTTACGGTCTTACTGTTTTGAAATAGTTTCAGCCAATCTTTGTAAAAACGCTAAGAACTATATCTTTTCCCAGAGAGATTGTTCATCAGGCACTGATATTGTTAGCGGCTGTACTCCACAGCTTGGTCTGTTTTGTATATTAAAAATGAGATATGGCCTCATTCTTATTTATATTTGTGTACTTTTATGATTTTTTAAGGGGTAAATAGTAGCTCGCATTGCTCTAAGCTATACAAAATCTCAACTTCTTTCCATATGTTTAGCATAAAAACATAACAAACACTCGTTCATGTTTTACTTTAATTTTGGAGTACTGCTTTGTGACACGAACGTGGGATAAAATGTATTCAAATGCCTGTCCTGCCGTCGCAGAGTCAATTCTTGTGACGGGGTATTATTGGGTATGCCGTTTTAGGCAATATTTATTAGTAATACATAGTCCGTTTACTTGGCTCATTAACGGTTAAAGGCGACGTGCCTGTAATCTGCAACATGGAGCCAAAATAAACATAGACATGACAAAATGAGGATGTTACTCACCTTTGTCTCGTTCAAACTATGAATGTAATTTGTAGTAGGTAATTATCTCATCAGTCTATTCTCCGTCTCACACATTTCTATGATTCTAAAATACACAGATAATTACTTGGCAAGGAATGTCTAAATTTTCCAAACACGCTACCAGCTATCAACACCTTACAATCGGCGTTTACGTCAATTACATGTGGTTAACCTTACTATTCATTTGTGTTGTTTGGGAATTTTGGGATAGCAAAAATAGATTGTGCATTTAATTTTGCTATTTAAAAACAGTACTTGTACCTAAGTACCGTCGCTGCGCTAACGCGAGTGCTGCGCGTCTCTACGGACTAGAATTGGTGATCCATACATTTTTCAGACGTGTCTGGGCACAGAATACGTAACATTATATGTCTGGGTTTTCTTTGTATTAGTTCTTTAACCCTAGGACCCAGTATTTGATTTATTTTTGACTAATATTATCTAAATAACAACATCGAATATTGGACTCACAATTGCATGACAGAATAATGCGATTCCTACTGTTTTGTTTTTTCGCGATTGAATGATAATTGATGCACTTTAATAATTGTTAATTTTATGTGAATGTCTGTGTTTACCCTGTAAATATGCCTAAATAAATAAATTACCTTTTTTCTTTATAATGGAGGACATTTAAAACTAACACAAAATTACGCAACTTATAATACTATTGGAATAATTGGTGTCTTTATACGGACAGAGCTGTATATATTTAAGTAGTGTTTATCTCTTGTACGTGAATAGTCTTTTAAAACAAAATTTGTAGCTCCAAGAGCAATCGTCGTTAAAGTTTCAAGGCCTACTAGGCATCAAGTTGCATTTGTGCAACCGCGCTGTTATAGAAATGAGTATAACCTTCTTTGTAGTTATAGCTAAGATCTGAGTCATTCCATGACTCACGAGATGGCGACGCACGGTGAAAAAGTCAACGCTACGTCCGAACCGTGCATCTCGCTCCTCATGTTTCTTCATAACCATTGTTTTCCTCTTTGAATTTTTACGATTTACTATTTTGTTTATTTTCAATATCGATATCTTTATGAATGTATGACATTTTATGGAGTTTCTGATACATCATAGTTTACTGCGATTCACTGGCTTCTTAAAATTATTATTAGGGCAAGTCTAAAGGACCTCTTCATAACTTTGACGGAATACATTAACCCAATGTTTATTAAGGTACAAGACTTGCAACCTAGGTATCGTCTGTTTTTATATCAACCCCAATGTGTTCACTGTAGTGCAATCACTACCTAATACCAAAGCCAGCATTTGCAATTGGGATAGCATATAAATATCCACTCTATTGCGAGTAATTTTCTAATTACCTTCAAGGTAATCAGTAAATGATATTGAAGTAACGATAGGGTAATTAAGTTAACAGATTAAAAAGTTATTAAGTAATAGATTCTCCGGGACACTAATATTATTGATAAAAGATTATTAGGTAATTAGTTAGCTATTTGCAAAATTTCACAGTATAGATTTAATGATTAATGATTGAAATTTTTTTTTACATACACAGTTATTTAATAACTAGCTGACCCGCGCAACTTCGTCTGCTTCACATAAGAGAATTTTCCTAGTTTTTGCAATATTTTTCATTTATACTCCGCTCCTATTGGTCGTAGCGTGATGTTATATAGCCTATAGCTTTCCTCTATAAATGGGCTATCCAACATTGAAATATTTTTCTAATTTTTACCCGTAGTTCCTTAGATTACCGCGTTCAACCAAACAAACAAAATGTGAGTGAAGTCGGCGCGTGAGCGCCCCCGCCTTTTTATAAATGCAGCGGATGGCCGTTTCGCGCGTTAAACAACAATCAACCGTATAGCCGTACCCATACCGGCGCGGCGAGATTTGGAAGTTTTATTTCATCTATATCTTGTGTGTTTATAAACCGATTCCTATATTTTTTTTTATAATATAAATATTAAAGTGTACTTTTTGAATATGGGAGTTTGATAAAGATATATCTATGTGCAATACAATATATTTATGTATTTTAATACACTTTGAAGAAATGCCTAACGATTAAACACGTTATTGTGGCTAATTTATAAAAGATAGATATATACTATTAAGGACTTTTTTGTAGATCTTTTGAAGACCATCATCTTTGAAATACATACTTTTGGTGTATGATCAACGTATGCGAGGATAAGAGCTCGAAAGCGCATTTTCGTCCGACTTGCTTCAAACTTATCGTCACTGCTCAGCTCCTATGTGTCTTAGCGTTATGTTATATAGCCTATAACCTGCCCAGGAGTATGGACTACAATCGTACCAAGTTTGGTTAAAATCCCTTCAGTAGTTTTTGACCCATGCGTGCACATACAGACAGACAGACAGACAGACAGACAGAGAGACAAAAAATTTACTGATTGCATTTTTGTCATCAGTATCGATCAACATTCATCCTCCAATATTAATTTTGAATATATATTCAATGTACAGAATTGACCTCTCTACAGTTTTATTATAAGTATAGATGGTGATCGTACTTATTATTTAGATCGTAGTTATAGATGCCAAACTGGTATAAAATTAATAGATACAAAACACAACAAAAAAGATTATTTAAAAAAATCTTCAATAATTGTTAAATAACTGCCCCCTCTGAGGTATCCGAATGGATCACTGGCTCATCGGCCGCAGGAGAAAGCAGATCTGCTTGCAAATCTCTTTGCGGCCAACTCCCGAATCGATGACTGCGGTTCGCAGCCGCCTAACATTGCCAACTGCGGCTACACCATGCCTGATATATGTATCAGGCAACGAACCGTTCGTGCGATACTGCAGTCTCTCGATGTTCGGAAAGCCAGTGGACCTGACGGCATCCCAGCTGTGGTCCTTAAAAAATGTGCAGCGGAGTTGTCTCCCACGCTTACGCGCCTATACCGAACGTCTTACGCCGCAGGCATTGTGCCTGAGGCTTGGAAGGAGGCGAACGTTCAACCGATTCCCAAAAAGGGGGACCGTTCCGAGCCAAGCAAATATCGACCCATAGCTATCACCTCGGTGCTCTCCAAGGTGTTCAAGCGGATTATAAACACCCAAATTGTCCGCTACCTGGAGGATCAATCGTTGATCAATGATCGCCAATACGGCTTTCGGTCTAAACGATCAACGGGTGATCTTCTAGCGTTCGTCACGCACCTCTGGGGTGAGGCTATGGACAAGCACGGCGAGTCTTTGGCTATCAGCCTTGACATAGCCAAAGCTTTCGACAGAGTCTGGCACCGGTCTCTTCTTTCCAAGCTTCCGGCCTATGGCTTGCCCCCTCAACTGTGCACCTGGATTGCAAGTTTCCTGCAGAAGCGTCGTATTCGGGTCCTTTGCGACGGTCGCGCTTCCAAATTTATGCAGGTCAATGCAGGAGTGCCTCAGGGTTCTGTCTTATCCCCTACGCTCTTTCTTCTGCATATCAATGATATGTTGAATCTCGGCAACATACATTGTTATGGGGACGAAAGTACCGTGCATGGGCGATATCTCGGACATCCTGGGGCCAAACAGGCTGAGGTTGCGGGGAAAAGGCAGAATCTTGTCGTTGAACTTGACCAGACCTTGGACGGCATCTATGAATGGGGTGTCAAGAACTTGGTCGAGTTCAACGCCAAGAAGACCCAGGCATGCGCGTTCTCAACAAAAAAGTCTCCGTTCCTTCCCCTCCCTTCTCTGAAGAACACTCCACTGGTGATACGTGACAGCCTCTCCATCTTAGGTATGGATCTTTGCCGCTCCCTTAATCAGAAAACCTATATCGAGAGCGTCATTAAGCAAGCTTCGCGAAAACTCGGAGTTCTGAACAGGGTGAGGCGGTTCTTCACGCCTTGGCAACTGTGCCTATTGTATAAGGCACAAGTGCGCCCTTGCGTGGAGTACTGTTCTCATCTTGGGGATGGCTCCGCCCAGTACTTGCTGGACGCTCTCGACCGGTTACAGCGGCGGGCTGTCCGTATCATCGGAGATCCAGAGGTCACGAGTTCACTGGAACCTCTGCAACTCCGTAGGGACATTGCCTCGTTGGCATGTTTCTACAGAATATACCACGGGGAGTGCTCTGAAGAGTTATTCCACCTTATCCCGCCCTCCCCTTTCCTATCCAGAACAACGCGTGCTGGGCTCAGATGCCATCCTTACACGGTAGAGTCGATTAGAGCGCGTACCAAAAAGTTTGGGTCCTCATACCTCTGCCGAACGACCAAGGCATGGAATTCTCTGCCAAGGCACGTGTTTCCTTCTTCCTTCAATCCTGGGTTCTTTAAGCGGGGCGTGAAAAAGCATCTTCTCAGGGCGTCAAAGTAGAGACCTCAACATCGCCTCGGCTACTGTGGGGGCGAAGTGAAGGTCACTGCTCTTAGACCACACGACTGCTTACCATCAGGTGGAGTGTGGTCATTTTGACGAGCAAAATAAAAAAAAATAAAAAAGAAATAAAAATGTTTTTTTTATATATTCATATATTTTCGTGATCTATTATCGCTATTTATTTATAGATGCCAAGCTGGAATAAAGTTAAACTTTTGATACAATACAAAAATAATGTTTGATTATTGAAAAAAGAAGGGTTTCGCACCTCTATTATGCAATATATCAAAAAATTCCAAATAATTCATAGAGACTCCCTGAAAAATAATTAGGGCCAATTGTGCGAGACCGGAGATACCTACCTGTATGTTTTTATTCTGTCAGCTCCACACAATTTTTTAAATAAAAATTTCTTAGTACGCCGTGCCGTTACGCCGTTTATAAGTATGTAATATAATGATACAATTTTGGAGTATGTATTCGGTCTTCCGAAACATATTATGCAGATCAGAGGTCTATGAAAGCCAAAATCCAGCTCACACGCGCCGCTGCCACATGAGTATATAAACGATACAGAGTATAAGCGTCATACAACCGCGCGAATCGGTTGCACTACTACAAGCACGCGGGCTATGTGTGCGTGACCACTGGCCGCTTGTCGAGTACGCGGCGAGACTGGAAAAACCGGTTTACGCTGGCACAGTCAGTGGACAATCAAAGGGTCAGTGCGATGCACGTTGTTTGTTTTGTTAGTTGTAAGTTTGAATATTTTAATTTAAAAACGTGGTATTTTATTATTAATTATGGTTGTTTATTGTACTGTGTGTATGAATAATACTAGAAAAATAAAATATATCATACTTTAACTATCCCAAGGAGTACAATAGGTAACTAAATATTGGATTATTACTTTTTCAAGTAAGTACCTTTATTTTATTGTATGATCCTTTTTTTAATACGAAGAGGGTACTACAAGGTGTCTTTTTACCTTTTTATTGTTATTACAAGCTTTTACTAAACATTTGTAGGTATGTGGGTGGGTTGGTGTATTAGGTATGTGTGTTAAGTTCAAATATTGCAAGTACCTAAGATTTGAACCACATCCCGATGTCTGATTGAGCTGAAATTTTGTATACCGTAACTTCAGTGACAATGCAATAATTATGATAGATATAACCTGATGCTGCAGCCAGGATTGTCTCATCACTAGGGAAATCTTCAACGGGTAGTAGTAGTAGCACGGTCACGAAATTTTGTATGTTAAGTGTAAATAAATATTTCAAATAAATGATTTGAAAATGAAATGAATTTTGATAGTTTAACACGATTTTTATCATGAACTGCTGCTGCAGCCAGCATTGTCTCCTTACGTCACTCGTAAAAAACTCTTGCAAAACTTTGTTAGATTCAGAATTTACCACACCATTAAAAGAAACAATAAATTATTAAAAACAAAAATTATAAAAAGAAAATTATTGAAGTAAGTAATTTGTAAAGTATTCTATCATACTGAATAACGAGATGGGTGTAAAAACCCAGGATTCAACTTTTTCGTCTTCATGTGATTTTGTGATCCCTATATCTCGGGGGTCTTTTGACCCACAGGGCCCATATTCAAACTCGACCGAGGTATGACCCCAAGGTGTCTGCACACCAAGTTACAAGTCAATTGTACCTACTGCTGGGCATGATGCCCACAGTTGGGCCTCATGTCCACTTTTGGGCATCTTGCCCTCTATTAGCGGTCTTACCAACTGTTAGGAATTATGCCCACTGTTGGGCATCATGTCCACTGTTGGGCATCATGTCCACTGTTGGGCATCATGACCATTGTTGGGTATCATATCCATTGTTGGGCATGTTGTGTTGCAAAACGCAGCACAAGACAAAACTCTACAGCAAACAGCAGCAACCAACTCGAATCAGCACACCACCACTCTTCATATAAATGAAGACATTTTGCCATTTAAAATACATGTGACCTTGTGACCCCTATATGTCGGGGGTCTTTTCGGGGGCCCACAGTGCCCATATTCAAACTCGACCGAGGGATGACCTCAAAGTGTCTGAACACCAAGTTACAAGTCAATCGGTCCAGTGGTTCCGGAGCTATGCCTGTCACTAACAGACAGACACACAGACCCAAAAAGTGTTTTCATTAACCTCTTCGAAGAGGACTCAGAAGTTAATAAAACTATTTAACAAATGTTTTGTTTAATTTGTCTTCATCTATTGTGACAACCCTACCAAAATAGGTAACAATTTTGCACGTTCTTAAGAAGCTTGTCTCTGTTCCGTTTATCTACTCATGTGCCGCTGCGACTCAATTGGTACACAATTAACACATTCGCATTTATAATACGAGTCAGGATATAATACCGATTATACCAATTATCAAGGAAAATAACGCTACGATTCGATTCGAATAAGTTACAATGTCTAAACAGATACATTGAATACAAGAAAGAAAATATAACCACATAGGTACTGCAGCGTAATTATAGTAAGTGTAGTTAGTGTAACCGACTGCCACGACTGAGGTCGCGGGTTCGATTCCCGCACAAGTCAAACATTTGTGTGCATGAACATGGATGTTTGTCTTGGTCTGGGTGTTTCTATGTATAATATGTATGTATTTACAAAAAAAAAAGTATATATGTATGTTTATCCATTGTCTAGTACCCATAATACAAGCTCTGCTTAGTTTGGGCTAGATGGTGTTGTGTGTATGTGGTAGAATATTATTATTATTATTATTATTATTATGTATAGCGGTATGTAGCTTCAATTACAATTATTTAATTTGTACGCGGTTGCTGCCGTACATTCAAATTGTTTCTATTTATTTACACTGGTAGCTGTATAATTATTTAATCCACATGAGTTCAAGTGCAGACTGATACCTATAGGTGAGTATTCCAAATACATACCTATTCTATTTACCCTGACTTCATACTTTATTGTTGAGGTATAGGAGATATATTTATTAGTGGAAAACATAGCGTAGGATGCTGTCCGAGTAAATATTATAATGAAGCATTAACAATTACGTCTTGAAAGTCGAAAATTAGAATAAAATCTCATTCCTCCTAATTTAAATGCATACATAGACTGGATTCTCTAGGGTTGATCTAGGATCTAGGTGGACCAGTTTGACAAAATATTGCCTAATATACTTCTCAAATCTCTATCTTGTCACATTTTTAATACAAATATAAAATATACATTTACTATAACAATTAATGTGTTTACAATTACTCCGTGTAAAAAACTTAAAATAATTAATATTTTCGCCTACAAAATTACGAAAATTTACACGAAAAATGCAAAAACGTAAGCTCGTGTTACGTGATTTTTAGCGTCCCAAATATTTAAGTTATTGGTTGACAATAAAGCTACATATTTATCAAAAAAGCACTTCAAATCCTACATACAATTTTACTATGGTGGCCGCGCGCCGCGCTGATTTGAATATGCGCCGCACGAGCTCTGTCATTATCTGCCTTTACGTTTGGCGCAGTCTTAAATTTTTCAATAGATTTCTGACTCCTAAATATTATTTAATATTTTCCTCACAATACAGCCATTAGCCAAAGTAATACTCTGAAGCAACGTTTAAATGTATGTCATTAGATGTCTCACGCCTGAATGATGAATGGTGAATTTTCCCAACAATACTAACCAAAATTATGTGTAACACGATCAAGCAACCTTTATAGTTCTATCTTACATTTAAGGTCTTCTGAAGATGAGTCTAGCCGCATCTCCTTCATGGGCAGGGAGTGTGCTCCACACAGGTCAACGCTAATGATTATTCACGCTCGAAAAGATAGCACCAACTATGGCGAGACCGCATCCATCGCCAAGTCCGCTGACCTCGCCACTCTAATGTCAGACGAGAACGAATTCTACCACAGTTACATAAATTCGTTGAAAAGGTAAGTACGGTAGATCTGATTGATTACATTATTACGTAATGTCACACCTGTATCCATGAAGTATTAGTACCACATCCATCTGTAGTGGTGCGCGTATCATGATGTGCCGGCGGCCAGTACGCGCAGCAGTGTAAATGTGACTGCTGTGTATTAAGTCTGGGGTTTCATTCCCGGGTTGCGGTAAACGTTATTGAGACTTTGTTTTCTAAAAAGTTTTCAGTAGCTGCCGGTGTCAGCAATGTATCCAGTGGACAGAAATAGGTTTCAGTTTTCACTGAGTTTTCCCAATATGAGTATCCAATTTATACATAATCTGCTGAAACCCGTAAATTTGTTCGTTTAAGTAATCCATTCCTATCTTGTTCAAGCTATCGTCATACCTGCCTCGATGTCTTCACGGATGGCGTTGTGGCTTAAGTGATCGCCTCACTACTGATCCCGCGTTGCGTTAGGAGTTCGATCTCCATACGAAACAATAAATTGTGTGATTCACAAACAGTTGTTCCGAATCTAGTTCTTTCTTGTGTCCGTTGGTTCCCCGCTACACAGGAATTATTCTTAGTGCCTGAGTTTTCTTTTATAAAACAAACACACAAAGATATCAAATTTCTACAAAATCGGGTCAGCGAATTAGCCTTAAAAACATACAGAGAAAGAGAGCTTTTGCATTTATAATAAGTATTAGTTTAAATTTTACAATTACGATATTGGTTTTCCAATCACATACTTACTATACTACTTATAAGTGCAAAAAGGTAAATTAATACATAGCTTTCAAATCATTCATGTTGCTGTTTCATTGATAAAATTATATAGCGGTCAAAATTGTTAACAATCCCATAGTTTATGACGTAAACCATATAATATTATATTCAAAACAAAATTATTATGCAAGTGATGTCACTATATTTCTCGTTGTCGGTCTATGATTCATGTCCTATAGGAAAATGATTTATGATCGAATCAAGTAAACATAGCTATTTGTAAGTTATGCTTTTCTGAATAAAATACATATAATATTCTACCACATACACACAACACCATCTAGCCCAAACTAAGCAGAGCTTGTACTATGGATACTAGACAATGGATAAACATACATATATACTTTTTTTTTTGTAAATACATACATATTATACATAGAAACACCCAGACCAAGACAAACATTCATGTTCATGCACACAAATGTTTGACTTGTGCGGGAATCGAACCCGCGACCTCAGGCGTGGCAGTCGGTTACACTAACCACTACGCCATAGAGGCCGACAATGGTTAGTGTAACCGACTGCCACGCCTGAGGTCGCGGGTTATATTACTTTACAGTTTGAGTTTTATATTATAAATCCTCTTGTTAACACCTTCTGTTATGTTCCGTTCTCGTCAATAAGGTTAGTCGCATGTTCAATCTCTTTACGATATCTCAATTGTAGATACCAAAGCCGAACACAATCTAAGGATATTATCATAAACGAAGCAATGAGAGACGCAAAATGCCCCTTAAGCGACTAATTACTCAAGTTAGTAGAACGAATTCTTCTGTTTAAATCAAATATATATTAGTCCAAGATCCCAGGACCCCCAAACATTAGGTACATATTTTCTCAGAAATGAAATGTATGGGATAAAGTAGTGTTAGTATGTACTTTAAATGTATGCATAACTGCTAGCCTGGCCCGGCGGCCATTTGTCCGTTACCAGGTGCTAAAGACAGGTAAAAACAATAATATTTTTTCGTAAATTCTCAGTGCTGATTTTTATGTATATTTTAATAAATATTGTTAAAAATTAATAATCAATATTGCTAGACAATTTCCGTCGCCGGTAACTTTTACCAGACGCTTTAAAAAAATAGTGTAACTTTATTATATTCTCAGTCTGAAAAAATAAGTAATGTTTGGGGGCCCTGGGTTCTTGCTCTATATTATTTTGTTTTAAAAAGACACCACTCGCACTGCTCTTATGTTGTTGAGGATTTAAGAAACATTCGAATAAAGAGCATCCAGACTCAGAACAACTATTTCTGGATAGCACAAATTTCTATCCCCTGTATGGATTGAGTCCACCACTTAAAACACTACCCATACTATACCATCCATGCAGTCATGACTATTCCGGATACTAATTCTCTTTACTTCGAAAACCAGGACTGCACGGCTAACGCAGCGGTTTCAAGTCCCACTTATTTAGGGGCGTCTTTATTGACGTCTGCCGTGCACTTTACCAGCACACAGCTCTCAAGAATTTCCTAACAAGAAAACCCAATTACATTATGCACGACACGGGATATTAACCTGTGATCTCATGCTCAGCCGCAATATAAGCGCAAACTTATGCCATTGGCCTAACAAGGCACACATTAAACCGCGAAATGAATAGAAAGTTGTCTCCTCGCTTTTGCCAAGTATTGCATATTTTGCCTCCGTAAAAGACTTTTATGCAATCCATAATAAAGTACTTATTTCAAAACCGCGACCTTACGATATTTGTCATATTCCTAGACACGTAAAAAGTAATTGCATACATGTACTTTTCCTCATATAACACTAGTAAGACATAATAACTAAATTGACCATTATAAATTTACGATTAGTTACGATATTTAAAGAAGTGACTGCCCAGTCAGCTGTCACGGCCTACTCTTGTGATCTTTAGCCCGGCATTTAGCGTCTAAACGTGACTACCGCTAGTGAGGTTTTTACTGCACACCATATAGAAAGTAATAGAAACGCTCTTTATTATCTTCGTGCTGTCTAGAGAAGGAAAATTACTATTTTGCGTTTAGATCACAGCTATTAAGGTCTTATAATAAGTATCGCCGGTTTATATATTAAGAATTTATTATGGTTTTTCAATTGCAATTTCTCTTTGCCAACTGAATTAATGTAGGTACATAATATATAAAAGGGAAACCACTCAGTAACTAGTCGAAAAACATAACCCTTTCCTTGCAGTCGGGTAAAAAGATACAGATTAACAGTGGGTATAACAAAAAATATGCAGGACTTGGGGAGAATCATTCTCTATGGTGATTAAAGTAGATTTCAAACAAAAAAGAGTTAATGTTCTAAATCTTGCCCGAATCGTGAATCTAAACCCTGTGTAATTTTAATAACCTCACAAACTTAAGAGATCTTCATGACTTTTTTTTTTACGCATGTTAATGTGCAATCACATTCCCCATCGCCGGTTTTGGGGTAGGCGATGGGGATATGTCGGGATCCAGCCCTTACGATGGATTTGGGCTGAACCGACTAAAACCACCGCGGTGTTCTTCACACCTTTATGGCGGGGCCGCGCGGATCGCTCTTGCATTATAAATCGTGACCCCGCCGAAGGTTCGACCCGCCGATGGACGTGGCGGGTCCCAAAAATTGGGGAAAGGAGAAAAAATTGGGGAGAAAAATTGGGGGTCCCCGACGACAAAGCGGGGGACCTATTCCCCCTTCCGACATCGAGAGGCGTGCGCGGAACACGAACGCCGCCTACTCGGACCTGCGCTGATCGCCCCAGTGGGTCCACCGCCCGTAGGCTTCTACTCAAGGTGGCTGGAGGTCGTCTCGCGGCCTCTTGCGCCCGGCTCTGCGGTTAGGGAGAGGGATTAAACGTTCCCTCTCCCTCTCCGCCGCCTCCTTCACTAAAATCACCTCCTCACAGAAGGAGGCGACGGCATTCCAAGACCTCTCGCTCGAAACCATGGACAGAACCATAGCCTCGAGCGAGAGGATGATCCTACCGACTGTCACGTGCATGACACGGCGTTGCGTGGCCCAAGTCAATGTGTGCAACGCCGTGTCTTCGACAACGACGCGGCAATCGCCGCAGTGATGACAACCGGGCGTCACCTGGTTGCCTATTCGACACAGGTACCGACCAAAACAACCGTGGTCGGTCAGCACCTGCGCTGCGTCAGACGAGACGTGAGGGCACCATGACGCCTCTCCAGCCACTCTCTAAGTACGGGTCTTACCGCCACGATTGTGGCGTGCCCGATACTTTATGCCATAAATGAACAAATGATTACTAATTTCAACGTCGAAGGTTTTATGGAATCCTGTTATATTTAATACTAGCTATTGCCCGCGGCTTCACTCGCGTTAATTTAAAATTTGGCAATCAATTCGGGTTGTACTCTGCTTGTAATAATATAATTCAATCATGATTTTAGGTAGGGACATTGCCTCATTGCCATGTTTCTACAGAATATACCATGGGGAGTGCTCTGAAGAATTATTCCACCTTATCCCGCCCTCCCCTTTCTTATCAAGAACAACGCGTACTGGGCTCAGATGCCATCCTTACACGGTAGAGTCGATTAGAGTGCGTACCAAAAAGTTTGGGTCCTCATACCTCTGCCGAACGACCAAGGCATGGAATTCTCTGCCAAGCCACGTGTTTCCTTCTTCCTTCAATCCTGGGTCCTTTAAGCGGAGCGTGAAAAAGCACATTCTCAGGCCGTCAAAGTAGATACCTCAACATCGCATCGGCTGCTATGAGGGCGGCGTGGAGGCCACTGCTCTTAGACCACACGACTGCTTACCATCAGGTGGAGTGTGGTCAATTCGTCGATCAAAATAAAAAATAAAAAAAATTTGAAAGACACTTGGCGCCATCTAGAATTAGCAAGCTGAAGTGGCAGTGGGCTGGCCATATCGCGCGAAGAACCGACAACCGCTGGGGTAAGCGTGTTCTTGAGTGGAGACCGCGACTCGGCAAACGTAGTGTAGGACGCCCTCCGACCAGGTGGGATGACGATCTGCGAAAGACTGCAGGCAGATGCTGGATACGACAAGCTGAAGACAGGGCGCTATGGCGCTCTTTGGGGGAGGGCTATGTCCAGCAGTGGACTATTATAGCCTGATGATAATGGCGCCATCTATTATCATAAGAACGTTATTGTTGTTTTCCTCGGGAACAGTAATTTTTTTCGGGATGAAAGGTAGCCTATGTCCGTTTCTGTACACCTGACAACGTATATGCAAAATTTCAGGATGATCGGCTCAGTGGTTTAGGCGTGAAAAGATAACAAACAAACAAACAAACACATTTTCGCTTTTATAATATTAGTTAGGATTAGGATAGGATTAGGATTAGGATTGTATTTATGTAATTTACCATATGCTTAATTACTGCATGTATATGAATACCGCAAGCTGCTATTATTTTATAATATTATATTAAATATTTAATTTAATTATTGTTAAATATAAGACCTAGTAGAATCCAGCTTGGTGTAATCTAAAATCCTTTTTAACAAAACAAGAACTTTAACTAGAACTAGGACAATTAAAATAATTGTAGCTTTTACTTCTAGATATTTATCGTAAGTCAAAGACCGATTTCTTGATTCGATTTCTTTACAGCGAGGTAATTTACAATTTACAAATTTCTGCTTATTATGCAGATTATAATAGGTAATAATTATAATATACCGGTCCACCAAACACCCATACCCATAGCCCATATATTAGAATCCATACGTAGCAATAGTCCTACGCCTGCTGCGGCTAGTACTGCTGTCGGTGTTCCATCCCACCTTTGATTAAAACTCTCGAAGGGCCTCTTTAGGTTAAATCCATGTCTCCGTCTAAGCCTCCAAAAGGGCCAGGTATTTTCTCATATAATATGTTAGAAAATACCTGTGATAAGAGAAACATAAAACTAAATAAATTTATTGTTTTAGAGATGAAGGCTCGAAAGAAACCGACACATTACTCCTGAACATGGTTCGTGAAAGAAGTCGTGAAATTAACGAGGAAGCTCAAGATAAAACCCTGGACTTACCGCGAGATGATGTGTCAGAAACGTTAGTTAAATCATTCTTCAAAATCTTGCTTTTGCGCAGATTCTTGTTTTATACTCATTATTTCAATGTATAGAAATAGCCAGGAAATGATGCAAGCTAATTCTCCTATTACCCGAAGCCTGGAGAACTTATGATACCATTCGTTCTTAAGACATTGTTATCTCATACGAGGAAAGAGACAAAGCTATAGTCTACAGTCTACATTCTGTATCGCGCTGTTTCGTTGTCGCGCTTGCGATAAGAATGCTTTAAGACATGATGGTATCATAACGTGGTATGGCTTATCTACTGTCTGGTCTATATAGTTAGTCTGGTCATCAATTTATCATCGTCACGATCTTCAGTCATAAAGAAGCAGCTTAAGCGAATCCAAACCTTACCTAATAAAATACGACCCACTGTTAGTCAAAAATAGTCCATCATTGTTTGCCGATCTATTCATTTCATATTAAGTTTATATATTTTGTATTACGGTTATGTACTCGTAGAAATAAGATAATCTAATGTGTGACTGGCAAGAGTATTCTGTTAGTGATTTCATTTCTCACCTTTACAGAAAGATCTAGAACATACATAAACACAGTAGTTACTCAGCAGAGACTTTAAAAACTCTTTATCTCTGAAAAATAAAATCTGTTTAACTGTAACCTAATAATGATAAACCTAAAATAATATAGCAACGTGTGTCTTTAACTTGGTAGGGTTAGGCGAAGTTAGCGAAAGTAATGAAATAAATGTAAATATTAATTAAGGATGTAGCGTATGAAAACAGTTGACAGCTAATTACTTTTCCCTATTAAGTATGATATAAATTGGTATTTAGACGCTATTAGGTGATAAGTGTGTCATACAACTGAAGACTACAATACATTGACAAGAATCGAAGATGACAAAGAAACTATTGTAAAAAGAGTTAATTTTCCCACTTAACTTTCACTGTCGATTCAATTCATAACTATTAAGAAGTAGGTACAACTTTCTCACAGTTTTCTTTAGACTAATAAACCACTATTACGATTGTTGTGTCATAGCACTCATAAACTGTAGAGAAACAATCTTATGAAACAGAATAAAATTACTAATATAAGCAATATCTCACTCGTAAAGTAAATAATAAACGCGGCAATGAACAGCAATTTTGCGGTGGTTCTTCTAACGTTAATCTATTTTACAATTTTTATAAGATTTTCGATGAGGATTCAGATTCATGCATGATCCTCGGTTGACTAGCCAAAAAAGTATGTTAATTACATTAACAAATACAGGTTGTATAGGTATATTTCGACAAAATTTTCGTAATGGTATCTATATTAAAAGAAAATATTGCCAACTAGAGCGTGTTTCGTCCGACTAGACATAGACTGTAATATATTATTAGGTACAACAAGGAGATAATTCACCCATCATAGTTTCCATTAATGGTAGCCATTTTTAGTAGCTAACATAAATTATGAAAAATGTAGGTAAGACGAAGATACGAACAGATAGGATTCGCCTTACTTTTGTTAATTAATATGCATCCAGTCGAACAGAGTGGATGAAGGCACAAATATACATATTATATCAAGGTCGTAGTAAGTGTATGTCTATAGCTTACCGAGCTAGCGTTGCTAACTTCTTCAAGATATATATTTAAGTGACGTCTCGTATTGTCCTCAAGGACGCGTCAGCCATTTAGTATATGTTTTTTTTGGTTTCGCCACTAGGCATTCAATCGAGGCTTACACGCATGGCCTAAACATGCGCATGACGGACCGCAGCATATCTCGGCGCAGCATGTCACGAATCTCCCGAGTGTCAACACGTCGAGACATGGACATTCCTTCAATCTTGGCATTTACAGCTTCAGTGGCGCCAGCTCCGGTTAGTTATAAGTAAATTGTATTTGTCGCAAGATCATCTTATAAGCAGTATTGGCGTACTGAGTGTCCTTGAAATACACATCAAGCTATACCCACTCTTCATCACAGTTACCTACGCTTCTAAACTCTTTAATAAATGTGCCTTAGCATCTCCTGTGTCGAACTTCATCTGAAGGCGGCAATAAAGCTTTACAGTCTACATATGTAGATTATCTAATCTATTTATTTATTTATAATAGTTACCCAAACAGATTGCAGTCTTAACATAGTAAGTAGTAATAATGAACATAATATATAAACCGGACAGTAATCCTAAGGTAGTGTACACAACATGTACATATTAGAGCACATTACCTACTCGTGCAAAACAAAAACATTATTAAAATCTTAAATTCATTAGCGTACGATACAAGTGGATAAATTGTAAGTAGGTTTCTACTTAATAACTGTAATTTTACATTATAACTAGACTTGGAACTAATACTTCTCATTCCGAGAAATGTCTTTTAATAAGAGGGATTAAGCATAAGTCGACCACCACCTTACACGAGAGCGATACTTCACACAAATTCGAGAACGTTATGGAGAGTCCTCAAGGCACCTGACATTTCCATTCATCTCTGCATCGAGCATTTCAAAGGTATACGCATATAACGTTGAAAAGTTGTGCATGCATCCTCATAACATTAATGCTGTTTATAACTATGATTTTATATTTAATATAACTAGCGTTTTATAATGTACAAATCATGGGAGAAGAAACATTGCAATCATAAAGCAGATTGACCTGCTACCATAATTTTATTGTTTTGCAAATTGCAATATTCGCAATCATGATGACTTTAGACAAACTTTTAATATAAGCATTCTAGACCGTTTTAAATGTACCATACCTACATTTTTAACATACATATATACATATAGGTACACAATTTGTATTACTGCAACACATCGGCCTGAGATTCGTGTTGCTTTTGTAAATTGTTTCGTTTCTATAATAATTTAAGCACTGCTTAAGAAGCTTATATTTTACTGACTCGGTAATCCAGTGATAAAAAGCAATGATATTCTAATAGGGAAATTGTTGGTATGCCACACAGGCGTCGCGAGCACGGTCCTCTGACTTTTTGAAATTATATGCGTATTATATAATATTTAACCATCACTTGCTTTAACGGTAAAAGCAGCAGCCTATATGCCTGGTTCACAATAATAGTATCGGTTTCGGCAGTAGCTGTTCCTAATAACCACCCTTTGCCTAACCTAGCCTAAAAAGCAATAAATCTGTTGGTGGTAGCTGATACCAGCCTCTAAATATCAAGTCGCCTAGCTAGGCTATTAAACTCAGATTAATCTTGCAGAATGCTAAACATGGCCTAAAAGCTCTGACTAGCATATCAACTAACTACGCAAAACTAATAACAAGCCTTTAAATAAAATTCGCTGCATTGTTATTGGCAGACACCACTCGAAATTCCTGCGTTTCAAAAAGCGAAACCTGCAGCAAATCAGGATGTTCCTCGATGGTCTATACGACGTTCAATTTGTCCTGTTTGTTCTCAAAAATGGCGGGATAAAAGTTCTATATCCAATATAAAATATTCTGGTGAGTAGTTGTTATGTGTACCTTCCCTTTGTTTATATGTTAAAAGAGCACTTTTATTGATTCTCATTTCCCAGAGTTTAATATTGTTTATTTTTTTATTAAACTGTTGTGAATAGTCCTGCGCTATGTACCTACCCAATGTGCATTCACCGGTCCCGTTGCCATGACGGCCAAAACGTGGCAATTTTGAGTGTGTTTCCGTTAAAGTTTGCCAATTTTCTGCTGTATATTTTGCATGCACTAAACACACGCGAAGCCTCTTCTGGCTTAAGCCTAATGTTTCGAATCTCTCGACTCGTAATAGGAGACATAAGCTATACGTTATGTATTTGGAATTTTGTATACATTATTGTAATATATGTATGTAAACTATATTGCGTACTCTCGTCTACGAGTACAGTATTATCAATGTTATTTATAATTGTATATAGGCTTTGGAATACTACTTTCCAAAGCACGAAAATCACATTATTAATGATGCTTCGTAAAAGGTCAGGAACATCTTTATTAATAACGAGACATTTAATATACATAATCTTATGATTTACAGGATTAAAAAAGAACATTGCAGCCGATTTGCCGTCCGTGATAGCACCGGCAAGGCTACGTTCATCTATCACAGCAGAGTAGTGAGTTCATATTTATTTAAAGCTTAAATTCTCTTAGCTGTCTGTCTTCTTGTGAAGGATTCGTCTTACTTTAGTTAAATATGTAACGAAATTGCAGTGTCCCTCGGCCAGCGTTGGCAGTAGTGGATGAAGGCAAAGGCATTGGCATGCGCAACACCGGTGCTTCATGGCAGTTGACTCGAGCTCGACGTTTCCGCACCCCTAAACTTCAAATGCCCTCTCCAGAAGCAACTGCACCCCCTGCACTCACTGCACCGATGGCTCGTAAAGATTTAGATATCAGAGTAAACCGATTCCTTACAGACGAAGGAATGTCAAAATATCTTTCTGATGCATTCTACAAATATCAAATACGATAGCAAATAGTTTGATAAATATTGTTATATACAATTCAATTACTAATAAAAGAATATTGCCGAGCTACTCAATAATATTTTGTATGAATCCTGTTTTAAACTACCTATACATATTCAAACGTGGGTTTTCTTTTCCTAAAAAGGAACGAAATGGGTGTAAAAACCTAGGATTCAACCTCTTCGTCTTAAATGTAAAAGTAATAAAAAGAAATGACCCCTATATCTCGGGTGTCTTTTGACCCACAGGGCACATATTTAAACTCGACCGAGGTATGACCCCAAGGTGTCTGCACACCAAGTTACAAGTCAATATGTTTCCATTTAAAATACATGTGACCTTGTGACCCCTATATCTCGGGGGTCTTTTGATCCACAGGGCCCATATTCAAACTCGACCGAGGTATAACCCCAAGGTGTCTGCACGCCAAGTTATAAGTCAATATTTTGCTATTTAAAATACATGTGACCTTGTGACCCCTATATCTCGAGGGTCTTTTGACCCACAGGGCCCATATTGAAACTCGACCGAGGTATGACCCCAAGGTGTCTGCACACCAAGTTACAAGTCAATATTATGCCATTTAAAATACATGTGACTTTGTGACCCCTATATCTCGGAGGTCTTTGGACCCACAGGGCCCATATTTAAACTCGACTGAGGTACGAGTATGACCACCAAGTTACAAGTTAAATATTTTCCATTTAAAATATGTGACCCCTATATCTCAGAGGTCTTTTGACCCACAGTGCCCATATTCAAACTCGACCGAGGTATGACCCCAAGATGTCGGCACACCAAGTTACAAGTCAATCGGTCCAGTGGTTCCGGAGTTATGCCTGTCACTAACAAACTGTCACTAACAGACAGACACACAGACCAACATAGTGTTTTCATTAACCTTTTCGAAGAAGACTAATAAGGTTAATAAGGGCCTAGCCCCGTGTCACTTTCGATGATTTTATAAACACTGAAACACAAATAATCTCTTAAACTCGGTAACAACTTATTGTGGATTGCTTATTTTTTTGTCCCGTTCGTTGTCTATTATCCTGCTTACGAATCAATTTTACAATATTTGATGCACTGGCAATTGCAAGGCGACCATTTAAAAACATTGCGCCTCCTGTATTCCAATTTCTTCAGCCTCAAAACCAAATTAATAATAAAAATTATGATTGAAATACATAACAAGATCATTCAATAAATATTTAAAGTATCATGTTTTTCGCGAATAATAACTTATATGTATATACATAACACAGTTTGAGATCCTACCTTGACACCGGTTGGACGCAAATTCTTAATATCACGCTCGAAATAACGCAGTAATTTTTCTATTAAACCTTAATCCAGAAATGGGATATTTTGATGGCATATGATACTTTAACGCGAGGCGAATTTGTTTATTTTGACTAGAATAATTTGTATTCTTCGAAATATTATATAAACATAGGATTTGTAAATCTGTGTGTTTACCATTAGCAGAACAATTATCATGCTTGATAAGCAACAGACATTTGGCTGCTCTCCAAACATATTTGAAAATTACATATTGGAAACGCGGATGGATACGTAATCTCCTGTTTTCTTTAATCCTTCTTATAAGCGAGTCGTGTTTATCCACTGATTGCTGGACATTGACTAATAAGACTAGTAAGTTCTTATCAAATCACTCAGATATAGGTACTATTAATAATAACGTATCTCTTTAAATCGAAAAATATAGTTATGGATCCATCAAAAATTTTATTCTGTATTTCAAATAAAGATACTTTACAGTTCCAGTTTCAAGACAACAAAGGTGATCGCTTTTAAAATGGACGTGCCTGCTGTTTCCGATTACTTGAAGATGGAAATAATGATCCAGCTTACTTGGAAAAGTACCTACCACCCTCGTACAGGAAACCTGATTAATATAATATTTGTATAAAACAATGCAAATTTTACACATTAACTAAATTTTTTAAAATGACTTGTGAATTCTTCTTTTCACTGTTTTTATCTAATAATGACATTATCCCGAACAAAACCTTCCTTTTAAATAATGTTACACTTGTTTAATCTATGGAGGATCAGCTGTCAACTTCAGTCATATACTGTCATATAGTTTTTATGAAGTTTATTTATATGTATTTTCTAGTATAGGTATAATATCTATATTTTGTAAAATTTATATAATTGCCTTGTAAATACTATGGCTCTTATACTCCAAATGAAACAGCTTATAGCGGAGATAAGCACTTTAAATTTTATAAGTTCCTGCAGAACAGTAACTTCATTAGAACTTAGATTTAAAACATTTGGAAATCCTCTAAACGTAGTTGAAATGGTAGAATGTACTTTACCTCCACTAGGCAAAACTGACGTTCTGGTTCGTATGTTAGCTGCACCAGTAAATCCTGCCGATATAAACATAATACAAGGTGAATAGAAAATAGTGTTGGTTGGACAAACAAAAAGATTGTTCTAAATCATGACATAGATATTCAGTAGATTAAGTAGAAGATAAGAAATCTAACTTTCTTTTAAAAAATTATATGCTTCTTGATGCATATAATATAATTACTAGATGTTCCCGCGGTTTCACCCGCGTTTATCGTTACTGCGTCGCCCCCGTGGGTCATAGCGTGATGTGATATAGCCTATAGCCTTCTTCGATAAATAGGCTATCCAACACTTAAATAATTTTTCAATTCGAACCAGTAATTCCTGAGATTAGCGCTTGCAAACAAACAAATAAACAAACTCTTCAGCTTTATCTTTGATCAAATATTGATCGATGAGCTTTATAATATTAGTATAGATGTGCATACCAAGCTTTAGGTATGTACTTTATATATGTAGGTACATTTAATCTATAATAAATGCTTTCTATTTGTTAGTGAATCGAAAATAAATTATCGGGTTCTATTACATATTAGGTATGTTTTTATGTACTATTTATATACAGTGAATAAAAATATTAGAACTTATTAGGTACGCAAGTACCTAAAAGAGTGAACTCTGTAAACTAATGTAAAGCTTTGTCTATGCAAATAGACAAAGCTTTACATTAGTTTACAGAGTTCACTCTTTTAGATATAGACAGCGACAAAAATTTTAATACGGCCAGTCATCTTTCAAAATTAAATCTCACGAACGTGCCCTGTGACTAATCTTACTACTATCTTTTTTGTTTAGGTAAATATCCAATTAAACCAAAACTACCAAATGTAGCTGGCAATGAAGGCGTAGGTATTGTAGAAGAAGTGGGCAAGGATGTTACAAGAATATGCGCAGGACAAAAAGTTATTGTTGCCAAACCAGGACAGGGAACTTGGAGAAATCTTGCTGTATTCAATCAAAATCATTTAAGAATTATTCCTTACCATTTGGGTTTGGCAGAATCTGCAACACTGTCAGTCAATCCTTGCACTGCGTATAGATTGCTAACTGATTTTTTACCGGTGCGAGAAAATAATAATCTAGTTGTGATACAAAACGGAGCTAATAGTGCGGTCGGTCAGAATGTTATTCAACTATGCAAGGTCTGGGGTATTCAAACTGTCAACGTTGTTAGAAACAGAACAGACATTAAAGAATTAAAAGACTATTTGTGTTGCTTAGGAGCGACGTTCGTACTTACAGAAGAAGAACTACCTAGTACAAAGATTTTTGCATGTAGAGATATTAGTCGACCCTGTCTAGCATTAAACTGTGTTGGAGGGAATAATTGTCTCCAAATAATGAAGCATATGGATCATTCTGGGGTTGTGGTCACTTATGGCGGAATGTCCAAAAAACCCGTTACGATACCAACACCAGCATTGATTTTTAAAAATTTATCCTGCGTTGGTTTCTGGTTGACTGCATGGGGAGCAAAAGCTAAAGAATACGATAAAGATAAAATGTTGACAGAACTTATTAATTTAATGTGTGAACGTAGATTAAGGGCGCCTATGCATAAATTAGTACATTTCAAAAGATATAAAGAAGCTATAGGCAACACCCTCACACCCAAAGGCTTTTCAGGTTGTAAATATATTATGAATTTCAGTTGCACTTTTTAATAAGATTTCACTGCGATGCATTACATTGAGAAACAATTACTTCGTATTGTAACTATAAATAAAATTTTGCTATTTATAGTAAAAGTATTATTCTACTACATTCAAAACCATTACACGACAGACAACATTCACAACGAGAACTATGAAAAGGTGGAATATAAATAGAATATATTATTAAATATTTTTTTACATTCTGTATTTTTTTTTTCACATAATATTGTCTTCTGTTTACGCGAATGTTATTTATTGAAATTAAACTCCTATCGGATTTTATCGCGTTGTTTATTAAACATTGTATTACATAATTTAGAAACTGTGACACTACTACTACTATTGAACTTTACTAATTTTTAAGCTAATTAAATTATTAGAACTATTCAAACTATTTATATTTATGTTTCAGCAGCCATGGTCACTGGGAGACTAAGATGGTAGAACAGTTGTCTCAATGTTCCAGTGTAGTTATTTTAAAGTACCCGATACATACAACATTTAATTATTTACGCAGAGTGAACTCAAAGTATCATGAAGTCTAGCTGTGGTTGGTTTCTTCTTGGGTTTGACTATTTGAATTACTGGATCCCAAGCTGGTGGTATATTCCAACCATCTTCTCTATTGAAATTAGGATGTTTCTTGATTTCAATAGCCTCGCGAAGCATCCTTGGTAGGAATCGGTGGTCTTTAGCGAGAATCAGTGGTTTGTAAAATCTCAGGTAGTGGTTGGTCCCCTGTTGCACATGTTCACATACAGCAGACTTCAACGAGCATTGGTGTTTTACATCAGCTATGTGTTCTTTTATGCGGGTGCCTATGCTTCTCTTGGTTTGACCAATGTATGAGAGTCCGCAGTCACTATTTTATAGACCCCTGCATCTTGTAAAGGTAGTTGGCACTTGACGGATGGTATAAATTTACTATCTTCGTTGGCGGCTAGAAGTATGTGTTGATTGACGTTCGCTTCAAGATGTAGCCAATATTGTCAGTGACACCCCTTACATAAGGCAGTATAGCAGGCTGACGCTCGAGTGTCGCTGGCTTTGGCGCTGGGATCTGTGACAGCGGCGCAGCTGATGGAGCTTGTTGTCTTGCAGTACTTGCTTGACATGTTGAAGCTCGGCGTCCAGGTGTTTCTTGTCACAGATCTCGTGGGCTCTCTGAAACAAAGACATTCCCACGGTAGCTAACTGTTTAGGATAGTGGTGAGATTCACCGTTTAAGTACCTATTTGTCGGGGTCTTTTTCCTATACACAGTGTGGTTCAAAGTATGATCAGGATTCCTGATGACAAGTACATCTAAGAAAGCTAATGAATTATTTGAATTCCATAGTAAATTGGATGTTGTTATTAATGGAATTAAGATGCTGAGAAAGAGACTACTTGACTAAGACTGATGTCCCATGCTGAGAGGTGGGTCGTCGTGAGCGTTGAGAAATTTGCATTTAACAGCTTTAGCTTCGCGTGAGCGTGAGTAATGACGTCATGAGTGACGTTTTCGACGCAACCACAACGATTGTAGTCATGTGGACTGGTAAACGAGCATATTATTAGGCGTCGTGAACGCTAAGTGGAACGCACCCTTAGTAATCCCTTATTAATTGTACTACTACCACTTATTTGGCAGCTACAAACGTGTAACGTTCACACATTCAAATAGAATAAACTAAATGTTTTCAACGTGAATCACAATTCGATACTAGACCCTTTACTGGCATTTAATAGAAAATCGAAAAATTAAGATTTTATATTTCAAAGTGATATAATGAAATTGCCTTTGGATTAGGTATATGGTACCTTTAACCAGAATACTAGTAATTTGTATACTATATTGCTAGTATTGTTAAAAAAATAAACCACTTGTCAATGTGAACACTTTTTATGACCAAAGTCCTGTATACGGCTGCGGAAATTGGTCATATAGCGCCACATATTTACATAACGTGCTCAATGCACCACACTTATGAACATATTTTAAATTACAAAGGATGATGCTTTTAATTCACAAACTCAGAATCAAATACTAAAACGATACGTAGATATGTGCGATTCCTTAAATACTCTCATAAACCTCCCTAACCATAACGTAGCATAGTAAACATAACTTCAAGTGCATAAGCTACGTAGTATAACGTAACTCCGTACTAAGTCTAAACATTTTTATTATTGCTTATATATTTATTTGCAAACCATGGGGCTAGATTTAAGGACTCAAAGACCCTGGTGAACAAAAGCGTAGAGGACCGAATAATATTTGAACCAGATAAAAAACTTAATTCCTCAAAATCGTCCGTGCGTTGATGCCTTGAGGGATTAAGACTGACTGACTGACTCTCTCCAAAATCCGCTTTGGCCTGTCGAATCCTAAGGATATACCAGGACAAACCAAAAAATAAACAAGATGGCTCGCGCTTTTAGTAAGTATAGCGAGTATTCATACGCAGTTTACCTTCACTACACTTTTTCTGTAGATATTATAGCTCAGGAGGTAAGTATAGAAAGATAGCATGTCAAAGCTTTGCGAAAATTACGTGGATCCGAGACCACAATCTATCGTTTTAAGTCATTTTTGTTCTAATCAAATATAAACTAGCAACCCTACAAAGTAATGTCACGGAAATGTCATTGTCAATCAATCAAAACAAAATCTCTTTACAGTTACATAGGTACCTACTATATCTGGACCTGATCCATAGCAGATATATAAATTTAAAAAAAAAGTGTTTCAAAGCCTCCAGTTACTTCTGTGTTATCATTATGGCTCAATTACCATTCTCCAAACTTCTTACGGCTACATCAACTGCAAAAAGTTGTTTATTTATGAGTAGGACCCGTAACTTAATGTCAAGACAGCTGGTTTATACAGAATTCGGCGACCCACTGCAAGTTGTAAAATTCAGAAAGTGTATAGTGCCTCCTCTTGGCGACCTAGACGTGCTGGTGCGTATGAAGGCTGCACCGGTTAACCCTGCTGATATAAACACTATACAAGGTACTACCAAACATATAAAATAGTAACACAATATTATATTATTAGAGACATTTACCTTTCTTTTTTAAATGAAGACACTGAAAAGGTATATCTTTTCTTTTATATTATTTTAAATCCGGTATGTATTCGTTATTTTGTAACTTGGTGTAATACTTATAAATATATTGTTATTAAATTTTAGGCAAATATCCAGTCAAAGTGCAACTACCATGTGTACCCGGCAACGAGGGCGTAGGAATTGTGGAAGAAGTAGGCAAAGATGTGAAAGACATTAAGCCAGGGAATAAAGTCATAGTAACAAAGCCTGTACAGGGTACCTGGAGAGACATAGCTGCTTTCAATAAGGATGTATTGAAAGTTGTCCCCGATAATTTAGGTTTAGTGGAAGCGGCATCACTGACGGTCAATCCTTGCACTGCTTATAGAATGTTATCGGATTTCAAACCAGTGCGAGAGAAGGGCTTGGTTGTTATACAGAATGGAGCCAATAGTGCCTGTGGACAAAATGTTATTCAAATATGCAAAGCTTGGGGTATCAAAACAGTCAATATTGTACGAAACAGGCCAGAAATTAAGGAATTAAAAGACTATTTACAGAACTTAGGAGCTACTTATGTTCTGACAGAAGAAGAATTAAGATCAACTATGATTTTTAAGGATAAGTCAATTAACCGACCAGCCCTGGCATTAAATTGTGTTGGAGGAAAGAGTTCTTTAGAAATGCTCAGACAGTTGCAACATTCTGGAAGCATGGTCACTTATGGAGGGATGTCTAGAGACCCAGTAACAGTTCCGACCTCTGCATATATTTTTAAGAATTTTTCTTCCTTTGGCTTCTGGATGACTGCATGGAATGAGAAAGCTAATCCAAATGAGAAAGATAAAATGATGACTGAACTTATATCTTTAATGTGTGAACAGAAAATTAAAGCACCTGTACATAAGATGGTGAAATTTGAGCAATATGAAGACGCCATAGGGAATGCACTAACATCTAAGGGCTTCACAGGGTGTAAATATGTTCTAGATTTTAATACTTAAACTGGATTATACCAGATAAATGTAGTGCTAATTATTTAACTATAATAAACTATAGACAAAAATAACTTTATTTTATTTTAAAACATTATTTACAAAGTGAGGACAAGCAAAATTCAATACTTATTAATATAAGCTTGCCCTCATCATTATATTAACCAACTAACTAGTCACATTGCTGTTAACCCCTGATTTCTTTATTATTTACTAGAGATGCTCTTTTTTGCAGCTTTTAGGTTATTGATATAGATCTATTCTTATTCCAGGAAAGAACCTATGCTTGCCTACCTTGCCAACAGTCCCTGGTGATGAAGGTGTTGGAGATGTAGTTGAAATTGGCAGTAAAGTTGCTAGAATAGTACCTGGAGATAGAGTTGTTGTAAATAACAGGATGCTTGGCACCTGGCGAGTCTATGGTATATACACTGAAAAAGATATGGTAAAAATTTCAAAGAAACTTGCTCTTCCAGAAGCTGCTATGCTAACAATTGCACCTAGTTCAGCATTTAGACTGCTTACAGATTTTAGAACATTGCATTGTGGTGACACTATTATACAAAACGCTGCTAACAGTGCAGTTGGTCAGTGCATTATACAGTTTTGTAAATATTGGGATATAAAAACTATCAATATAGTCTCTAGTCACTGCCATTATGACATTGTTAAAGACAACCTTATGCGACTAGGTGGTACATCTGTGATTACTTTAGAAGAAGCTGAAGAACTGTCAAAGTTTAAGACGTCTTTTACAAAACCTATATTAGCTTTGAATTGTTTAGGAGACAGATATGAAGATGTCATGCTAAAGTTACTTGAACGCAATGGCGCAATCGTTTACTACGGTTGTGCTTACGACTTAGCATTCGAAAAACGACTTCTTCGGTGTGATGCTGAATTTTATCAATTCGACTATAGAACTTGGGCTGGTACGGTAAAACATGATGAAAAGTGTAAAATGTTGGACGAAATAATGAAGTTAATGGTTATCGGAAAATTACAAGCACCTACTTATGAGCAAGTACAGATTGAAAATTACATTTATGCACTTAGAAACACATCACATAACGAAGCATTTTCTACCAAAAACTATGTTTTTGACTTGACTATAGCTACGTAAAATGTAACCTACTGTCGCCAATATAAAGTATCTATAAATCTTTCTAAGTGAAGTTAACTCTACAATAAATATTTTAATAAGTCAATAAATGCAGCTTCTTATGCCGATTGCTTATGGACAAATTTTACTTCTAGAACGATTCTAGGTAGTCTGAAATAATTATAATGGTGCTAGTGCTATCTACAATTTGTTGATAGAAAACTTTAGGTAATTACCTACTTTGCTCAACACTGGATAAAAACCGATAGAGGTCCTACGAGAATTTACGAGATGAAAATTCTATAAATAAATATTTTGTATTAAGACTGCGCCGAGCGCGGTTGGACTGAATGGCAGCTCGATATTCAAATTGGCGCGCGGCCGCCATAGTAAAATTGTATGGAGGATTTGAAGTGCTTTTTTGATAAATATGTATCTTTATTGTCAACCAATAACTTAAATATTTGGGACGGACATTCATTGTTATCCTAACTATATATATATATATATATATATATATATAATATAGCGAAAATGAGTTTGTTTGTTTGTTACATTTTCACGCCTAAACCACTGAACCGATCATCCTGAAATTTTGCATATACGTTGTCAGGTGTACAGAAACGGACATAGGCTAACTTTCATCCCGAAAAAAATTACTGTTCCCGAGGAAAACAACAATAACGTTCTTATGATAGGTTATAATAGATGGCGCCACGTGTCTTTCGAATTATGATTGAATTATATTATTATACAAGCAGAGTACGACCCGAATTGATTGTCAAATTCTAAATTGACGCGAGCGAAGCCGCGGGCAAAAGCCAGTGTTAAATATATATTTTATCATTTGTATTAAACAAAAAGTGTTGATTTTATCAACTTAACTGTGACCGACTGTTTTGGCACATTTCGCTCGGCGCAAGTAATTGTAACGATTCTTATAGGGACTTGAAAATTCAAACGCATTTTTCCATTTTGCCTTTATTTTATAGCCACATGCTGGCTATATATAGTATAGTTACTTGCAAACGGTACTTATGAATAAAGCACAAATAAGATAGGTACGTACCTACTTGACGACGAGCCGTAAAGGTCATAGCACACATCAACTCTGAAACGGATCGTCACCGTATCAACTCGAGCCGTGCAGTATCCTTTGTATGAAACTTCCTACTGCAACGAACACCAATCGGAATCGTAACGTAACCGCCTCGTCTCGGGACAAGCTTGCAGTCCTCGCGTTTACGGCTCGTCGTCACCGCGCTTACGGCTCGTCGTCCCCGCGCTTACGTCTGTCCGTGCACTACTGCTGCCGAACGTGATGTCATTCTCAAACTAACAGTCGTGTTGCGCGCGTATTTTATTGTATTTATAGGTTAGATTTCAAACAAAATATAAACGATGAAAAGAGATCATTGAAGAAGTGAGAAATATCCATATTAAATATGATTTAAGTGAGTGCGGCGTAAGCGCGGCGTCGTCGCCTAGCCGTAGCCAAATCGACGACGTACCGCTTTGGTTACGTTAGGTTGACGCCTGTTTGTCTGCCATTCAGCTGTGTCCGTGAGTCGCTCCGATATCACGGAGTGCCCTTGTATGGAGTGCCCTGGAGCAGCTGGTGATAGACTACCTGAGAGGGAGGAGTATCCTCCTTGAAGTCAGTGGCGAAGTTTGGCGGCGACCCATGTCGTGCGGTGTCCCGCAGGGCTCTGTTCTTGGTCCGCTCCTGTGGGACATCGCGTTCGACTGGGCCCTGCGTGGTGCTGAACATCATCAGCTATGCTGACGACACTGTCGTCACAGCCAGAGGGGGTAACTTCAAGGAGGCGGCCCGCCTGACCACTATGGGGGTCTTCCAGGTGGTTGGGCGTATCGAGGCGCTAGGTTTGCGGATGGCTCTTTCCAAAACGGAAGCCCTAGTTTTTCATGGGCCCCGTCGCAAGCCACCCAGCGTTGCCTCGATAGTGGTGGGCTTGGTCCAGGTCCATATGAGGTACTTGGGCCTGGTACTGGAAGAGCGATGGCGCTTCGATAAGTACCTACTTCTGCCGTCTTATACCGAGGCTTCTCGGCGCTGCGTCCGCTCTAGCGCGACTCTTGCTGAATTTGGGCGGGCCCAGCGTTGACTGCCGGCGGCTCTACGTGGGGGTTGTCCGGTCGATGGTACTTTACGGCGCATCGGAAGCGGAAGTGCTCGCCGAAGCATTTAAAGTCATGTCGTCGGTATGGGAGGAGACAGGTATTCGTACCCTCCCAGAGGTGAATACTAAACGAAACGGAGCCCGCCAGAGCTTATTCCTAAAATGGAAGGCGCGGCTGGAGATGCCCTTAGCCGAATTCAGAATCGTTGGGGCCCTCCAGCCGGTGTTGGAGCGGTGGGCAGGGCGGCAGCATGGGACCCTTTCCTTCCGACTGGTGAAGGTGTTGTCAGGGCACGGTTGCTTTGGCACTTGCCAAAGGTACCTGCACACAGTCGCTAGGAGGGAACCGAGTCCCATCTGCCACCACTGCGATAGTACCTACCTACTGAGGAAACGGCGCAGCACACGCTCGAGGTATGTCCTGCCTGGGCGGTGCAGTGCCGTGAACTCGTCGACTTCTCGCTGCCAGCCGTGATCAAAGCCATGGTCGACAGTGAGAGGAACTGGATAGCGGTCGCATCCTTCTGCGAGGACGTTATCTCGCGGAAAGAGGTGGCGGAGCGGACCCGTGAGGAAAGTTTTCTTGTGGATCCGGGTGGCGCAGACTGCGGGCGGGAGAACGGGTATCTCCCGTCCGCAAGCCGTTGAGTCGGAGCGACGCTCTCAGTCGTGCTGGGGCGTCGTCGGCCAGGAATTGTCGTCTGCAGGCGTTTCTTGCCCGAGTTGGGCACTGCTGGGTGGGTCGCTGATGTAGTTTCAGCTCCAGCGACTCACCCACCATCCAAGGCAGCGAATTGGCACACCGTGGCGGGTTTAGTCGGTAGTACCCGGGAATTTCCATCTTTTCCCGGGTGAGCCCAACATAACCTCTCCGCTCCCCTTTTCCGCGGAGAGGTATGCGTCAAGGCATTCCCCCACGTTAAAAAGAAATGTTTAACAGTTTGACGGCGAGGCGAAAGGCGATACGGTGACGATCCCTTTCCGAGTTGATATGTGTGATTGTGTCCTTAAAGGTACAAAGATATAAAATTACGTCACAGACGGTGCAATGTTATAGCTGGTCACTTTCGCCAGTGAGGCGAGTTTCAGTAGCGCCTAATTTCAATGATTAGCAGATAATTGCTTCGAGTTTGAGTTTTTCGTCTACATTGTATTGGAGAGAGAACAGACAATGTATCAATGTTTTCAAAAGTCTTGCAAAATATAGACGAGGTAGGTACCTTTTGAGCGCATGAACTTTGTTTCTATTATAGTGTTTAGGAACTAAATTCTTCAAAGGACAGCCTCGGAGGCGCAGTATTAGTGAATGCGACTACTATACATGAGACCTTAGTTCAATTCCCGTTCCCCAGTGTTATGGGATTTTCGGTCAAAAAATTATCTCATCAGCAGCTGACTGCAGCAGTGCAATACAGCCTCTACGTACATCAATCATCTTTATAAATAGCTATGTGCTCTTGGAGGATAAGTTTTAAATTTTCTAATGTAACATAATATTTAGCACTTGTCAGTGTTGTAGGCAGTGACTAAGCGATGGACTGCTACGCAGAGGTTTCGAGTTCGATCCCAAGGCTCACGTGTATTAAATAGTTGGTTATATAAACCTACATCTCTGAGGGTTCTACATTATGTTCTCGAAGGTCTGTAAATTGCCAACCCGCACTGGGCCATCGTGGTGGCCTATGGCCTAACCGCCTAAGACCCGAGCTCAGTGGTGGACAGTGTATAAACAGGGCTAATATTATTATTATTCCGAAAGCATGGGTGGCGTAGTGGTTAGAGTGGTCGCCTCGCCACTGCCGCCGCGCCGTGTGTTGTGGGTTCGATCCCCTAACGGGACAAAAATTTGTGTGATCCACAAATAGTTGTTCCGAGTCTAGGTGTTCGTTGCATCTGTTCTTTGAATTTTTGTAAAGTCCCCCGCGAGCAGCGATAGCTCATTGGGGAGACCAACAGACTGCAATGCAGAGGGTATCGGGTTCGAAGCCACGTCACGCACCTCTGACTCAGAAATTATATGACTTTTCGAAATTATGTGCGTATTGATTGACAGTTATCGCCTGCTCCGTGCCTCCTAGAGCACGTTAAGCCGTTGGTCTCGGCTGCCATGAACATCTATGACAGTCGTTATTGGGAGTGTCGACACAAAAGATCCCACTGGGTCGAAGTGTCGCCGGTCTGCACTGACTGGCCCCAAGATAAGATAAAGTACCCCGCGATACAGGAATTATTCCGAGTGCGGGCGTTCTTTTTAAAATGAGATATAATTAATAGAAAGTATGTTGCATTGATTACCGTCAAAATCACGGGACCAATCTCTTAATGTTACAACTTCGTATTGACAGTTATACTACTGAATTGATGCCATTTGATACCTTATCTTATGTGGGGGGCAGTCAGTGCAGACCGGCGACACTTCGACCCAGTGGGATCTTTTGTGTCGACACTCTCCCAATGACAACTGCCATAGATGTTAATGGCAGCCGAGACCAACGGCTTAACGTGCTTTCCGAGGCACGGAGCAGGCGATAATTGTCAGTCAATACGCACATAATTTCGAAAAGTCATATAACTGCCGAAAGTCAGAGGTGCGCGACGTGGGTTCGAACTCGAGACCCTGTGCATTGCAGTCTGTTGGTCTCCCCACTGAGCTATTGCTGCTCTATTTGATACCTTAAGTTAAAAGATTGGTATAACCTAGTTCGTTCAAAAAATATAAAATATAAATTTTGATGCCGCCATTTTGACGTCATAATGACATTTTTCTTTACATTTTTACTACCTATAGGTATGCTACCCACGGAAACGTTCATCTATTTATAATTACATCAGGGGAAATCGGAGACGCAGACTGGAACTGCTGGTGCCGCCATTATGATGTTTTTTTGTTTGACGAAAAATCAATATACGTTAATATTTTTTATTACTACCTACCTTTAAATCTTTATTTGCTACCTATCCAAAAAGGTATCTATTGTATAGCCTATATATTTCAAGAAATATTTGTGTGCGTCACCCATGGGTCGGAATCTTGCCTACATTGAAGGAAAACTTCGACACAGTCGCCCTCTTTTTTTTAGACATGGAACTATTTTCGTTCGTAAGTACATACCTCACAGCCATGCTACCAGTTAAACTAAAATACTACCTATTAGTAGAATTTAGCTTATGAGTTCTGTGACTTACAAAATTCAAATCGATACTAGGAAAATTAGTAATGAGATAATAGAAGATATAATCCTATACTTTATTTTAATACATTTTTATAACCACCAAAATATGTATATGTATTATGTTTATACAATTTTTTTCTCATATTGTAACCGAATGGTAGAAATATAGTTTTTCGTAACGTCAATCTTCTTTCATTAGCTGTCATCAGTGTCATCACACAAAATAATTAATGGCGATGTACGGTTTGCACACCTTTTAAATTATTATAAAAAGAGAAAAACTGATTAACTGATATAACTGATTTATTGCACTGAAAACCTGATAATATTAAATTAATGATGTGAGCCGAACGCGATCGTAATGACGACTGAATGATACAAATGTTAACTTAAACGTGAAAAATATGATTGCTGAGTGCGCACAACGTGAGCGCGAATATGTGCGATGTTGACATCGTACATGCTCCGGGGCGCGGTAAGAGAGATGGAAGATGCTGATGATCTGATGTGTAACAAGGTGAATCCAATTTTGCTTAGGGCTAGATGATATTACAGATATTCCCGACAATTATTCTAGATCAATTTTTCGAAAACTGCACTTAGTAAATATAGGCGAGCTGGCTGTGCTCGTCACGTCTATTTTTGACTCTTTTTTCACTGCACTTGAACATTGCACTTCACTAGGCTCTGCTTTTACACTTTCACTCTGTATACTGATGTCACTAGTGCTGCTGATCTGCTGGCGACTCCTGTTTGCGGGCGGGGCGGCGCCGGCGCGAGCAGTGCGCCCGCGCGCGCGTCTCCACGCGAGCGTGAACAGGGCCAGTCCTATTGCTATCACTACGTAAATGGCTGCGTAGTGGTGAATGTCATGAAACGATAGCCCGTCATTGTCTTCTTTTAATTGTTCCGTTGCAGTCTTCATCTGCTCGATCTGCTCGTCGATACCCTTGAATGTTCCAGAAAAACTATTGCTTTCATTAAACTCACTTATTGGGATAGATATATTAATGAGGTAATTGACAGGCGAGATCTCTGCTGTTACCACGTCTGGTTGTATGTTTATTTGATTCGTTTGCGTTTTATGCGAAGTAACCGTGAATCCGTCACCTTTGATTACGCAATCGCTGCCGAGTGCTATAATGCTGACTCCGTTTAATTGCTCGCTCGCAATCTGATGCCCACATATTATTCTTAGAGTGCATTGACCGCAGCAAGTAAACATAAATGTATTTATTGGAAATAGCGTTATCCATGTGTTTTGGCATACGCTAGAAATGGTTTGACATACCTTTAGATGCGTGTCTTTAATACAAAAATCCAGATCCGTCTTTTTCTGTAATACTGGTTTTTGTAACTCGCACAGTTTCGTATATGAGTCGATTTGTAGACATTTCTGTAAATCATTCTCTGATATTGCCATATAGGTGTCTTTCAAGATATTCATAGCCAAATAACTTTCTACAGGGATGACATGGATCATACAATTTTCGCCGTTGCGGCGAGGAATTGTTATTGTTTTATAAATGTCGTAGCTGTCTCTATTAATTAATGGTATTTGGAATTCAAAAATAAAATATTTTGTCGTCATACGTCCTTTGACTTTCAATATTTTATAAATTTGAGGAAGGTCTGTCTGAATGTTGTGAATGGGTAATGACAGCTCCTTTGACAGCTGACTTGAGATAATACTGAGTTCATCTTTTAGTTGAGTGGGTGTGAGAAGGTGTACATTAAAATGTTGGGCATTAGTAATGGTATCCAATAAGCTGTCTTGGATGTTCATTAAATTCATGAGCATGCTGTTTGCCATGATACTTGTTGCCATAAATTCGTTTACCTTTTCCGCAAAACGGATTTCAATTTTAAGTTGACTTGTGGCTTGTTCTAAACGAATTAAATGTTGATTGAAGATCTTGTGCTGCTTCTCCATAGTACTCTCAACTCTCTTCAAAACATTGTTCTCTGCTTCTATTACTGATGTTTGATTTTTCCAATATTGAGCTATATGTTTCTGATTGGTTCTAATCATTGTTATATCCCTCTGATATTGTTCGGCGAAACGTTCATCTAATACGCCGAACAAACTGTTTGCAATATATCCAACACCGTCGATAAGGCCGCGCCGCGCGCGTGCGCTCTTATCAAAGTGCTGACTCTGTAACATGGTGTCATAATACTCTAGCTCGACGATGCCGTGATGTAATTGTATAAGTATGACGTCACAATGTGATTGTTTTTGTATTGTTACACATAGATCTGATAAATAATCGTAATAGCTTTTCAATATTTTAATTCCTTGCCAGTATGGTTCCATGTTATAATAAACTACTATTTTCCATTTATCTTGAATTAGGTGCATGTCTGATAACTTGTCAAAATAAATGCTGTTGTTATTCTGTAACGCCGAAATATTGTAAGCGCCATGAACTGGTGGTGAGACAAATAACATAAACAACATAAATATCAAGCTTACAAAGTTTACGCAAGATGTTTTAAATGTTTTTTGGCTTTCCTCTTTTCTGACAGCTGTTTCAGGTTTGTATTGCTGCTGATTGCTTTGATTTGATGATTCGTTGACTGGTAGAATAGATAATTTAACTATTGGCCGTTTGATTATGCCGCCTTTAGTCTTGAGGCTAACGACGCGCACGTATCCGTCCTTCCCTGGATGCACTTCAACAACACGGCCCAATGCCCACTTGCCAGGGGGCAAGTTACCGTCATGAATGATAACAATATCATTTATTTCAATATTAGGGTGGGATACTCGCCATTTGCTTCTTGCTGATATGCCTGCTAAATATTCTGTACGCCAACGGACCCATACGTCATTGAATATTTTTTGTGTTAACTGCCATCTGGTTCTTTGGTCTCGCTCTGTTTCTGTTATTGTTAAGATGGGCCCACTAGACAGGAAGTGAGATGGTGTAAGATAATTTATATCATTAGGATCTTCGGTTATTGCACAGAGGGGTCGCGTATTGAGACATGCTTCGAGCTGAGATAGTAGGGTAGCGTACTCCTCATACGTGAGTTTCTGATCGCCGACTACTCTACGCAAGTGATGTTTTAGGCTTTTCACTGCAGCTTCCCACAACCCCCCAGCACTAGGCCAAGAGGGAGCATTAAAATGCCACGTGATTTGCATTTCACTGATTTCAGATAATAATTCCTTCGTTAAGACTGATTTCAGATTAAAATATTCTTGTTCCAAAATTCTACTGGCTCCAATAAAGTTTGTGCCGTTATCACTAAAAATATGTTTGGGGGTACCTCTTCTTGCTGCTAGTCTTCGTAGGGCCGCCAAAAATGCTGCTGATGATAAATCTGATACTAATTCGAGATGCATAGCCTTGGTCACCATGCAGACGAATACTGCCACGTAGCCCTTTGTTGTTTTGATACCTCGGCCTTTATTTGATTTAATATCTACGAAGCCCGTGAAATCTACGCCAGTGTGGTAGAACGGTCGGGTAGGATTTGTTCTGGACTCCGGCAAATCACCCATTATTTGTTGCTGTTTCACTGGACTATGTCGCTTACACGGTACGCATCGGTGTAAACGTTTTTTGACCGCTCGATTTCCTCCCAATATCCAATATTGTTGTCTAAGCCATGATAAAGTAAGGCGTGCTCCCCCGTGAAAAGTTTGTTTATGAGCATAATCTATTAATAAATCTGTTAAATGGCTGCTATGTGGAATAATGAGTGGATGTTTCATGTCTTTGCTGATGTTAGCGTTCTTTAGACGCCCTCCAACTCTAAGGTAACCGTCCTTATCTAAAAATGGGTTTAAGCTATATATCTTGCTTTTTGGTTTAACCAGATTATGCTGCTCGAGTCGTTCAATCTCTTCTGTAAATTCTATTTGCTGTACATATTTTATTATTTTTAATTTTGCTGATTGAAGCTCCTCTACTGTTAAGAACGCTTGCTTGCGTCTATCACGTGTAATTGCGCGTAGTATCCAAGCAAGGACACGAGATACTCGCGAAAAACTGCTGTGCTTTTTAAGTAATTCTTGTATTATATTATGTTTATCTGTCTGGGAAACATTTGATAATTTAATTTTCTTTGCTTCCAACTGTGTTTCAAATGTAGTTTGATTCCTAACATTTTGATTACTGTACGTTACTAACCAAGTTGGTCCCTGCCACCAGAGTGAATGATCTCGCAACTGTGACGCGGTCAAACCACGACTCGCACAGTCAGCGGGATTTTCGCTGGATTTGACGTACTGCCAACTGTCTGATGGCATTATTTCAATAATCTTCTTAATTCGGTTGGAAACAAACGGCTTCCAACGATTGGGATCCCCTTGTATCCAGCCTAATACTGCTTTGGAGTCACACCATCCGTATATCTGAAGCGTGTGGCTACTCAAACTCTGTTTAACTTTAACCATCAGCCTTGTAAGTAATAACGCTCCACAAAGTTCTAATCTAGGCAATGATGTTTCGCTGGTTGTTTTGCTTATAGGTACGACTCTTGTTTTTGCTGCTAGAAGAATGACAGATGTTGCATCTTTTCTATGTATTCTGGCGTATATAACGCATGCGTAGGCTTTTATTGAAGCATCACTAAAGCCGTGAATCTGAATAATGTCCTTTCCATTACTGCCAATCCATCTTGGTATTTCCAACTGATTGATGTTATCTATATCTGACCGTAATTTTAACCATTCTGCAAATATGTTATCTGGCACCTTATCATCCCATTGTAGGTCTGCAATCCAAACATTTTGAAAAAGAAGCTTTAGTTTTATAGTGACTGGTGCCAACCACCCTAAAGGATCGAATATTTTTGAAATTTCTGCTAATAAATTTCTTTTGGTTGGTCTTGATTCTGATATCTCTGACATCTTACATTGAAACGTGAACACATCTCGCTTTGCAATCCATATAAGCCCCAAAGCTTTTGTTGATTCTAAATGTTTAAAATCAAAGTTTTCTGGGTTACATGTATTCTGACATATATTTTCTAACAAAGTGGGCGTATTTGAGATCCACTTGCGTAGATTAAATCCCCCTAATTTAAGTAGATTTATGAGGTCTGCTTGTAACTGTTTAGCTGCATGAATATTATGGCCTCCACTCAATAAGTCATCCATATAAAACTGGTCATCCAAGACCTTAGATGCTACTGGAAATCGATGTCGCTCATCGCTTGCTAACTGTTTTAGCGTCCTCATGGCAAGGAAAGGGGCTGCCTTCGTGCCATAGGTGACCGTTGCTAACTGATAATCCTGAAGTGGCATCTCAGCGGATTCACGCCATATTATTCTTTGATATCTCTGATCATCCGGATGAACCAAAATTTGCCTAAACATTTTTTCTAGGTCAGCAGTAAAGGCGTATTGATACTGTCGCCAACTGATCACTAAAGATAACAAATCTTTCTGTAAGTTTGGCCCCCTAAACATGAGATCGTTTAAACTGAAGCCAGATGACGTAGACTGTGACGCATTAAATACGACACGAAGTGACGTAGTCGTAGAGTCAGAACGTTGTACACAATGGTGCGGTAGGTAATAACTCGGTATCTTGTTACTATTCATTGTTAAGTGCATATGACCCAGACTGATGTATTCTTGTATAAATGATTTATAATTGTTTGCGATATTTTCTTGCCTTTTGAATTTACGTTCTAATTGAAAAAATTGTGCAACTGCTGTATGTTTTGAATGCCCCAATTTATTGTTTACATCTGTATGCATGGGGAGACGGACTACATATCTACCATCTTCCCGCCGCTCTGTTGTTGAGTTGTATAACTCTAAACACTGATTATCCTCGAACGTCATGTCGCTATCATCATTGACATCCTCAATCGACCAAAACCTCTGAAACTCGTCATCATTCAATAAAGCCACACTACAGTTTAAGGATTTCATATTGGCTGCGTTCCCGCATAGGATCCACCCGAAGCGCGTTTGCTGAGCTATCGGCAGAGACTCATTTGTTTTGATAATACCACCCATGAGTATGATGGCATAAATATCTGCACCTAATAATAAGTCTACAGGACGACTGATATAGTATTCTGGGTCTGCCAACTGAATATGCTCTATATGCTCCCACGCAGGCTTTTCAAATGATCTATTGGGCAGATTATTGATTACATTTTTCATGATAATTACGTCTGTACTAATTGAATAATCACTGTGAATCGATGACAGGTTGATCGTCAACATTCCTTTACACGTATTGCCTTTGGCACCTACTCCAAATACTATGCCTTTACAACGCTGACGTTGCAGGCCCAATAACTGAGCTGCGTTCTCTGTTACAAGAGAAGCTTGGGAGCCTTGATCTATAAGGGCACGTAACACTTTGTACGATCCGTTTGCCGCTCGGACTTTCACTTGGGCAGTTGCTAAGAGTATTTCGCCTGACTCGCCCTGTGTTGCATAGGCACCCTTCTCTTGCTGACTTGATATTTGCTTATTTCCTTTAATAGCTTCATTTGGTTTTAAATTAAATAATTTATAAGTATCATGTAAAATTGTGTTATGATCGCCCAGACATGTACGACATTTTTTGTTTGATAAGCATTCGTTGCCCTTGTGGTTGTGAAGACAATTTTTGCATAGTGACAGTTTTTCCACTGTTTCTAATTTCATATTCGGCGGTAATTCTAAGAATGTGTTGCAATGGAATATTCCGTGATTTTTATTGCAAACTGGGCACATAGGTAAATTAGAACGGAAATTTGTCTTATTAAATAGTTTTTTGATAGTTTTATTATTTGTATCTGTATTACTGCTAAACGTCTTAAAAAATGGCTTTCTGATATTTTGATACGATGTCTCCTGCTGATGACTAGACTTGCCCGTATCCTGCTTGCGCTTTGATGATTCTAGGGATGTAAATTTACTCTCCAGAAGGTCTAGTAATTCCTGAATCGACGGTAGGTCCCTGGGGCTCTTCAGTGATTCGACGTAATCATTATGCGTGTCGGCATCTAACTTATTGGAAATGATATACACTACTAATGGATCCCAGGTACTTATGTCAACTCCTAGGGTCTTTATGGCATTCAAACACTCGTTGGCCGTGTCATGTATCTTCTTGATAGCCATTGCCGATTGATGCTGTATGGTCGGGAAACTCATAAGGATGTTGACATGAGAATTGAAAATAAGCTTGGCGTTATTATAACGATGAGATAAAATGTCCCAGCACACCTGATAATTGTCTGAACTGATTGTTAAGTGCTGGATCAATCTTTCTGGTTCTCCTTTAAGCTTGCCCTTTAAAAATTGTAGTTTTTGAGCGTTTGGCATTGATTTATTGTTATGAACTGTTTCAACAAATAAATCTTTGAAAGACACCCACTGATGATAGTTGCCTGTGAATGTTGGTACGTCCATCTTAGGCGTAGACTTCTCCCTATAACTAGTGGACCACATTCTACGGCTAACATCTTTCTTGATTTCTTGATACTTTTGCTCAAGTTTACTGAAAGTCTGTTCGTATTCTATGTTCTCCTCATAGACCTCGCTGTCAATTTTCCAATGCAGAGAGTCAATTGCTGACCAACGATTCTGAATTGTTTGCAAAATATCCTCAAATTCCCATTTTTCTGATATATTTTCAAGGTCAATGCTGCTCACAGTTCTAGTGAAAGCTTTGAAATTACTTTTCTGATTTCTGAACATCTCTTCTAATTTGCTGCTTATTCCCTGCTCTCGAGAACCTGAGAAGGCTGCTTGCTGCTGAGTGGGTATCTCCGAGCGCGATGATGTTTGCGGCGTAACCACTAGGCCACTGGGGGACTGCTGTTGTACTCCCAAAGGCGTCGCTGGACGTAGAAGAGATTTTTCGGCTGCTTTTGAATCGGAAGGGAATTGATTCATGATATATGATCGTGTATTAATGTAGTACTCTTCCGTCTGCTTATACACGTCATTGATGAAATAATCATAGTTTCTTTCGTCGTACTTGCACAACTTGATGTGGTTATTCTGAAACTCCTGCCAATACGACTCTAAAGAGCTAAGACGATTCTTTATATACGTAGGAGTCTTGCGCTCTGCACCGTCTTTCTTGAAATTTGTGAGAAGTTTTTCTATTCCTCCTATGATCTGTTGCTGAGTTGCTAGGAGATCCTCCATGACGATAGCTTTGCTGCTTGCAATGATAGAGGGATCACTCACCGATAGCTGCTGCGTCACTTACGTGGCCGGGCGGTATCCACAGGAGGCGCTGACCAACGGGCACTTCACAAGTACACTCGCGATAAAGTCCCGCTAGCGGTAGCTCGAAGGACCAAAAAGGATGTACGGTTTGCACACCTTTTAAATTATTATAAAAAGAGAAAAACTGATTAACTGATATAACTGATTTATTGCACTGAAAACCTGATAATATTAAATTAATGATGTGAGCCGAACGCGATCGTAATGACGACTGAATGATACAAATGTTAACTTAAACGTGAAAAATATGATTGCTGAGTGCGCACAACGTGAGCGCGAATATGTGCGATGTTGACATCGTACAGGCGATTTGTTTACATCCTCTTGCGCAATTATTTTTGTTTCGCTGTATTTGCGTTGTTTTCTGTGATATTCACGTCGAGTTGAGCATCAGTTCCTTCGAGTCTACCAGGAAATCAAGCATCTTTACCGGTGTTGTGTATTTTCACGTCAAGTTCGGTACTCCGTGTAATGAAGTCTAGGCCCTCCAGTTTGGCAGTTTGGTCCTTATTTACTGAAGAATTCAGCTAAACAATTTTGTGATTTTGGCAAAACCTTTAAAATTGTGTTCTTTGTTTATGTATTGTGAAATGGTGAAATATACATTTTTTGTGATTGTATATCCTATGGTTTTATTTGCATTACCAAAACTACATATATACTTGACAAGTTAAATAAATCAACACAGCTAATACTAAAATTAGCGACATCTATCGCCATTGTAAACGAAACAAAATTGTTGAGTTGCTTGCTAGTTTTATAGATGGCAATGCAATCGCTTAAAATGTCAAAGATTCCAGTCTACTACCGACTTCGATCAATAATAGACTAGATACACAATCCCATACAAAAGTCCTCTTTAAAACTGTCGCTAATTGTGAGTGTAGGTAATTCTAAGTTCTAGTTGAAATAAATATACATTCATGCAAATTCAACCTTAAATCCAATACTTAAAGTTGCATTCACAAAGCTATGTACAAAAAGCAATTAATTTTTACGACCTTTGTTCGCTGCTCAAATCACATCTAAACAATTTTAATCTTATACGCATGTTTTAAAGTCTAAATTACAAAGTGCCAAAAATCATAATAACAATTTACAATAGTTAGCGCGTTGTTGCAAACGTTGGTCAAACAATCATAATATTTGGTAATTGATTCATATTTACTATTTAATTAGGTTTTTACTTTATGAAAAATACTGAATGATATTAAACTTACTGAAAAAAAGATATTCCTTCCAAAATCTCGGTGTTACGGTGGTTATTTGCACAATTTTTGAACGCACACTGCGGCATTTTGACGTCTTAATGTTGGCTATGATTGGATCATACTAATTTGAAATAAGAGCACGACCGTATTTGTGCTCTTATTTTTCGGCTCGTTTTTGAAGCGCTTACCGGACATCTAGTGTATTATTGATCGAAGATTACCGATAATATATACTAGTCTATGGCGTCACCGCAGCAAAATGTTGTGTTTTAGAGAGATGAGAGTATAACAAATAATAATTAAGTAGTTCAGCGTGAAGAGTAATTTGTTCAGTAACAGCAAAATTTGTTCAAGTTGTAGTAAAGTTATTCGAGAAAAACAGATTTTGCTGCAGTAGGTAATATTTGAAACATTACCCTGGCAAAACTTTTTTTTATAAAATCGTTTCATCCCGGAAATAAATGCATGAATAGATAGCTTTTGTTGCGTATTAAATGTTTGTGAACGGGAAAATTTGTGTGTTGTGGTTCTAAAGTTATTTAAGATTTTGCTGCTGTAACGTTTTGAGATTGCCCAGATCTCAAAAACGACTCAACGTAGAAGTTTGAAAAAATACCAATTATAGTTCTAAATTTGTTCAAACATTAGTTTTTAATTTGTTTCCACTTAGCGTTCACAACGCCCAAGATGCTCCTTAAAGGCGGCTGTACACATTGGGCCAAGGTAGTGGGCCAGCATGTTGAGCCTACGTGTAGAGATCTACTTGGCGATATGTTGGTAGTTGGCGCCTAAATTGGCCCGCCAACCGAATGTTGTCGGTTTTTCGTGCGCACATCAAAGGATCTTGGCGCGCTCCGCAAACAGTGTTTACACGTTGGCCTCTTATTCAGTTCGTTGTCATTCGTCAGTAAAGACAGTACTGTTGCACGTGAGTGAAATTTACGTTCCCGAGTTACGATGGCGTGGACAAGTATTGAGATTTTACAATTTATAGTATTGTATCGAAATGAACCAATAATATGGAATCCAAGGTATATATTGGATTTCATATTATTGGTTCATTTAAACCAAACCTTCGCTCGCGTTAATTTGGAATTTGACAATCAATTCTGGTTGTACTCTTCTTGTAATAATATAATTCAATCATGATTCGAAAGACACGTGGCGCCATCTATTATCATAAGCACGTTATTATTGTTTTCCTCGTGAACAGTAATTTTTTCGGGATGAAAGTTAGCCTATGTCCGTTTCTGTACACCTGTCAACGTATATGCAAAATTTCAGGATCGGTTCAATGGTTTAGGTGTGAAAAGGTAACAAACAAACAAACTCATTTTCGCTTTTATAATATTAATAGTTAGTATTAGGATTAGGATAGGATTATACAATATAAAAACAAAAACAAAGTAAGTTACTAAGCTAGATAAATAAAACATAGATAATTAATATTGATTTGATTTATTTAGTGTTATGTCGTAGTGTTTTCCTAATATTCTATTATTTTTATCTTTGTGCACTAAAAACTCGCGATGGCTAACGCGAGCTTGCGCGATATCGCTCTGAACATGTAAGTCCGTATATGTTTTTAGGATTCGTATACATTATATACCTACTACGTTAAACGGGTCCTTACTTTGGTGCACTTTAAGAAAATAATTAAACATACTGTACAAACAAATTGCCGCGGCTGCAACAGATTCTACGTCCATCTTTATTAAAGAGCCAATGCTGATCGGTACACCAATGTATAAACAGCGACATTTGCCATTCATTATTTTGGCCCGACATGCTGGCCCACTACGTTGGCCCAATGTGTACAGCCGCCTTTAGCCGTTTCACAAGACGACTGCGATCATTGAGGTCGCGGCGAAAATGTCACTCATGACGTCATGACTCACGCTCACGCAAAGCTCACGACGACCCATCCCGAACGGTGGGTCGTTGTGAGCGTTGAGAAAATTAGCGCCATTTAGAAAATATAAAGTAACTAAGATGGCGACTACGAAAATATAACTTTATTTGATGCGACTTTGATGAAACGATGAATACCTACTGAAATAACTAACAATTTTATAATCTACAGTGTTACATTACCTACATAAATAGTAAATACGTGGTCTAAGTTTACATTTTTTACGATTTTGTAGAATGGTATTCTACTCTTCATCTGAACTGGATGAACTAGTACTTTCTGGACCATTATTGCGACGTACTACCAAATATCCTACTGTTGCCATAAAATACATTTTGAATATATATAAATGTAAATTAATTAAATACTTCACAAAATTATGAAATACTAGATTTTGCCCGCGGCTTCACTCCGCTAATGTAGATTTATGTTAAAATAGATTTTTAGTAGCCTATATGTTATTCCGATAATTAAATAATAATACTGTAAAGTTTCATCAAAATCCGTTCAGTAGTTTTTGCGTGAAAAAGTAACAAACATCCATATTCCATCCATCCTCACAAACTTTCACATTTACAATATTAGTAGGATATTAAATATATTTTTTTAATATAAATCCAGTTAACCAATATATAAGAGTTTATTGGTCAGACTTACAAATTGTAACCTAATTTCGCTTTTTTTTATTTCGCCATTTGTATAACGCTCAAAACACTCAATTATCCGTTCCACTTGATCGGAAGCAAGTACAACGCGAAAAGCCGTGGCCGTGGTCGTGAGCGTGAGTGTCGTGAGCGCTACGTGGAATGGAATGCACCTATGTCACCAGTTGTAATTGACAATTGCTTGCTGTCAAATTAAATTGAATTTGCCAGAATTTGCAAACAAAAATCTATACTAATATTATAAAACTAAAGAGTTTGTTTGTTTGAACGCGCTAATCTCAGGAACTACTGGTTCATGGAACATCTATACAAGATAAAATCGTTATAAATAAATGTAACAAAGCTTTAAAAATATAACATAATTATTAAACTTAAGTTTATAGCATTAAAACCATATATGATGAGAGTATGGTGTTTACTTTACGTAAAGAAAACTATATTTTTAAATAGTACATAGCTTATAGTGATACAGTATTATCAATCGTAGTGTATTTTCATATGTATTAATAGAATTATAGTTTAGAAAATGGATAAAAACACCTATGAAACTTATGAGTTCCTACCAGGGAATACTAGCGAAGCTGAACCTGATCAATTCTTTGTTGTTCAAGATGATGGAACTTTTCTCCGTAAGTATCAAAAATATAAACTATTTCATCATAAGTTAAGGGAGCAAGTACGACATAGCTATTTTAATTTTAAAATGCTCTTGGACTTATTGTTGCATTTCACATTCTAATGCAGAATCACTACATGCTTATTTTGTAGTGACTTAGACTTCACCCAATTTACATATTGTTCTTCTTGGTAATCATGCCATCCTTATTGTTAGATTTACTAACAGAAGTTGCCTATTGACTCTCAGATATTTACTAAAAGTAAAAAACACTGACTTTATATATTATGTTTACATGTGTAAAGACACAAGTGATGCAAGTCAACTTATACATATATACAGAATGGTGTATTTTAGTTATCTTGTATCATAACTCAATTAGTGACACGAAGCCGATAAGATGGTACCTACCTATATTTTTCAACTCTGTTTTCACCAATTATGTAGTATTCTTGTATCTACTTATTAACCTATAGAAACACAGCCACACACCAGTGGTCAAACACAATAGATTTTTAATGATGTCTGGTATTCTAAGAATTTACAGACTACAACTGAAGACAAGAACTGATAACTGCATCAAAACATATTAAATTAAAGTTCAAAACTAATATCTTTCAGTTAACAGACAAATACAGTATGTAGCCCAAGTGCAAGATGTGAAAGAGGTCTTGGAGGATGTGCAGCCATGCACTGTGTATGGTGTGGGAGTGTCATCCCAACAATTCTTTGTGGATGTTGACAACTCTGCTGAACTCATATCTGTGTCTGGTATGTACCATTATGTTATGTGGTTATCCTTCATGCATTTACGATGGTAAACAATTATAGTAGTTGACAGTTTTGTTAATACCTAAAATACTGTTACAGATCAGTTCATATTGCCTGAAGGGGAGAATGGTCTTTACACAAACAGTTACTTGCTACAGCCAAGCTCAAGCAATACCACAGAGCCAGTGAGTTTAATTTTTATGTTTTATCTGGATTTTGTTCTGACAATGTCCATAAATTAACCTGTTGGGTTGCAGCAGCACACAGGCAGCAAGACACATTAGTTTTTCAATTATGTCTGGCATTCCAAGACTTGACAGGTTAAGCTTAAATAAACTAGAATAAGCTATATATCTATGGAAATATGACCAAATAAGTAGCAGTCTTCTTGAGTACTTCTCAAGAAATACTCATTAGTAGCTATGTTTGAAACTGTGCCTGGTAGATGTGAATAGCTTCGTCCCCTATTATATTAGATATCAAATGATAGCTAGAAAATGTGGATGTTATATAACTTTGCCTACCCTTCAGCTTGTAATGATGTATGTAGTAGGCACATAATATTTTTCTTCTTATTATCCATATTGGATATCCAGATTTTTCCATAATCTAGCACTGTTGTGTCTACATTAAGGTTGGACCTTGTTCTGTATAATTGTCATGTAGCACAACTATCTTATCTTATGTGTAGGTGCCAGTCAGTGCAGATGGGCGACACTTCGACCCAGTGGGATCTTTTGTGTCGGCCCCAAGATTTAACCCTTAGCTATCTCCTTATGAATGTACTGCATAAGCCGCAGTGTACAATTCAGAGGGAGAAGCCTAAAGTCTTCAGGGCTTGGATATGCCACCCCCATCAGACCCGTCCTCAGTCCAGCTAACGCGTCGCATTCACACAATAGGTGCGATATGGACTCGTCCTGTTCACCACAGGCCCTGCAAATCAAATTGTGTGCCAATCTCAATCTGCACAGGAAGTCGTTGGTGCCAAAATGGCCAGTGAACGCTCCTGTGAGCAGGCGCATTTGGCTCTTGCTATATCCACAGAACTTCCGGGTGAAGCCTGTGGCTCCGTTTGCAATGAACTTCTTGGAGTGTTCCAGACCCCTAAGGGCCATCCACTCCAACCTGTGTTTGTCATTGCCATGTGCATTCAAAGCTGCCATGACGGTGCTCTCAGAGAGTCCCACGAATGGCTCGGGGCCCACAAACAGCTGCTCCGAGCCCTTTCTGGCCAACTCATCAGTCTCCTCATTGCCCTGCACCCCTGCATGTCCCGGAACCCAGACCAGTCTGACTGTGTTCTTCCTGCCTAGTTTGTTGAGGATCTTACCACAGTTCAGGACCAGTCTGGAGTCCACCCTACACAAGTCCAGAGCCTTGAGAGCAGCTTGACTGTCACTGAGAATATACACAGTCTTGTCAGTGACATCACTGTTGATATTCTCCTGAGCACAGGCAATTATAGCGTAGGTTTCCGCTTGGAAGACCGTTGCATATTTGCCCATGCTTTGGCTCACCTTACAGTCACTGGCATAGATACCAGCGCCTGATCCTGTTTCCATTTTGGAACCATCGGTGTACCAGATGAGACAACCCTCGTCAGGGGATTTTAGACCTTGTCTCCATTCATCCCTCGTGGGGACCTTTATTTTAAAATTATTTTTGAATATGTGGAATGGTTGCATTTTGTCGCATCCCATGCTCATAATCCTTTTGAGATCCTTTGAAGTCTCCAGTTTTGTGTGTCGAGTTACCGGCATGTTGACGCTCCACAGCCCATGCACAGATAGTCTATGTAGCGCATTTACCGCCTCTGACTCCACAACAATGTGTAGCGGCGTTAGATCCAGTAGGACCTCTAACGCTGCCGTTGGCGTAGTCGGGAACGCCCCTGTTATAGCCATGCAGGCCAATCGCTGTACCTTCGACAGCGCGTTCCTGCATGCAGCTAGTTTGGTTCTTGGCCACCAGACAATGCTCCCATACGTGAGTATGGGTTTTATCATCATCGTGTATAGCCACTTGATGACCTTGGGCTTTAGCCCCCAGGTCTTCCCATAAATAGAGCGAATCATGCTGAAAACCCGCTGGGCCTTCACTATGACTTTTTCTACATGAGGTTTCCACGTTAGTTTGCTATCTAAGGTCATGCCTAGATACTTCACCTCCGTGGACCATTGTAACTGCGTACCATACATGGAGAGAGTTCCCAAACCTGTGAGATCCCTCTTCCTAGTAAATGGCACGACAGTAGTTTTCCCTGGGTTGATAGATAAATGATTGCTACTGCACCATTTTTCCACCATAACCAGGGCCTTCTGCATGAGACTGGATACCGTACTCGGAAACTTTCCATTGACGAGTATCACCAAGTCATCCGCATATCCGACCGTTAAGTACGGACCTTTGTTGAGTTGTTCTAGGAGTGAATTGACTACCAAGCACCATAAGAGTGGTGAGAGTACTCCACCCTGAGGGCAGCCCTTGGTTGTCGTTGCATACAATTCATCACCTAACAACTCAGACCTAATAATTCTACCCCTGAGCATGCAATCGATCCACTTGCAAATGGTTGGCTCTATGCCGTGATTTGCTGATGCCACACTAATGGCATCAAAGGTGGTCCGATCGAAGGCTCCCTCAATAGCCAGGAATGCGGCAATGCACACTTCCCGGTTATCTAATGCATGTTCTGCCTTATTTACCACAAAATGTAGTGCCGTCTCAGTGGATTTACCCGACTGGTTGGCACATTGTAGCCTGTGGAGGGGGAATTTCCATAATGATCCCTCCCTGACATGTCTATCTACTAACTTCTCCAGGGCTTTCAGGAAGAACGACTCAAGACTAATAGGTCTATATGCCTTGGCCTCTTCATAGTCTTCCTTGCCCGGTTTCGGTATGTAGATGACTTTAACACGCCTCCATATCTTTGGAATGTATCCAAAAGCTATGCAGGCTCTGTATAATCTGCACAAATGCGGAAACAAGAGTGCAGCTCCCTGTTGTAGGATGATGGGATAAACCATGTCTGGACCAGGTGACTTAAATGGTTGAAAACCATTTAGAGCCCAGCCGACCTTCCCTTCATCCACTACCTTCCTAGCAGTGTCCCAATCTGCTTTGGTTGTACAATAGCTAAGTTCAACCAAGCTGATAGGGTCCTCCTGCTCCTTTTCTATTATCTTACAGTCTGGAAAGTGTGTGTTTAGGATCATTGCTAATGTCTCCTTACCAGACCCGGTTCGCTGCCCATTGACATCCTTAATGGTTGTCAATGAGTGTGCTCTGACAGTCGATAAAGCTTTGGAGAGCCTCATTCCTTCAGGAATCGTACTGATGTTTTCACAGTGTGCTCTCTAAGCCTTTCGTTTGGCTTTCCGCACAGCTTTGTTGTAGTTGGTCAAACAACGAGCGTAACCGCTGTAGTCCCTACTGGTCCTAGCATTGTTTAACGCTCGTCTGGCTTCTAGCCGCAGCTTGACCAACTCTGGCGTCCACCACGGTACCCTCTTGGGCTTAATTTCCCTCTCAGGGCAATTACTTGTCCAGGCCGTATTCACAGTCTGGACCAATTCGTCTGCTGTAAACTCGATGTCTAATATAGAGTTGAGCTTACCCTTAGAATCCTCCAAATCTACCCTGAGGTCACTCCTAAAGGAGTTCCAGTCCGTATTTCTGGGATTCCTTCTACGTACTATAGGAGCTGAAACCAGCGTCCTGTACCTAAAGCATATGTAGTTATGATCTGACAAGGTAATTTCATCAGACACATGCCACTCGACAATCTTAGTGCTAGCCCTGTTGGAGGCTAACGTGATGTCAATTACCTCTGCTCGCCTACAGTCAGCGAACGTTGACCTGTTTCCTTTATTCAGAATTTGTAAAGAGGTACTTACCGCATACTCCAGTAGTTTTTCCCCTCTTACATTCACATCCGTGCTCCCCCAGACTGTGTGGTGTGCGTTGGCATCGCACCCCAAGATCATGTCCAGGTTCTCCCGGCTGCCATATTCAACAAGGTCCTTTATCTGTCTAGATACAGTTTCCTTGTCCGTATAGTCGAAGTATGCAGAGGTCAGGATTACAGTATCCCGCCCTCCGCTCCCTCGCACATCAATCTTAACTGTCGTAAGATCCCTAGAACAGAAATTATATAAGGGCATTGCGTTTATGCCATTTCTGACATATACACATGCCCTCATATCATTAGTGAGACAGTTATGAAAAATTACACCTCCCGTCCCACCCAAGCCTCTAATTTTCCCCCTTTAACATAAGGTTCCTGAATCAGGGCAATGTCATATTCACTCATCCGCAGGTAGCGGGCCAAAACAGCCATTGCCCCGATGCTGTGATGAAGATTTATTTGTACGCACCTTAGTCCCACCATACGATCTGCCTATATGGTAGCGCCTTCGGTGGTAGCCACTACTGGCCGCCCCCCCTGCTCTCCTCTTTCAACATCGCCTCCGCAGCATCCGGTGACGACGACAGATTCATGTCATCAATATGACCGATTATGTCGTCAGTCTTCGGCGATGCGCAAGGCGAAGAGGTGCGGAGAGCCGTGCCTGACTCAACCACAGGATTTACGGGCTCCTCCCCGTCCTTTACCCGCGATTCCATCAAAGCAGGGGCCCCCCCTCCCCCACGCCGGCACCGACTAGCACATTTGGATCCTCGAGGATCTTGAATGTGCTCTTGTCCATGCCAGCATGGAGAGAGAAGCCGCCTGCCTTGATGACCGCGGCTGAGACGCTGTCCACCAGGATGATACGCCTGGTATGCGTCTCTTCAACCTGCGTGCCCAGCACCTTCCACCCGCAGGTCCTTAGGGAGGGATTGAGGCGCTGCAGCATTGTCAGCACCCTGGAGGCATCTAAGCACCAGGTGTTCCTGGTCTTCCAGGCCATTTTGATTGGCCTTGGAAGCTCCTTGGCGCTGACCACTTTGAGCTTCACGCTCCCAACGGTTTTCCCGTCTAGACCGCGAAGCCACTCTGCAGCTCCCACTCCCTCACATGTAATGTGCAGAGCTCCTCCGAGCAGTGCATCTACGCTAATAGCCGGCAGAGGATCCAGCGTGGCCTCTAACAGGTCCCAAATGGCCACCCGTATAGGCTCCACCTGCTCTGCAGCTAATAGAGCATCAGGGAAGTTGTCAGCGACAACTGTCATCTTGACTCCCGTCAGCGCCTCCCTGTAGGAGTCACCTTGGGTCTTGGCCCGCTTGCTGTCACCGACCTGAGCAACGGTTTCGTCGCTCACTTCCCTAACCCTTTTAGAAGGGGCTGCACCAGGTGCCAGTGCTATCTGCCGCTGCAGCTCACGCCGCTTGCGTTTGGCACACCCGCAGCGCCTCTTCCTACTCTGGGTATGGCTTGCAGAGTGTGCAGCCGAGTTTGGCTCACCCGTAGGGTGTGCCTCGCCCGACGGCTCCTTGCTAGCCTCCCCGAGACTTGATGGCTGACAGCCACTCCCCGAGGGTGCTGCGCTAAGATCCCCTTTCAGGTATTCTTTGCACAACTGACCCCCTCCAGAGCTGCCACGCCCTTTGCATTGGGTACCCTTTCCAGGGTTACCCCCTCTCCATTCCTTTGAACTGCCCGGGTGAGCACCACTCCCTCGGCTCACGTTCGAACGGCCACTAGGGCCATCACGACCATGTCGCCTAGGTGTGTAGGTGCTCCCACATGCAGCTCCCACACCCGCCTTAACCTCTCCCCCTAAGGGTCCAGAGGTCCTTAATTGCTCGCCCTTATCGGTCAAGCCTTTGGTTTTGGTTTTGACAGAGTCCATTTGGTCTATTATTTAGTTCACCTGCTGACTCCCCACCCGCCATGGAGTCCGCAACGTTGGGGATGCCTTGTTCAGGCACCAGGGCTACCAGCAAGGTATAGCGCCCCCGAGTGAGCTGTCCCCGAGACGAACAGCACAAGTCGCTCCACCCCAAACCACTGAGGTGGGAAACGAGCACTGCCGGCTGGAGACCTCTTCACCCAAGGACACTCGCCTGGCGGCCGCATGAGCAGACACCTCAGCCGATTGATCGCAGCTGGCTAGACTACAACCTCCCGTGTGAGAGGAAATCCAGACCAAAGAGGCGTGTTGCAGATCAGCGGCACCATTATCGCCACATCACCACTCAACCCCCAGGACTCCTTCATCCCTCCGTACGGGTCCCCGCGCACGGCACAAACACGCGGGAGGTCATTACTATCCATCGTCTATCGTTCGACGATGAACCCGCCAGAACATGACCTCTCCATCCCAGGCAGTGGTCGTCTGGTGGTTTTAGTTACGTCTATTTCAGAGGGAACTAGACCAATAACAGGGGGCAATCACGTGAAGGATACCCCACCAGACTTGTCTTAGGGATCTACACGACTGTTGCGCTCTCCCCTAAGACCATTGCACCTTACTCGTCTTGAAGAGTCGAGTAAAGTAGGTTTGCATCTATACTAAACAAGCAGCCAATCCAGTGAAGCTAGAAAGCAGAAAAAGCAAGCTAGGCAGTGCAACTATTAAAGCATAAACACAAACCCCCCCGCACAACTATCTTACTTGCACTATGTGGGTTAAACAACCATACTTATTATATTTTCCAGATGGAAGAAGATGTAGCAGTTGATCAGTTCAAGCAGCCAAACACTCAAGATGTTGATATTGATGTAGCAACATACAACTGCAAGCAAGAAAACAATTTTACTGAGGTGTAGTACTTAATAACTATTATTTTCACCATCTTATTCAATTTGTTTGTATCTCTGGAACTTTGAATTGGATTTAAAAAAAAATCTTATGCTATATCTGTCTAACATAGGTTATGTTTAAAAAGGATACTATTGTTTTTGTCATAAATCATTTTAGCTATAAAATCATAACAAACAGATAATCATGTATAATATTGGTAAGTATACATATATTACTAATAAGTATTATTTTTTGTATAATGTGTGGTCCAAACGAATTATTACTAGTTTTGCATGGATGGCGTAGGGGTTTAAGTGGTCGCGTCGCCACTGCGGCGAGTGTTGTGGGTTTGATCCTCAAAGAGGACTAAAATTAGTGTGATCCGCAAATAGTTGTTTTGAATATGGATGTTCTTTGTGTCTGTTGTACGAATATTTGTAAAGTACGACGACACAGGAATTATTCCTAGTGCAAGATATTTTCAGTTAACAATGGCATCATAAGTATGATATGACTATGAACCCTTAAGCCACCACCCCTATTAAAATCACACTAATCACCACCATGAGTCCCAGGAGCTCATATTTTGATTTTTGAAATAAATACTCGTACAATTTTTGTTCATCTTTTTTATTTGCTTTTTAATGTTACTAATAGTCTAATTGTTATATACATAGTAACATTTTGTAATAAACCTAATTGAAAATGCATCTTTCTTAAGGTTACCTTCACCTTATAATGTCCAGTCTATGAAAATCAAGTATAAGGTTTTACCTAAAAAAACAAATAAATATGATTGTGATAAAACTAAAAGTTATATTTATTCTCCGAAAAAACATAATAAAGAATATAAAAAGAACTGAAAATGACAATGACACATATAAAAAATTAAAATGTGCAACAGGTAAACATATTAAACAGTTACACATTTTTGCTCTCTAGCATTGATTATTTCCCTCCTTGTGCCATCAATGGTAAAAAGTGATAAAATACTTTCGCGGCTGGATTAAAAACTGAAGTATGAATCAAAAAAGCAAGTACAAGTGAATCGGCGTCTTTATTGTCGCAGTGTGGGTCAGGAACAAATCTGTTGAATGACCGCTGTTAATTATTTCATCTTCGCTCTGTACATTGTCGGGCAGAAGTGCCTACCTGGTTTATTCATAGTATCTTTTGACGTTTAGCTGCTATAATGTATGCCTAAAATTTTGATTTTAGGCTTCCATTATCAAAAACAGATAAATTTATATCTAATATAAAAATCAACAAAATAATTTTTGTAATATAAAACGCCACCATGAGTCCCCAGGACTCACACTTGATCATAACTCACCTTTGCAAATGGCTTGCGCGCATGACCACTTACTCCCAAGTACGGCGGCTCACTTCGGTAAGGTATCGGATCGCACGACTCGCAATGTCAAAAAATACACATCATTTTCGTTATTTAAAAACAGTGGTGAGTCCCGGGGACTCAGGGTGGTGAATTAAGGGTTAAGAATACGAAGATGTTAATGCTTTGTCGATACATCACAATATATTTCATAGTTACTTTTTTATTTTACAAATGTTGGCTCTTGTTTAATATGATGGTGAAGTAATCGCCACGTATGTCTGTCTTCTGCTTTTATTTTAACTTCTTGACACCCACTTTTTCTTCACTTGTTGCACAAAGCTATATCTCGGTCTTATCCTTCCTCTCCTTCTTTCAATTTGTCTCTTAAGATGGTTTTAAATAATTCGTCTTGTCGTATTAAGTGGCCAATTAACTTTCCTCTCCTGTTATCGATGTTTCCAAACAACTGTATTTTCTTACTAACCATACTTAACACTCCATTTGTTTTTCTTTCCTTCCAGCCTATCCATTCCACACGCTTCAAATGCCACTAGCCATTCTTTTCCCCCTTTGTTTAACGTACAATATTATGTTGTGTCGAGAATTAAAAATTATTACTGCTATTCCAGATAACATTAAGCGATGAGCAGTACCGAACGTTGGAGCAAAAAGGCTGGATCCTATTGGAGTCTAATGACAAAATATATGTACTGAACACGCTGGGTCTTCATGATATCACTACTAATGATAGTACGTATTTTGATTAAAACATCGCAGCTGTGTTCGAGACAGAAATATTTAACTTTTAATGCACGGATTGGGTGCTAGTTTAAGTGGTCCAAGTATGCAAAGTATGCAGTGATAGGGATTCGATCCCCACATTCGTCGGTAGTTACAATGTTTGTATTTAGTAAAACATCAAGCAAGAAAAGCAAGCAAGTAGTAGGTAGTTACAATTTTTGTATTTAGTAAAACATCAAGCAAGAAAAGCAAGCAAGTAGTAGGTAGTTATAATGTTTGTATTTATCTGTGAATAACAGTGTGACTGCACATTTTCTTAAATGTAAAACCACCAAAAATAGTAATTGCGCAGCAAAATATGCTTACTAAAATATATCATAACGAGCACCTATACGCCTCAAATCACTGCATACCGTCTCGGAAGGGTTAGGTTATATTAGGTTCCTTCTTAAACCCACCCAAAAATAGGAGCCCCGCCAAGCGGGGCTCTGTCGACTTATTTTGATCTCTTTAATTATATTTTGCTGTGCAATTTGGTGATCATTTAATATTTTTGACTGTTATATTTTACTATATTTGTTGATAAGTTAAACATAAGCCTTAAGTATATATTGTGTGATTATTTGTTATTCCAAATAAATAAAAATGGTCCATTAACGATTTAGAATTATATATAGTCGACTTTAATAAATAAAAGGCAAGGCAGTTGCTTGCACAATATTCCATTTAAACTTTTAGCTTTTTCCGTGTAGCTACTCATGCGGCTCAGTGTACAATATTACTGTGTCCTGATCGCCATATTTAATTATAAGTGGTAATTCAAACTAAAACTTTATATTCCAGAATTAATACAAAAATTAAAAGCTGAAATACAGAATGATACAAACACTGAAACAGATACAGATACTGGGTAATTATTTAGTTATCTATTTTGAAACCAGAATTTAAGACCTCTTTTACTAATAAGCCATTTGTATTTTGTCATAGAACAATAAAAGCGGAAACCGTTTCTAGTCAGTTTCCGAATGTCGCCGCCCAGTCGTCGACCAATCAGCAAGATACAGTGGAGTTTGTTATTGGAAGTAATGAAGAACAAGACGATACTATTGATAATTTACAATTTGTTATCAGTGACAACGAAAAAGGTAATATACTCGTATTATATATGTACATATTCTGTTATTAATTTAACTGAAAAATAATGAAATTTATCCATAGGGGCGTTGTTTTGTTATGCACACTCGTATGTCCAGCCGATAATCTATGGTCGATAATTTTATTTACTGCTTCTTGATTGCCTAGTTAATAAAATTAGAGAGAAATAGTTAATAAAATTAATCAAGAAGCCAAATCTATATTAATATTATAAAGAGTTAGAGTTTGTAACTTCAGATGTGAATGGTACACTCCAATACTCCATCTGATTTAAATAATTGTTTTACCATATGAGAGATACATTATGCCAGATTGACATTGGCTGTATAATGTTACACTTGGACGGGCTCCTATACCTAAGTATAACTCAAGTTTTTTTTTTTTTATCTTTATTGTTTAGGGACTTTTATCTGTTTAGGATATGTCAGTCCCATCAAGCCTTAAACTTAAATATACACATATAACTTATATCTAAATAAAATGAAATGAACAGGAATAGACACTCAAACTCTGCATACAATTAAGAGCCATCATATTTGTACAAGACTAGATCATAAATAAGTTTAGCTTCACTGGATGTTGGTATAGATAAAATACTTTGTATTATACCAACATCCAGCCTATTAATGTTAAGCTCCCGTATCATTATATCCCTCTATCTTTGATTCTTTGAACACTCCATCAACAGGTATAACTCAAGTTAGATCTTACCATGGGTATCAATGCTCCTAACTGCTTTGTGTCCTAAGTTTGTTTAATTTACTTTGTATGTAATAGCTGTATAGTTTTTGGAAATAAAAACTTATTATTATTATTATGCTTAAATACGATTAGGTACAGCGGACCCTCCAGTCATAACTGGATCAACTGAAATGTGGTTCTGGAGAGTTGTTCGTGTTTAGTCATAAAAGGAACACCTCAAGTTTCTTTAATAGTAAAACACGAGCAAAACGATCGTCAGCATCCCAATTCCCAATGCTAGCTAGCAAGGCGATCAGATAAATGGCTGATTTTTGCAAGGCTCGCAAAATGCGCTGATAACTTTGGTAGCAAAACAGGCAGGCACTATACTTAAATTTTATCACCTTGGCTGCATAAAAAATAGTAGCGACCTTTCCAAACCGTTGACTATTAGTTTGATGTGATTTGTTTATTCCAGAAAATACAGAAAGTACAGAAGCCCCCGTTGACAATGAAGAAAAAGTGTATATATGTGACAGTTCTCAGGAAGCCGAATTACATGATAACGTAAACGCGATAGCTACCGTTAAACATGAATCACTGAATAATATGAGCTCTATCAAAATAAAGACGAAATTCAATTTCAAAGGTAAGTAAATTAAATCTTGTTCTACAGCTTTCTGTGTAATTTTCAGTAACGTCATGTGCTTCATGCACTGCCGCGAATATCGCGGTGCATAGTCCAAAAATAAGTAAATATTAGAAAATAGAGCGACAGTAAAAGTCTACGCTGTTAAAATACAGATTAATATGCTACACACATACTTTAGTTGCTTGCAAATAGTTTTATGCCCTATGAAAATGATAAACATATCATCTAACATCTGATTTTTAAGGATATGCGATCGCAGACAGTTTCTATTATAAAAGTTTTTATAAAATCTATTGTAACTGCGCATGTTATATTTTTACAACCAAATCAGTAAACAGATTATGGTATGGCAATCGCATAAATCTTGAGGATAAACAAAGAACAGAGCGAAGATCATTTAAATAGAAAGCGAATAAAGTCGCAATCTTGCTTTGATATTCGTATTTTTTTAACCTGAATCGTTATCAATAAGAACACAGTCTGCATCAACTTCACTGGCTAGCTTGGAAATCATCGAATCGCCTACGCCAGGTCGATACGGGCATCCATCCCGAGAAGACGGTTGCAAAAAAAAAAGGCAAAGTGAGGCTATATTGACCAGTCACAAACTCGCTATTATTGCTTCAAACACAAACCAGGTCGCATTAGCTCTCCTATTAACTATGCCTGCGCTATAGAGAATCTGTGTCAAGAAACGGATAGCGCCGTAGCTGAGGCAAACTTTTGGGCGGACAAAATCTTGTGTCTTCACACGAACAAGAAGATTTACAAAAGAAATGGATTATTTATTTGTGAAATGGTTTTTGTTTCAGATATTCCAGAGAAAATAGTACTCGGAAAGACTTTAAATGGAAAACGATTGGTAGCTAAAGTTGTAAAGACACTTATAAACACGAATAACGAGGACAAACCGCCAGCGCCGGTGGAGAACACTGGTGTCATTATAACTAACGAGAAGGTGGCTGACAGTCAACAATACAGTAAGTATTAACTATGTAGAACAATTTAGAACAATATACTCGACAGTCGCGATAGCGTAGTGGTTTAAATCTATACTAATATTATAAAGCTGAAGAGTTTGTTTGTTTGGTTGAACGCGCTAATCTCAGGAACTACTGTTTTGAATTGAACATTTTTTTAGTGTTGGATAGCCCATTTATCGGGGATATCGACCAATAGGAGCGGAGCATCAATGAAAAATGTTGCAAAAACGAGAAAATTCTTTTATGTGAAGCAGACGAAGTTGCGGGGATCAGCTTGTTAAATATAAAACAACTGCTATGCTACTGACGCGTGGTGTGTTGGTTCTTTACGAAGTAATATTTAGTAAACGCTAGTACAAGACTTGATGCACTGAGAATTTACGGCAGCTGAGATTTGACTTCTGCAATCGCAAAAATATTCATGTAGGCAAATAACTGCAAGTGCAGTGATTTATATGATGTAAGTGTTGTAGGTTCGATCCAATAAATGACAAAAAATTGTGCAAAAATAATCCACAAATAGTTGTTTCGAATATGTATATTGTTATCGTTATGTATTTGTGATCCTTATTTGAATAATTAAAATGTCCGCTCGATACAGGCATTGTTATTAACGCGAGAGTAGACATTTTAAAAAGAAAATTGTACTTACTTATATACTGACAATTATCTTATATATATAATACTTATATATTGACAATTATCGCCTGCTTCGTGCCTCGGAAAGCACGTTAAGCCGTTGGTCCCGGCTGCCATGAACATCTATGGCAGTCGTTATTAAGAGAGTGTCGACACAAAAGATCCCACTGGGTCGAAGTGTCGCCGGTCTGCACTGACTGGCCCCTACATAAGATAAGATAATACATTGGATTGTAAAATAATAAGAAATGTTGTATGTATACCCTTTTATTGTCTCTCAATAAGAACGTTATTTCAGATAACAACACAGGTATAAGTGAGACGGAGCTGGTGAGCCTCATACACCTGGCAGTACGTAGTGGCGCACAGAGCCAGCTCAGCCCTGAAGACGTGGCCTCCGCCGAGAGTGTAATCGCACAACTACTCAAAGTGCCCAACTTGAAAACTTCGTTGGTTGGGTTTAATTTAATTATTACTAAGGTAATAATATTCATAGGATTTACCATATTTTTAGCTTATTATACTTTTAACATATTTATTAGGTACACCTGTTTTAGTTCCATTGAACAGATAAAAAAGAAGAAAAAGCTATCCAGTGGGTGAAATTCTGTTGCCCTTGATTGTTTAGATAAAAGTCGTTTCATTTTTGTGATAATCCAAGATGCTAATCCGTGAACGCCGCATCAAAATCTATTTTGAAGTTTTGCGTAAATCCAGAAGACAGATGGGCGAACTAAGATTTTATATTCTCAAATATATATTTGTGCTGATACAGTCTCTTTTTTGTTTAGTATACATAGATAGATTGTCTAATAGTAAAATCCAATAATACTGCCCTATCCAAGCATTTGAAAGCGCATCACACGGCCGATCCAAACATAAACGCGAACTCTTGCCATGAGAATGCGAATTAGTTTGCAATCCATTATGTTTTTATTTTCATATTTTACCTCATATAGGTACATATGTATGTATCAATTATGCACGATCTTAAAACTACGCTTGATTCGCACTAGCTAGCAAGCTTACTTGATTTAAAAAGAACAGAACCCTTCTTTCTATTTTTTTTGTTTTTTTTTTTTGCTTTGTTGAATGTTTGTAAAGTATACTAGGAATAAATCCTGTGTCGAGGGACGCAGGTTTTGTTCCTAGTGGTATAGGTTGTCGTTGGATAGACTTTTTTGTTTGTGTTTAGACAAAGAACTTTAAAGACCAATTCGGTGTGATCTACAACAAAAGCAATGTGGCTGTCGTAACTGGTCGCGTGACAGAGAATGAAGACTCTTCAGCATCATTCGAGCACTTGCCCAATTTGTTGCAGACCATGAAAACAAGCTCAGGTATTTTTGTGTATTTTACTATAACCATTACACAGTTTGTCATAATGCATATAAATTATTGCACAATAATATACAACATTGACAAGTACCATATCAAAATAACGATTAGAAAGTACAAAACCCTTCAAGTCAGTCGACATGTTAAAAATGAAAATGTTTTATACCTTGAAATGTTTACTAACGTAATTGGATCCGTTGTCTAATGTTATGATATAAAACAGTTGCTGGTTTTTTTTTTATATAATCAAGCTGACAGTAAACAATGTCTGGCCAGAAACAGATGGTTTACTGGTGACTCCTGCTAATAGCACGATTTTTGTTGAAAAAGCTCGGCAACTCTACCACGCTCGTCCTTTTGTGCAGTAGAGGTGCTTCTCTGCACGGGTTGCGGTTAGAGCGTAATCCCAGGTTTAACTTTAAAATCGTTGTGAAGAAAAAACCATAAATGAATATTGCCACTAAGTGTTGCTAGTTGGCGCAACATGTACCGTATTTATAGAAAACCTTACATAAATGAAACAAAACTCGGTAATACTTACGAGTCAGATTTTAAAAGATACTGGAAAGGTGTTCGTGAGTCTGATATTACCTTACATTTGCTTCTCTTGTATTTACTTTTTACATTTTTATTATAGATGAAGCCATGACAAGTGGAAATCAGCACCTTGATTGTATTGACCACGAGAAAGATATATGTGCGATATTCCACGTACACATTACTGAAACTAAATGTGCCGACAATGTTGTTCGAGTTTCTGTTACCCTAAATAAACGACGTAAGTAGTAAATAAATAATGTATCCTAATATTCAAAGTATTGTAGGCAGCTTTTTAATCCGAACACCGAAATGTTACCCCCTGTTCGGACTAGTGGAGCGTTCTGATTACAGTACAGAGAATCTGTCGAGTTACTACAACGGTTGGTCCTACTTTTTGTGAAATAAAACCGTATGTAAAAATGTTGGGAGACCAAGATAGTCTTTTTAAGGACGTTCGGATACAGTGCATTCAGAATCCAATATTCGTGTTGTGCAAAAACGTGCAGCAAAACAAATGCGCGCGTCATATGTAAGTACTTGACATTCGGTAACCAATTACTGGTACTAGCAGCGAGAGATGTTCGAATCAGCGGAGGTTCGGATTATAGAGGTCCTGGTGTATGTATTTGCCTGCCTCGTTAGTATCTATAGTTATATATATATATCTATCTACTGTGTATATACCTACGCATTACTTTATGGCTGACCGTGAGGCTGACGTTAGATTTTGTTATAATGTTCTCAATAGCAACATAGAGTTTCGGATTGTGCCCGATAGATGATAAAAGGCTATAAGTACATAGATTTATTGATATGTTTTGTCAATATGTATGTCATTTATGTGCACAAGTTTTCTTTTGAAACTAGTTTTGTAATCATGGCCTCGATGGTCCGGTAGTGCCTATATATTTTCGACTATGACCACTCTTGGAATCTGGGGATCAAATCACTGGGATGGATTTTAGTTTATGTGCTAGAAAACAGTCCGTAGAATGGTGTTCTCGGTACATAGACGATCATAGTCATGATCTAAAAGTAACTACCGAAATGTGGTGTATTAAACTCTGCCCAACACTTTGGGTACCTATGTACAAACTTGTTAAATAATACATTTTAGTACTAGACCCACCTTGATATGGCATATACACGAACGTAGTAATTTGTAGTCAAACGGTATTTGGTTTTAATCTCAATCATTAAGTTATAATAACTCATGCCCCGTGTTTTTACAGAGCTATCACTAAACCAAATGTTCGACGTCAAAAAACGACATCTAAACAAAGTGTTTGGATGTAGTGCATGTGCAGCCTTATTTAAATCTGAAGAAGCCGTGAAAGAACATCAAAACGTATGTATTCGTTTTTTTTCTACCAATATTTTTTAAACGAATAAATTTATGATTAACTTTAACCGAAAATTGATGATGACGATTCCAGATCTTTGTCAAGCTCCTCTAAAGGAGATACCAGTCTGGCTATAATGTATCGTATATTTGTATTTATTATGTTGTAGAACGACTGTGTGGACGAAGAGTTGTTGCTCATTGACATGGATACAAAGGATATGGTTGACGCTTATGCTATGATAAAAAGTGAAAAGGACAAAAGTTACAGCTGTATGCAGTGTCATGTAAGTATATAATAATATCAGCCATGTATATAAATTGTCTGGGTACGGGTATCTTCTCTGCTTTGAGAAGGGTTAGGCCATAGTCTATTACACTGTCCCAGTACTAGTTGGCAGTCTTCATCTTCCGAAAACATAGAGAATTCTAAGACATGCAGGTTGCCCAATTATTTTTTCCTTCGCCGTTAAAGCGAGCTATAATTAGCTATTTATTAATACACATAATTTCAAAAAGTCACTGGGGCCTTCTTTTTGGAATTATGTGTATTCTAACGGTGTCATTCATATTATTATAAATAGTTTATTTATAAATGAGCCGTCCGATGTTTCAATATTGTGATATCAATATATATAATGTCCCTGCAATACCGTCATTATTCACACAATTTCGAAAAATGATTACTTATTACTACTTTGTTTACAGGCGAAATATGCGAGACTCCATACTTGCGTGAGACACGTGAAAACTCATTTGGGACTGCAACTGTCGAAATCTGTCGCAGCTAAAGACAACGAAGCATCGAATGAGCTAGATAAGGATAACACAAAAAAGAAGCGAAGCAAAGAATATTATACATGTAAAATGTGTCAAAGCACGTATTTTCATCCTGCCACACTTTCGAAACATATTGTGTCAAGACATATTAAAGTAAAATCCAAATAAATTATATTCAATGCTTATGTGTCACTTATTTCGACTGCACGGAGGGCGTAGTGGTTTAAGTGATTGTTTGCCACGACACTGCCACTAAGCCGAATGTTGTGGGTTCGAATCCCAAACGGCACAAAAATTTGTGTGATCCACAAATGGTTGTTCCGAGTCTAGAATTTCATTGTGTTCGTTGTCTGAATGTACGTAAAGTCTCCCAGCGATACAGGATTAATTCCTAGTGCGTGGAGTTGGCTGTTTCAACGAAAAAGTATTCTATTATAATCAGTATTATACAGGTGTCCCAGAAATCGACGTCAAGCCGGAATCAGGTAACTGGCTAAGTTATAATAGCTATAACAAAATATATTATAGGCATTTAAAAAAAAACAAAATAATCTATCTACACCCTTTGACGGTCTTTTCACTCCTCTTACTACAGATATTTACTTTTTAAATTATTTTTGTTTGTTATGTAATTTCGAATAATCGAAAAAAATCGAGAGTTTAAAGATTCCGGCATGACGTCTACTTCTGGGACATCCTGTATATTAGGATGTCCCAAGAGATAAGGCAGGATTTTGTTTTTTTACCGTTTGTTTCTTGCAGGTATCTTCTCATAGGCTCAACCCTTTACCAGAACATAGCAACTAACCTAAATGTAGCTTCAGTAACTTAGTAAACTCACTAGCCTATATACACCGTGAATTTGTAGTCGTTTTGGAACCGAAAATCTTATACTCTATTTCAATAACAGAATTGATAAAACTCATTATTTTAATAAAATAAAATGTTTTTTTAGAAACATTAAATTTAATGTCGTTTACGAAAAATAAATGAGAACTCGTAGTAACGCCACTCAATTTCACGTACTATGTTTACTACGCGTCTCTACAATCGATATCATTCATGTTTTATTAAAAACATTTTCCAATGAAAACAGAAACTGCCGCGCCCGCCAATCCGTGCTCACTACCCAGGCGCCCAGGCACGGCGAGCGCTCCCGACTGTTTCGGACTCTGGCGCAAGAGGGCCCCGCACCCCCACCCGTCCTTCAGTACTGCGGCGACTCGCGCGCGTAATGGTCGTAACGAAATTTTTCATTGTCATGCGAAAATGAGTCGTCAATACGAATATTTTAACGCTGAGTACTTGGCAATGGTACAGCTGTATGCTGTTGCCAATTTCAATTTGGAAGAGGCCAGACGCTTGTACTCCCAGCCGGAGCAATTGAATGCGCTGCGGCTACGAGGAATTGAAAGTCCTCAAGTGCCGTCCACTCCCACTATCTTAGCTGCAACTCCGCGCCTTCTCCACCATGAAGAATTCCGTACGCCGACTCATGCGCAAGGCCCATGACGCCTGAATGATTCCCTGGAGATCGAAGAGGATATTCTGGAGTACTTCGAGCGGGATCCGTGGCGAAGCACGTGAATGGCGGCTCGAGAATTTAATGTTAGCCAATACTTTGTATGAAAATAATTAAATACTAATGGGTTACATCCTTATCATTTTCGTCGGGCTTACGTAATTAACAACAAAGATGCACCAGCAAGAAGGTCATCTAACGGGTAGCCCGTATTTAGAAATGTTACGAACAGTAATATCCGAGCTATTGGAGGAAGTGCCGTTATCGATTATACATGATATGTAGGTACTAGCAGCATGACGGCTGTCCCGCTCATTATGCAAGTGCAGTACGTGCCTACCTCAACAATGAGTTTGGCTATAGGTGGATTGGCCGCGGCGGTCCCGTGTCTTGGCCGCCGAAAATCCCGGACTTAACGCCCCTAGATTTTTACATGTGGTCGGAAATAAAAAAAAATGTGTATTCTCCTAAATATGAAAGTCGTGACGAGTAACGTAGTGCGATAGTGGACGCATTTGATAAAGTTAAAAGTGATAGAGACACATTAACCTTTTGGACGCCATTGTCACATATACGTGACAAACGAAATCTTGCCCTCAACGCCAACGTCACATATGTATGACAAAAAATACGTCGCACCTTAACATAAAAATAAACAATAAATAAAACATTACTTTTGTGGTTAAATAAATATCAGTGTCATGAGTAGGGTTTATTAGATAATTTAAGACGAAAATAAAAACACAATTGATATTCGATAAAGTTTTGGAATCCCTATACTTCTGAAGGTCATTTTACAGAAAAAGTGGCTCGGCGTCGGGGGTACGGCGATGCGTTTATACTCTGGCGTTCAAAAGGTTAAGAAAACTTAAAGACAATGGTATCAAACGTGCACGTTTGTGTATTGAACGTGGTGGACTTCATTTCGAGCAGTTGCTTCAATACAGGGAAGTGTAAAACAACACCGTCAGAATACAATAAACAGTTAAACTAGAGGAGAGTAAGCGTTTTTAAGAATAATACTTTGCTGTGTCAATAATGGAATATATAAATGGCTTTAACGTAACACACCGAAAACCTTACTACAGAACTACTTCCTTAAACGACCTTAGTTACATATCAATAGATGACAGGTCTTTCTTCGACACAACGATGATGAGCATACCTGACAATTTACATAACAACAGCGGTACTCTAAATGAAATACAGGAACAACTTAAAATACTCACAATGGAACTGACCAGCGCTCATCAAGAAATCGAAAATTTAAATATGGAAAACTATCGCCTCAAGTGTGATCTACAAACTTCTCTAAAAACAATTGACACATATAAGAAAATATGCGTCACACCTGAAAGGAAAAGCATAACACCAAGGTCTGCGCGTAAACAAAAGCATATGTCACCAGAACCAAATAGGTGTGTCTTAACCCTTTCCAAAACCTATCCCATGCCAAAGACGAACAAAAAGGACAAGGAGACGCAGACTAATGCGACGCAACTACAAGATATCGAAACACAGACCATGGATAGTAGTAACAACGGTACACAAAAGTCTAAGAAATCAATATCGGCACCTACACCTGCTTGGGGAAAGCATGAGAAAGAGCAATTAAATCAGAAGCCACAAAGTACAAATAAAATATGTATTATAAGTGCGAACAAAAACGACAAAATTCGTTCAATTGCAGAGAGAACTTTAAGAGACAATCTGCATATCTATCACTATCTATATCCAAGCAGTAACCTATGCCACATGCTGGAAAACTTGGAACAGAAACTACAGAACTTCACACTGAATGACTTCTGCCTATTGTTTATAGGCGAAGTAGATTTTATAAATACAAATAACTATACGACTATACACTGAATATACGACGAGTGTTGGAAAAGATAGATTATACTAATGTGATACTGTGTACGCCAACCTATAAGTGTACTAAATATTCTAATATGTACAATTGGAGAGTCGAGTCATTTGTTAATCTTCTTTACCTGGATATCTTGACACATGAACACGCATACATCCTCGACGCAAACAAGAATTTAACATATGATTACAATATGTTCAGATATAACACCGGATTAATTAATAACCGTGGCATGCAAACAATATTCACAGATATTGACCTTCTTACAAAGGCGACAAAAGAAACATCGGTGCAGTCTACATCAAGCTCCTTTACATGCAATCCAAATCAACTAACAAACACTTCCAAGGTTTCAGAGGATCCCTTTTTTCTGCTCTAAACAGCTATGTGTATTACATCAAAACATAGCAGGGCTCTTAAACAAATCTGATGAGCTAACAGTGTGCCTTGAGGAATTAAGGGAAAACAAAGCCGAAATAGATAGTTTGTATTTCAGAATATTTCATGACAACCAGCAACCAGCAGGACCTATTCATTCCAAACTTTACTCTGGCTGCATGTTTTAGCAGAAATGAGTAATACACAGTACGACGCTCAATTTGTTGATCCAGCATAATAGAAGAGGTGAAATGTTGACTGATATCATCCAAATCAATCGTCGTACGCGGATCACTTTGTTGCTTATTGCCAATGCCTAGGGTTCCAAGAAACCGCCAAATGTCAGCAGGAGATGAGGATGTTATATCATCGAGAATATGGCGGCGATTTGCATTACGTATCATCTGATTACACCGATTCCTAGCAACTTTAGAAAGAGCCCAGTTGTCATCAGGGCGACCCTTTTTAAAATTGCGAAATGTACGATCCTCTCCTCCCCTCGACATCCAAGGGGCGGTCGGACGATTTACCTTAATTCTACGGACGGGAGCGTGGACATTAAAAAGTTTCACGACAGCGTTATTAAAAATATCAACCTTTTGGTCCGCCATAGTAGCTGTCTCTAAAAGTTCCCAATTAAGAGCAGAAGCATATATTTGCACAGTTTCTGTTAGTAGAATTTAATGTCTTAATAAAACATTAGAAATTCAGGCAATGACTTTAATAATAAAATATTTAGAAAAATAATTACCACCTTGCTATAAACCATTGCTTGCTATTAACCATATTAAACAGTATACTATTTGGATAATTGTTGCAGATCTATTTTTAAGTTAAGTTAAAATATGTCGTCGGAAAATATGTTATCCAGATCATCTAATAAATCATTTGAACTAGGTTCAAGTACACTGCCTAGCATATTACTTGTACCTGAAAAGAAACAGAAAATATAGATGTAGAATTGAATGATACAAGAAATAAAATATTACAAGGCTTGATATTTTCTATCAGCCAATCCTTGGCAGCTAATACTGATTTAAAAGTTATGTTTAGAAAATGGTAAATCTTGCAGGTAATTAACAACCAAATCAATTAAATTATACTACTTAATTATACTACTACATTATTAATTAAGTTTTAATTAATAATGTAGGAAACACCACTGCTAAAGATATCACATTTATAATTTTTATTTTTAAGTTTACTAACAAGGTAGGTTAGGATTTACTAGTATAATTTTTTAAGTCCTCCAGCTTAGGTAGAATGCTTGTATCCCCATCTGCAATGCAATGAGTGGCATTCAAACCCGCGAACTTGATTGCAAGTCTAATGCCTTATCCATTGGGCTACCATTACTTTGTATGTTTATAATAACAAAATAAAAAAGTTATGGATTTAGAATAGTCACAACTGTCACAAGCCAGTATAAACACTATTGCATCTGCCAATTAAAACCAAGTGAATTTAAAACTTAGCCAGCTTTACATAATTCATCTGAGATAAGCTTTTACAAGCTTAGTAATAGCATGTGTCTCCGTAACTCTAATCACAGGTCAAGCCAGCCCAAATAGTCTTACCTATATTCTGTACACTATTTTGAGTTTTTATCACAGTGTAGTCTTCTTCATACACAACAGAATAACCATCAGGCAATGGCTTTTTCTCTGTATCTTCATTCAGAATTGAAGAACTATATACAGCTAGTATATTACTTAATGTAATATTGAGGTAATGTTTTTTGAAGGCAGCACCGGTTGTAAGAATAGTTGGCTTCCATAATATAAAGGCACAGTATTCTGCAGCAATATATTGAGAGAATGCAGACCAAGCATCTCTGTGAAGGGTACCTTTTATATTACCTGAAAATAAATATACAATCAAATTTAAATTAAAGTAAAAATGTTATATGTTATACTAAAAGTAAAATATACAAGTCAATTTGAACATGCCTTGCCTATCTTGCCTTTACATCATCTAATTATACATACATAATATAATAAATTATTAATATCGACGATTCCCCGGCTATTTGAGGTAAGCGACATTTTGAGAAAGTTACAGGAGAGAGGTTTAAAGATTTATTTTTCGGAAAAAAAATCATTAAAAAGAATCTGTTGAATGGATTTTAGTAAACTTAATACAGTATTTCTAAAAATACATACTGCATCTTACTTAGTTGATATTGCAAATATATGAGTATTATTTTCTAAAATAAATGACGCTTAATGCAATACGCGTTATGTGCTTTATTCTATGGAGTAAAGTAAAATGGCTCAAACGCCTATGGATTGAATAGTGATTGAAAGTAAATTAGCTCAAATGTTTATTTAATATGGAATAAAACAAGACAAAATGGCATATACAACAAACCTCACAATGAATTACCTAAGGTAAATGAGCCGAAGCAGCATGTAACATTGAACCAGACTAGTGCACCTTGATACAGACGACGATCGGTGCTCAACCCCACTCTAGTAACATAAACTTTTGCTATCATAAAATTAAAGATAGGTACTTAGTTCATAGTTTTAATACAACTCTAATAGACCTAACCATGGATAATTTGGTAATTAGTGATAATTTTAAAAGTAAACTAAAATGGTTTGAAGCAATCTTTAATAAAAAAGTAATATTTATAAAAGTTTTATTCTTAGCGGTTAGCAGAATCATTTTTTTATGAAAATATGTTAATATTATGAAATTCAGATATTATCATCTCAGACGAAAGACGTCCACTGCTGGACATAGGTTTCCTCAAGGTCTTGCACACAGACCGGTCTTGGGCCATCCGCATCCAACCGCTTTCCGCGACCTTTACCACGTACCACGTCGGTCCACCTTGTAGGAGGCCTACCCTTGCTGCGTCTACCGGTGCGTAGCCGCCACTTCAGAACCTTTCGGTTATGAGCGCTATGTGTCCTACCCACTGCCACTTCAGCTTGGCTATCCGGAGAGCTACGTCGGCAACTTTAGTTTTCCTGCGGATCTCCTCATTTCTGATTCGATCCCGCATAGCAACCCCGAGCATAGCTCTCTCCATCGCCCTTTGAGTGACTTTGAGCCTTCTGATAAGGCCCATAATGAGCGACCACGTCTCGGATCCGTATGTCAACACTGGCACCATACGTTGGTCATACAATTTTGTCTTGAGACACTGCGGTGAACAGTTTCGGAGATTTGACATCTCCCCGTCTTACCCCTCGCTGTAGTTGTATAGGTCTCGAGCTCTTGTCTTGGAGACGGACTGACATGGTGGCGTTTTCGTACAAACATTTCAGCACTTCGACATACCGATAGTCAATCTGGCACCTTTGGAGGAACTGCAGTACCGCCCAGATTTCGATCGAATCAAAGGCTTTCTCATAGTCCACAAACGCCACGCATAAAGGCCGGTTATACTCTTCCGATTTTTGTATAACCTGCTGCAGCGTATGTATGCGGTCTATGGCACTGTAGCCTTTACGGAATCCGGCTTGTTCAGGAACGGAATTCGGCTGGAAGGCGTCTAGCCTACTCTCGAGACGATTCGTGATGAGCCTTGAAAACAGCTTGTAGACGTGGCTCAGAAGCGAGATGGGTCTGTAGGGTTTTATCGCACTTCTTGAAGAAAAGCACCACCATACTTCTATGTCATGTCTGTGGCGTTTTACCATCGAGTATGACGGAATTGATAAGCTTCCGTAGAACTTCCATAGCGGTTTCGCCACCGGCTTTCAGAAGCTCAATCGTAATTCCGTCATCATCCGGCGCCTTGTTGTTTTTGAGTTGTTTAAGGGCCATGCTAATCTCGTGCAGGTTGACGTCCAGGATATCGTGTAGTCGTGTATAGCTGTCTATAGAACATCTCGATCTCCTCCAGGAGCTGAGGTTTGGATGATACTATTCTGCCATCCTCCGTCTTCAGCTTTGACAGCTGGTTCTGCTTGAAGCTAGTAGTTGGCCCCACAAGTTTTGATATCCATATCCAAATTGCCCCACTCTCTGCTCATCACCGCTTCGTTTGCCCAGTTTCGCCTTGAAATCTCCCATGACAACGGTGTAGTAGGTCTTGGTGCTATGTATAGCCCAAGATATGTCCTCGTATATAGCTTCCACCACTTCATCGGGGTGCGCCGAGGTTGGAGCGTATACCTGAATGGCCGTTTTGATATTCTGAGTATAAGGTACGCTACCCTGCTCGACACACTCGTGATGTTTACCACGCTGTTCACGAGAGATTTGTGGATGTTGAACCCGACACCACCTTGGAACTGTTGGTCACCATCCCGATAGAAGAGCAAGTTACGGGATTTGAGGGTTATCAAGTGCTCACCCTGTCTTCGGACTTCAAATAAGCCTATAATATTCCATCGTAACTTGCTCAATTCTTCTTCCAGCTCGACAATCTTCTCGTCGGTCCGCAGTGTGCGCGTGTTGAATGTTGCAAGGGCCAATTGTCGTCGTTGGTGGTAGCACGATCTCTTCCGGAGGTTCTTAGCACCCCTTGCCCCGCCATTACCATAGCCGCTACCTGAGCCAGGACTAGCGGGGCCGTCGGGGACTAGGGGCTGGTTTTGAACGGTGCGCTTCATTTTGGGGTGTTTTGCCATAATCACCAAGCTTGGCAGGCAGATTGGTGATTGCAGTGACGGAAGTCTTCAACACTAGGCGCTGCTGCCCACCTTGCATATTGGTATTTGCTTCCGCCTAGTTTCGGATGGTTTGACCGCCATCCATTGGTTGACTGACTGCACTGGAGGAGATGACATACCTACTTAAAATCCTTATTAAATTTCACCTTAAGTATTTCAGTCTCAATACTTTCGTATAATCAAAATTAAATAAACTGACTAAAAACAATCACATTCATTTTGCCTCTTGAACGATCGTCCTCACCGCCAGCATTCGTTTGCGACCATTTGTTTGGCAACATAATTATCTCGTCTACGAGTAAAACTACAAAATTGTTTGGAAATTAGAAATTCGACATTAAAAAAGGCCAAGTCTTAATATCCCAAGCGTCTGGAGTATTTCGTTTTGGTTACATGCAAAATGATTCAAGTGACTGATTTCATAATTCTGGTGTAGAGTAAATTGACTCAAACGACACAATCTAGTATTTCAGCTAAAGGCTAATTGAGTTAATGCGCATTACGTAGTCAAACCATCGTAGGCAAAACAAATCAACCGACTAATAAAAGAAAATCAGAATAAGCTCAAATAGTGTAAGTTACGTAATACAAAAGTTGTTAACTTTTGTGTCAGTTGATACCACGGTCATCAAAATGAAGGCAAAGTTACTGAGGGGTACAAACGCCAAAACTGTGCTCAAAAAATATTGAAACTCAGTTCAAAAGACGCAGAAAAATTCGCTGATTCCAAATATGTATATGACTTATTTTCGCAAAAAATGTCGCTTAGATCAAATAGCTGGGGAATCGTCGGTATGTATATTTTTCATTTTTATTTTTCCAAGGCTAGCTGCTAGCTGTGGTTTAGGTCCTACAAAATAAATTTATAGACTAACTTGCTGTCCCGACAGAAGTTGTCCGGTACAGAGGAAAAAAATTTTTTTAAAAATATTTCCAAATCTAAACCATTCTCGAATCCACTTGAACACACAAAACATTTCATCAAAATCGGTCCAGCCATTTAGGAGGAGTTTAATTACAAACACACGCACAGAAGATTTATATATATTAAGATTAGTCCATTGGTCTCTACTGATATTAGTTTCCAGACTTGGTGCCACTACTTAGCCTAATTTACCCAATTCAGAAAACTAACTTGACAACTCATGCATTGATATGCATGTCATATTCACTACAGCTGTGCATCTAATCATATTGAAATATTTTGGGTAGATTTATGGTTTACATTTGGACAGGAGATCTATATTTTAAATATTACTCACCAGTAGTATCCCTCATAATGATTAATGGGTCTGTGACAGATCTATCTACTGTCTCCACAAATGCTGTTATTGTGTGAGCTTTTCTTCTTCTTAAGCTTCCTGCTATGGCTTGTTGTTTGATAAGTTTTATTGAATCCACATTTTTCAAGTTCCAATCCTTTAAATCATCTAACAATCTTGCCCATAATGGAGATTGAAATAAGTCTCCTCTTAAATTATTTTGAGTGAAATCTACATCCTGGAATATGAAATTTATTCATAGTACATAACATAAAATATAATAGTGCCAATTCTGTTGTCACAAAATTCTCTAAACTTAACTAAAAATCACTAAAATTTTTTTTAGTCTTGTCACTTGTAACGATTTCAGAATACGAAATGTCACTTGAGGTCTAAAATAAATTTTTGTGATTTTTAGTTAAGCTTAGAGAATTTTGTGACAACAGAATTGGCACCAATGACAAAGAAATAGTTGTACAAGATAAATTGCAAAAATTACAGAAGAATACCACCCATTTAGGCCTAGTTCCTTATATCAAGAAACAAATAATTTTAGCTATGGAGAGTTACATTTTGACATGTTTTACATAAAATTTGTGTTAAAAATTAACTGATTGAGGTAAAACTACTTGTTCCTGATATAGAAACTGAGCCTTAGAATAATTTATTATTACAATATTATGCTGAAATAAAAGGCCTGCAATGGTAACAAGGAGTCCATGGCACGGCAATATTCAAAATGTGTATTAGTTGGGTTTAATTGGTTTTACCTGTGAAAGTAATTCCATTTGGCAAATAGTTTCATCTTTATTATCTTCAAAATCTCCGGTAAGTAAACCAGCTGGGCCAGGAAACTTTCTTTTGTTCTTGTGATCAAAATAAGAATGAATAATTTTTCTTTTCACATGTTTAGGCGACACAATATCTTTAATAATTTTGTTGTCATTTGTATGCATTTTGATATCTTCAATGTTGTGTATTTTATTAAACTTTTCTATAGTATTACTTTTCTCTTCATTATTGGTAATACTTTTTTGCACTTTATCTGAAACTTTATTGATGAACTGCGGCGGAAGTGATATCTGTTTATCATTTGAACATTTTATAGTATTTACATCTTCAGGAAACTCAAACTGCGATAGAATCTGAAACAAAACAAAATAATTCATATTATTATTACTTTAAAATTTGAACTAAGATAATTAACAGTTACTTCTGTTCTAATGCCCGGTTTACATTATTCCAGTCCAGCGATCTAGTCCAGTACTGGATTGCTTACTGGAAAAATGTAAACCGGCACTGGAATGAACTGAATCCAGTAAGCATTCCAGTCCAGTAACTGGATTCGCGGTCTACTTTTGAATCCAGTGTGACCAATCCAGTGCAACTGGAATAATGTAGACGGCCAATCCAGTGCCATTCCAGTGCTGACGAAGTACACATGTGTTGGTTGTTTTTGCAGACTTTTTTGCAAAGAAAAAGGATTTAACAATGGTGAAGAAGTTATCTGAAGACGAAACTGTAAAGTTTGTCACTATATACAGAGAAAATCCGTGTTTATGGGATATAACATCAGATCATTATAAAAACAAAGCTATGCGCCAAACTGCTTTGCAAAATTGATCTCTTTCGCTGATCCAATTTCTCACCCAAATCCGTTCCTTTTTTTTAGTTCCTTATCAACCTCATTAATAACTTCTTGTAGCAAGAGTGATTGAGCACGTTTGAAACATTTTCGAAACTGATCTCTTCTTGAAATCATTGTCACTATAGTGTTCACACTTCAACGGCTTCTAAATAACTGAAATAATGTAGACGTTACAGATCCAGTCCAGCACTGGACTGGAATCTCGCTAGATCACTGGACTGGAATAATGTAAACCGGGCATAATAGGTAGGTATGATTGTCTAGTTACCTGGTCGAAATCATCCGATTCAAACATTTTATATCTATAGGTACATTCAATATATATTCTAAATCTAAATAATCTTTTTGCGCAAAATAATACAACGAAACCTAGCACCGAAAATTACAAGGTAAACGGCAAATAAATAGTAAATAACGGCACAGCACAGAACGTAATGTCAATCATCAATCAATGTCAATTATTGTCAATTGTCAATAGTGTCAACAATATATGTACATCAAAGTCCAAAATGCCAACTGTGTGAGTGCCACAGATTATACATAAATAAATAAATTAACAATAGGTATTATTTTATATCATTGTGGTTAATATGAACATGTACGCGTATGTTCTGGTCCTAGACTAAGCCTACTGACTTAATTTTTTTAGCCTTTGAAAGCCTAAAGCCCCTTTTAATTAAAATACTGGCATATACAATATGTATATTTATAAAATAAAATATAAAATACTTAGGTTTCATACGTACTGCGTCGTCCAAGTGCGGGTGATACTTTAGAAGTATTGTAGGCATAATTTGATACCTAGTTTCCTCTTCTTACATAATATTTTATACAAGAACTAGCTGATCCGCGCAACTTTGTCTGCGTCACATAAGAGAATTTTTACCATTCCATTGCTGCAAAATATTTCATTGCGCGCCGCGCGCCGTTACTATTGGTGGTAGCGTGATGTAATATAGCTTATAGCATTTCTCGATAAATGGGTTATCCAACACTAAAATATTTTATCAATTCGAACCAGTACCTAGTTCCTGAGATTAGCGCGTTCAACCAAACAAACAAACTCTTCAGCTTTGTAATTTTAGCATATTATTATTATGTACCTACAGACTATTTACAAATAAATTTATATATATATACATATACTAGCTGTGCCCGCGGTTTCACCCGCGTTTATAGTTACTGCGCCGCCCCCGTGGGTCATAGCGTGATTTTATAGCCTATAGGCTATAAAATCACGCTACGACCTTTCTGATTCTTTTAGTGCTGGATAGCTTATTTATCGAGAAAGGCTATATATAGCCTTTCTCGATAAATAAGCTATCCAGCACTAAAAGAATTGTTCAATTCGAATTAGTAGTTTCTAAGATTAGCGCGTTCAACCAAACAAACAAACTCTTCAGCTTTATAATATTAGTATAGATTATGAAACTGCGAACAACTTGTTTTGTCGCAAAACATTTTTCCTATTTGCATGGATTTATTTGTATAAGTAGGTGCTAGGTACTACATTTCAAATTATAAAAATAAACGTTCATAAAAAAGGTGCCAGATGTTATAACAGGTCATTGTTATATTTTTATCCTTATACAATAACTAGCTTCTGCCCGCGACCTCGTACGCGTGGAATAGTTACTTTGGGCTAGCGCTAACTTTAGCCCGCGACTTCGTTTACGTAAGGTAAAAATATTTTTAAATAATACGTACGCTATGGAGCTATTTTAGGTACTATCGGCTCCAGCGACGGACGACCATTTAAGAAAAATTGTCGCTTGCACATGTTGACCAGTTGAGTTTGTATCGCCTTAGAATCAGTAAACAAATGTAAAGTGTAAAAAAACTCAAACAAAGAAAGGGGCGTGTCACGGGTACCAAGTGTTGGCTTGCTTGCGATTTTAACCTTAGGAGTAGTCATCCGTCGCTGGAGTCGATAGTACCTATATCACGCTTTTATGATATTTTTGCAATGTTATTTCAAAACTGTGAAAATTTCATTGAAATCGAATGATGTAAAGGGCAATTTTGTTTTAAATTAAATACTTTTGATGAATAACGTATTTATTTGAATAAGGATTAATATCATGTTTATAAAAATACCTTCGTAAATAATGCATTATTTTATAACAAATTTGGTAAGCATAAAAAGGGTTATAGTGAGCCAACCTTAAAAGATAGACATATGCTGTTGCGGACTTTTTTTTAGAACTTTTAAAGGGGAACAATTCTGTCATACATGATTTTTGCGAAACTTTAACTGTTTACGCAACGCACGCAGCGGAAGCTCTCAAAAGGAAAAAAAGCCCTCCGATTTTGAAACATTCTTCATTGGTGCTCCGCTCCTATTGATCTTAGCGTGATGATATATAGCCTATAGCCTTCCTCGATAAATGGGCTATCTAAGACTGAAAGAATTTTTCAAATCGGACAAGTGGTTCCTGTGATTAGCACGTTCAAGCAAACAAATAAACTCTTCAGCTTTATACTATTAGTAATTTAGTATAGATATATTCCTCTAAACTTGTATATAAAGTCCTCGATGGCGTAGTGGTTAGTGTAACGAACTGCCACGCATGAGGTCGCGGGTTCGATTCCCGCACAAGTCAAACATTTGTGTGCATGAACATGGATGTTTGTCTTGGTCTGGGTGTTTCTATGTATAATATGTATGTATTTACAAAAAAAAAGTATATATGTATGTTTATCCATTGTCTAGTACTCATAGTACAAGCTCTGCTTAGTTTGGGCTAGATGGTGTTGTGTGTATGTGATAAAATATTATTATTATTATTATTATTATTATATATACAATTTTGGTTACTTCGTGTGGCTTCGCCTGTGTGAATCCTATGAGAGCCTATAACACTTTTTAGGACGTCATGGTTTATCTTCATGTAGGATATTACAAGGATAGGTCTTTAATTTTACTTATAAGTACGGGTGATCACTACATCATGCCGTTATCGCCAAATGAAAACTACAACGTACCATCTAAGTCATAGTTAGTGTTGTCAAGCGTATTATAAGACTGTGGTTAGCCTCAATGTGCGCGTGTCTTTAAAAGGGTAGTCATGACTACACATTAAAATAAATCATTAGACATTTTGAAGATATTGCATTTTGTTATATTATTTAATTTTTTATAATATTTACATAAAGTTTTGTAAAATGGCTGTCTTTGATGTTTTAAATCCTCTGGAACATGTAACGCCGCGGTTCACGGAAGAACAACTAGCTGATATGGTTTCATGGTTTGACGCGAATGCGAAACCGAACTTAGTAATAAACGATGGAGAACCAATTAACGTCGTAACTATTGAACAATTTATGACATTTTTGGGACTTAAGAAGTATCTATTATAACAAAAAGAAATATGTTATACAAGTATATAAAGATTCTCAATTTATGCTATTGGTGAAATTCACTTGCTATGATGTTACAGGTTTCATAGAAGAAATTTCCACTACCCCAGTTATCTAGAAATCATGCAGGAAGTTGAAAAATTAGATGCAGGTGTATTAAGACTGCTTACAAAGGACCAGTTCATTTACATATTAAATGTATGGATTTTAGAACCAGAAATAAAACACGAATTACTACTTGCATTTAAGGTGCACACTTGCTAAATATCTAATTAATTCTAATATTTTATTATGAACTAGTGTAACGCAAATGTGCCCGAATTTTTGTTTAAAGAATAGCTCGCTGTGTTGTAAAATCTGTAGCCGGCTTATATATTGTGTGCGTTACGATTGCTCCGCCAAGTTATATAAACAGAAAATAAAATCGTCAGAAAAATTGTCGGAATTTGTCAAAATCGAAGAGAACAAACTAAAAAATTTGTCAAAGTAGAAATAAAGAATTTATAAGGGTTTAAAGTTGGCCGCGCGAACGTAACGTGGAGGATTGCGCGGCCATGAGATCTCAGCAACTACTTGGGTTATATATCTAATAATTCATTTTGTCAATTGAAGACTGAATTTGTCAAAAATCGTCGAAAAACTAATTATAAGCTTTAGATCAATATTTTACAAATTATTCATCTTGAAAGTTATGGCCCTTCGATTTTGACAAATACAGACAATTTTTTTGGCGAAATTTTTTTCTGTTTGTGTAACTTGGAGTCAATCGTAACGCACACTATATATTCAATATAAATGTTTTGTTTTATTAATTATATATAGGTAAGATCATTATGAAACAGATTGATTTTTGATAGGTTTTTGATACAGAAAAACGAGATTATCTGGAGATTGATGAAATCGATGCTATATTAACCGGGTATGGCGATGCATTTAGTGAGGAAGAGTCTCGAGAGATTATGCGAGATGCTGATGTTCGTGGACACGGGAACGTGTCGTATGAAGACTTTATTGAGAGCATGTTTAGCAATGCACCTGAATTATATGAAATAAAGGTAAAATGCTCTACTGGTATATCTATAGTCTGTACATAGTTATGGATGACCTAGTTTGATTATATAAGAACTTTGAGCCTAGGTCTTTCTCTCCCAATTTTCCAATTAACCAACATAAGCGTTTTATAGTAGGTACTTGGTTAACATTTTGTTATCCATTCTTATCACACGCCCAAACAACCTTTGTACACCTTTCTTTTAGTTACTTTGTCTTCCCTCGTTTTAAAATGCTACAATCTTTTTACAATGCCAGAATACGCTGAAGTAATTTATACACTTATGGTTACGTAATATACAAGTCATTTATACGTAAGCATAAGTGCATATATTACTTAAAAAATCTATCTGTTCATGCAGACCGATTATTTATACGAAGATCCCGACGAAGATCCATCCGTACCACCAGAGCCGGTTGAAGAAGAACCTCCATCACCCGGAGAACCACCACCACCCGCAAAATCACCAATAGGTAAAAAAGGAAAAGATAAAGAAGCAAAAGAGAAGGGTAAAAAAAAGTGATGTCATTGTTTTGTTTTATATTTGCATTTGTATAGTACTTTTTTTGGATAAATTACGTTTATTGGTCTTTGCTTTTATTATAAATAATTTATTTATTTCCGTGTAATAAAACTTTGTTTTGGTAAATATTGGAAATACATGTTTTATTAACAAATCTTATTATGGGCTTAAATATATACACATGTAATTAAAAATCGGTAATAGTACAGACACAGTAGATGTAAATAGTTCTAGACTGTACAGATTGCGCAGTGGTTGCCTCGCCGCGCCGCTGCCTCTGCGGCGAATGTTGTGAGTTCGATCCTCTTACGGGGCAAAACATTGTAATATCCACAAATAGCTGTTACGAGTCTGGTTTTTTTATGTCCATTGTTTAAATGTTTGTAAATGCCGACACAATAATTACTCATAGTACAGATGTTGAGTTTTAAAACAAAAAGAAAGACTATTTGGCAAATAATTAAGTGTATTATGTAATAATAATTGTCAGACAATATTACAATAGCTACCTATGTATTTTATTTAAGTATTTTAAATTTGATAAAGGATAAATGTAGTCTATCTTTATGCCCAGTTCCACTTGTTTATCTATCGTTGAGCTTCTCAGCCAGTTGTGCAAATATTATCTTTTTATAATCCTTTCTTTTTTTTTTACCTGGGGGAATGCATTGACGCATACCCCTCCGCGGGGGCGGGCGATAGAATGGACCTCCCGGAATACCGACTAAACCTACCACGGTGTTCCTCGACAAACCACTATCGGCGGGGCCGCGCGAATCACTTTCACATGCGGTCGCGAGGGTTTGCAACCCGGATATCCGGATATTGGTTTTTTCCGGATATCCGTCATATTTTGGCTCCGGATAATTTATGCCATAGAATCCGGATATTCGGATACCTAATTATATCGATTATTTCGATCTAATACATCTACGAGCCTTATTCACCTTTAAAATTATTTAATGTTCATGTTGTTAGAGATTTAAATTTAATTACGCTTACTTTACGCCACATTAACATTATGCAATAAAGCTTAATAAATTACCTAATTTATACATCCGCGAGAATTGAAAATAATCTGAAAATATATACATACAACACACCATGCTGTCGTTACTTTATAGGTATTTATGCATTTCTCTACCTTTGCTTCGCGTGAACACGTCATAATATGTCTTGGCATCACGCAGGGGCCAATAGTGTTCCAACAACGAACATGCGATACAACACGGATGAATGATACAACATGAAGTTCATGATTGAAAATTTAAATGAAAAACATAGTGGCATCAGCAATGATCTTATGATATCCTTAAAAAGAAGGCTCACTGAACGACGTATTCCTGCTCTAAGTGGTACACTAAAATATTTACACAACTGTAATAACTTTTACAAAGAAGGCAGTTCAAATTATTATTTTGAAAACCCCGGTAGTGAGGAGATATTGGACGTCAAAGCTAGAATAAATACACAATGTTTTACATCAGATGTTATATTTTCACCTTCGCCAGAACCACACAAGATATCGCGTGAAGATGATTGCAATTTGAGCCTTTCCATTAAGAAACAGTTGCAGAAGAAAATAAATGAAGCCACGTTGGCTGTGGCGTCTTCATCATCACCTTGCGAAGCCGTTCAATTGGATATCGACAAAAGTACGAGTTGAGATGGCTCTTTACGATGCTGGCGGCGAACGAGGCCAACATTTATCCCGAGCATACAACTTACTCAGGACTGTGCCACCTTCTAGTGTAGAAACGGAGAGGGTATTTTCGGCTGTGGGTTACATGACTTACATGTGCAACAAAATACGTAGTTTAATGAATATAATGCAATTTTTGCTATTATACTACCAAAGACATAAAATAAATAAGCCATAACTAATATTATAGGATTTAAGTAAGTATCAGTTAGCTGGTGGACAATTACTATTCATTATTTTAATTACATATGTAATAGAAGTCAGTGATTGAAAAATAAAAGATTTTTTAACAAATTGTTAGTTTTCTAGATTTATATAAGTTTTCTGATTCTTAATGATTTTATATTTTCTTTTATTATCTGTTAACGAAGAAAGATGACTGTTTAGGTTAAGAGAATATATGTTTTTGTTTTTTATTTAAGTATTTTAAGAAATAATAATGTGATTTTAGTTTTTAATAAGAATTTGTTACTTATGATCTCATGACAATAATAATTGTCAATTATATAAATAAAAAAATCTACATAAATATGTATTTTCAATATTATTTTTACTTTCCAATAAATATCCGGATATATCCGAATATCCGAATAATATTTTCTTCCTCGGATATTATCCGGATAGTAAAATTTAACGGATAATGCAAACCCTTCGCGACTCCGCCGAGTTTACGGCCCGCCGTATGAAACGGCAGGCCACTACACGAAAGACCTACCCTAAGATCACCACTAAAATAGAGCCCTACTGCTCCCCCCCCCTCCCTAGAGGGGAGACGGACACGACACAGAGGCGCGCGTGGGAACACGCACGCCGCCTCTCGGACCTGGTGCTGAAAGCCCGCCACCCCCAGGTCAAACCTCAGGGTGGCTGGAGGTCATCTCGCGCCCTCCGGCGCCCGGTTCTGCGGTTGGGGAGAGGGTTTAAACGCTCACTCTCCCGCTCCGCCGCCTCCTTGATGGAAATCACTTCCTCACAGAAGCAGGCGACGGCGTTCCACGACCTCTCACTCCGGACCATAGACTGAACTACGGCCGGGAGCGAGAGGGCAACCGTTCCGACTGCCGCAATCAACTCACGGCGCTGCGATGCCCAGGCGGGGCAATCAGCCAAAGTGTGCAGCGCCGTGTCCTCAACAACGTCGCGACAGTCGCCGCAGTGGTGACAACCGGGCGTCTCTTGCCGGCCTATACGACACAGGAACCGGCCAAAACAACCATGGCCGGTCAATACCTATGTCAGCCGAAAGGTGAGGGCACCATGCCGCCTCTCCAGCCACTCCTCAACTCACTCCTCCTTACCGCCACGATCGTGGCGTGCCCGATCTTTTTATAATCCTATCCTAACTTCCTAACTTAACTAATATTATAAAAGCGAAAATGAGTTTGTTTGTTTGTTACCTTTTCACGCCTAAACCACTGAACCGATCATCCTGAAATTTTGCATAGGTATATGTTGTCAGGTGTACAGAAACGGACATAGGCTACCTTTCATCCCGAAAAAAAAATTGTTTCCGAGGAAAACAACAATAACGTTCATATGATAATAGATGGCGCCACGTGTCTTTCGAATCATGATTGAATTATATTATTACAAGCAAAGTACGACCGGAATTGATTGTCAAATTCTAAATTAACGCGAGCGGTAATTTACAACTTTACTGGTTTAGGCGCTGTTAAATTCAACATCGGTCCGTCACGTGCACAGAAGCCTAGCAGCATTGCCACGTTCAATGGCAATTCCGATTTTTTAGGTCTAGAATAGACTAGTCTTCTGATCACGCGATCCATCGATCAAGCGTTATGCGGACTCTCTATTGAAGACACGATTGCTCGGATCCCACTATCTCAAACATGATTGCCGGCTAAGTAATCAGGATGGCATGTCTTACATAACTTAGCTACATTAAAGGACGGGCTGCCTTATTGTGTGGGACGCAATCGCGGCAAATAATTAGTACTTACTTATATGTCTGCGGACGCAACGAACGTCGACAACATTGCGCGATTACATGTTTCAAGCATGGCAGGCTGTGTGTACCAGCGATGCTGTAGAGACTAAATGGAAACTCTCAACAGTCTGACCTGACGCAAATACTGTAATTTTAGTCATTAAGTCGAAGCGTAACGAGAAATTCGACCAACACTTCTGCTGCAAGAGAGTGACCAAGGTTAGTCGAAACGAGCTTCTCCACGGTGATAACTGATAATGATAATAATAGAAAATACTTAAAGGAGGGGAGAAAAGACCAGTCTCTATGCTTCCAAGTATATACATATGTAAACTGCTATTTATACTATAGTTATATTAATGAGTATTACTCTGATCTAGTCACAGATTAATATATGTAGCAAGGATCTAGTGGCAGATTTGAGATATTGAGAGAGAGAGTGTGACGAATTCCTAGAAGTGGTTGCTTTAAGGGAAAATATTGTTTATGTATTTATTACATAAATCTAGATTTATGTAATAAATACAAGATCCAATGATACCCACGTGATTTTATTCTTCAAATAATGTAGATAATTTTGCTAGCGTAGGTATTTTTTATCTGTCTACACATCACGCATGACATGACATGACATCAGATAGTGTTCCCATATATACAAATTGTATAGTATTCCTACCAATATAGTAATTAGACTAAATCAATTAAGCAAAATAAATATATAATACCGGAGGGCTAGCTGCAAAAAGCTGTATTACACCCACACTCCTGCAACTATGATTTTATGTGCCATCAACCAGGCACAGTTCAGTGCTAAGAAATTTCTTAACAGATGGACCCAAATTCACTCGACTGAGCCCAGGATCGGGACCGACACTGACATCGAACCCAAGATCTGAAGCTTATCAGTCGTATTTACTACAGGTACGTCACTGACGTTAACATATTATTTGAGAATCAATACATTTTCATCATCTGTACTACCTACTAATAATAAATAATAAATGTTATTGATCAGAAAAGAAAATTCACACACACATAGCGTTCGTTATAACCTGAGATTGGAATAGGTAGAACTGTTTTATGTACTTGCCATAGGTTAGAATAATATGGATATTCCCCGAGTCCCGGGATTTGGTTTTTAAGTAGTAAAATCATAAAAAAACTATTCTCGCCTTCGGGACTAATGAAAGATTACACTTCCTTTCTGACGGGTAAATATAAGAAGGACGGGATTAAGGATAGTATAATAAATAGATAAACTTGATTCATTAAACCACACAACCTTAAGCGGCAACAAATAAAATACTTTTTTCGTCATAGCCTTGGAGCTACATTGTTTTGTTTCTTTTATTTTTGTTCTAAAAGTTTGTGCGTGTGTGGGCGAGCCTTGACCAAACATTTGTAGCGGTGGTTTAAAATCGGTAATTTTATTGAAAATTTGATATTGGTGCCAATTCTGTTGTCACAAAATTCTCTAAACTTAACTTAAAATCACTAAAATTTTGTTTAGTCCTGTCAAACGACATTTCGTATTCTGAAATCGTTAAAAGTGACAGGACTAAACTAAATTTTAGTGATTTTTAGTTAACTTTAGAGAATTTTGTGACAACAGAATTGGCACCAATATTTGTTAGTTTAAAGTTTAAAATATAACTTATTCTTCATGTAATTAAAAAAAGTAAGATACTCCGGCCGTTTAATTGCTTTATCGGGTATTATTTTTGCAACTTGTGAATACACACTGCGGCATTGTGAGACGTGTTTACATTGGCTGAGTTTCAAGCGAACTAAACAAAATAAGAGCTCACGTCTGAAGTGAGCTGTTATTTACCGAGACGTATTTTTTGCACCGACCCGATATCTAGTTGCTAATGTTGATCGAAGCTCTAAAATGTTTGATAATATTTCAATTTTAATTTGCCTACCGATTCAGAATAATTCTATCATCTATCACACACGCACAAAATTAAATGTCTCATTTTTGCACTAATTTCACAATTTGTAAATTGGGAACACTGCGCTAGTTATGTCTTTCGTGTTCGTATGCAATGAGTAGCGATTTGATAAATTTGAGGCAAAATATTTTCGTTTTATCACTTTTTCTTTTGTCTAGTTTGTGTTAATATGTATTAATAAGTATATTTTTATGAGCTTTTACACGTCGTGTTAGATTTCGTTGCTGATTTTATAGAATATAAACATTAAGATATCATAAGTAGGGCAATGGATCTCGAGGATAATGCTATGGGTCTAACCCAGGAACAAACTGATAAAATACTACAATTCCAAGATTTAACTGGCATAGAAGATATGTCAATATGTAGAGACGTCTTACAAAGGCATCAGTGGGATCTCGAGGTATTATTGATGTCAATATTGTGTTTGAACAATAAACTTGAAAGATAAATTTATATCATTATAAAAATGTATTTTTGCCAAATATTGGTTATCATTTGCCTAAAATACTCATTTGTTGTTAATTGTGGGATAAAGTCGTGATCTTGTTTATTTTCCGTAGGTGGCAATCCAGGAGCAACTCAATATTAGGGAAGGTAGACCATCAGTGTTCGCGACAGAGGCTCGCGCCCCGCCTGTGGTGCACGACCACATAGCACAGCAAGTGTTCACAGATGAGGCCCCGGAAGGCCCCGCCGGCGTTCGGGGGCTGTTTCGATATGTAGTTAACCTTGTTGTATCTATGTGCTACAGTACAATAACATCTGTGTTAAATTTGCTATTAAGTTTCGTTCGTAATGATGACAGACGATGTAAGTATATTAGTTTACATTGTATTAACTATTATTCTAAAACAGCCAACCAATTTTACTATTAGCACAAAATGTTTGGTTGACTTTTGTGAAAGTGAAAGTGATGCATGTTTTGTTAGAAATTTGAATCATGGAAATTTCCTTTAACTTTACAAGGAAATAGTTATGATTAAATATAAAGTAAAATAAGAAAAATATGACTCAAAACATGAAAATTCCTAATTAGAAAATAGTTCTTTGATAATAAATCTTTATAAAGTAGAAATATTGTTGACATAATTCTTGTAATGGGACCTTCATTTTCAAAATTTCATGTAAACAGAAATTAATAAATAAATAAATAGAATAAGTATCCTTCACCAACTATGTTTGAAAAGCAAATATTAAAACACAGTGATTGCTATAATTCTAGTTGTGCTTATTTTTACCACCAATTAGTGAAAATCTCTATTATACCATATTATAAACATATTCATTTCTTATTAAGAATAAGTATGAAATGATGAATGAGTATCAGCATGACACAGTTATCCCAATTATATTTGTTATTTACTGTTGATGTAATAAAATCATTTGAATTAATCTATATATTAATATGTGAAGCAAAAACTTTGTACCCCTTTTTATGAAAATTGCGCAGACCGAGGAGTATGAAATTTGGCACACTTATAGTTTATACAGAGAAGAAGTGACGAATTTTAATATTTATATAAAATATGCATTAGAAATACATTAAATTAATGAAAAAACAGTACACGCACACAACCATGCATTTGACACACGCAGTGGAAGCGCGTAACTATGGTTACATATATCAATATATAATGACATATATCAGCAATATCTTACAGGCAAACTTTGGTCGAATTTCGAGCACTAGGCGACCGCTAGTATTATTCATTGGGCTTATCACTTACATTTAGACAACTATTAATATGACTTATTTCAGTTATCACTTGAACTTACCCAGGCATGAAAGTAGCAGGTTTGATTTAGAATAATAAACTTGTTTAATCCAAATATATTAGTCTAGCTAACTTTGTCTATCAAAGTTTGTAAAGGCCTCTCTCTCTAAAGTTCAGCAATACAGCCATACATTATATTAATTATATTTGATACTAGATACCATTACATATGAATGTCATATTATCATATTACTATATGTGCTGACTGCTCACAGATGGTAACATCTAATACAAACATATAAATATCATATTACTATTACTAATACAAGTAGTTAGTAGTAACAATTATAACATTTGATTAAATTTGTTTTTAGTGGTTACTGATCCTCTCGGAGATGTCATGGGCTTCATAAATAACTACCAATCACGGTACAGCTCACACCCAGTGTTCTACCAGGGCACTTACGCACAGGCCCTTAATGATGCTAAGAATGAGTTGCGGTTCCTTGTTGTGTATTTGCACTCTGACTCTGCTACTGAAACACAGAATTTCTGCAGGTAATGATTCATACTGTAACTAAACTATTTACTATAACAAAAACTAGATCACTGGTTTTGTTCATTTAATGTCTTTTGTGTAATTATTTTTGTTTAACTTGTCAAGTCTTTGAATGCCAGATATAATTATTAAAAACTATTGTCTGTCTGCCATTGTGCTGCTGTGATTTAACTGCTTAGAATAGATGTACTGAATATGGTGTAATATAAAATATGTGTAATTTGACTTGCAGGACAACCCTAGCAGACCAAGAAGTCATTCAGTACATCAACACACATGCTCTCTTCTGGGGCTGCTCAGTAGAAAGTGCTGAAGGTTGGCGCGTAGCTCAGTCTGTTGGCGGCCGGCGGTATCCGTTGCTATGTGTCGTGTGTGTACGTGACCACCGCATGACGGTCGTGGCAAGGAGTGAAGGTTCATGCTCGCCAGCACAGTTACTTCAACGCTTACGTCGCGTCGTTACAGAAAATGAACCACATTTAGCTGCAGCTAGAGCTGATAGGTATGATAGTTGATCTATATTAAATATATATTATTCTAATTGGTTTCTTATACGAACTAAGAGCAATAATAATAATATTTTTCGATATTTACTTACAAAGACGTACACCTGTATATCTGTGAAGAGGAACGGAGAGATGTATTACATACACACACATCACATTTGAGTAGTAGAGCCTCGCTGATTTCAGCATGAATTGGCCGCCTCGACCGGGGAAGGACTACCCTCTCACAGAATATCGACGTGAAATAGCAGTATTCCTACTGTTGTGTTTCGTTCGGTGAGTGAGAGTGCCGGAGGCCCAAGCATCCCCTTTCCCCCTTCCCACTCCTTCTCCTTCCCACTTCCTAAATGGTCGGCAACGCGCAGGTGAAGCCTCTGGTGTTGCAGGCGTCCATAGGCTACGGTGACCACTTACCATCAAGTGGGCCGTATGTTTGTTTGCCACCTCTTCTATGTTATAGTGGACAAGATTTTAATCTGTTTTAATATAACTAGACTAAAATAAAGAAATAAAATCTGAACATGATGTATTTATTAGAATATTTCTATAGAAATAAATACATCACATATATGGTAATATTTATGGTAATTTATTTCCATTTTATTTCTACAATTATTAGCTACTCTAATTTGCTACTTTTAAAGTTTGTATGATGATTATGTATGCAAAACTGAAATGTCATTGAACTATTTGGGTTCAAAAGGTTATTGTCAGCATTCAAGTTTCATAATGTTTACTAAAACAATATGGTACAAGGCTAGCTAAACAATAATACCAAAAGTTTTTGTTGTTTTCTCAATGAACTGGCAATCCATTACACATTATATTTGTTACTAGAATATATAATGACAATATATTAATATTATGGTAGTGTTGTGTAGAACTCTGGTACCCATAGTAAGGTTTAAATTGGGTTATGGGTAGGGTTGCCAACCGTACTTTATAATAAATTATTGTACGTATATCGGGTAAACATACTTTATTAGAAAAATAAAGAACGTAAAAATACTTAATAAGTAGGTTCAATAAAATAATACTTTATTTTCAAATATCGTACTTTATTTTTTTACCACAGATAGTAAATATACTCTATTCGTTCAAAAAGGTGGCAACACTAGATAACTAGGGTTGCCATACCATAATAATAATAATAATAATAATGATGGTGAAACCGGCGCCGCACCGCTCGACACCCCTAGCCGCTCACACCGGTGTTGCCCTCTGCTGCTTTTAAGGCCTGTATGTCTACGGCGACTATTCAGGGGGCCATCTAGTAAGTCGGCGAGTCACCGTCTGCCATTCCGACTTTGTACTGGGGCAATATATCAGGCAGACGCCGTTTTTTAACTATAGTTTGCATTTTACCAAACCATTAAACACCCATCGTTATAGACCAGAATAATTAGATTCCATATGTAGCAATTATAGTATTTTACGCCTGCCGCGGCTAGTGTCTCGGTAAGTGTTTCATCTCACTTTCAACTAAAACTCTCGAAGGGCCTCTGCATGTTGTCATGTCCCCGTGTAAGCCTCCCAAAGGGTCGAGTATTTTTCCTAACATTTTAGGGAAATACCCGTGAAAGAGAAACAAATAATAATAATATTCTATCTTATACACACAACACCACCTAGCCCAAATTAAGCAGAGCTTGTACTATGGGTATTAGACAATGGATAAACATACATAATATATAATTTTTTTTGTAAATACATACATATTATAAATAGAACCACCCAGACCAAGACAAACATCCATGTTCATGGACACAAATGTTTGACTTGTGCGGGAATCGAACCCGCGACCTCAGGCGTGGCAGTTGGTTACACTAACCACTACGTCATCGAGGCCGACAGACCAAAGGCCGACAGACTTAAGGGTACCATTGCTCTCTCAGATGATGCACACTTATTACATTATCACAGGATGGTTGTCATTTGGGTAGAAACATTATTATTATTATTATTATATTAAAAAGTGTTTGTTAGTTATTACCTGAAAGTATGTATATTTGTATAAAGGCACCGATTGTGGTTAGATTGCCATGCAAAGGCCTCGAGCTCGAGCCCAAGGCGCGCATATCTGACTATTCCAATTCCAGAAGAGGCCCGTGCCCAACAGTCCGATAGTATAATAAGGGCTGATATTATTATAATATGTATTTTTGTATGTGTGAGTGTGTATGTACCTATGTGATTGTGTGTGTATGTACCTATGTGATTCTGTGTGTGTATGTAAGTATAATAATGTGTTGTATCAGGGTGGAGCGCGAGGTGACTGCCCGTCTGCGCGCGGCGCAGGACGAGGCGTACGCGGAGTCGCTGGCGGCGGACCAGGAGAAGGAGCGGCGCCGCGCGGCCGACCGCGCCGCCCGCCAGGCGCTGGCGAACGAACATCTGCAGCGCAAGCAGCAGGAGGAGAGACACAAGCAGGAGGTAACTTGAGATAGATTGAGATGACTGCACAGATGGCGTAGTGGTTTAAGTGTTTACAATGCAAAATATTTATATCCTTCTATTATTATTATATTTTTATTAATCCTAACTAATATTATAAATGTGAAAATAAGTTTGTTTGTTTGTTAAGCTTTCACTTAACTACTCAACCGATCAACATGAAATTTTGCATACACGTTGTCAGTGGTACAGACTAGGACATAGGGTACCTTTCATCTAGAAAGAATAACTGTTGCAAATCTAACCTAACCTACATTTATGCGAGCGAAGCCGCGGGTGAAAACTGGTATAATAATAATTGTTAATTGATGTGTCCAAGAATTGTTTGCACATTTTTATGGAAATAAAGACTACTTAACATTGAAATAAAGATTACTTTGACTTTGTAGTGGTCGCCTCGCCACTGCGCCTGCGCAGAGTGTTGTAATTTCGAATCCCACACGGGACAAAACTTTGTGTGATCCACAAATAGTTGTTCCGAGTCTGGGTGTTCTTTGTGGCCATTGTTTGATTTGATTTCTCATGATTGATTCCTAGTGCATAATTCCACCTTCCTGGGAGTACCAGCCTACCATACACCACACGCGTTAAAGTACTATCCCGCTTACCTGGGAGTACCAGCCTCCCATACACCACCGGCGCAAGAGTACTATCCCGCTTGCCCTGGAGCACCATCTCCCATACACCACCGGCGCAAGAGTACTATCCCGCTTCCCCTGGAGCACCATCTCCCATACAACACTGGTCTTATAGTACTATCCTGCTGCCGTTCGAGTACCATCTCCCATACAACACTGGCCTTATAGTACTATCCTGCTGCCGTTCGAGTACCATCTCCCATACAACACTGGTCTTATAGTACTATCCTGCTGCCGTTCGAGTACCATCTCCCATACAACACTGGTCTTATAGTACTATCCTGCTGCCGTTCGAGTACCATCTCCCATACAACACTGGCCTTATAGTACTATCCCGCTTCCCCTGGAGCACCATCTCCCATACAACACTGGTCTTATAGTACTATCCTGCTGCCGTTCGAGTACCATCTCCCATACAACACTGGCCTTATAGTACTATCCTGCTTCCGTTCGAGTACCATCTCCCATACAACACTGGTCTTATAGTACTATCCTGCTGCCGTTCGAGTACCATCTCCCATACAACACTGGCCTTATAGTACTATCCTGCTGCCGTTCGAGTACCATCTCCCATACAACACTGGCCTTATAGTACTATCCCGCTTCCCCTGGAGCACCATCTCCCATACAACACTGGTCTTATAGTACTATCCTGCTGCCGTTCGAGTACCATCTCCCATACAACACTGGCCTTATAGTACTATCCTGCTTCCGTTCGAGTACCATCTCCCATACAACACTGGTCTTATAGTACTATCCTGCTGCCGTTCGAGTACCATCTCCCATACAACACTGGTCTTATAGTACTATCCTGCTGCCGTTCGAGTACCATCTCCCATACAACACTGGTCTTATAGTACTATCCTGCTGCCGTTCGAGTACCATCTCCCATACAACACTGGCCTTATAGTACTATCCTGCTTCCGTTCGAGTACCATCTCCCATACAACACTGGCCTTATAGTACTATCCTGCTTCCGTTCGAGTACCATCTCCCATACAACACTGGTCTTATAGTACTATCCTGCTGCCGTTCGAGTACCATCTCCCATACAACACTGGCCTTATAGTACTATCCTGCTTCCGTTCGAGTACCATCTCCCATACAACACTGGCCTTATAGTACTATCCTGCTTCCCTTGGAGTACCATCTCCCATACAACACTGGCCTTATAGTACTATCCTGCTTCCGTTCGAGTACCATCTCCCATACAACACTGGCCTTATAGTACTATCCTGCTTCCGTTCGAGTACCATCTCCCATACAACACTGGCCTTATAGTACTATCCTGCTTCCGTTCGAGTACCATCCCCATACAACACTGGTCTTATAGTACTATCCTGCTGCCGTTCGAGTACCATCTCCCATACAACACTGGCCTTATAGTACTATCCTGCTTCCCTTGGAGTACCATCTCCCATACACCACCGGCGTCAGAGTACTATCCCGCCAACCCGAGAGTACTTACCACACCAGTCTTAAGAGTACTAGTTACTGAGTTCCGTTGGAGAATGAGTGCTTTAATATTTACCTGCCGCTAAGGTAACTTGCAACGTACCCAACACTACAAAAAAAAGAAAAAAACAGTGGTCGCCTCATCAGTGCCACTACGCCGAGTGTTGTGGGTTTGAATACCACACGGGATTTTTTTTTGTGTGATCCGTAAATGGTTGTTCCGAGTCTGGATGTTTTTTGTGTCCTTCGTTTGAATGTTTGTTAAGACCCCCGCGATACAGAAATTATGTCCAGCGCGGGAGATCTCTTTAAACTTACATTCAAATTCATAATATTAGTTATTATTTATTGGTGGGATTATTAATACATAATATGATTATGATTATAAATAAATTGTGTTACATTTATACATCAAACAATTATTTTATGTAATCTTTTATTGTTAAAATATATTATTGTTTATAATGGAATGCATTGGCGTTTTTGCTAACCTCATTTGGCTGAGCCAATAATGGGTTATTGTCAACGGTATAATAGACGGAATTAAAACAACTTGTCAATCTAGACGCCCGATACCCGACTGCAATATCGATAACATATGCTTGTCTCTGACATTGATTTAGCCTTCGTTGTCATTGTGTATTAACAATATAGTTATTACTGTTTTCAGCAAATAGCCAGAGACTAGGATTACTCCAGAATTTTCTTTTTTTAACGTTGCTTCTGAGAATAATTCTCTGTATTGCGAGGGACTTTATAAACATTCAAACAATGGACACAACTCTTTGTATCCGTTGTTTGAATGTTTATAATTATAAAGAGTTTATATCAATTTGAAGACATGAATGCTCTGCATCTAGACTGGGATTAACCATTTGTGGATCACACACATTTTTGTCCCATGTACATACAACACTTGGCGAAGTGGCAGGAGCGAGGCGACCAATGAAACCACTACGTCATTCGTGCAATCGCCCTTTGACCACCACGTCAAAAAAACAAAAGCGTATTCTCGGCGCCAAGCTACGATTTCGTCCTTTAATTTGTCATATAGTCGTGACCGTGGCGTGCTGGACACATCTTGCTTTGTCATTTATTTATTTTACATCAAATAGAACGACTTGCGCCAATTATACTATATAATCACAATAATATAATATATATTTCAAATTTAGCATTCACGCATGCTGCTCACAGTAACTCATACATTCTAATAATAATACTTTCCATTCATCCGCTAAATTATCAATTTCTGGGTAAAAGTCTAAGAGAGCGTTAAGCTGCTTTAGTGATCGAGGTATGGGTAAGTTAAAGCGTGCCACAGTACGGGACGCTGGAACCGAAAGCAATCGGTGCATTCTACCACGACAATAGTTGTTAGGCACCAACAATCTGCAACATTTGTCGTGAACAATCGGTGCCTCTATACATGTCTGTGGCGGCCAAAAGGTTAATGTTGTGGTGATCGGTTCCCAGCTGGTGGAGGCTCGCATGGCGATGGCGGCGCGGCTGCCGCCGGAGCCGGCGCCGGGTGCCAGCACAGTGGTGCTGCTCATCCGCCTGCCCGGCGGGGAGAGGCTCACGAGACGGTTCTCGCACCTACACACTACACAGGTCAGGATATCACACCACTTCTCATTAATAATGTCCGTCAGATCGAATTTCGGTCACAGCGGCCAATACTGACATAGACTGGCCAGATGCGCAGATGCGCAGGAGATATTATAGTGCACAAGTTTCAGCACAAACACAAGTGCCATCTCTGTTCCCTCATCCTCATGAACCCACGGGACGGATAATCCGACACGACCGAAGAGAGATCAGGCGCAGGACCAATGGTTTTACTTGCTTTCCGGGCTCGTATTGAAATTTCTTAACAGAAAAATCAAATAAGTTTTTGTTGGCCTGATCCGGAATTTGCATAGCAGTCGCATTCTCTACCGCTGCGCCAAGGAGGCAGTTCTCATACTGCACATTTAATCCGGCTTTTAATTATTCAAAAGGTGGATTAAATGCAGAGAGTGCTGTAGGCAATCACTTCACAGGCGCGCCCCTCTAGCGACCATAACAACATAAAAATAATAATATCAGACCTATATTAAACTGTCCCACAGTTGGGCACCAGCCTCTTCTCAACGTGAGAAGGGTTAGGCCCTAGACCACCACGCTTGCTTACGGCTTGGCAGATTTCACACATCTTCAAGAACAGTATGTAGAACTTTCAGACATGCAGGTTTCCTTACAATGTTCTCTCACCGTTAAAGCGATAATTAACTATTTTAATACGCATATAACTTCGAAATGTCTGAAATGCGTGCCTTGGTATCGAACACTCGACCTCTGCATGGCAGTCCAACAGTTTCCCACAAGCCTATCGCTAGCGGCCATATATTTTGAAAATAAATGTAGAATATATTTATGCTCCCCTAGGCACATGCCTAGTTTGCCTTAAGGATAATTCGTCACTGGCCATACTAGACTCGCCGAAGTATTGCACCTTTTCTGAATCTTACATACGTCATAATTCACCATTTTGCCTCATTTCTCACATTTGTTTGATACAATAAATTACACCATATATCACAGGTGCCACTGCGCATGTCAGTATATTGCGTTGTATGATTAAATTACGCAATATTTCGTTTTGTGGCTGATTTGCGCTATCCATGACACATCCTACGCAATTTGAATATGCTCATGACTTATATTATCATTCCTATGACAAATCTTTCACATGATATAAAAGAGGCGATGTTAGATTCTGTTTATTCAGTTCTAGACCTACATATATGTCTTTTTTGTTATTAACAGGATTTATATGACTTCGTGTTCAGCCACCCACAGTCTCCGGAAGAGTTTGAAATCACGACCAACTTTCCTAAGCGTATGATAACGCGAGGAGTCTCTAATTTATTGGATGTCGGCCTGAAGGATCGTGACGTGTTGTTTGTCAATGACGTGAACGCATAAAATGCACCAGTGCTTACACATAGTTTATATCGGTCATGTTGGATAATGCTTGTTCGATAGGTCGTTGAACTTTCATTGTAGACGGTATTCGGCCGGCCCGTAGTGGAACATGTATATTATAATACGACCAGCAAATATAAGACAACCAAATCAATGGTATCATGCAGCCAATATGACTCTACTGATTGATAACGAAATAAACATTTTTTATTGGGGTATTATTATACTGAAAGCGATGTAAACGATAAACGTTTGACGGCCAACTAGATGAGCTTATTGTACTATAAGCATTGTTTACATTGTCTGTAAATATCTATTGTGGTTGACAATGATGTTTTGTCAATATTAATATATGACATGTGAATTGTTCATGACCAATGTAATTGCCTTTTAATCATGACAACATTAGAACTGCCACGAACAAGCAGTTATCTATTACGGCACAGGGTATTGTGATAAGACAAGGTATGGCCCATTCAACGACAAAATACATGATAAAGTGATAGCTGTTCGGCACCTAATCAATCATAGTTTAAACCGCGAAGGGATGGACGCAGATGGCGCTAGCTTGCCTTGACTCAAACTAACATTAGTCTGCAAAATTATAGTAAGGTAGTCAACGATTATGAAACAATTAAAGTACTCATGTAGTATAATAATAAAAATAAAGTAAGTTTTTGTTGAGCTAATATATGGTTTTAGTAAGTGGCGGTTTTTCTTGTTCCTAATTGTAAGTTACATATTCCACAAGCTCTAACAGCGTATTATCTGCTGTCTTGTCAGATTGCCCTGGGTTGTGGCTGCAGTGAAGCACACTTCTTACGCTAAATACTCTAGATACCAGTATTGCAATTACATCGAATAAAGAAGTCTTGGAAAGATCGTCGCGTAGCGAGAATCGTGAACATCCTGTACACAGGGTGAAACTCATATTGGGACTTAAATGTAACTGTAGTGTACTAAGATGCTTAATTTTGTGTTGCAAACAACAAAAATACATATTTTCATCATTGAATATTATTAGAAGGAAGTGTACAGAATAAACATGACGTTATACTCGTATCAAGACTTGAAAAATGTAATAAAAGGAAATGATGTAAATTAAATGTCAATTGACTGCCTGTTTCGTTTCGAACATGTTTTCTTATGGTATTTAATTTAAACTTAAATTTCCTTTAATCTTTCGATCATATAATTTAATGATCATAAACTATGGAAAGAGGTATTTTGATATAATTAATATTTGTGATGCTCAATGGTATAACTGAGTACATTAAAGTGCAATAAGTGCTCGAAACATAATTCCTAATTTAAGCCGTGTATAGACTTACGACCAGGGCATATGAGTTGCGAGTATGTATTTAGTTCATATTGTTCTTGAATCGCAGGTCTGTGCAGGCCTTTAGGGTTTAACGTTCCCTTATTATTGTGATATTGGAGTGTTGTATGTATGTATTAAAGTATTGCAAAGATAAATTCGGAATTACAATATTGTCGCAAATATAATTGATGGCATATCACAGCTCCAGTTATTGTACTGGGGTATACTTGGTAATCTTTTTTATTTTCAATAGTAATGCTACGTGAAAGACAACCGTGTCCTATTTGTTACCTATTTTCTACATATGGAAAATTTGTTCGGTTCTAAGTGCTGTGAATGAACAAATAATGTATGAAAAATGTTAATCCGAAATATTAAATAGTTTTTGTAATTCAACTGCTTAACCTACGTCTCTTTTTTCGTATAGTTCTCGCTAAGTCTGTGGCTATTTGCTCTTTTGAGAGCTGTTATGCTCTCTTTTTTACTGGTATGCTATAACCGACCAACTATTTCATGGTTGCGCTTATGGTACATAAATCGTATAGTATACGGCTGTACTAATCATGTATAATGTAACTGTATACTATATATGACGATAAATATAAAATAGTAACTATGATTCGAGTGGTTTGGAAGTCCAAGGGAGAGGCTTTTTGCCCAGCAGTGGGACGTAAAAAAGGCTAAGAGAAAAATAAAAATGTAACTATGGTACGACTGTTTTTACTGTAGCGATTTGAACTATATTTTTATATTTGTCGTGGTACCTGTGCAATACATTTTGACAACAATATTTCGGCTACCTCAACATCGGCACTTGATAAGAGCGAATTTTTTACTGTGTAGTAACAGCTGTTCAAAATTGGTTTTGTTCCTTTAGTTCACTATAATATTAATATAATAAAAAAGATATTTTTAGGTTGTATAAAAGCAAGATTTGCAAGAGAACAGAGATAGTTTTGAATAGCTAGTGTGTAAATCTAATATAAGTAAGTTATGATTGATATTTTTTAAGGTAGCGTAAAATAGATCAAGGTACATAATGTTAGTATTTTCAGCAGTTTTGGTTAGACGTCGCTTGTAATTGGTTTCCTTTGTTTTTATTGTCTAGAGGTTTATAAAATTGAGACTCTGTCTAGAAAATATAGCTGTAGGTTCAGACTTGTCATTATGAATGACTTGAGTACCAGAGCTGCTTTAAAACTTTTTTTTTTTCGGGTTTTGCTACAAAGGTGCAGCATTCGGTCAAGGTGAAATGCATTTATTTCAAAAAGAACTGTGTAGTATATTGTTTTGTTGTATTATAGTCATGTTTCTTTCTAAATTCTTTGTTTTATTTGTCTGGTAATTATTTAAATAATTCGAAATAAAACGTCGTTATTCTTGACATTATTTAATAGAAACCAATAAATCAACAACACACCAAAAACAAAACACCACCTGGAATGTAGGCACTTTTAAACATTCAAAATTTGACTTATAATTAAAAGCAAAAATTATATGTAATACATACATTATAAATACAAAATAAGATAACTTGTTAAAATCTCTGAAATGTTTAACAGCTACACATTAGTTTCACACTATCACTATGACGCAAATATTACTGGTAGTACCCGTTCAAAAACCAAAATCCTTTAAAATATTTTGTATAAATAAATACAAAATTTGGAGTAATTTTACAAATCGTAAGTAATTGATATGCTGTAATTATAATACCATGATGTCCGAAACATTGATATACAGACTATTAAAAATGTATTTCGATTGACATGCAATGTAGTTTTGTGAAAGTTAGTTTGAGACCACTGTCATAGAAAGTTATCATAATCTGTTAGATTGCCCATTAACTTTTTGCACAAGTTTGACTAGCTTGACTTTGTTGTTAAATAAATTTATAAACACTTAACATCTTGTGAGTAATTTTATTTGACAGTGGTAAAACAGATATATAATTATATATTAATACAATGATTCGGATAGTTATATATTTAGGCTATTTTATTAATATCATCGAGAGTTAAACAAAAAACTAAATAATGACTAAACAAATGAAGATCGACCGAGGGAGGTGAAAATGTGTATCTATTTCTAGTAAAATGGTATCTTTTGAAATGTGATGTGATGAGGTTTTAACAGGATTAATTTTATTATGCTTAATAACACTGATATCGCAAAATGGACTTTGAATATCCATTTTATCATTTAAATGTCACGAAAATTATGTCAACATAATTTTTATCAATGATTAGCTACCTACTACTATTTTATTTTTATACATTCTAACGAAGGAGTGGACGTTTGTTTTGTCGCCTTTGCCCAAATAAATAGAATTTGCTTAAAATAAAGTCGAAGCGTCGTTTATATAGTGGCGACGAAGGCTTACATCTTGCCTTTGCTTTTATTTCTTACGACTTGAGCTGCGAACTGAATCGTCGAAGCGTCGAACGACGGCGTTTACACTACCTAGGTTATTGGACGACTTTTTCCGAAGTAGTCGTAACTCTTAAAGGCGAACAGCCGACCACATAATTCTTGATATAATCTTCATTACGTAAGTACTTATACTAATAAATCAATGTAAGTAAAAGACCTGATAACGTGAATGATAAATATAATATAGATATACTTACTTATGTATGTACCTATATAATATTATATGACAATTTTCGATTCAGTGTTATTACGCATAATGTCTGAATAATTAATACTTTGATCATTTCTCATGAGGTAGGACAATATTAGCACATAATTAAATAATACCTAAGGCACATACAATAAATGAGGCAGGAAACAAATAAGTATTTGAACCTAATTTGAATAGGTACAACTTTAATATTGAATAATGGATGGAATAGGTACTTAATACCACCATCAGGAATTACTTCATACAATTATTATGACTATAATTGTTGTCTTTCTGTACATTGAGCTAATCTACTCAATCACAATAATCTAATCACAAATTACTAAAATAATGTTAGACGTATCTAAAAAAGCTAATTTATCACACTTTGTTTTATTTAAAACTATTGAATTTACACATCGATTTTGTGTTTAAAATCTGTACTTTAGTGCTTCTAGAATTTGGCCAAGACTCGTTTCATATGTTCCTACAATATATTATATTAGGTAATTTATAGGTCATTACAGCTATAATTTATAGTTTTAATTATTTCTCACTCTCCGATTATAATGTAATTAGAAAATCGAAAAACTTGTATCAATCAAAATAACATTAATATATGGATTTTATTAAAATTACTCGTCTAGTTTGTGGGCTATACTTACCTACCGTTTTAAAAATAATTATTTTATAGTTCAGCTATTTTGTCTGCTCACTCTAGTTGACTTGAAATATCTTTAGTTATAATAATAATTCATGACCTGACTTTTAAAATATAAAAATCTTTTATGGATAAGTAAAATATAATTACATAAATTATGTTAGTAGGTAATGTCTGTGTTTCTGCCTACTATTTTACATGTGATATTGCGATATACGCCCAATAATGGAATCCCTATAATTGAACGAACATTAAAGTGAACTAATTTATTTACACTTAACCCATAAAAGCGTGTACGCAATTCTCGTTCAACCCTTGCTTCTTCAGTAGTTCGAGGCCTGCGTATGAGAACTCCGTAGGGCCGCATAAACAGGCGAAGTGTGAGCAATCGTCCAAACACTTAATGTCGCCTAATGTTTCAGTGATGAGTTCAGTATTGATGCGTCCTTTGTGGCCTGTCCACGAAGGACTCGCTTCTGATAAAATATGTGTCACTCTGAGCCTGTAAACAATATTTTATTATGTTATTAAAGTTTTCAATAATAGCTAGTAACTTACGGTCTCGATATTATATACCTAATAATGCTGGGATAGAGAATGAAGATACCTATATAATTAAGAAATAGAAAATAACGCTCTAGTATACTCGTTGCGTCGTGACCAACAGACTGCAATGCAGAGGGTCTTGGGTTCGAACCCATGTCGCGCACCTCTGACTTTCGGAAGTTATATGACTTTTCGAAATTATGTGCGTATTGATTGACAATTATCGCCTGCTCCGTGCCTCGGAAAGCACGTTAAGCCGTTGGTCCCAGCTGCCATGAACATCTATGGCAGTCGTTATTGGGAGAGTGTCGACACAAAAGATCCCACTGGGTCGAAGTGTCGCCGGTCTGCACTGACTGGCCCCCACATAAGATAAGATAAGATAGTAGGTAAGTTACGACTGCCGCCCGGGCCTCGTATCTCGTCAGTTTTACACTTTGCTAGGACTAATAATGCATGGCCCTAGGTGGCTAGGATACTAATCTTTGTATGATAGCTAAACAGTAATATATTGAGACTCTGGGCACAAGTTGGTGGGTCGTTCGTCGATTCGCACCACGGGCTGTTCGCACCACGGTGTGAATCGCAGAAGGACCCATTTTGAATTAGTCGTTTCACACCAATCGACAAAGTCAAAAATAGTTCTTCGGTGATTCGCACCATGGTGCGAATCGACGAAATACAAAAAAAGCATTCACCGTTTCATACCATGGTGCGAAACGACTAATTCAAAATGGGTCCTTCTGCGATTCACACCGTGGTGCGAACAACCAGTGGTGTGAATCGACAAAAGACCCAAGTTGGTTACCATCAAAAATCTTGCCCAGTAACTACACAATTTGACTTCGCTTACCCCCGTCGGAATACAAGTGTGCGTCTAAAGCCCGGCAAATTCTTAAATAAAAAAACGTTTTTTACCTCCGTTTTACAGTTAATTTTTGATAGATGGGTATTATTCTATCAAAAATATGGTAACATTTAACTGTCCGTAGCTAAAACGAATTGTTTTGTTGAAATAGGAATGGGGCCTAAGTATACATAAGGAAAATAATAAAATATAATTATAAAGGTTTCAACGTAAGCTAAGGCAGAAGGGCTATCTGCAGTGAGCTCCAATATCTGAATTCTGAAGCCTTGAATAATATGTATATTATATACGTATCCATAAATACGCAGTTTTGCCGACAAAGTTAATAACCTTTAACCAAAAAACTAAGGTACACATTTACTGCTGTATTATAACTATGTAGGTAAGTTACAACACCTATGTATTTCGTATTTTTATTTACGATACCAGAGCAATTGTGCTGTGGCACTTTCAAATCTTGCTTCCAAGACGGTACCCATTTGCCGCATCTGTAGTGACAATTGTATCTAAGTTTACATACTGGAAATATTATGTAACGTTGTAATACGTACCTATCGTCCTCTTTAGTAATTTCTTCGAAGTAATCACGAAATAGAATATCCTCCTCTGTCTTATTGAAGAACAATAGGTGTGTCCTTTCACTGAAAGTTAAATAACGAGTTAATTTTGTAAGTACAACTTTATCCATAGTAAGTATACCTAATACTAGATTTTGGCCATGACATCGACTGATAAAAGCGGGATTAGTTATGAAAATTTAGTTGCCTAGATGACTTGTTTCATTTTCTTTCTTTTACTTATAGGTACCTAGATCAGACCATACAGATTGCTGTAGTCGTGTGTGAATTTTAATTGCGAAATAACTGAACTGTATCAAAATGAAACGAAACTTCACATACAGTATTTAGTCCGTGCTATTACTGCCTGTGAAGACAGAAATATGAAAAATAGTTTCGTAGGATTATTGTAGCATGTAAATAACAGCCGAAGCAGTACCTAGGTAATGTGATTGAATAAGCTTATGTTCTGTGACATTTAAACCGCGGTTGAGTTTCTAGTAAATTTTGAGTATACTCCGGTCTGGAATGTTTTCATGTCAGGTGTTTCAATGGCGATAAAAGGTGATCTGTTATGAGATTTCACAGATCTTCAGACGTATCGGAACGTCTGATCGCATGTCTTTCCATTTAGTTTGGGTTCATCGCTATTTCAGCCACAGGCGCCAAAACGTTTAATATACGAAATTTTCAGCGAAACTGTGTCGGCATTTATGGTTGATATGGAGAAGATAGATTGTATACATTTCATAGTTTTATATGTAGAGTAGTGTATGTATATAGAGTAGTGCATAATCTACATAGCGCTCATACATGAGAGGAATGGCAACCAGTATGCAAGATGACATCTAATAATCACAACCCTTGTTAGTATGGGCTTTTAATTAGAACACTAAAGTCTACTATCATCGTACTTTTTTTGGTGTGTAAATATACAAATAGTATGATACTCACCATCTAGGATTAGACCTTGACAGCATGAACTTCATGAGGCCGAGCATTGGCGTGATGCCTGTGCCGGCTGCGATCAAATACAACGTCTTCACAGACTTCAGCTGAAACGAACAACCCACCATAAATCATCTCGCATATGATATCTAGCAATTCACTCGCTTGATTTACGACGGTATTCAATGCAATAGTATTCAAAGGAAATATTGGAATCCTTGGATATAAAAATATGGAATATACCTACCATCTCTTACGTTGAAACATAAGTAAGTACCTAGGTACCTATAATGTAAAATAGTCTTTTACACATATTTGGTTTTCATTTGAAAGTAGAAAGTACAACTACAGACGTATGTAATGAGACAAGGATTCTCACAGACAGATAACGTGTCTTAATAATGTTTTCTTAACTTCTAATTGAAGACATTAGTGTGTTTAGTCTAGCTTAGCTGGAAATTGAACCAGGTAAGTAACTAAGATCTATCACAGTATGAAGCCGACAATGTTTGTCTATTTGTGACGCTAGCACCGGTTAAAGACTTTATTTGCTCATGAAGAAATTTACATTTCATTTAGAAGAGAATTCGATATTCGGACATTAAATTCTAGCTTAGTGATATAACAATGTAATTAAACAAAAGATATAATCTTGTACAAATTATCATTGCATGTGGGTACGACTAGTAATCACAGTTATAGTCTATGCCAAATAAGATGGCAATAGCGGTTGTCTAGACAACTCATGGTCCTTTCCATCCCACGATCTTCACCACGATTCACAAGCGACACTACTTTCTGTCGTTACGGGAACATTGTATGTGTCGTTATTGTAAATTACATAGGTAGGGGGTGTGAATGACCACTATTGCCATCTTATTTGGCATGTAGTTATCTGCCGTCATAACGAAAAAAGACGAATCTGAAATTTTTCCGAAATTGAGTTATATCAGAAAAAAAAGACGCGTATGCCAGTATTTTTATATTTGGCATAAACCAAACATAACCCTATAAATCTTACTTTTAAATAAGACGTTTCTGTTTTATAATGCTATATTTACTAAATAAGAAAAACATTTCTGACGTGTACTACGTTGAAAAGACGCATTTAAGTAGAAGCGACTTATTCATTTACAAAATATGTACTTGATAATAAAATGAAAAGACATTACTGCTTGGTCGTAATAAGAAAAGACGGTTCTGCGTAGTCGTGCCTTTTCAAGTGCCAGTAGCGTCTTTTCTATTTAGTATTGGTAATGTGCGGGACGAAGTGGGGGTCGCGGTTGGGAATACTTTACATTTAGTTGCACCCCAAGTCACCGTACTCAATGGAGTACAGCCATATGGGTGTACTCAATTGAGTAAAATGTAAAATGTATGTATGTTTAAAATGTACGGTAAAATCTACACTTAAGGATATCCCTAAGTGTACATTTGACATTTTAAACAATTGATGGTAGGATTCTTGTTATTTTATTTCATTATAATACTGTACAAAGCTATAGATAAGTATTATGTGGATAGTATGATATTTTATACGTAAAAATAACAGTTGAGTCGGGTCACGGGCATACTCTGTACGTAAGTGAATTATTTTGGATATATTATAATAATTTCTGTATAATAATTTGTTATCATATTCAATTATTACACAATACATAACAAAGTAAGTTATAAACAACAATAAAATCAAATAGCTATCATTACAACAAAACTATAGCCATATAAATCGTGCTGTACTCGGTTGAGTACACTGACAACATGCATAAGTACAAAAACTTATTTTTCTTCGGATTCCTAACAATGAGTAAACAACAATTATTGGTTCAAAATAGCTACAAAGGACTTGAAGGAAGGTGGGTGCGATCACAGCTCTACCTTGACCATTTTTCTACCTATGCATTGCTGGATTTCTATCTAAATTATTTTCTTGTTTCGTCCTTTTTAGACCCCTTTTTTACGTAGTCGAGTTATAGATTTTTAATCTTTATATTTTTTTAGTTTAGTTTAAAAAAAATGTTAATCGAATTCGCACTCTTTAACTCTTTCGCTAAATTATTATACAATTGCACTCCCTGATAGATGTCAGTTTTTATACCTTGAGTGGTCCGCACTCGAGGAACTAGAATAATTATGATCTTTTTCCGACTGCTACGGATAGTTATTTTGTGCTTTTGAGTGAAGGAAATTTGCTAATGTATGGTTTTGATGAGTATTTTCTGTATAAGTATACAAGTACAATAAGTACGTATAAAGTTGTTTGATGTTCATGAGATTTGTGTCTTTGTAAATTTTGGTCGCATGTGTTAGGTAGTCCAAATGAAAAAGCAGTTTATAATTTTGTTTTGTGTAAATTGTAGGTCCTCTAAGTTTGTTTTGGATGTATTGCCTCAGATTTCAATTAGATACAAAATGTGTAGCTTTACAAACGAATTGTATATTATTTGCTGTATATAACTAGTTAAAGGCACTATCATGTCTCTAAGGATAGAGACCACTCAGCTGAGCTTTCGTAAGGGGCTTTGAAGCTCCTTTTCAAGAAAATAACACGTGCCGGATGACGTATTTTAAAATTGTACACCTCACAAAGCATAATGTAATTAATAAAAAATAATAATGTGTTTAATAAAAAAACAATTTCAAATACTGAAAATTAAGTACAATAAGCAATAAAGATTAAGTCTTAACTAAGCTCCGATCCGATTTTAGCTAAAGTAGTGCGAAATTATTGTATCTTTTAGAGTTCGAAAAAACTCTTATACAACAGCTTTGTCCGTCTATCCAGACGGATACAACTTTCAACTTAAGAACGGTAAGAGCTAGAGACTCGCGGTCAGCGCCATTCGACTCAGCATAGTCGGGGTATATTACCCCGAAATGACTATGACCTTTGACCTCTGACCTCAAGGTTACGTGATACTATTTTTCGAACTCTAAGATTTACGGCAATTCATTGTAGTTTCTCACTTGTTTTGGATATTTGTTTGGCGCCTCTCGACGACTTATGACATATTTTTATTTATTTAGTGTTTTAAAGTCAGTTTATATTAATTTTTAAAGCAAATGAAAGTTACTATGTTACAATTTTCGATGACGTTTACCAAGTTCAATAGCTATATAGATGAAGTAGTTGTACTCGTAATCTAATCAGTTAGTTAATGTTTAAATATATGTAGCTTAGTTTCACTTATGTAATATGAGCGTAAGACATCAATACCGGACTCTATGGGAATAGAAAGGCATATATCTATTTTCTATAACTTTTCTCAACTCTTTTAAACATTGAGGAGTTGCGTCCGAGCTCATTATCAAATCATGACCAAATTGATATAAGCTCACAGCATAAGACCAGCCCAATTAAAAAAACAAATCATCCAAATTGCTTGAGAAATCTCGAAGATATGTAATAACATTTGTGCAATAAACATGCGGGTCAAATTGATAACCTCCTTCTTTATTGAAGTAGGTAAAAATGAATGAAAAAAATCCCTTTTAAATTAGACGTACTTTTTAGCTATAATTATAATTTGCAGCACGGAATGATTAATTTCCGAAAACCCATCAGGTTTCTCGTTCAAGTACCTACACTCCAGCCCCACTTGAAGTTGGCCGGTTCGACCCTCAAATATTTAATCATAATTTAATTTACCTTTTGCAATTCGAAGTTGCCGTAAGGTCCAGAAAGCGTAATGAGATCTCCCATCTTGAGTGCTGTGAGGTGAGGCGATAGCGCTCCCTTGTCGTATCGTTTGATGGCCATTCTTAGTGCTGAGTAGACATCGCTTGCGTCTGTCGAGCTCCAGCCTTCACCAACTGGAGTGTACGAACGCACGCACTCTGAACCTAAAGAAAATCCATATGAAAGAATATAATGAGAGGAAGTATCTTCCATAACAAACAAACAGTCGACACACAAACTCTTTGCAAAAACGATTTGCAAGTAGGTACTTACGAGTACAAGTATTTTATTTTTGCTAATAAGAATTATTTGGACAGAGATCTCATATACCTATGTAATTACTAAAAAGTATAGAAAAATGTGGTTTTTACCCTCATAAAGTAAAATATAGGGTAGTTATTTAACACTTTTTATGAACAATTCATGTGGATTATTCATAAAAAGTATATACTTGTGACCACGGCCGATGCAACCTGGTTAAAACGGCAAGCTAGCAAACTCATTATTATTATTATAATTATTCAGAGGCATATTAATTAAATACTGTTTTTAATTCAATTTTTAAAACGTGATGCTGAAGGTAAAACGATTTTCAATCTAAAACGTAGAAGTTTAGCAGTCTCAAATAAAATAATGTTTGCTGCTATAGCGCTATTCTGTTCTTTTGATTATTATTAAAATCAACTACTGTTTCCCTATAATTATGATAAAAAAACAACAAGCGAACGAGCTTATTTTAGGTCATCTGCCTCAGATTGACTGAAGGGTTTCTAACTATATTAGACCGTAAGGTCCCGACGCTCTTGTGTTAAAACTAAATTATTTAAAGCGTAAACAGAGTATTCTCAATACTCCATGTACAATTTAAATAAAAAATAAAAAACTATTAACTAACCTTCTTATTACGTACGCCAAGGAATTAAGCGTAACTTTTTCTTGAACAAGTTTCTACTCTCAAAGGAAAGTACCGATAAAGTAAAAACTGTTAATGACGCTTCGTAAATAGAAAAACTATAGATGACTTGCAAAATAAACGATACAACAGTGAATTTTTCATCCTGACCTATAATTACTGATATTCAAATACTAGCTTCTTGCACGCAGCTTTGTCTATGTGGTAGATATTTGTCACTATTAAAAAATATTTTAAAGACATGCGGCGTTATTTAAATTAGGATCATAATTGCTCGTTTTATTTAAGATAGATACTTACTTCAATTCTTAGCATTTTGTATATTTTGTCCGTCTTTCTTTATTTGGTGATGGATACATATAAACCCTTTATTATGTATAGATAGACAAGACTTGCCCTTGTAAATATTATTTTTACTTTTACTTTTGTTTGTTGATATATTTTCTGCCTGAGCGCAAAAAATAATCAGATAAAAATAAGTAGATTTACTCAAAGATTAACACATCGGCTGTTTTATAATTTTAGAATTAAATAAGATAGTAAAATATCTGTACAGACATTGTATACATATTAATTAAAAGGAAGGTTTTATGGGCTCAGTACCGTAAGCCCAAACACGGCTGCGTATCGTAACAAGATAATCTTGGTAGTTGCATTTAGTCTGCAAGGACGAATATACGTCACGTCGGCGTCGGGTCGTTTGTGTTTCGAACAGCATATTAAGCCATCAGTATTAATTACTATTTTGGCTATACATAACTGATTATACTCTCATGCATGTCGTCATATTGAGGAGGTAAATTCAGATGGCAAATATCCCAATAATATTTTTTGTAGTATATAAGTGCATACACAATTTATTATGTCAGTGGGAGGTAAGGATTGAGGGACCGGTTTTAATAATCTTCAAACGGCGTCGATATTTTTTCCCGTTTCTTTTTTAGAAAATATTTTAGGACTCTTATTAAAACTTTATGGAAAAAGATTAAATTTTTTTGATTCGCTAAAATATTTATCTTTCTTACGTAGAATGAGAGACGACAGTTTAGGCGTTATGTATTTTTTATCTTTGATGATTTGTGGTCTGTTATTAAGTAAATATCTTTACAAATTCTTTACTAAATGTCTATAGTCACAATACCTTTATTTTTCACATACTTTCCGAGATCAGGCTGATGGTTTGTGAGGACTGAGAGACCGCACTTTAAGATATGTTTTACAATTGTTTTGTCTACTACTAAATCCTACGATTTTCATTTTACGAAATACCAGTGTAATATTTTACGAACTTGGTTGATATCGTCGCCGTCGTTTAAGTGAAGTATTACGGTCTAGTCGAGAGATTAGCTCTCAACGATATTAAGTACGAAAACTCATTTCGTTAATCATACCACTAGATAGCCGAAGTTTGGATTTTCTCTAGAGACGTCGGGTATAAGGGTCGTCAATGAATTATGTACATCTTGTTAGAGGCAACAGCTTGCTGCGTCAATTTTGCGAGCTTTGTTTTCATTTGGCGAGAAATCACGTACAATTCCTTTATTTCATAGTTGATGACTTAACTTAAATTGTTATGGAAATTGTACACAATATTCATTGTATTCTCAGAGAAAATACAACTACCTACTTTCTTGTGCAAATATATATTCAAATTCCTCTTGCTTATAACTTCATAACCAGTTTGTAATCTTCCTCAGAAAACAGCGCATTATTCTATCGCACAGATTATGCTATACTAATATGTTGTAATGGATACAGCAGTGATAATGGCTAAGGTGCTATCGGCCCAATCCGCGCTGTGGCAATTTTCAAACTGATTCCTTTGAACAAGCTTAAGAAATGTAACTCCGCCCATATTGCAGCTTAACCAATCAAAACATCCCTTACACGTGAGAAAGAAGACACTATTTTGAATTTATTATTTTAGTTGTTTGTATTTCAGCTAATGTCTATGCGTCTGAGTGCTTAGAATTTTTTACGAACGACTTTTGTTTTGCCCACAAAAAAAGGTACATTTTTTTCTTTATAACAATACAAAATCTATTGTGTCTCGTTTGAATACATGCGAGAGGCTAAATGTAAATAAAAGGATCGTTCTTTTTAACCGACTTGAAAAATAGGAGGAGGTACTCAATTCGTCTGTATTTTTATTTTATTTTTTATGTTTGTTACCTCATTGCACAATAGGGAGTTAATTTTTTAAATCTATTGTTATCTACACAATCACATACACAAACACAATAATATACACAACAGAAAAGAGTTTTAAGGGGCGGGGCCTGTCCTATACGCCAGCGTCGTGTACAAGCGATTTTCGACCTAGAGGTGCAACAGCGGAGTTTTGGCCGATTGTACATACAATAAAGCCGATTTATAAAACATAACTTATTTATATATTATCTACTTGTCATCTGCACATACTTATACATAATAAATAATTTGGAAATTGTTTCCGGGTCGAACAAGGGGTAAAATTTTCTCAGACAAAAATATTTGATACCGGAATTTTAACTGTACTTCGTAATTATATTTTTGGCAGACAAGAGCGTGATGTTACTATGTATAATCTATACTAATATTATAAAGCTGAAGAGTTTGTTTGTTTGTTTGAACGCGCTAATCTCAGGAACTACTGGTTCGATTTGAAAAATCGTTTTAGTATTGGATAGCCTATTTATCGAGGAAGGCTATAGGCTATGTAACGCTACGACCCACGGGGGCGGCGCAGTAACGATAAACGCGGGTGAAACCGCGGGAACATCTAGTAATGAAATATAAGTAGTCGCGTCGCCATCAACACAGCGCCGAGTGCTGTGCCTTCGAACCTCATACGGGCCAATAAATATAATTTGTGTGATCTGCAAATAGTTGTTATTTGTGTCTGTTATTTGAATATTTGTAAAGTCCCCGTAATACAGGACTTATAACTAGTGTGAGTGAAGCCTTAAAAAAATAAACAATTTAAACTTTTTACCGTCAATTCCTTTGTGAACTCGAACATGATGTCCAAGGGGAACAACCACGGGTCCTGCTCTCGGACACACGGACAGAAGCAACGTGTCATGGGACACCTCGCTCACCTTCATCACTCGACATTCCACGGTTCGAGGTGATGATACCCGACTTGAAGTGCCCAGGGTGACTTCCCCGCAGCCTTTCCACACGCTAGCTTCTACTTTTTGTGCCGTAACCTATAACAACAACTTAGTAAAGGCATGTATCCATTCAATTATCGTGAAGAAACACCATACGTAGCCTGGTGCAGTCGTAAATACTATTTTATAAATACCAGATACGCGTACATAATTCAGTATGTAACATATTATTTTTTTTTATAGTAAGACAGGAATGAAAATTCTGTCGACAACATTGATTCGAGCGCTCACCTCAATTTTTCCACTTTCAGCAAACACACGGAGCTGCAAAGGTTCTTTTAATTTCGCTTCGGGTTTCATTTTGAGCGTTCGCAACCATCCGTCGGTCGCTACCTCAATCAACAGAAATCCTTCAGTAATCCGGGCGCATCCACCCGGATTAGCTAGCTGCCCCGTATACACAGATATTGTAAGTTTCGTCGATGTTTGAATCCAGTCATAGCGAAGTGGTACGGGTGAATCTGGACTTTTCTCTGATTTCTTCACCGGACTAGACGCTGCTCGCCTGCTTATTGACACAGGTAAATCAGCGGATTGCACTAAACTCTGCATAATTTTACTAGGCGGACTACCTTTAGCACTATCGTCACTCTTAGCTGTTATTTTCTTCCTAACTGGAGTGATACAATTTGCTAGGTTCTCCATAGATTTTCTAACTAATTCTTGCGCTTTAGACGGTTCTCTGAGCCGGTCGGATTTTGGCGATGGGGTCGTGATGTCAAACAATTCTTCTGCATCGGGCAGTTCGAATCGGAGAGGTCCTACGAGGCACTTTGCGAGAAGTGAGTCGTAGTTGACCCACGGATGTACTTTGTCGAACAGTTGGGTCGCGTCTATGCCTGCGCCACGAATGAGTTCTTCGGGCCCTGAATACAACAACATTTAACATAAACGCAACATAATGGAACAACTTCGTCTATTATTCTAAGCGGTGTAATCTTACCTCCGGGATGGTAAGGTAAATAATGTGTAATGTTGTAGACTCTGCCGCGAATTGCTAACCAGGCATCGTCTGAAACATAAAGTTAAAACATAATATCTTATGAAACATGAATTCTTTATATCCAGCTAGAACTTTACACATATTCCCAGGGCAATCTTTCGTGTGTTAAATGATATGAAACTCAGATAGAGGCTTGGCCCATTGGGACTTCATATATTTAGTTATCTTCATCATCGAAATTACTCGGGGGACGTGTAAATAATGCTTTTATTATATTAAGGTGTTCTGGCGTCGTTATCATATCAGTCTTATATGTTAGCACAAAGGAAAACCTTGGGGGAATATTCGTGACCGGTACCGAATCGACGATCGTGGTATTATTTCATTAATACAAAGGGGAGAAGTGTCACTCAACTAACTTACTTATTTATAGCCTATCTATAAAAGTTATTTAGTCAAGTTAGGAAGACAATTGTTTTCAAGTATGTCATTATAGATCTGTCTCAAACAATATTGCTTTGTTGCTGAATTGCTTTAGATATATTATATTGAAGCAAGCCGAGACACGCAACGCCTTATTGGTGTGTTTGCGGTTCGTAGATAAATAATCTGGAAAATGCATCCGATTTTTATTTCCCGGTTTTATTTGAACCATTGACCTCTGTTAAACACTATTACGCAAAAGTTACTATAAAAGCTACACATGAGCATAAAATAATCTTGTCTAGCCAATTAAATACCGTTTTATTTATAGTGATTATTTTTAACATCCATGGTCTCGGTCGAACAGAGGTGGTAACGTCTTAATGAGAAACTTCGGTGAAGTGTAAATAAACGTGTGAAATGAAATAAACATTGAATGCGTTTATAAAAGTTGTTTTATTTCGATATGGATTTGCGCAGTCTTAAAAAAGCAATTACAATCGAGCCATTAAGTACCTACCTAAGCTACCTAAGTCAAAGTCAAAACGATTAAGACTGTATATTAAACTTACTGACCGGTGCAATTAAACTACTCCTGACGAACTTTATCGCAGTTTATTTCTATTACAACTTTTAACAAGTTTAATATTATCTTAAACTATGAATTTTTACAAATTCCTCGACGTTTCCACTGCATTGCAGCAGTCATGGTCCACGGAGAGACAGAGAAATATAAATAAGTTAAAATTGTAATTTAAATAAACTGCGATGAAATCTGTTAAATGTTGTTTTAATTTGCGTAATAAACGGTACTTACTGATAGTGTTGTGCGTGGCCAGTTCTGCAGGCGTCACAGGTCGTATTCTTCCACCGACTCCTGTGAGGTCTTTACCAGAGTTGCCAAGACGGATCCAGTCCATCAAGCTATGGCCAGGTTGCAGAGCACATTTGTTCCGGGGATTGCCTACAACAAAAACAAACTTTTATTCTACTACGCTTTTTATTACCCGTAATATAAAACAGGTATTTACTTTTCCTAATTTATGTAAGTAGTGTATAAAAACGATCAGCGGCCGTAGTATTAATTTACGTGAGTTTACTTTGTGGTAAACGCAGGTAATAAAAGAAATTGAATTATACAGTGATTGTGGGTATTTGTGTATTATTTTTAAATATGGACTGTTTGACACTATGAAAAATAATGACATTTATTGCCAGCCGCGTAGATTATGCATTTTAAAAGCAATTTGTAATAATATATATACAAAGTATGAATTACTTTTATTAAAAAGCCCGAAATTAAACTTAATTTATTTTTAGTGAGAACCACGTGATCGTAGACGGTTTTGAATGGCAACAATTTTGGCTGCACGGATGGTGTAGTGTTTTAAGTGGTCGCCTCGCGGCTGCCACTGCGCCGCGTGTCGTGGGTTCGAATTCCACACAGAACAAAAATTTGTGTGATCCACAAATGGTAGACATGTGTCCGATGTTTGAATGTTTGTAAAACCTCCCGCGAAACAGGAATAATACCTAGTGCGGGAGTTGCCTTTTTAAAAACCGAACCGAACTTATTTTAACGTCACGTTTGTAAACGGTGTGTAAATTGTGAAATAATGAAAAGTAAACATTATTTGCAGGGTTTATAGATACCACTAAAATAATGTGAGAGGTGTGGTTTCCATAAACTAGTAATATTATAGTAGGGTCGTTATACACCATCAGTCTACAGTCTTTATACAGACCAAGAGTAGCAAAATAAAGCATGCTATGGTCTGACAGATAATTTCATTGTTTAGTTCGCGTAGTATGCCACCAAAGGCGATGAGTTGCTAATGGGGTGTCTAATTACCGCAAATACACATACATGGCCGTTTGTTGCGCTTTAGTCGTATTAGTTTCCTATAACCAATGTGGCGTGCAAGCGTGGTGCCTGGCGGATTATGCTACAAACCCGCTAAGGCTACAATTGAGCCTTTAATTAATTGATTGTAGCCGTTGCAGGCTTGTAGCAAGAGCTTTTAATTACAAAATGTGTTAATTTGCACAGGCCTATATATTGCTCACTTAAACACGAATCAATGAAAAACAACAATTACCTTAAAAAGCATATTTTATATTGCATATTGATACATAATAGATGTATGGAGATGAGTTTTCCAGTCTACGTCTAGCAAAGCACAAAAGATTTCGTTAAGAACTACATCAGAATAAACTGTTTCTATGTTTCCTATCCTCGAGAGATGATATTTATTTATTTATGGCCTGCTAATATTGGAGGCTACGTCCCCAGATTGATAAAAGACGCAAACAACACCGGTTTAGGTTATTGTTGGATATCATATCACTATGCCAGCAGCATAACATCAATGCTGTGGATAGCTGTGTGCTAGCATGATGTGTAAGTTTAGCACTTGACGACAAATTGTTTAAGCGATGTCATTCTGAAGCAATTCTGCGTGCGTTATAAAAGGCTTAGCCACCAGATGTAACTGCATTTTATTTGGGCTATAGCAGATACGATCAAACCTACGACTAATGCTTATAGTCATGATCTAATGATATTTGAAAGGCTTGAAACGATGACTGTAATAAAGTCTTATACTGCACGTTATTTAGCCATTAGTGTGTGGTCTAGTAATTCATTTAACAATGGATCATCTTTATTTACAGTCGCTGCGAGAATCGTTCCATAAGTACATATGTATATATTCTATATCTACATATGTACTAATAGACTTGGTATCTATGTATTAATAGGCGAAGAAAAACTTTGAATCCATTTTAAAGCATATTGCACGCACAGGAGTTTGTGATTAGGCGTAGTTAAAGTGAAAAAGAAGTGAAAGTGAAGATTTGAAAAAAGAAAAATGATTGGTTAGATGTAAGATGGCCGAATTTTGATCACTGGGCGACTGGTACACTAGTAAATTCGGTCATCTATATTTAATATATTTAAATTGTATTCTTCATTCGGTTTCGTACATTTGCGTAGGTACTGTATTTTTTGTGTTTAGAAGTAAATTTCAGTATAACTTTATTATATGAGGATTATAGTTTCAAAATTAATTTATTTATTTATTCTATATCTATAAGTGAGAACTTGTAATTGGCTCTCAGATGACTATGCTGCCGAAATATCTAATGTGTTATAGCTGTAAGTTTTCCATGTCAAATAAATAAATAAATAAAATAAAATTCGCCAAAACGATATCAGAACAAAAATAATGTTCAGATTGAATATGAAGCTCCTTCGTTGCTTCTATCGCATTGCACTGGTAGTTTTCAATAAAACCCATCAAAATTCTATTAAATTAGCTCACAAAAGTAGCAGTTTGTTGCAAACACCGCTAAAATAGTCCATTTATATTAGGTATGTCGTTAAATGGTTTCTTGAGATTTACCATTATTTGGTGAAAAGTATTTTAGAGGAATCTATATAAGTTACAGGTACATATAAGTACCTGTAACTTATATATGTAGATATACTCTAACAATAAAATAGCTTGTTCAAGTATTCTTTACGATCGCAGTCACTTTATATTCCAAGAGAGCTTCAAAACCTTCTTGCAATTTGTATAGTTTCCATTTTAAAAGTTTTATTATGCGCATGTATTGAGAAGGTGCTTTGTTGAGATCTTATGCTCCGTGAAACGTGTAACTGAAAGACATAGTGTAGTGAAAAATGCAAAAACTATACCCTAAAAGTGCAAAAAAAGGATGGAATGTCATACTTTCGGTATGTATAGTTTTGTTATGAAATATTTATTATATTTTGTTGAATATGGCGCTTGAAATATTATATTTGAAGATATTTTCGTTTAAATTTAAATGCATGTATTACACACCTGTCCCACTCACTCTTGCGTGCGCTGCCTGTAAGCGAGAGCGAATCGACACCACTACTACGGTGGAGACCGTACCATATACTTAGTACGCTTCCGTATCGCGAGTAACACACTTAGGACGCTTTACATTGACGCCTTTTAACTAAACTATTACAAAATGTTTCTCAGTGGGCGTTCAATGGTTATTCCGGTTTATTTCCTGGATTGCATAATAAATGCAGACACTTATAAGTAAATAGTACTGGTCAGTGCCACATATTGACGCGGTTTTTGTATGACAATGTGCATCTATGGTATATTTGATCGAAGTGTGTATCTTATTTCATCGCAAATACACATTATTTGAAACTATTCAACAATAAATAGTGCACACATATTACATCTGTATGCAGCAAATTAACACAAATTTAATTTATTTAAAATAAAATATTAAAGGTGTAATAGATTTAATTCGTTTTAAATTTTTGTTAGCAGCTTTTTAGTCGTACTTAATTACTGTCGGAGATAATCCACTGGTTCCGTGCTAATTAACGTTTAATCATTAACAACGTCGAAATTTTAATATAGTTGTTTTATGTAAAACTAGATCAAACCTGAGGTTTTGACGGCGTAATAAATAAGAAATGAGGTTTAAAATCCCATGCCTTAAGCATGACGTCATCATAGTTTATTTTTGTTTATGAGACAATTTCCCGCGGGAAATTTTACTCTAGGGCAGAATACTAGTTCTTTGGCTACTAAGACCTAGGAATTAATAACTTTGCCGTAGAGTAACATTTAAGGGAGTAACACTAGTTACTGTGTTGAATTACGGAATAAGATTGTCAATGCTCTTTAAAAAGGTTCTGTGATATAAGCAATGCAGAAAAGTTATAGTCGTTGTCGATTGTCATTTCTTTTATTTTGTCGTGATCGTTAATATGACAATGATATCTTTGAAGTTGGGGATGATTTAGGTACTGAACACTACAAAAGAGCTGAGAGCCCCAACAAAGCAATTGTTTAAATGGTCACTTAGTCAATACCGATGCGCTAATTTAAAGTCTTATTTATTTCAGATTTGTTTGTTCTTTAAAGTGTGCTCGTCAAAGGATTTATCACAAACGCGGACGCTATTTTAAAAAGAAAATAAAGTAGCTTTTCCTGAGATCTGTTTCACGTGTAGAGCAATTTTTTTTCTTATGTAAAGTGGCAAACTAAGACAGTTTCGCTAGTTTTGTTACTTAACACGTAAAGTTAACGAAAAAGTAAATAAACTGTTACATAATAATATTTAGAACTTTGTTTAAATTTTCTTTATTTTTAAGTGAAGCACAAAGAGAACACCGCGTTTGAGTTCGCATGTACCTATGTTAGTTACTAGTTGACACAGGACGTGCCGTCCATTAGTTCCAAAATCCAGTTGCAAATGGAAAAGTTTGTGTGTATCAGTAAATTGGGGCTTCAGTGAAATCTGTTGGCGGAATTTAAAATACTGAGGGTAAATGAATTTTAAATGTTAAAGTTAATTGAAGCGAATCACTGACCGAGTCGCCACTCGAGTTTAGAACACGGTTTCGAATTTCAATTACACGGAATGGATTTCTTGTCCGTTTTACTTTTATTAAAAAATGGCTGCCGTCCGCGTGATAAATCAAAACCTAGATTTAAAATACGCGTCGCCCATTTTGCCCGCAGTTTCGCTAGTGTTATCTTTTTTAGATTTTGTAAATAAATTTTATCTCTTGGGAATAATACTTTTTTTTAAATGTAAAGTACCATAATAATTATGTCCTTTTCTGTACCACTAACAATCTGTATGCGAATTGCATTAAGATCGGCCACTTGGCTACTTAGGCAAGGCGTGAAAGCGTAACGAACATACAAACAAACTCACATTCGCATTTTTAATATTAGTAAGGATGAAATGTCTTACACAGTTCGTATATTTTTATACATTATGCGATAAAAGGCCATCAAATGTTTATAAATAAATCAAATAAAAGCTGTGTTAATATATGATGAAAACATCTTTCCTGTATAATAGGATACCTACTTACATGGATCATCAAGATATATTTGAAATTATTATTATTTCAAGTTTAAAAGAAGCGTTTGTTACTCGCTGTCGCCCGTTGTTGATGACAAAGCTTCAAGTCATGATGTCGGTGGTTTCTGACTCAAAGAAAATATACATATATAACCAATTAAATGTGGTGCAAGCACTAAGTTATGCAACTGAATTGCGCACACTTTTTATGGGTTTTTAATTACTTGCAGGTTTGCTAGCAATTCTTATTGAAATTGACTTCTTTAAGTAGTCAAAAGTGTAATTAGAATCTAGTTTTAAACTTGTTAGCAAAAGATTAGTTGCCAGGTTCAACTAAGAGCAAATTTTAAACTTCTGGGTTTATGTGAGTCGGCATTCATTTTATAGACGTCGTTCTGCTATTTTATCTAATAGGATATTATAAAAGCGAATGTGAGTTTGTTTGTTTGTTATGCTTTCACGCCTTAACTATTCGGCCGATCATCATGAAATTTCGCATGCACATTGTCATGGGTAGAGAAGAGGACATAGCGTACCTTACATCCAGAAATAAATTTGATGATGAAAATAAGTACGTGCCCACGGCGCGGCATAGCTAGTAAGTTTATAAAAGCGTGTTAAAACTCACTTTTAAAGCTAACAGTAGGTATACACTAAACTACCGTAACTTTACCTTATATATTCCGACATGTCACTCAAATTATGATGTATGGGCGGGAACAAAGTGTCAAAAGCGTCTGCATAATATGGCTGCCCTATTTAGCGCGCAGTGCTACAGCGTGAACCTCACATTAAATCAATATTGACTTAATTAATTCATCTCACTACCTAGCACATGTTTACGTAACCTTTCACTGTTTCATGCATGAACTACTGTCCACCTCTCAGTGTTCACATGAGTGATGCGCATAAGCGAATTATTCGAATTTTAAATGACAGCGTTGAACAATTCTATATTCGAATCTTCAAGTAAATCGAAACATTCGAAAATTTTATAGTTATTCGAATGCTTTTGAATTGAATTTGTGGATAATATGATCAAATTTTACCTAAACACGAATGTAGATGCTGCTAAGTTCTGTACGCGGTATAAGGGCAAATCAAGTAAGGAAGAACAACAACAGTCGTCCGCGTACGAAAATATATTCGGATTTCCCATTAGGAAATTCCCAGTTTGTAAAAAGTGATAGGTGTGCCCGGTATATAGGAATAGGTTCGACCGAGATTAGTAATTTACCTCTGTCTATATCGTCAGTAAAATATAGACTAGATTATTTCTATATTAGGCAGATATATTTTTGGCAACACTCAACACTGATTTCCATACATTTAATGTCATTTCTGTCAGGATGCTTAGTGTAATTTTTGAAATTACATTAAGCACATCATTTGCTTCTACGAATACGTAGTAACAAGTGATATGTGCAATAAAGGTGTTTAAACATACTCTCAATTATACTAAAATGTGTCAGAGTAGAGATAAATTTGATGGGCCCGGTGCGCAAAGTTTAATTAATGGTTAAATCAAGTTTCAAAGGATCAGATGTGGGGGCGTAGTCAACACGTGACCTTGTATCCTGAAAATATTTACGAGTCAATAATAATTAATTCGACATTTGCTACGTGAATTATATAAGTTAACTACTGAATAGAAAATTAGATAGATTTTAAAAGTACTTTATATTAGGGATTTAAACCGAAGACTAATTTACTAAAAGAATAAATCTCTTTTAGTAAATTAGTCTTCGGTTTAAATGCTAAAAGTAGGTTGTAGAAAATGAAAAATTAAATGCCTTTAATTATATTGTAATATTAAAATCTGTACATATAATTGCAAAGAAAATAATTTTAAAATCAGAGTAATTTTTAACTTTTATAATAAGTATACTGAGTTAATCAAAAATTCTACCAACAATAAAAAGTATGTGTGTAATGTGTACTTAAATTGTATTACAAAGTGAAATACATAATAGAAAATCATATGTACTAATCTAATGTATGTATGTATACCTAATGTACCGCTAGCATAAAATATTTATTTCAGCATAAATTGTGAGAAGGCACTGACTTCTGTAACACAGGTAGTTCATACCTAGCTTAGAAATCAGAAACTTCAAATATTCTGTGTAATAATTTTATGCAAATAAACGTTATTTATTATTATTATTTAAAATCATGAACCTGATTCGGGAATCATAGAATATTTTTTAAAGTATATTGCTTTACAAAAATATTTATATTATTTATACTATACTATATATACACATATATCACGTAAGTTACTAAAAACGTGACCCATGATTTAAATCTTTCCGTTTATATCCGAAAGTAACATTCGAGATTATGAAATTTACATTACATCTGCTATGTTACCATCAAGTTCGAAAATATAATAAATTCAATTTATTTCAAATCGGAAGTTAATGGTGATATTTCATGCTATTTGTACCTGTAAATAAGATATAAAAGCAATTGCACTATCAATCAAAAACACACATTTAAATAGTTTTCAAACTACGAAGGCAGATAAATAATCTACTAAACAAACGTAGCAACGTTGAATTAAAGGCAACACAATACCAAATTACAATATGGTCGCGTGTTACTTGCTATCCAACTCTAACAGAAAGTAATTTATGACAATACCAAAGTTAACTATAGACACTGTAACTTAGCCCACGCGTCGTGTCCGAGAACAACCGTTCACGAACATGACGCATGATCCAACCAACTTCGCCTTAGTCATTTATTTATGGAGCTCAAAGTTGATTAAATAGAGCCTTTATATCAATTGTTACTGTTTCCTCTAAGTATTGGTTTGTACTTAAAAGCTAAAAGGTCTATTATTAGATTGTGAGTGGGTGGATGATAAAAATAGCAATTGCAGAAGATTTTGTCAAATATTTGGGCGGCGTAATTCTCACGGCAGTTAAAGTTACTTGTTCTTGGACGGTTGTGTAATATTCAAGACAAATATTGAACTGTCATTATTAAATTCTCTAGAGAGGACCTTCTGAACAAGCAATTTGACTATTAGTTATAGAAGTATATGTCTATATTATAGTCGACTTCCAAAATTGGTTTTATTATTCATTACATCATATACTGGGGCAAGGATCAAATCTCGAGGCAGTTCGACGTAATCATTATCTACTTTGATTAAATACCTACTATGACTTTTAGTAACGCCTGTATCCAGCAATGGGTTAGGACACATTGACATGCCGGCATTTATTATATTGGAAAGTTTATTGCCTATCAGACATAGTTTTTGACCCTGCGTTGTTACCAAGTTTATTAAACTTTTGGGCCAACCCATGCCGAATGCGATGTGTCCTCCGTGTATGTTCTGGCAAGCATCTTACATTATTTTGTGGTTTGGACTAGTAGTGACAAATTATGTTTCTTATTATTTACTTTAAGACTTCATAATAAAATCATTTACAAAATACACTTATTATGTCAAAATGCTTGCACCGGCGAGTCGTCAAATCAAAACATATTTTTTATAAATATTATTGCTAACTGCTTTTAAAATCCATAACTTCGTGAATAAATAAATAATTATTTTTCATATTGTTAAATAGCCTATTGCTTAGGTATCTCGCATCTGGGATTAACATGCCCAATTTTACCCGCGTCAAGTATAACAGAGTTTACTTATTAGGTTTTATTTTTAGCATGGTTTATTTATAATAATTATAAATCTACATATAATTTATTTATAAGAAATTCAAATATGTACATATAACCACAATTCTTTAAAAATAACTTATACCTAAAATATTATAAAATAGAAAGAAAAAGAAAACTAAAACCTAATAGGCGTCATAAAATTCCTCCGCATCACTGTCGACCGGTAGTGTGCCCAGAAGACTGGCAGCATTGCCACGTTGAATGGCAATGCTTATTCTTTCTGCAAAATAAAGGCCAGCCCTCTGGTCACGGGAAGCGTTGATTAACCTTTTTGCTATGTCTCTATAGAGCGCACGAGCACTGGGACCCCATGACCCTAGCGTTTCGACCCCAAACGGCTCAAAAACATAATCCCCTACCAGGGTTTTTGTATTTGCGCCGTTTGAGAGTCTCCGCTGATGCAGCAGCAACACCAGCACATCCCGCCGTGCTGGGAAGATGTGATGGCGCAAGGGTGTCGACACACGTTGCGTCCTACACCAAGGGCCTACCCATCTTCCAAGGCATCAATGACATACCGTCCGGTCTCTTCCCATCGTCACGGGCCAAACTATTAGGTTCGAGATGAGCTGGCATGACAAGCTGACAAGAGCACGATGGATAATGTCGTTAAGATTGGCGTGCCGCGAAAAACGACCGGCACTCCTGCTACATGATAGGCCATGGTGGCCAAGGCCATCGACGGCTTCCCCACAGTGACATCGATGCGGAGAAACACATGGAGCACCTAAACGAAGGCAAGAAGCGATGCGGAACGTTGTATAGTCCAACATAGTGCCTATGTTGGACGAAGGGAGTGCTTGGAGCCAAAGACCCGATTCCCACTCCCCCACAGCCAATAAACGGGCACGCTCAGCAACATTAAGAGATGTGTTTATGAGATCTTTTCTCACCATGTTGCAGAGCGGCCCGTCCCACCGACTCTGAGAGAATAGATCAGATGGCAAATCAGAGCTTGGACAGATCATTTTCCAAGCGTTTACTGCGTCGGACTTGCTCATTATAAATCTGAATAAAATGGAACACTAAAAATAATAACACCACTGGGAGGATCTTAGTCCAATCCGCCGGGACAGACAATTATAGATAAATTATTCATCAAGTAACTGAAAGATAAGCATTTTATTACGACTGGCAGCTAAGACATTGTTTTGTACAAATGAATATTTATACGTATCTATTTTTCATAAGATGCAATATTCATTTATGTAAATAACTTTTTGTAACGTAATGCCAGTTTCATAAAGCCGTCACAAAGTTAAGTTTGTACTTTGAAATAAATATGATTTCGAAAGAATCTTTTAAGTAATTATAAGTAAAGAAGATCTGACTCTGTAGTAGTATTTGGTTAGATACGATGTTTGCTTCTGTCGTAAAAAAAGACAAAAAGAAAATGGTTGTCTGTAAAGTCGGTTTACGGACGATAGGTTAACGTGACAACGTCACGATCGTGCCTTACGCTCACTCGTGTAGCGCTGTAGCTCCGATCGTAACGTTACAATGAGCGTAACGGGACAATGAGCGTAACGCGACAATGAGTCATCCTTTTTCGTGCGTACAGCCGGCGTTTATCGATTTATTAGACGTTGTCACGTCAAAAACTGCTTTCCTTAGAATTGGTTAATGGTTCTAAGTTCTATGCTATATTCTTGTGCTATTTCTAGAAAAGGGGCGGTTTTCTATTTCACTGTTTGCCAAAGAGAGTATCTGGGAAATCAGATAAATTTTCAATAAAAGGGTGGCCAGTGCTGCAGTATCCTGGTGTACTGGATATCTAGAAAAATACACGTTATAATTTTAGGGTGTCTTATTACGTATTGAGATGTGGTTATTTTGACGGATAAAATTATACATATACATTGACTTGTGTTTGTATCTCTAGGAGAACCACGAATGTCTATTAGAAATTTGTATTTAAATACATAACATTAAGATTACGACGGCCTCGATGGCGTAGTGGTTAGTGTAACCGCCTGCAACGCCTGAGGTCGCGGGTTCGATTCCCGCACAAGTCAAACATTTGTGTGCATGAACATTGATGTTTGTCTTAGTCTGGGTGTTTATATGTATGTATTTAAAAAAAAAAAAGTATATATGTATGTTTATCCATTGTCTATTACCCATAGTACAAGCTCTGCTTAGTTTGGGCTAGATGGTGTTGTGTGTATGTGGTAGAATATTATTATTATTATTATAACACCTAGTCTAAAATGATGTTTTTACGGCAAGCAGAATTGCTTTCTGTATTTTTAATAGCTATATTTATAAATCAGGTAGACACTCAACGCAGTAGGGTTTTTTCTGATTACTTAATCTCCCGCCCAGGGGCTGTGTTAATTTTCCGGCCGGCGCGCGACAAGATTTTATTTAAATTATTTACTTAGCTGGTTAATTAGCTTTCGGAACTAAGAAACAATGTTTTTGACATATTTTCTACCAATATAATATATGTTTTTAACACTGAATAAAGTTTAGTATTTTTATTAGCAGTATAAAATCGAAAAGAGTACGCTAATTTCCACTATGGCTAAACTACCATTTAAATATCGTTTTCATTAAGCTCGGTTAATGAAAACGATATTTAAATGGTGGTTTAGCATATCGTTTCATTTATTTTCATTTATTACATTATCGTTTCTTTCATTTAAATCGATTAGCAAATTATAAAAAATACGCTAGCGTTAGTAGCGGATTCATCTTCGATAATAGTACGTATGAATTCGCAAACACAACTACTATTTACTGTACCAAGTCTGATTTATAACAATATAAATGTATTTACTAGTTTCAGTCCGCGGTGGCATACACGTGAATTCTATATAAATGCTAACCGACATAAAAAGTATTAAGGACATGGACTTAAACATTTTTAGATTGAGCTTTGAACATACAAGTTTAATCTAAAAACGTTCAATAGTTTATGTATGATTGAGTAACAAATATTTTAAATATACAAATATCTTCACACACTTTCACACATATCATATTTATATCTCCGAAAGATTAGTTCGTGATTTGTTTCTACGTGTATTTAATAAACTACGGTAATAAAAAACCGGCCAAGTGCGAGTCGGACTCGCGCACGAAGGGTTCCGTACCATTATCTATAAAAACGGCAAAAAAATCATGTCTGTTGTATGGAAAAAACCGAGCAAACAACATCACGTTTCTTGTATGGGAGCCCCCCTTAAATATTTGTTTTTTTTTTAAATTTAATTATTTCATTTTATAGAGAATATATAACTAAATATTTTGTGAATATTTCAAGCGTCTACCTGTCGCCGTTATCAATATCGAGCAAAAACAAGCAAACGAGCAAAAACGTTTGTTGTATGGGAGCCACCTTAAATATTTATTTCATTCTGATTTTTAGCATTTGTTGTTATAGCGGCAACAGAAATACATCATATGTGACAGACGAACAGACAGACGGACGGACAGCGGAGTCTTAATAATAGGGTTTTACCCTTTGGGTACGGAACTCTAAAAATGATAAATAGTTATTTAATAAAATAATAATTTAAGAAAGATATGATATAATATCTATTTCGTCTATATTCTAATTACGTTAATGCCCAGTCTTTTATAATCAGATCAACATTCTGGCACACGATTTTTAAAGCTGAAGTGACATCGGTTGATTCCCAAACCCCGCAATCAATATATGTCAGTCATACATTTATAAAAGTTTTATTTACTTATAAAAGAGAAATAAATCTATGGGGTATAGCTTGACCCTAAATACATACACAATCTCGTTAAAGATAAGAAAAATATAGGAATGTTCTATGTATGTACGTAGGCCCCGAGAGCTAAGAATGTTGTTTTCACAGAGCAGCTGAACAGATAGTCGGACGTTGTTTCTAAAGGCTCAAGTGTCTACACAGCTACAGTCGAGTATCCGCTGCTTCTACACTATTTACTAACCTATTTCATAAGATGTTTTAAGAGCAAGTCGTACTACGAAAATAGTTGGAGATATATCTTCAATATTCACATTCCATTACAATTTTTAAACGAGAAAATGTGCGACCATATCTGTGATAGGATGCAGTGGACTTTGAAAATGGATTGCAAAGTTTTCGAGCGTGGCTTTTTTTACGTTCCTTGGTTAAACGTGGACGCTCAATTTTGAGCTACGATTTTCGCCGCTCGTAGTTGACGACTAACGTCAATTTGGTGTCGGTTATAAAAGCTTCATTAGCAAAAGGTCTCGGCGACAAACATTTTCACTGCAATAAAAACGTAAAAAGCGTTGTTAAATTAGAACGGAAAATTGTTAGAGAATGAAATTTAAAATTAATATTCCACAACTGGCGAACATAGTGCAGGGTGTGCAAGTGACATGATTTAAAAGCGAAGCGTGGTCAAGCGAACGAGCGCACACGGAGATTAAATTGTTTATATACATAATGTACTATAAAATACAACAGGGTCGAAAACTCTATAGTAGTTCAAAGAGTTGCCTTTTTTAGTTTCAGCAAAAATCTTACGGGGCACGTACAAAGTTTTATATGTAACTTGTATAAGCTATTGAATCCCTGAAGACTCTTTGGGAGGTTAAGATTGTCGTTCATACTAATGCAATTAACTAAAGTGGTGGTAAATATAGATCACGGCTGATGGATATCGAGCGGATGTACATGTCAGGCGCATAAACGTTGGTATGTGGGTGGACACAATGATACAATTAAATATGCACAAAGCTTTCCAATGAAATGGCTATTTTTGGTTATAATTGGACGATTAAGATTTATATGCAGATAAAAGTCAATATACTAAACAAAGATACACTGCACTTTATTAAGGTTTTAATTACAGCACTTTAATTAATAACGATGTGTCTACTCAAATGTTAGTAAAAAATGTTGTCATATGCGAACAAGTTACGTAAATAAAAGAACAACTGAACAATTCTGTGTAGTTTTTAAAAACACGAGCACTGTGAGTTTTTGTATTACCAACATTTTATTTAGTTATATTGTGGACCGCGCGCCAAGTTAATGGATCACCGAATGGCAATTAAAAAGAATAAAACTTTTACCCACTTTTATTGCACGAACAAATTTCCCGTTTATCGACTCGAGAGAAAAACGATTTGTTTGTTATTTCCCGTATTTTATCATTATAATATCTCGCTCGATATACGTTTACCAAACTTTGTTTTAAGTTAGAAACTGTGAGTTAACGATGTCGGCCAAGTTCTATTTACTCAACTGATATGAAATAGAACTTTGGAAAACGACTCGTTTTCCATACATAAATATCATACATAAATGCTAAAGAACAATAATTTACTTTGAGATATAAATACGTTTTAGCAATAAACAGAAGTCTTACCTACATACTTGAAACTCATTATTACTTTGAGATCGCTTCAGATATTTTCAAGTGTTTGAGGTACGAAAAGTGTTAGCGTAAAGCGGAATTCAGGTCGAATCTAGTTATCCTTATCCACTGAAGGTAGTTTTTGTCATGGAAGCTTTGTGTAACCAAGTAAAAACCATCAACGCTTTATTGGAGTAGTACCCTTTCGAGCGTCGGGGAGCCGGCTCTAATGAGCATATCTCGAACGACAGCCTGAAAGAAATGCTTATACCGACGTTTTTGCTACGAATCCGCTGATAGAGCAAACGAACAAAGAAAAAAATAAGAGCGAATATTGGCAGAGAGAAGGCTTTAATTCAGTTTTTAAAACAAAGGTTTTTAGTCAAATCGGTTTAAGTAGATGATTTGTTGAGTGGAAATGCGTTTTTAAAAAGTAAAGGAACTTTCTTTACATAACAACTAATTTAAAATAGTCATGCATTCATATTTACACGTTTCAGTTTAGGTCAAGAGAAACACATTAAAATTGTAAAACGGTTCACTTTATTTGTATAATACCATTAGAATATATATCTATCTATAACTATATGTATAAGATAAATGTACTTGTTTGCTTTTCAAAGTATTTCTTACATAAATGTTCGTATCCTTCAAGCTTCCAGGCGTCATTCTTATTACAGTAATGGCACAAAAATTTTGGTGATTAACTGTAATAATCGATCGTCTGGCATCATTTCCAACTCATCAAAGAATCGTTACAAGAATAATTAAAGTTCGCAAAATTCTTCATTAAATAAAATTAGACTTGCAATGTGATTTTCACCTGTAAATAAAACCGAGAGAAGAATGTAATAAAGTCTAACAGCTATGATTATAAGTTTATAACAAATAAAAGAAAATATAACAAAAAAGAATAATAAAATCATTTTAATGTTGCATAATAATTAGGAAGTTTACGTTCTCATATTTTTTGTAGTGTAATTGTTTTGTTTGTTTGTTGGTTGCAGCGTTGGGTTTATTCTTAGCTTTATTTAGTCACAAACCCACTAAACAAAACTAAACATAACGCGTAGAATTAAAACAAGTAACAACATAATAATTCTAGCTGCACAACTCATTAGTAAAACAGAGACCGGAGTTAGCAAAGGCAATTTTTCGTAATATATTGCACTCTTAGTAAAACAGAAACTTATCTGAATATTTTGGATTAAACAAATTTAAACTCTGTTGCAATTACTTAAGACAAATATAAAAGAACAATTTATAGTCACACAATTATAGTTCAAACTGTCTTATTTCCAAATTTCGAGTTATTTCGCTGTTTTATTGAATGCGATATTACAGCCTTAGCATTTATAAAAGAAAATGGAATTAATAAGAATGCTTCCATTCCATATATCACTGACGTGGCGTTGCGGAGCTTAGAGACAGATCAGTGGGCCACAGCAAATAAATTATCCTATTTTTACCTCGCACAGACTGATCGAACCCCACAGTGAATAAAAGATGAACTTGCAAATGTCGAAGCGCCCCACGCCCGCCGTAGTAATCTTCTACGACATAAAGGTGTTCCGTTATAAGCGCCTTATAATGTATTAGCTGTGTTTCCTTATGCTAAACTTTAAATACTTTATTTCTATACGTGTAGGTTGAACGAGTCATTGTAGAATACCAAAGCTTTTAGACTATATTTTTCCTAATTTGCCGATTGCTTGAATATCAGACATGTTTGTAAAACAATTGTATATGGTTGCAAGACGATTAATAAAAAAACTGTTTTATCAGTTCCTTTTATCGTTTTACATACGTAGATTCACACACCCAAAAGTGAGGGCAATATGCATTAAATCCATATAGCGAAGACTATTAGTCTTAGTAATAGGAAAAGAGACAACGTAGTAACTGACTAAAAATGCGATTGAGATACTTGGCTTGGCTACTTTGTTTGTCGACCTTCAGCTGCCAAAGGTAGCCAAATCTACACTGCTGACGATATTGCCACGGTACCTCGGGGATATTCACATCTATGTACATACATATATGTATATATTTAAGATTAAGAGCTGCTAATATGAATTTTCTAACAACGAAAATAGCTAATAGCACTTTGTCCGACTTGGAAATTGAACACTGGTTGCACGAACCTAAGCGCAAACTTTATGCCATGGAACCAAGAGGAGAGTCTAATATCTCATCAGATAAGGTTTGTAACAAATCGCTGGTTGTAACGCTACTAAAGGCATTAGACAGTGTTAATGCAAATATGTTTTACATGTCGTCAGTATTACATACCTAAGCCTGATTTAATTACTCCATATGGCAGAACCTGAGTGGGGCGAATTACAACATTTGGGTAGAACGGAGACTCGTTGGCGTGTGTAAGCAGACATATGCTACAGAACAGTTATTTTCGTTTACCGATTCTATAATAATAAAAAAGATAAGACAACATGTAAAGTTACCAAAAAGGTTGTAGTTGTATCTGATACGGAAATAAAAAACTATATAATGTGTAACATTGGATGAAACAATTATATGGACCATATTTTTTATGGGTAATTATTATTATTTATCAGTTTTAGAGTAGATCAGGTTCATAATAATAATAACTGATGTAAACTGACATTAGTGTTGATTACATTATAATTTTATGTGAAAAATGTTTACTTATAAAGTTTACACGCCTTGCATTAAGAGAACGGTTGTAATAATAATGCAATATTCTTAATGAAATGTCGAATAATAGATACGTACTTGTATAATTATTTTCAGTCGTTCGGGACAAAAAAGCGCATTGGATAGACAGTTAGACAGACCGGTTGATGGAAAATGGGATTGGCTTTTATATTTAGAAAGGGTAAAAACAAACCCGGACGTTAGAATAATAACTTACTTACTCTATAGTATTTATAATAATATATACATAGTTTCATGTGTGTATCCCCGCCGGGGTAAAAAAAAAAAAAAAAAAAAAAAGGCAGATATAGATCACGCCCACAATTTGACAACTACGGTTGTATTTGATAATACAAAGAGTTCAGTACCTCTTTCTCATCTGTGTGTCAACCAATTTTCTTATTTTGTAGCTATTGAAGAGCTTTCAATAAAAAATGTATGCTATTTTAAAGTTAGTCTAATTTAAAATATAAATTCATATATGTTTGCCACAATTTCATTACAATCTAACATTATGTCTATAGTTTTGCGCAGTGTGGCTTGGCCTGCCTTCGGAATTGTTTGTGAATTTGTTTAGTTTATACAGTGAATGCGACGACGGATATTAACTTTTTTCTTTATTAGTTATGTTATCACATAAGTGACGAGTTGTCTTGGTTAAAGCATAAAGATCTTTAAACCTAAACCTATTTTTTTTTAATAATGGTTATGTTTGAATTTTGACTACTGGACGAACACTAGTTTTTAGAAAATCTCAATAGCACTACTCGAAAATTAGTTCAACAATTCATTTTTCCTAAGCAGTAGTATTAGTGTTAGTGATCAGTGTGCTCATCTGTATCGATAGTAGGTGGTATGAGCACATTTTTCATTGCTTTGTATTGTATATCGGATAGTATAAGCCCCAATAACCCGTGCACTCGTATGATTGCAGTATATAAATTCAATAGTTGGGTGGCGCTCGAACGCAGTATATTATTTTCCATCGATATGTCGCGCGAAATATTGGCTACTGACGTAATAGAATAATTTTTAAATGGCTTACAATAGAAGCACGTTTTCATTTTGGCTGTTTGTAACTGTATTTATATTTAAGAGGAACATCGGCATGTAGAAACCGGTTTAGGCAATTGGATGTTTATTAATCCATTAACGCCCAAGACTAAAGTTATCGTAGAAAAAGAAATATGCTATATTATTTAGTAGTAAATAGGTTGTTTGAACATAAAACAATAAAAAACGTTTATTTTTTTATATTTACTAGGAAGACAAATGCCGTCCTCAAATAGGGACACTGGGCTCATTCAGTACGGTATTGCTCAAAGCATGGTTTCCCAATACCCAAAGATTATTTTCACTTTTTGCACTTCCAACGTGCCTTACTATGGCAAACAGTGCATCACAGCTGTTTTGTCAACTTCTGCGGAAAGTAGCCAAAAACATCAAACTGTAAATTGAGCACTAGAGAAGCTAATGGACGTGAACATTCATTAGTTTTTTGCCGCAAGTGATAACGAGCAATAGTAAGTCGAAATTGTAGCTAGCCCATCTTCACGTCGTTACTAAGCATGTGTAGACGCCGCTTTTTGCCTCATATTGAAGTGCGATATATTGAAATCAATTGATTGGCTTGATCGACACCGCTCATGTCTCTGTTGTAATTCACAAATACTTGCGGAATATTTACATCTGTTTTCTTGCTTTCGACTGAGCTCCACCACTTTACCTACTTTGCCTAACGGAAGGACATCGTAGTTTGTTTCCATTGTACAAACGCTGTTATTCAGGCAGCGAACAAACAATATTTTATTGACTGTGTCAAACCAGTAGTCAAAATGAGCACTATCTTTCTTTTTCGTCTCCTTGACGGGTATGAGAGGACATTTGCTGGTCCTACCCTAACGTATAGTTCCTGTAGTGTGATAGCCAGATTCACATAAATCCCGTGGCAATGCAAAGCTAGTGAAAAATTATCGAAGAACGCGACATGGTTTCTAGGTTCGTGTGTAGCTTGTTCAACAGGTTATCCACAATTTGTGTACTCAACAGCATATTGCTGGGAACTTGCGACTTGCCATGATAAATATATATAATTGAAAACAATATTGTCTTCATCATCTTCTTCTTCGTCAGTGACACTTGCTTTTGGAGGTAGACCAACGATATCGAATTTTCTGCCATAACAGCATCTAGGGCCTCCTGTAGTCCATGATAGTTGTCGCTTACTGCAAATTGCCGTTTATACATATTTATGTTCCATCAAAACTCTGGAAAAAAAAAATCTTACTCTTTATGTGCCCACTATCTATTTGGGGACACCAACAAAAAAAGTGGTTTACAGTTCAGTAAACTATATATTTTATCTTATCATATTATTTTTACAAAGTAAACAAAGTGTTCAATTAGGTTATGTAGAACAATTAAGAATTTACTAACGTAAATATATTAAAAAATATACTTGCATTTGGTAATCACTGTAACTTTCAGATTCACTTTATTTATGACGCTAAAATAATTTCTATAAATGAAGTTATCAAAAATGTTTGATACAAAATGTAAGACACATAAATCAACTCGCCAATAATGCACTGTTAGCAAACTTAAACATAGTAATAAAAAAGTTGAGGGTAGATTTGATGATTAGACGGTGTCCTCGTTTGGGCACGGCAGGCGTAAATGGGTTTAAAAGAGTATGTTTTTTTAATCTGAGGGTTAACCACGTTAAAATCTAATCATTTTTTTAGAGATGCATGTATTTCTATCTTTACGAAGTTATAAGCGTATTTAATAGTTAATTATCACTCGCTTTGACGATGAAGAAAAACGTCGCGAGGAAGATTGTTCTCTATAATATTTTCGAAGATATGTGATGTCTGCCAACCCGCACTGGGCCAGCCTAGCGTGGTGGACTATGGCTTAAACATTAACATACTTAGAAGAGGCCCGTGCCCAGCAGAGGAACAATTTACGCAAAACGAGTATGTTTGGTTTACTTTAACATATGCAATGTTCGCAACGATTTTTCTCTTTCAAAGTAAAGCCAGCTATAATTTTAATATGCGCATAACTTAATGAGATCGGGGGTGCGTAGTACGGCTCAGATCTTAAGAATTCTGACGTGGTAGTCCAACATTTCTCTAAGCACCTGTATTCGCTAGTCTAACTATTCATTATACTAGTATGAAAGTTTAGTCGTTACTCAATCACGCTCGAATAGGTGAACAATTTTTGATGAAATAATTATGATACAACTAAGAGGACTTGGATATTTGTATGTATTTCTTCTGGTTCTCAAATATTTTCCTTCGCCGTGAAATATGTTGTTAGATAGCTGTAATACTGATAGCGGTAACCGATATTCACCTTTTAAAAAAATTGTAGTGTAACCTGCTAAAATGTGAAATTTTGTGAACATTTAATTGTAGTGAATGAAAGTTAGTTATTCAATCTTGCGGAAACCGTTAATCATTTTTGGATAAAACTTGGCACAATAACAGACCAAATGACCACTGGATTACCAAGATAAAAATAATCTAATCTAATGTGTTAAACATTTAACGCAGTAGATTATTTTTATCCCGGTAATCCGATGCCGTGCCGTGGTATCTATATATTAATACGTGAAGCAAAAACTTTGTAACCCTTTTTACGAAAATTGCGCGGACGGAGGAGTATGAAATTTGGCACAGTTAAAGTATATATGGAGAAGGAGTTGCGAATCCTATTATTTTTATAAAATATGCATTAGAAATACATTAAATTAATGAAAAAAGACTACACGCACACAACCATGCATTTGACACACGCAGTCGAATCGCGTTCGTGGTATTTCGGCATTGTTCAACTGATGTCGTACAATTTTTCGTAACTATGGTTACATGCCTTAAGTAGATTTGCAATTTCGAAAATTTTAAATGTCATATTTTAATAGTTTATCTATATAAGACAATAAAACCTTAATAACGATCAAACTTAAAATTTAAATCAATTATGGTCAAATTTCGACTATATAACCACTAGTAATAATAATTAAAAACCACATATCTAACATTTTCTGCAAATTTTTCCATTCATATGTGACCTAAAAGCGTGTTGTGCTCTATAGACTAGCTGTATAGCCTGTATATAGCAAAGACGATGTTCAATTCACTTGGAAAGCTCTTAATTCTATTAGTGGAGGACATTCTTGTTTTATGTCTGTAATTGATCGCTTGGGTATAGAAAATAAATTGCTATTCGCAAATAAAATAGTTTTCTGTTTATATATTACGCTACAACCGAAGAATTAATAGTTATTATCTTGATTCTTATATTTGTTTTCTTGTTGTTATTATCATTTGTCTTGCCATGATATATCCTAGAAATAGGCCTATTTTTACGCGAATCTTATTGATGTCAGGGCTCGATGCCTCGGGGAACGTCAAGCGTGCACGTTCCTTTAAAAATGGACCAGCGCCAACGTAACGCGCACGCCGTGTTCGCGATGCGTAGACGCTGCGCGCTTGAGTTAACAAAAACGCCGCGTTCGCCTCGCGTAGATATTAACAAACGCTAGCGGGATTGGGACGTAATAACTACTTTTTGATCTACCTTTCCTTATAATTATATTCTGGTACTGATACTTTGAATAGTAATGATCTAGGCGAAATGATGACATTAAAATATCTTTTAATACAATAAAGGTGGCAGTTACAGATTTAAATGGTAAGCGGTTACCGTAACCTGGCTGTGAATACTTTTACTCGCGCTTTATCGACTTTAGAGTAAAGCAAACAAAGCGGTATATTAGCCTCCTGAACTCTTGAAACCCTTAATAAAACTAACAGTGTTACGACAGTTACGCTGATTGTCTGTATAAGAGCGTGGTACTACCCGAGGCAAGCTAGCGCATTCTTACCATCACAAATAATTGACAATAACGGGCACTTTTACTCGCGCTTTATCGACCCTAGAGTAAAGCAAACAAAGCGGTATATTAGCCTCCTGAACTCTTGAAACCCTTAATAAAACTAACAGTGTTACGACAGTTACGCTGATTGTCTGTATAAGAGCGTGGTACTACCCGAGGCAAGCTAGCGCATTCTTACCATCACAAATAATTGACAATAACGGGCACTTTTAGTCGCGCTTTATCGACCCTAGAGTAAAGCAAACAAAGCGGTATATTAGCCTCCTGAACTCTTGAAACCCTTAATAAAACTAACAGTGTTACGACAGTTACGCTGATTGTCTGTATAAGAGCGTGGTACTACCCGAGGCAAGCTAGCGCATTCTTACCATCACAAATAATTGACAATAACGGGCACTTTTACTCGCGCTTTATCGACCCTAGAGTAAAGCAAACAAAGCGGTATATTAGCCTCCTGAACTCTTGAAACCCTTAATAAAACGCAGTAACAGTGTTACGAGTATAAGAGCGTGGTACTACCCAAGGCAAGCTAGCGCATTCTTACCATCACAAGTAATTGACAATAACGAGCACTTTTAGTCGCGCTTTATCGACCCTAGAGTAAAGCAAACAAAGCGGTATATTAGCCTCCTGAACTCTTGAAACCCTTAATAAAACTAACAGTGTTACGACAGTTACGCTGATTGTCTGTATAAGAGCGTGGTACTACCCGAGGCAAGCTAGCGCATTCTTACCATCACAAATAATTGACAATAACGGGCACTTTTACTCGCGCTTTATCGACCTTAGAGTAAAGCAAACAAAGCGGTATATTAGCCTCCTGAACTCTTGAAACACTTAATAAAACGCAGTAACAGTGTTACGACAGTTACGCTGATTGTCTGTATAAGAGCGTGGTACTACCCAAGGCAAGCTAGCGCATTCTTACCATCACAAGTAATTGACAATAACGAGCACTTTTAGTCGCGCTTTATCGACCCTAGAGTAAAGCAAACAAAGCGGTATATTAGCCTCCTGAACTCTTGAAACCCTTAATAAAACTAACAGTGTTACGACAGTTACGCTGATTGTCTGTATAAGAGCGTGGTACTACCCGAGGCAAGCTAGCGCATTCTTACCATCACAAATAATTGACAATAACGGGCACTTTTACTCGCGCTTTATCGACCTTAGAGTAAAGCAAACAAAGCGGTATATTAGCCTCCTGAACTCTTGAAACCCTTAATAAAACGCAGTAACAGTGTTACGACAGTTACGCTGATTGTCTGTATAAGAGCGTGGTACTACCCAAGGCAAGCTAGCGCATTCTTACCATCACAAGTAATTGACAATAACGAGCAGTTTTAGTCGCGCTTTATCGACCCTAGAGTAAAGCAAACAAAGCGGTATATTAGCCTCCTGAACTCTTGAAACCCTTAATAAAACGCAGTAACAGTGTTACGACAGTTACGCTGATTGTCTGTATAAGAGCGTGGTACTACCCAAGGCAAGCTAGCGCATTCTTACCATCACAAGTAATTGACAATAACGAGCACTTTTCTGCCTGTACTTAATAAGTGGAAGACACTATTTTAAGTGAAGCAGTATTCTCAATGTCTATAGAGATAGGAACAGGCGAATAGTATACAAACAAATTAGGTACGTCTCACCAGTTTGGTTTTAAGCGTATGTACATACATTTTTATCTACTATGCACAGCGCCAGACTTACGGCTTTAGACTATTCATGACCAATGAAACGTTCATGTGAGAAGCCAGAGATGTCTGCATTTCCATTCGGCGATATATGTATAGGTATTATAGTGTGTATGTTTGTATTTGCAATAGCATTAACAATACAAAGTTTATATATAACATAATAATATGTACTTATGTGTATACGACCCTTTGTTAGTTTATAATACAGAACAATAGAACGGTTAATCCAATACGGATAGATATTAAGCCTTCGTTATCGGGTAGATTACCGAGCCCTGATTATATTGAAGTATGGTTCGAGGTAACGAGGTGGTAAGGGAGTCCCACATTATTAATTAATCTTGTGGTTATAGGTGTTGGGTGATGCTGGAACATTGTAATGCCATGAATATTTAAAATAAATTTTAAGCTTGACATAATGACATAGACTGTGGCCTGTGTTTCGTAAAATTTTGCTGGAATAGGAGGTTCTGAATTATCACTTTTAATTAAATATTATTACAATATTTTTGGAAACATGAGCCTTCATAAATAATGTGATGATAAGGATGTATTCAGAATATCTTACACATATAAGGTAAGGTATTCTGAATCCAGACTCTACAGAACATCACAGGAATGTTCAAAAACGTTCGCTCAGAATTTTTCAAGAACTTTAGCAGTAAACATGTGTCTTATAAATTTATATGATAGCTATAGAATTTTGGTGACTAAGTTGGACTTTAGACATCATTATAGTTAGACGAGAGCGTCATGAGTACCTGGTTTTACCAGGCTTGCAGTAAGTATATAACTTCTCTAAAATAAATTATGCTTTGAGACATCTCCATTTTATCTATCCCTGCTAGCAAATCACAATCGTAATAATCTATGCACGAACCTACTAAAAGTACCTACAAGAAGTACAAGCTATCCATCTCACCGAAATCGGTATGAGATGTTCCAAAGAGATTAAACAACAAACATTACTCGAAACTCTGGCAAACGTACACATTATTATTACCCTACATTGCCCTCACATTCAGCGACATAATAAGCTATTTGTCTGGGAGATACTTCATGACGTAATGATATTGCGTATCTATCCAATTCGTCAAACAAAAGGCTTATTTATCATCACTCCTTGAAGCCGAAACGTTGACATCGTCAAAATATTGTTTTAGTATTTCAAGAAGAAGCATTCGTTACTTTTCTCTCATGTTTCAACCTATAATAACATTTTTGTGTTGTTTACGATTTGTATTTATTTATCTATGGAACGTATCTAGAATATACCTCTACTTTGACGGCATTCACTGTAATAAATATTAATGTAAAGTAACAAAACATATTTGACCAGTAAGATCACAGCTCCAAGATGAAAATAGTTTGTTTTGCTAAGATTACAGACTAAAAGCAATCTAGCTAGATATATATTGCAAAAGTCAACATAATAACGACTATACTTTGTACGTATGTATCAAACAAGATCGATAAGGTTCTTGATATTTTTCAACAAAAGACTACCCAAAAAGAATAATTATATTAGTAGTGTTTAACTTTTCTTTAATTAGTTCTGCCTCCGGATTATAAATAGTAATGTAAAAAAATTTGGATACTTTAAAGGGCAAAAGAATTATCAAATTTTGAAAGGCAAAATAGAAGGTAGATTTTAATGTAAGTTGGCATTTTATCGTAATATAATCTGATGCTGAGCGATGATGCGGTCGAAGAAGTTGCACGGTTGCCTAACCAAAACTCGAGCTTCAAAATATGAAGTACTACGTTCAGATATTCCAATTAAATTTATCCTAATATATTTTGTTCTGTTTATTTTAATTACATAATTCTTTATTACCGAAAATCCGTTTGTCAAGTTAACATTCGAGGTGCGTCGATCAGTTAATGTTTCCCATTTGTCTGAGCTGCTCCTATATACAATATACGTAAAAATATCCACTAGCGATACTAAGCATAAATATAAAGGGAACCCTATATACACTTAGACCTCGAAAAAAAAACTTGTTGCTCGTCTCTGGCTTTACGCAATATCGGACGCCTGTGACTACGTTGTAAATCGAATTTGGATAGAATCCAAACCCTTTTCACTTCTTACCTTACTATTTTGGTTCTATCGGAGACATTATAGTGGTCTGAGATATTTCGAATCAGTTCTACATAATTTTTTTTTGTATCCAAATAGGCAAAATCAAGATAAGAAAGTAGCAGCCATAGAATATCTGGTAACATATACATATATTAAGTATATTAGGTGCTGTATGTGTGCTGGTCTGGCAACAAATATTATGTTTGTAGCTTTGACTTCATTTATACGTAAATTAAAGAATACCCAGGTACAGATGACAGCAGCGGATTATGGACACATAGGACTCAACAATTATAGAAGTATTGCTGAATATCTTGATAAATGAGTCTTAGACCACTTAAGAATTATAATAGAAAAGAGAGTAGAAGCGGTCATGATTTGATTCATATGGAATATTTTTTATGTACCGTAAATGTATGTACGAGTATGTCATCTATCAGTACCTACATGAGTTTTATTTTGAAGGAGCTCATTTTAGCACAGATAGACTACGTAAACTAATACGAAGTCTCAATTAAACAAAGTATTTTTCAGCACTGAGATGTCAAGTAATTTCATTTTACTTTCCCTGAGGCCATGGCAGTAAGTATGTCTTAACTCCAAAAGTTATATTTCAACTCAAGGACGTGGTTTTGGACGAGTGCCATGAAGCACTTGCCCCCTTGTCCTTGTCCCTCGTCAAGGTTAGACTGCACAATAAAAATAAAACTAAGGAGGTTATAGCATCAGGCGTCGGTTGTTAGAAGCGACCGCCGAATCGTGAAGAGTCCGCAACGAACGCATGACCGTACTAGCGTGGAACGTTGGCGGCCTGCCTCCGAAATTGGCCATCTCCGAATCTTCCTATTAAATAACAAGTGGGAGATATTACCCACTTCACTGTTTTCGAGAACAATGCAATTAAGATCAACCGGATTAAACCTTATAGGGGATTCGGGCAGTGAATAAACAATTTATAAATTGAGCTCCAGTCGTGTAATGGATCTATCTGTTAAAACTTTTACTGCAACGATGCAATAACTGTTTGGAGTAGATCATTGACATTTTATTGATGTATCTATTTTAAGCGAACATTACTACAACAATGTTTGTTTTAAGTCATATAGAATTTTGTTGTTTATAGCTTTTTGAATAATTCAATAATATTTAAAACGTAGATATGGCTGTAATATAATTTGATACCACGCAATCTTTCGTGTTTCTTTTTAAAAGTAGTTTATTTACCCCGCTGTGCTGTGGCTCATGCGCAAATACCACAGTACTATAAATATAGAAGCCAAGCCAAGCATCTCTTATACGCCGCTTCTACGCGAGCATGATGGTTCTATGCTTTGTGGCACATGTCAATTTGATATATTTTCCGCTTGTACACGAGCATGATGGTTCTATGCTTTGTGGCACATGTCAATTGCTATTTTTTCAGTATGTAGACGCTTATACCGTTATTTATGTTATATTGTAAACTAGATTTTTCCCACGGCTTCGCTCGCGTAAATTTAATGTAGGTTAGGTGAGAAACAGTACTTTTTGGATTAAAGGTACCCCCTATGTCCTTTTCTATTGCCCTGACAACGTGTAAATTTCATTATCAGTGGTTGAGTATTTGAGGTGTGAAAGAGTAACAAATAATCTCACACTCACATTTATAATATTATTATTAGCTAAAATTTAATATTTGCCTATATATACTTATAATTATACTGTCGTCGTTCATTGTACTATTTAGTCATTACCATAATCGATGTAAGCAAACAGCCAATTATCTGCCACACTCTCATAAAATATTTTATCTAATTACAATAACGTTAAATGTCAAAACCCTAAACGTCATATTAGTGGGAATGGATTTGCGTAATAGAAGTCGTTTAATTATACAAGTCAGCACAACCATTCATTGGGATATGCCAACTCAATTTCAGTATTTCGGCTTGTGTTTAAGCCGAGCTGACCTTTTAGGAACGGTAGCAATTTATATCACGCGGTTTATACTTGATCTGGGTTAATTCTACATTTAATTTTTTAATATTTTTGTTACTCGAGTTCATTGTAGAGAGAATATATTATGGATATTTAAAATTTAAATAGAACCGTGTGGTATACACGGTTTTTTAGGCGTGCGAAAGCAAAACGGCAAATTCAAATGAAATTATGATGATAGCTTCATTTGAATTTGCCGTTTATGACTATAATTTTTATGAATAAAGGGTTATTTTGTTTCAAAGCACATTGTTGATCGTAAGTTTTTGCCAAGTTTTCGTATTTTGACAACTACTAGTGTTATTGAAAACTGCCCGTTCTTTAAAGAAAATAAAATTATGATAATTATGTATATTTCACTAAGGGTGCTTTACGCATACATATGTACATCCATATCTAGTTAAATAAAATACAATGTTTATTTGTTCGAGTTGTATTCATCTGTATGTAATGTAAATTAAATATTAAAAGGGGAAACAAATATTAACATGGGAATGAAGATTACTCCATTCCAATGTGTTAATCTGTTTTATTCTAACTCTAGTATTGTATAATCTTTTTAAGATACATCAAAATTAGACTAAGTTATAATAGTTATATAAAAATATAAACACCTAAATTTCTTATAACCAGCCTATGTTATGTACACCGTAAGTGTTATACAGAGCAGCGATAGCTCAGTGGGGAGACCAACCGTCTGCAATGCAGAGGGTCTCGGGTTCGAACCCACGTCGCGCACCTCTGACTTTCGGAAGTTATATAACTTTTCGAAATTATGTGCGTATTGATTGACAATTATCGCCTGCTCCGTGCCTCGGAAAGCACGTTAAGCCGTCGGTCCCGGCTGCCATGAACATCTATGGCAGTCGTTATTGGGAGAGTGTCGACACAAAAGATCCCACTGGGTCGAAGTGTCGCCGGTCTTTACTGACTGGCTCCCACATAAGATAAGATAAGTGTTATATATATATCAGACAAAATACTATGTAATATGTATGATGTGGTTGTGCTATGAAATAAATAAATAAACGTGGCTACACAACTCTAAATAGAGATCAAATCCATATTTTCGTAGGAATAGTCGTAGGCGCAGGATTAACAAACCGATACGTTCACAAGTTTAGTGTTTCACGAAGCGGTTTGTTAATACGGTTTTTGGCATACGAAACATATGTAAGTGTTTACATATTATGTACCTGTAATTGAAAATCGAATGTAGTACTAAACATTGTGATTGTGAGTAAATAGTATGCTTATGTATTTCTTTCATATATATTAAAAACCGTTTCAGCAAACCGCTTTCGTCAAACCGTAACTGTAAAGGTGTAAACATTGCAAACCTTAAAAATCCATCTGTAACATATTCTAGAATATGGTCTCTTTCATCATGATCCTTCCATTTCATTCTAGCTGTATAAAGCTCTTAACATAAATTCTCATGCAAAATTTATATGTGTAGGTAATTTGATATATTTTTGTGAGTGCTCGGATTTGGACCGTATTAATTGAATTTTGCTTTCTTTGTAACACATGCATATTTAGGTTACGTTTGCATTAGGGCTAAGGGCCTATCTACATAGGACAAATGGATTGAAAGCAACGGTGAGCTTGGAAAACTTATGGTATGTACGGCGAAGTGGTTTATGTGTTATCTTGTGTGATATATCCTATGTAGTAGCTGAGCTGACCATACAGACAAAATATTATGATGCGCAGGCAATTAATTGGTATGAGTATAATAAATGTTTTCTCCATGGTTCCAACGACTGATGACTGTATTATATATAGTTTAGTCAATCTATAGGGCTATATGCATTTTAAACATAATAACATCCCACAGTTTAACGTCCAGAAATGTTGCCAATATTCGTCTATGTAATAACTCGAAACTGCTATTTAATATTTAAGACAACTACTATCGCGTTTAAAAGCGCAAACCGAAACCATGATATCGCGTGTAGCAATAAATTTAGAATGCTGATCTGTTTTCGTATGTAGTATAGTGAAGAAAAATATCTGTTCCACATCGCCATGGCATCACGCGACCCGTCTAATATGAAAATGTCTATCTGAAACTTTGGGCGGACTACAACACATGCAATGAATACTTAGGATTTCTTTGTTTTAAAATGATATTACTCAGTAGTTTGGACTGTTTCATGAAGCGGTAAACCCCTTCATACTGACATAAATGTGTTTCATGGTACAAACGAACAATCTGCCCAAAACGTTGGCATTGAAGTTCCATGGTAGGCTTACAGATTGTTACGGTTTGGACTTCGCTTGACTTTTGCTTTTTGTTGTATAGAGCAACGGCTTAAGCGTACGCCGCCGTGACTTTGACGTTTATATGAAAGTGCCGAGACTCCAGCCATAAGTTACAATTCGCAAGTAACCCTCATTTGGCCCATTTTTTGTGCCTTCCCTTTTCACATAAAGACAAAGAAGGAAAACTGATTTGTCCTATAGCGAGAATTTGTACAAAAAGTCGCCGACGTTCCTAATGAATGTAAATTAGATGTGTTTGAATAAACACAATGTTAATAAATTTTCTTCCATCTTGTAAATGAGTTTACAGGAACATTGAAAGAGGAATGTAGAAGCTCTCAACTTGGATGTCAATGGGTCTATTTTAGTATACAAAACAAATTGGTATGAGGATACGCCTACGCCATTTCAATGAAATAAACTAAGACCCATTTAGTTACGCGATTTCTCTGGAAAACAATAAATCTAAAAGCACCACTCTCAACAGGATCGAAAAATCTGAATCGTCAAATATTATAGAAAATATCATTTTAAACACAACGTCTAGATTAGACAGTAAAGGAAATTTCAGTTTTTATCCCAGCTGTAATTAAATACGAGAGTTGTCGTCACGTGATTCTCAAAAAGAGTGATTGATGTTACAAATTGCTTCCATTGTCAGCAGCAAAAAGTGGATTGACGATATCCAATTTAACGGCAAAAAAAGGAAAATTGGACACCCAAAAGGTGCAGAGATTGAAAACAAAACCGTTTTAGTGTGCTCAAATATTTGTCTGTTAGGTCAAAGGTTTATTTACAGTCTAAAATAACATTAACAAGATGGAAAGCCCTCATCTGTATGCAAATTGTTTGCCCGGTCATTTAACCTTCGTATACAATAACGAGAAATCATTAATTGGCCAATCTGGAACGACAAGACTACGAGACTTTCTATAGGGGTAATTTGATTTCGAGTAATTCCTTAAAGTCACGTAATCTATTGGTAATATTGAATAGCCGTGACCCTTACATTGTTTGTTGGTTTTTGTATTATATTCTAATACGTTTCGTCGCATTTTGCCACTCTCAGTTCGTGTGGATGGAAGATAGTTTTGAACTTAAGGTACTTGTCTTCAATCCTAACTGGACCGAATCTACTTTAATGAAATTCGAAGAAGCTTGTCTAGAATAATCAAACCTACAGAAGACGGTAGTCATACATTGGTGCTGTGACTGCCGTAAGCAAGAGTTCCAGTAATCTTCAAGGTGATAAGAGTCGTTGTGCTGTCAACAAGACCAAAGATTGAGTCTCTTGCTACCAGTCTGGTAGTACAATGACTCCTTTCTTAAAAGTTGGAAACGTTGTAGGCTACACAAACTACTTACATTGTAATCCATATCATATGTAGTATAAAAAGTTTTTATATATATTTTATATTATGTTCTTAATATAGCTAAACCATCTAAACTAATATTATAAGTTTATATTTGGTTTTTTATATGTATCTACTCTCGATAATTACTAAACCATTCTTAAAATTATTTCACTAATAGAAACTTACACATTATGCAATAGGTCATGTTTCAATGACATAGCACACAAGCGAAGTCGTGGGCGGAAGGTGCTGTGTAAATAAAATTATAAGAAGCCGAACTCTCCTGTACACACAGCGACATATCAACCTAGACTGTTTGGACTTTGAACTATTAGAAGTTGAACGCTACGAATCGTGCGAGAGAGTGCGTTATATTTTTGTTATTTTGTCTCACTCACGCTGAATGGGACGCGACGCTCTATCCATATCATTACATCGACACCACTATGCACTGTCTTTTTCCGACAATTCTCTAGCGTAGTTATGTATATAGGCTGTCTAACTTGATGTGTAGCTGTGTGTACCTACAAGGTACTTTTCAGGTTTTATGAAGTCCCTTCTAAAGTGTACAGAAGTCTGAATATATAGCTCATGTATATAAACAAAATTGCATAGTGTTAGTATCTTATACTTATATTGCGTTACAAATTTCATTTACTTATATTAACAATAATTTTGCTACAAGTTAGTATGCATGGTAAAAATCTAAAAACTACGCAATCTGTACCTATTTTTAATAGTGCTATTAGCTTAGTAGTTAGCACTATTAAAAATAGTTACAGATATATTTTATGATACCATCTCCGGCAACAGCAATATACAGTTAATTTGCCTACATGTCGTTTGAAAACTATAATGCAGGTATACCTGCATTATAGTTCAATATACCCGCCGTACAATATCGATATGCAAGTGACGTGTTAGGCCAAAGTGATTCATCCAATAGCTTTTATTGTGCAAGCTTTGCAGTCATTCATGCGTATATTTCCCTACTACTAGACAAAAAGGTAACCAATTTAAAAAACCTATATTAGTATGTACCACTGTTTTTGACTTCATAATCTTATTGGTCTTCAATGAGGGTGACATTGTTAATCTTGACAAAGCACTCTTATTTAAAAACAGAATTCAAAATATTTGTTGGCCATTCAACACGATGATACACCAAGCAGATATGGTTTAAACTACTGCTTCATAAAAGCCTCGACAGACTACGAGTGAAATTGATTTAATATTCATTTTAATTGGCAATTCCCAATGCAAACAAGCGTTTAAATATTTCATTATAAAGAGTTACCTGCTGGTTGTCGTTAAGCAAACAGCGAAATCATTAACGAGTTGTAATACAGTTTCATATTGATGTATGCAATATTTGACTACATACGTTGCCATAAGCGTCAACAAGCGACGTAAGTTTATAATCATATGCAAGATATAGATTATATTATAATACAATGACGTGAACGTATTTCTAACACAATTCAGCAGAGCATTTTAGCTTTGTTAAAGGGGTTAACAAGGATATTTATAATTTGGAATCCAAATTGCCAATTTTATCTGTTTAAAATTCTTATAATATTATAACTACGAATGTGCGTTTGTTTGTGTTGCTTTCACACCTTAACTACTCGACCGATCGTCATGAATTCCTGCATACCTACTCGTTGTACAGAAAAGGACAGGGTATCTTTTATCCAGAAAAATGTGCCCGAGCGAGCAAAACTGCGGGCAACAGATATGTCGACCGTACAAAAATATAAGACAAAAATCACACCGAACTCGGTACTTCAGGATCTATAAAAAGGAATAAAGTACTGTTTTACAATAGAGAACTCTAAGATTACAATAAACTTTAGATACGCCAAGTCAGAAGCATTGCACAATACGATACTCGGACAAGAGGCCTCTAGCGAAAGAAAAGAAGCGGGCAATCTTAACAAAACTCAGTAGCATTTTAAAGTGCAGCGCTTGAGTGTATTTGTGTTGTATAGTTAAAAATGTATTCAAAGACCGAGCTCGACCACTGGCGGATTTAGCCTCTCTTTGCTTTCGATACTGTTGTTTGTTGTACTAACATTCAGTACTACACCGATTCTTGTACCACAGGGGATTTAGCTACACTGAAATCACACTCGTACTTTAACCAAGGAATAAAGTAACTATCTAGGCAATATATACATAGTTGGTAAGTGGGTTTGAAATACGTCGTAACGTACGTGTGTTTTGCTTGGCGAATCGCATCGTGAAAATTTTAACACGTATTATTTCTGCCCGCGGTTTCGTTCGCGTGAATCTGGAAAGCATACTAAGGTGCAAAGTAATCTGTCTGTCTGACATGGTCTTTCTATATGTTTTATCTAAATCCTGAAGTACAATGTTTAATAAATTTTACATTATTATAAACTACAAGATTTTGTCTGCGGCTTCGCTCGCGTTAATGCACGTTTTTGTCAATAAATTTATTTCCCTCGGGAACAGTACTTTTTCTGGATGAATGGGATACCCTATGTCCGTTTCTGTACCCCTGATAAAATGTATGCAAATTTTCACGATGATCAATTAAGTAGCTAAAGCGTCAAAGCCTAACAAACAAACAAACAAACTCACATTCGCATTTATAATATAAGCTTAGGATTTACATAAATAAATAGAAAAAAAAATTATAAACTAAAACACTATCACACACATACATGCATAGCACTCCACACCTCATGGCACCACCACATCACACCACATCATATCACATCACACCACATAACACCAAAACACCCCACATGACAAATTTTACACCATACCACTCCACTCCTGACTCCCCATCTCACCCCTTGTTACCAATTCTCACTAACCATACTACACAAATTACATAACATATTATATTTTATTTGTTCTCATTTTATTCTATTGTCGAATAATTGTAATTGAAGGAAAGAGACTAGATCCCACAACACAGGGAATCCTAGTATGGGTCTAGGGCCTCAATCCATGTATTGCTTGTTTTTATGAGACAATAAACTATTATTATTATTAGTTTAATATAGTGTAACCCAGAATGGTTTACGCGTGATGAATTAACAAACATCTTCACAAACTTTCACCTTTGTTATATTAGTAGGATATAAGAACGAAAAGCTACTAACATCAAGAATTAGCTGAATAAATTGGAAATCAATTTCGGGATAAGCACGATATACGAGCCGATAACAAAGGGCAATCACGAGACATGAAGATTGAACACTCTACGTTATCGATAATGACGTAATCGTCCATCAAGCGTCTCTAAGCTTCACTCAGCCATGTTTTCATTACCGAACGTTCTCGAAACCGCAAGACTCCTCGAAAACACGTACTTCGACGTTCAAGGTTTAACTTCGTCGAGACTAGGAACCGTTTGCATCTCCCCGAAACAGTTTAGTGCATAATAGAGTTTTCGTACAACTGGGAAGTCAAACGGAATAGTTATTCTCCGTTGTGATGCTATTATTTGTCTTAGCAACTTATTACAGACACAGTTATATATGAACAGACGGGAACGAAATTGAATGTGATTCAATTTACCCTTTTGCATTGTTCGGTTTTATTTAGAATCAGTTTAAGAGAAATTTGTGAAACTATTTATTGAATAAATTATTATTATTATTGAAAAAAAAATTGTAATATAGCTATTATATCTTATCTTATGTGGGGGCCAGTCAGTGCAGACCGGCGACACTTCGACCCAGTGGGATCCTTTGTGTCGACACTCTCCCAATAACGACTGCCATAGATGTTCATGGCAGCCGGGACCGACGGCTTAACGTGCTCTCCGAGGCACGGAGCAAGCGATAATTGTCAATCAATACGCAATAGCTATTATATAAAGTAGTTCTCGCCACGTCGCGACTCTAAAAGTTTTAATGATAAAACATTATCTAATTAATAGTTTTGCTCGTTCTCACACGTACGTACTTATGTAGTTTTGTTATATAGTCTCAAGGATACGAAATGAATGGAGAAGAAATTGTTACATGACGAAGGAAGTTTATCATTTATGGATATAATTTTTTTCGATCTTTTATTTAGCTAAGCTCTTAGTTGTTGCTGTAAGCAGTTAACCTGTTAAAAAAGATGAGTGGACCATAGAAGGCCACACTCACACTAACATGATGGGCGTTTGTGTGAGTAGAAGGCATTTGTCATCACATGGCAATAACGACGAGTTTTTAATAATGGGCCTTCGAAGGAGTGTGGCCTTCCATGGTCCATCCACCTAAGGTTTTCGAGGCTATAGCATCTCTATATTAGCATGTCATAGTATTTTTCTTGACCAGATCGGAGACATTTTGGACAAAAGCCAGGTTGAGAGAACCTTAAACCGGCGAGCATGTATGAGGAATATGATGAAAGTGAATGAAGTGTGTCAGGATCGTAGCAAATGGAAATCCGTAATCTCTGCCTACCCCTCTGGGAAACAGGCGTGAATCTATGTATGTATGTATTTATGACAGTCAGGAACTATGGTATAACGTATTTAGGGTGGTACTAGGTGAATACGAGCGTATATTATTTACCTCCGTCCTGTTACATAAGATTTCCTGAAGAATACTTATTCCCCAAACCTAGGAAATTGTGGTGACACGATAGTCATAGCTTTATTGCATATACACTTAAGTTACTAGATCAATGAGACACTTTATATTTTAGGTGCATGACTAAGAAAATACCTAATTATTTTATGTAAGAACAGATTTACCTAATTCACTCTAAAGGACAACCAAAATAAATGTTTTGTAATTTTATTTACGGACACTTTATTTCTTAACTAGGCGGGTAATTTGATAGAAAATTCTCATCATAATTTCTGTAATTTATGGACCTAGAGAAATAACACTGTCCTATGTACTCATTTTGGTGACTGGGATTTTAGATTTGATTTTAAGTAGGTATATCTTATACGGTGATATTAAAGATGCTACTGATTTTTTTGTATCAGCTCTAGTTCATGAGTGAAATATAAATGCATGTCTTTTGAGTGATTTTCTCGAATGCAATTGTCTTGGAGACTGCACTGCACTGACTTGCACATCCACACTTTATCTTGATTTCAAATTTCAATGCCGTACTAATCAAAATAAAAGTGAATCACAGTGTCTGTAATTTTCGCAGATTTTTCAATATGTATTCACCACAGACATAACAAAACATATCGGGATCCTTAACACATCATCTGGACGTATTAGCCATAATGAAATAATAAGATAAACTTAATCAGTTTTATTGTAAAATTATTGTTTTTGAAATAGCTCAAAATGAGTGTAGTAGGTAGGTATACTAGAGCTGTTGAGTTAAAATGCGGTATATCAATAATAATAACGTTTATTTAGAACGAGTTAAGTTAACATAAATTTTACATTAGAAACGTGCGTAACGCAAAAGTTTTAAACACTTTCTATAAATATAGATAATTACCATCCTTATCGACCACAAAAAAATAGGGCTGCACCAAAAAATATTTTATTTTTGTAGGCTTGTGTAATGGTAATGACCAGTGATCGGAATAGGTAGAGCTATTTAGGTTCATTGACCGCAAACATTGATGTTAATATGGCTATTCCACGGGATTCCGACTGATACTACGGGATTTTATTGAATTTCATTCTTATTGTCAATATGTATAAAAATGGTTTATGTAAGCCACTAAGCGCATGAGCGACATTGTAAATTTTACGTCAACAGCACGCTATAAAATTACACGCTATAACATTGACATCCTCAGAGATTATGAAGGAAAATTATCGAAAAATGATGTGAATGACGAAATTTTGTCATATAAATTCGCTTCACTAACATCAACAGATGTCGAACGCTCGTTTTCCACATATAAATGGGTGTCAGATGTAAAAAGAAATAGATTAAAATTAGATCATTTAGAAAAAATAATGGTGATTTATTTTAACTCTGGTCATACTCAGTCGTCTAGTGAAGCTGAAGGCAAACCAGACCAATGACATTTTTTGTTTAAATAAGTGAATTATTGTTGAAGCGTATTGATTATTTTAATTAAGATTTTATTGTAAATACATATTGTTCTATTTGATAATATTTTGATTTTCTGAGGAACAAATAATAAGTATGGTAATATGTTTTTGTACAACTTCAGAATAAAACTGTTTAAATGATTGTTGATTCTTGAATAAGAAATTGTTACGTAAAAAATATATGTGGTTTAATGAATCAAGTTTATCTTTCATTAGTCCCGAAGGCGAGAATAGCTTTTATGATTTTACTACTTAAAAACCAAATCCCGGGACTCGGGGAATATCCACATTATTCTAACCTATGGCAAGTACATAAAACAGCTCTACCTATTCCGATCTCTGGTAATTACATATATAGAAAACTGAAATAGCATGGCTTTGTAATATTTGCAGGCGACAGAACGATATTTTTAATCAAATTGATCGACTCTATTAGTCGTTCCGCACATTACTATTTAGTTTAAAAGCAAAACTACCGCCGAAATAAGTGCGTTCATTTGTCTATACTAAGTAAGGTAACAAACACGGTATTGTGTACACGTTATAATTTGTTTGCTAAAAGTAAAACCAAAGGCTTTTCATCAAGGTTGAATCAAAATGTAGTTCGACGATTTTACGCAAGTTTCGCTCAATCTCGATTCAATCGAATCAACTCGACATCATACCGATCGCAACGAAGGAATTCGTCCTTAAAGCGATTCGATAAAACGAGCAAGATTTCTGAACACTATTTGTATGTGTTACGTACCACTTTCCTTTGTTATCTACAGCAAAGTCTATTTTGGGAACAGTCCATGTACGGCTGAGAAAATATTACAATAGGACTGTCACTTTATATAGAAATCAAACGACCATGTGATTGGATAAGGCATACATATAGGCACATATTATTTTGAACGTAAACGTTTACTTATTTTTGTAGATCTAACGCAGAAAGTCCACAATACAAAGTTGGCATTTTATAAACTGGATGTTTTGCGAAGTTGACATTTTGCAAAATAGATGTTCTGCGACTTCTTGACATTTTGAGAAATAGATATTCTGCGTCAGATCTATTTTCGTTTTTACTAAGAAACCACAGTTTGTAGGTCTCGTTACAAAAACATTTATTTGTTCTATACGAATGAAACTCGAGAAGAAGCAGACATCGCGCGGTATACGGCAAAAGTAATTAACCAATCTAATTATGGCTCTAAAGAAAATATTTACGGGGCATTACGCGGTCCATGACGTCATTAAAACAATGTTATTTCGCGTCAAGGATCGTACCATAAATTATCCCGTTATACGGCCGATGAAACATATTTCCTTCTGAACTTTTATATTTAATGCTAGACATAAAACAAATCGAAAATAACTGCGGCGCCTGCTAACGAACTAGAGAGCAATGAATTTTATTTATGATGCGAAATTGGAATCAGGGCATGGCATTGAATGTTTATAAGGTAAGGAATCGAGAGAAGTTCATTTTGTATAGAAGTTTGTTCTCGTTCCAGTAGTATTGGAATTTGCACGACGGCACAATGAATGTCGTGACAATCGAAGCGATAGCGTAGCTTGTTATCTATGGAACTTTATGACGTAGACAAATTAAATTACTACGGAGCTGTTCGCATGTGCATGCAAATTATGAAGGAGTTTTTAATGAGTCGTACTTAACCAGATGTAGTAATGACGAGATCTAGCGCCTGGTTTTTAGTATGTTCTGAATAAACATAATATATTATAATGTCCTCTATAAGCATTTTGAGCGCAAGGGTTTTATATGCGTCGTAAAAATGGCTTCAATAATCTTTACTCTTTAAGTAGATGGCATTAAAAATATGTATCATGAGAATTATCCTGTCAGATAACTATTTGAAATATATATTAATATTATTTGCTCATGACCAAAATAATAAATCCTCTTGGTATTAAATATAACTATAATACATATTAGCTAAAGGAATATAGCGCATTGATAATCCCAGAGACAGGTAATTAGCAAGATTATAGTATATAAATCATTATAATCTAAATTGGGGTCAGGATTTAGTATGTGCCAACATTATTACTACTAGCCTTTGTTATTAATATTTACACAAGATTACATGAAAACAGCTAATACAGCCGGTCCTATATTTTCTAGTTTAAACGCAGGGTGACTTTAAACCAAATCATACCAGATAAAATGATTTTTTTTTTCTATTTTGATTCAAACATAATATAGAAATTAAAAAGAGCACGTTTTAATGACTTATGTTGATGCATAAAAAATGGCGCATAAGTCAGTTTGTGTTATACCCGTCGATATTTATTTTGTTTAAATCGTAAGAACACAGAGAGGGCTTTGTAAACATCATTGCTACGAAACTTGTCGTTTTTGTGTATGTCTTTTATGCCAAATTTATTTTGAATGGGTCGCTTTCCTCGATCTTATTCCGCAAACTTTAGAATTGAAGTAGGCGGGATATTATTTGGTATGTCATATAGTAAGAAACCAATCTATAGAGTAAATGAGTCATACTACGGATCGGTTGTAGCACTTTATTTTATAGCTATATCAGCACACTCAGTTTTCATGGCTTCTCTCACCATAAAAATGCTTCCACAGTGATTTATAACCAAATCTTTATGCATGAGGTACACCGTACCCTCATTTTCACCAGTAATGATACTTTCCTAAATAAATATTAGGTAGCTTTTTTATTTAAGATATATTGTATCGGGTGAATATGAGGCCAACTCATAAAATATAAAAACGACTATCCTTATACCAGTATAGGAACACCTCCTTTCTCATACCTCCTCCTTGAGGATTATTTTTAGACTATTCCTTTTGCTGTAGAGGTTCTTTTTTATTTAATGGTGCCCTTGTCTATATTTCAGCTTAAATATCATACCAGTTCTATATTATTGTATCAAAATCGGAATTACATACATATATTTGCAAAGTTTTAACGACCACTAGTAGCGGTAAAATTAAGATACTTAGATTTCATTACACGCAACCGCAAATGGATATAAATTTAATATAATCTGTAAAGAAATATATTCATAACATTTAATTTAATTTTCATATTAAATGAATACCTATTAGAAGGGTTAATGTTCCACTTAACCCTTCCAATTAAGCTGAATATGCTTGTAACAGAAGTGGTTCGTCAGTCAATACCCTTTCAGCTGAAGCTGAATGATTGCTTTAATTTAAGTAAATCATATACTTATCAATTTTATTCCAGTGCATTTATTGTAGGTATGAATATTCATTCGAGTTTTAAGTGTGCACATGACATAATTCATCACACAGGCGTTATGCTTTTATTCTAAACGAGACAAAGAGACATACGAAGTAATAAAACTAACCCAGACATGGTTATTTTATTACTGTAATATCGCGTAGTTTTATAGTTGAAACATAAACGAGTGTACACTGCTGGAATACAGAATTTGTCTTTTCTCGCTTGAATAGCGATATAAGTATCCAGACATTTATCAAAAAACAGTGATGTGCTTATTATTCGAATGTTTTAGCTAATCGAATAATTCTAATCGATGTTCAAGTACATTTGCTTATGTATCAGCTATATTAAATCTATTGTAATGTACAAATAAAAGTTGAGTACTGTTGCTATTACTGCGCCGAGTGTTATGGGATGGATACGGGATAAAAAAATTGTGTGATTCACAAAAAGTTGTGCCGAGTTTGATGTTCTTTGTGTCTTTGAATTGCCTGATTATGAATTCCCCCACAAAACAGGAATTATTCCTAGAGCGAACTTTGTCTTTTCACATCATATTTTTTTTACTTTAACGCGAATACATTTAAATTAAACTACTTTATTCGGCTTTTATCGCGTTTTTTGTTGTACTAATAACTAATGTTAAACTCTATTACTATTTAAATTATGAAAATTATTTAGATTTTAGTTTACACTTTCCCCGACGTTTCAGTTGTGTTGTCTTTTTTATACAATTTGAACTGCTGCACTTCATAGTCAGAAAAAATGACATCGAAGTTCGAATCTTCGACAAATAATGTGATATTCAAATGCGGCATCGTACAACTTCTAAGTCATTCGATTTAATTTTCGGTAAGAGTTGTGTATCGTTAGTAAAAAGCTTTTCAAGCACAATTTATTACGCAGTTGGACTTAATGTATAATGCCAACATGAATGGAATAACAGAGCGGCGGCCATATTGAAAGCCCCCACAATTCCTTTCAAACGTATTTACGTTTGCTCGGTATAGTGTGTATTCAGAAAAGTCTGCATCTAGATACCTACAACTCTGAATAAAAGTGATCTCAGTTTTTACGTTGCTAGTATTTGGTATTGAAAATGACTATTTTTTCTGTTGACTCCTGTAACTAAATGCTCGTTTTAAGAGAGGAGCCAAGAGTAAGCCATTTAAAAAAAAACTTTAGTGTTTCTTTCGTTCGGCCCGAAGTTTCGGATAGACATATTCATGAAGACCACCGGGTCTACCATGAAAACCTAAATAGCCATAATAGTTAGAGCCGTTTGAATGAAGAACGCATAAGCTGTTATAAGACTAGCCATGTGTGAGGCATATTTTTAACCATTCATCATCTATCCACTAAACTTGTAATAACTTTTAAAACGAAAAACGTATAGTATTTAAAAGTATTACCTATAGCTTGAGCTTTAGGTATAGTCGATACTATAAGTATAAAAGGATAATTCTGTAATGCTTATTAATAAAGTATGCCAAAATCTTAATCCTTATCCTAATTAATATTATAAATGCGAAAGTGAGTTTGTTTGTTACACTTTCACGCCTGAACTACTCGACCGATCATTGAAATATTGCATACACGATGTCAGAACAATAGAAAAGGACATAGGGTATCTTTCATCCAGAAAAAAGGACTGTTACTAATCTAATCTAACCTACATTTACGCGTGCGAAGCTGCGGTCAAAATCTAGTATGTCATAAATATTTTTATTTATTAAAAAGTAGCTTTTGCGCGCGGCTCCGCCCGCGTGGTATCTACATCAGTAAAAAGTAGCCTATGTCCTTTCCCAAGTTTTAAACTATATCTGTACCAAATTTCATCTAAATCGGTTGCGTGGCTTAGCCGTGAAAAGGTAACAGACGGACAGTCAGATAGACAGACAGAGTTACTTTCGAATTTATAATATTAGTAAGGATTAGTAAATTAGTATATTAGTATAATTAGTATATTAGTATATTAGTAAGGACTAGTAAGGATATTAACTTCCACTTCCTCTATTTATTGCCAAATTAGAGAATAATTATAGTATTTCGCACTAAGCTTGACCCGTTTCATGTCCTTATAAAACTTCAAAAATTACTTAGTTCTTTCTTTTGTTGCAAACGTTAAAGTAGAGGTGAAGTCAAAGCTCCTACGCAGTTTATTTTAATGAGCCCTACCTGGCGACCAGCCGAGTTAATAATTATAGTAATTTTACTCACCGCGTAACAATAATTAGATCGTACAATGGCTATTTAAAACAGTATTTGTAACTTACGGGCCAGTCTTTTAAATTATTAGTTATTTATTAGGATATCCTAACTAATATTCTAAATGCGAATGTGAGTTTGTGTGATACGCTTTTTCGCCTTAATTACTCGACCGATCATCATGAAATTTTGCATACATGTTCTCAGGGGAACAGAAAAGGATATAGATAAAGGTACTGTTCCCGTGGGATAGTAATTTATTAACATAATCTAGACTAATGTGAACCAAGCGTTGATCAAAATCTAGTAATTTTTATTGACTAGTCTAGATGTTAGTGTTTATCAAATTTTTTGTATACCCGCCCCTATCTGTCAAAATTTCAACAATGTGTGTCTTTTTCCTGTTTGTTACGCACCAACAGAAACGAACACATATGTATTAAGCCCTGTGTATCTCTAAGGGTAAAGCAAAGATATATATAGGTATTATGCACACATTTCGCTGGTTATTTTACCGTATTGAGGTCTACTAGTAACATTTTCAGATTGCGTGATGCTAACGAATTTTATTGTGCAGAAACTAATCAACACTTTACACAACCTAGGACCAGCAGGAAACATACGCGCGAATTTATGCTACGCACTATATATCACGTAATGAGGCAATTTAATTAAACTTATTTATAAATATAACTTATTTGCAACTCTTAAAACCTTTTACAACAAAGAATTTGGCGTGGAAAGACTCCGATGTTCTAAGACACTAATAACAAAACATCAATTACCACAAGTTAAAAATGCCCGAAGGGTCGAGATAAAATAATTTTACAAAATGAACTGTGATAAAATCCATAAACTATAATTACGTGCTCTAAAAAGGTGATTGAAGAGAGCGAGAGAAAATCCATTAAATGAGTAATGAGGTTTTAAACTCACTGCTTTTATAATAAAGAGCGAGAATATAAAAGATAACGGCTGATTATTATTTTACTTCGATCTTATCGTTAATCTATACTAAAAATGAGACTTAAAATTGTAAGTACTTCGAAAGATTACTCAACTTAAGAATTACTGAACCTATTTTAATAACTCTTTAATTAATAATAACAGAGTAGCTTATACTCTGTTCCTGAATAATATAGGCAAAGTTTTAATGGCAATCCAAGCTGGGTAAGGCACACTTGGAAAGTAATTAAATAAAATATCCAGTTGTCTCTGTTATTTAAAACCTATAAACTCTATTTGTCCAAAGTAACTTATTGCGTTTATTTCGTTTGACCTCTCGCGCCTCCATACTTGAAAGAGATGTATTTTAACTGGCATTCGTTTAATTTGTGACAGAATAGGCACGAATTTCCGCTCGTTGTTTCTTGTAAATTTCTATTCCATAGGTCTAACCCTTTGCCTGTACTTAGCACCACTAACCTTTTTTTTTAACCTGGGTAATGCTTCTTATGTATTCCCCCTCGCCACAAGGGGAGACGAGAGGGCTATTTCCCGAGACTTCAGGCCTACCGACTAAAAACACCACGGTGTGCCACCTCACTGCTTTGTAAGGTGGGTGGGTCGCTGGAACTAGAAGTACATCAGGAACCGCCTAGCAACTAACCTAAGTGAAGCTTCAGTAAGTAGTTAGTAAACTCACTAACCTATAAATTTTGACGTTCATAAGTGTTACTTTATGACCTAAATGAATGAATGATTTTTGACTGACTATCTCAATATACGTAAAGAGACATTGGGTCAGTATTCTACCCAATTTCGGAGGCACAAAAGTGATTTTCTCTTTTGCGTCTTATCTCCCAAGAGCATTATTTATATAAGTCTAATCATCAAAGTGACGACGAGCTTTGAAGTCAACATCAACAAATTATTTTTAAACCGCCATCTATCCATTCCTCATTATAAAATACAAAAGTATGTTTGTTAGTTTGTTCGTCCTTCACGTAACAACGAAACTGATTGTTTACATAAGGGGCCAAAAGCTATGGGTTATTTTTATTCTGGTCAAAATAATATATCTTGCTGGATAGTTATTTCTCGTAGAACCGCGAGAGAAAGCCTACAAATAAAAGGGTGTATCAAATAAAACATAAACTCGTTTAAGTAATCTCAAACTACAAACTCAATTTGCCCAAGGTAACTTATTACACTTATTTGGTTTGCTTTGCACTCCTACATACCTTCCATCATTTTCCAAACATCGTTAACAGAAAGGGATGTATTGTAATTTGGAGCCAAAAGCTATTTATATTCCAGAAAAATAATAGTTTTGGAACAATTTTATTTCTGGAATATAGATAATAGAGAAATAATTTTCCAGTAGGCTTGATAGTTATTTCTCTTAGAACTGCAAATGAAAAGCCGAAAATAAAAGAGTATTAAATAAAACATCAACTCGTTTAAGTAATCTCAAACTACAATTACTACTACTTATTTGGTTTGCTTTGCATACTTTTCCTAACATCGTTAATAGAAAGAGATGTATTGTAATTAGTTTAAACTTTGACAACAGAATAGGCACGAATATCTTAGTCTAATATACGTAATTAGCAGTGATCGGAGTAGGTAGATTGAAATGGGGTCATTGATCCGAAACGTATATATTAATATGGACATTCCTCCGGAATTGGTGGATTATTAAAAAAAAACCGGAACTTATGTAGGAATTTTATTCTGCCAGAGTGGAAGGAGTCATTTGATGATTTGCCATCATCAAAAAAAAGGTAGGAATTGTAATAAAATGAGCAATATTATTCTTTATTATTCTTCATATTTTTTTTAACGGCACACAGTCACGATTTGACAAAACCCAACGACCAATCAGAACAAAGGATCATGGGTGGTACAATAACCGGTTATCAGAACAATGCGTACGCCCGCCGACGACATGCCAGGTAGCTCACTCGTTTACTTCGGTTCGTAGAGTGCGCATCTTTGTTTGTTACTGTGTTGTGAAAACGTTACTTGACCCTGGCTTGTGTACATACTGACTTCTGGAATCTGCTCTAAACCACGATTTGGCTCGAATATACGGACTCAGATTTTTCACTATTGAATTGGATCTACATATTTAAACCAAGCTTTGGTAAGTAATATTTTACTAGTTACAAGGAGTATAAAGCATGTTTGGATGTACTATAAGAATATTTTTAGTATTGTGTTTGTTCGCTTAACCTGCTGAACATACCATGAGTCTTAATATTGTTAAATCTTTAATAGAGTATGAACCAGTGAGCTTAGTGCGAAACATGATATTCTAGTAATGTAGTCGCAATTCAGCTAACTCCACTATTAACCGACATTTTACTGGAATCCGTATATAATTTGAATGCCCTGTGTCCTCTTGCAATGTATTGGTAAAATAAATTACTATAGGCCTTATCTACTTCTCTACAAAATATTCTACGTAACAAGCCCTTTCATTTGATACGCATATTGATGGGATTAAAAAAAAAAAATAAGTTGTCCGCCATCTTGTAGCGGCAGCCATTTTGGATTGACAATAATATTGAATATACATAATTGTATTGTCACCAGAATCAAAGGCGAATACCAAATTTTAGATCAATCGGTTGACAGGAAGAGGGTGAAATTTTAATGACTAAATTTGATCCACGAAAAATAAAACAAACGGAGTAAGCTAAATAAACTAAATAAAATGTAATTTTTTCATGTCTTTGTTTTAGGTGATATATACGAGGTTCCATCTCTAAAACAAAGTTCAGATATGGCAAACGTCAAGGCTGAAACTGTAGAAAAATGGATATCCGGTCATCCCGAACTACTTTAAGATCACGCTAGTGGTACAATATACTGTTCAAAATGTGAAAGCCATTTGAAAACCATAAATAAAGGAAACGTTAAAAGACATATCGAAGGAGCAGTACACCAGGGAAAGTTTAAGCGGCCCGAAGAGGAATTTTATTTCGATCTTATAAAATTTCTCATTTTGTGCAATATTCCGTGGTCTCAGATGAAAAATACTACTTTTCAAGATTTCTTTAAAAAATATATGTGTAGTACCTGTTGTTGTACGTGTACTCTGCCAGATGAGTCACAGTTACGGAAAGTTTACTTGGACAAGTTTTTTAAGAATAAAATCAATTCGATTCGGCAATATTATAAAAATGAGAAACTATGGATATCATTAGATGAAACGACAGACTTTTTAGGTCGCTATATAGTCCATTTTTTAATAAAACCATTACATCCTAGCAATTTGACTAGACCTTATATGGTAGCATGTAAAATGCTAACTGTAGTTAATGGACAAACAATCACGCAATTTGTGTTAGAATGTTTGGAAAACTTTTGGGAAGATTCTTTTGAATCGAAGGTAGGTAACATTCTTGTCCTCTGCACTGATAGCGTTGCATATATGCTGTCTGCAGGACGAAATTTAAAACAATACTTACCTGAAATGAAGCACGTAACATGTTTGGCGCACTCTCTTCATCGCGTATCTGAGCAAATTAGGTTAGAATATCACGATGTTAACATTTTAATAGCAAATGTTAAAAAGGTATTTTTGAAAGCCCCAAGTAGAGTCAAAATTTTAAAAGAAAAATATCCAGATTTGCCGCTACCTCCCCAACCAGTTGTTACAAGATGGGGCACTTGGTTAGAGGCAGCATTTTATTACGCTCAAAACTTTGAAAAAATAAAAGAAGTATTATCTTGTTTAAGCAGCTCTGATGCGGTATCTATTCGAGAGGCAAAAAATATTATAGAAAAAGAAAATTTAAAAGAAGATTTAAATTACATTAAAGACAATTATTTTATAATTCATTTGTCTTTAAAAGAATTGCAAAAGCATAATTTATCGTTGACAGATTCACTTTTAGCATTTGACAACGTCAGAGATGCTATAAATCAGTGCAATTCAGAAAATATAAAAAATAAAATAGAACGTGTTATGGAACGAAACCCAGATTTAGACACACTTAGACACATTTAGAGAATATAGTGAGGCCATTGAAAAAAATGAAGCACATAATTTAATACCTTTTTTAAAATTTGCTCCTTTGACATCGTCAGATGTAGAACGGTCTTTTTCCATTTATAAATGGACTTTAGATGTTAAAAGAAATAGGTTGAAAATAGAAAATATAGAGAAACTCATAGTTATATTTTAATTGTAAAGATCAGGATTACCAGGATGCTGACATTGTAATCGATGAAGATTAAAAATGTGAATAAATGTAAAATGTACATATTTAACAATAAACAATGTTGATTTTTATCTTTTTTCTTTATTCTACCCCTTTTTTTTTTGGTCCTAAAATCTGACTAAAATCAACCTGTTCCTTCGTATGCCCTTTACGTTTCAGAGTCGTGGTGCATCCTTAGAACAGTCTCACGACCCCAGCAGGCATTGGCCCTCTATGGGGCCCCGTCATTTATTCTACCCTTAATGCAAATTACCATGACCCCTATGAAAATATTTAAATTTAAGTGCAACAATTTATGTCTATCTATAAAAGTTCAGGCATAAAAGGCTAAAAATAAAAAAATAAAAATTAAAGCTTCGATCGGAATTCGATTGTTTTTATTATTCAACAGATAAATAATGAACTAATTTAGTTTTGATACCTTCCTTTAAATTTTGAATTGAGTAGGAATAATATCACTACCAACATTAACAATATTTAATTGAATCCGGAAATACCGGAATTACTTTCCGGGAAAATGGCTTATCCATGTTATTCTTTCTGTGTGCATTTATGATACAAGTACCAAAAATCAATCTACCTACTCCGATCACTGGTAATTAGGCTTCAGTATTCTAGCCAATTTCGAAGGCACGAAAGTAATTTTTTGTTTTGCGTCTCCCAAGAGCATTATTTATATAAGATCGGCAAATCGTCAAAGTGACGAAAGCTTTGAACTCAAAATCAACAAATTGCTTTAGGATCTATATTTTAATTTATAAAATAAAGATAGTGTTTATATATCGTTCTCTTAATAAAAGACTTAACTCAACATTTGGAAGTTGGGCAATTTGACCTCTAATAGTACCTATGTTAGTTAGACTTCAAATTACCTATCTTTTAAGTTTTGAGTTTATCAAGAGAACGATAGATATATATTGTGTAATTCTACGTAATCAAAATTGCTATTTCATTTATTAAAGTAATTTCTCTTTTGTTGGTGGTTATGAATAAATAAATGGATTGTCAGCCTTTAGTCGCTGTTTGGCACGAGCTTTCTTAATAATGAAAACAATTAGTCATAAGCTAGGTCTACAGTTTAAATACAAATAAACTATGGCTTCACATAATTGTGAACAGTGATTTTAAATTGAATAAGGTACAGAAATTATTTGCGGCAGCATATTCAGTTTGCTAGCTTTGTTGGATATTCTAATTAATTTTACAAATGCGATAATGAGTTTTTTTTTAAATTTGTTACGCTTTCACGTTAAAGCTAATCGACCGATCATCATACAATTTTCCAAACAGGTTGTACGGGTTACAGAAAAGGACATATGATACTTTTCATCGAGAAAAAGTACTGCTGCCGAGCGAGCGATGCTAGGTAGAAACCTTGTTATTAATAAAATAGAAACGACGGCCTCGATGGCGTAGTGGTTAGTGTAACCGACTGCCACGCCTGAGGTCGCGGGTTCGATTCCCGCACAAGTCAAACATTTGTGTGCATGAACATGGATGTTTGTCTTGGTCTGGGTGTTTCTATGTATAATATGTATGTATTTACAAAAAAAAAAGGTATATATGTATGTTTATCCAGCTCTGCTTAGTTTGGGCTAGATGGTGTTGTGTGTATGTAGAAGAATATTATTATTATTATTCTGTTATTCGTAGTCCCACGCATACAGGCATGTGATTATACGTATCTTCCTCTTCTAGGATGTATCTCTAAAGAGGTACATAGAGGTAAATCAGACCCACAATTAGTTAGTTATGGTTTTAAGGTCGCCCGTATTAGATCGGTTTTTGGGCACAATCAAAGTCTCCGTGCTGGTACTGGTATCTTTTTTATTGCAAATCTTAGAACCACTTTGCTCATCATATTATACAATACATGATATTTAAGTATTTTTTACGTATTTATATTATATAGACTAGTAGGCATTTAAGTTAACGATAATAATAACTCGTTTGTTAAACTCAAATCCAGCGTGGAAAACAACCGCGATCTACAATACGTAATTATACATATTTTACCCAAAAGTGCAACGTTCAACCACAAAAATAATTTTTACATTTACAACGTGAAATAAGGTATTTTCACACATTTCCTCAAATGTTCATCGCGTTATAAAGGAAGGTAAGCTTTTGTTGAAGCCAGCGTGATAATACAATGGATAATTGCGAATTGCTAGACTACCCGCATCGCTATGTTACCGTCATAGCTAAAATTAAAAGTATATTAGACTTTTCTTTTTATTACAAACTAACTATTACCCTCGACTTTGTTGGCGGATCCCTAAATTTTCTAAAATAAAAGTAACCTAAGTTACTCCTTATAACATCAGGTATCTGCCAGTGAAAGTCCCGTCAAAATCGGTTCAGCCGTTTCAGAGATTAGCCGGAACAAAAAAAAATATTTATTATTTTTGGTTTAAGTACCATACCACTTTCATATGAATTTAGTATTAAGCTGTTATTTTGACATTACAAACAGACGCTTTAATTTTATTTATTTGTAAATATGTATTGTATTGCAGCGGTAGTGAATGCTGTATGAGGTCTCGGATTTGAATTGCTGATCAAGCAGAGTGTAAATAGGTTTCTCTGCTAAAACATTTTCAATAGCAGCACGGACTCTGTAACTGTGCCTGATAAACGGAAGGTGGAACGCTTGGTGCTGTAACCTGAAGTCATAGCTGGCGACATGTGGCTGAAGTACACCTCTTGCTAGCCTTTCAGGGTAATAGGTCTGAGAGCCACTTGTGGGTGTATGTATCTACAGGAATGGGAAAAGTTATAATGTATATCCCTTCCAAAAGATAAAAATATCTAATATCGTATTATGTTTCTCCATATTTTATGATTTATTTTATGTTTGCGTATAGTCACCTGTATACAACACACATGTACAAAGATAGACTTATGCCTATTTATCCTTTTTTGCCACAAACATCACGATACCGTGATGCTATTGATAAATATGATATTAACAAAAAACTACTAACACTTATTTCTATCCCGAAACTGGAAACTCGTGATCGCCCGCAAACATAACCGCAAGCAACCCTACGAGTCCACCAAAACATTTACGTAAACAAGATTATTAAAAAAGTAAATAGTGCAATATAATTCCACGTTACCCTTGCCACAGTTTGCACGTAGCGTCTAAGAAACGAGAAAAAGCAACTTTAAACGAAGTTTTATAAAAAGGAGCCATAAAGATAACATCGCACAAAAAGGGCAAGACTCGCAATTGTTGGAATAAAAAGTGACTTCATTATTGTTACCATGTAACAATAGCAGCGTACAATAGCCATTTTATTAGCAATCTTTATTAAAATATAAGGTGCGTCTGTAAGGAACTAACTCAAGATCGCCAATAACGATACAACGATATAAAGATAATAATTGAAAGACTTATTGTGTAGTTCTTCCTTTGTGAAGTCTAGAAAATTTTACTTTTATTACGTTTTCCTTTTGCAGAGATATAGAACCAAACTCTTGTTTAAGCAAGCAATAATTTGTACCGATAAATAGTCAAGTCGTGGCATGCCTACTTCAAAGGCAAGGATTTGATTATCCTAATCCTAACTAATATTATAAATGCAAAAATAAGTTTGTTTATTTGTTTGATACGCTTTCACGCCTCAACTGAGCGACCGATCATCACATACATAAAAGGACATATGTTACCTTTCATCCAGAAAAAGGTACTGTTGAAAACCTAACGTAACATAACCTACAATTACGCGAGCGAAGCCGCGGGCAACATCTAGTACGTCCACAATTCTTTATTTAATTAATTTATATAAAATGAATATCAGGCACGTTTATAAACTGGTCCAGTGCTGAGCACAAGACTCCTTTACCGCGTGAGAAGGGTTAGGATCATAAACCATCACGCTGGCCTAGTGCGGGTATTTTTTTAATATTCTATCACATATACACAACACCATCTAGACCAAACTAAGCAGAGCTTGTACTATGAGTACTAGACAATGGATAAACATACATATATACTTAATTTTTTGTAAATACATACACATTATACACAGAATCACCCAGACCAAGACAAACATCCATGTCCATGTACACAAATGTTTGACTTGTGCGGGAATCGAACCCGCGACCTCAGGCGTGGCAAACGGTTACACTAACCATTACGTCATCGAGGCCGTCAGGGTTGGAGTTGGAGGAGGAGTTGGAAGAGGGTTGGCTGTCTAAACACAGCTTCGAGAGCATTATAGTAAAATATCATACATGCTGGTTTTCTAACGATGATTTCCTTCACCGCTAAGGCAAGCAAGAATGAACTAAGTAATTAATTAATTTTATTTTGGATGTAGGTAATTACTTATTACTTAGGATTGTACGAATAAAAGTCCAATGAGTTTTAAATCAACCATGATATGCTTTTACCATTACATATCTAAATGTCACCACTTTTGTCATATAACCATAATATATTTGGATGAATTATACCAATATTTGTTTTTATATCGACATTATTCTATGAACATATTATACATTGATATAAAGCGTAAGGAATTGAGTGCCAGATAATACAGCTCCAGTCGTATATTTAATGATGTTATGTATTTTATTGCACTGAAATATGAGGACGAAAATCCACGTTCACGCTCCGTGTAATGTGAAAATAATTCAGTGATTGATGATATAATGGATATATTATACACGTGATTTATTTTAAAGAAAATCCAATATTGCAGCTGTATCGCTTGCTAGAAACTTGGTTTTTGACAAAGATTTTGTTACCCTGGTAATGGCGAAATATTTTAGAGGGTCTTAAGCCGTCCCTTGCAGTGCACACATGCTTTCTGAAGATATCGATTTTGCCATGATCTCTCTCACTTGGGTCTTTTGTGTGTCATTTAAAATCACACATATTCTGACTAGTTTGAATAATGAGTGAAGCTTGGATAGATTCACGTAAAATTGGCGTAGCTGTATAGAATTTGTGGTACAGCATTTATTGTAGTAATATGTAATCCCTATATCAATTTACAAGCATTTACTAGTCTGGTTATTTAATGAGTATGGTAAAACATATTATTATTCTTTTGGTTGGTTTAATTTGTTTTTCTCGAAATAAAATTCGGTATTTAATGAAAACCACGGGTCTAGGCCAAGTGGAGTTCATTTGGGGCATTATTTATTAAAAGGGGCTCGTCCTGCAAAAACTTACGAACTATACGGCAAGTATTGAGTATAGCGGCCTTCTGCATAGTGATATAAAGGTTGGTGGGTAGCTCTATCTGTCGTAAATAGTGAAGAAGGTTTATTATTATTATTATTATTATAACCTTAATCAAGCCTGACTAAGGCTTAACTAAAGTTATTAAAAAATATTTAGAATTGACTTCGGGTGTATGGTTGCCGCGGTATACTATATTTCTACTAAATATTGCAATGATCGAATTCTTCCACTTGTTCTAATTAAACAGAAGTCAAAGAGAAATGCCCGCTCTCGGATCCGAGTCGCACTTGTCTTGGCGTTCGATTCAATTGTCGTGTTAATAAGTCGATTAAGAATAATTGATCTTGAGGTCGACATGCATATTAAAAGAATCTTTGAGTAGAAGATTTTATTTTAGTATAATGGCCCGACTCGACCGTGGAAGTGTCGACGTAAGGTAGCAGTATTTGATCTGTTGAGTTTCGTTCGGTATATATAAGAGCGCCGCAGGGAAATCTGCCACCGGCAAGAAAATAAAAGCAAAATAATACGAAACTAGTAAGAGCACAAGCAGTGTATATTATGTGTTAAGCACACATATCTATAAAAAAGAGCCACATTAATCTTTAGTAAATTTAAAGTTAGAGGTATAATTAGGAAATGACTACTACTACAGGAATACATCTAAACATAATCTTTACTAACTTACAGCGAATAAAAAAACACACACACACACACGCACGCACGCACTCACGCACGCACGCACGCACTCACGAACACACGCACTCACGCACGCCCACACGCACGCACTCACACATACATACACACCCACACACATATAAACCAGTATTAAATAAACATAATTATAATTAGTAGATAATTATTTATTACACAAATTATAATATATATACATCATAGGTATCAACATGGAAATAATAAATCGACAGTCTTTCTATACTCGACTATTTTTGGAAATAAGATTGTCTCCTAAAATACAGGCCTTTTGGCTTAGTTTAGGAGACAGGATTTAACAATTATACGGCCAAAACACCCTTTTGTCATTGTACTTTTATCTACTAATGTACAGAATTGTAAAATTATTTTCTTTAGTTATTTATTATTAATTTATCGTTTATATATTTGTTGACTGTGACTTGTTTGTCGCCGTTCCATCATGGATTTTCCACAAAAAACATAGTTAAACCAGTATTTTTTTGTTTTGTTTTCCTGAACGAAATTATGAAAATAAACTTTTGTAAATGGTTCACTTTGGCAACAATCCTTCGCCTATTATATATTTTGGTGAGCATAATACTGTAAGAGAAATAATTGTGTGTGAAAACGTTATCATATGCTATTGTACAAGTGTGTGACTAAGTGTACTTACGCCGCGTAATCCTTATTTACACAGACACAAACATACGACTTTCAAGGGTAAGGGTATTGTAAGGGTTCGTCTTAAGTCAATGATGCACAGATTTTAGTCCTTATAAATGTTGTATGACATAAATCTTATGTATGCTTTTGAGTTATGACTTATAACATAAGCATTCGTAAGACTTATTGCATATACAATGGCTGATTATTAATGAAGGATATTTAACGTAACGTTTTGTTATTTCTGCTAAAATGGGATTAGCTGCCTAGCAGGTCCCATGGCATAACTGTGAGTGTAAGGGAACCTTCCAATAGATAAGTTCGTAGTTCAATCTGCTGGTCGTGATATTTTATTGGTTCTAAGAATCACGGTGCTTGACTTTGTGCTTGGTAGACGACAAATAGCTTATCTATAATTTTAGCCCTAAATTAAACTGTCCCACTACTGGACACGGGCCTCTTCTCAGTATAAGAAGAGTTAGGCCATATTCCACTATGCCCAGTGCGGGTTAGCAGACTTCACATATCTTAGAGAACATTATGGAGAACTCACATACATGCAGGTTTACTCACGATGTTTTCCTTAACGATAATTAACTATTTAATACGCACATGGCTTCTAAAAGTCAGACTTGCGCTCCTTGGGATCGAACTCGAGACCTCTGCGTAGCAGTCCAACGGTCTCATCGCTGCTTTATTGCGCTAAAAGTTTGCCTAGCATTAACGTGGGATCTAAACATAGCTAGCAAATTAGGAAATGTATTACTTTGACTGTTCACTGGACTGCAATATTTTTGCAGGGACGATCATAGCCTTTTTTGTAATATAATTCATTTTCAGATACAATTTTATCATACATAGTCGAGTGATAAATTACGTAAGATATAATTATATATAGCAAACTTTTAAATACTTTTGCCATAGAGTGCTGTGCAGTAATGAATTTATGCAGCACGAGTAAAGTGATCAAGTAAATTACAATAAAGTTCCTATAATTAGATTTGTCTGGTTGACGTTCTTAAGAATGGCGGGGTCAAAGTGCTGTGAACTGACGAGCTTGCATCAAGAATGTGATAAATCTACGAGAGTGAATGAGATAGATAATGACATGTCAGGCTCGAGCATGGAACTCAGTAGTCGCTGCCTACGCGTACTAGAAACAGGCGTGACTGTATGTGAGTACTCTTTTAAAGTATGGTTGTCGTCCTGATACTTTCCATAATTATATCTCTTTTATTTGCCTATTGTTGGAATACCAGACATAATTAAAAAGCTATTTTGTCTGTCCGCCGGTGTGTTGCTGTCAATAGTTTAAAATATGTTACACATAAATAATTATTTAATTTAAATTTAACATTTAATAAAGTAATTATATAAATATTTAAATATATATTATATAATAATTATGCAACTTTTCCATATAATTCAGTACGCAGGTAGACAATTTACATATAAGATTTTCACGTCAATTTTTATTTTTCTAGTTATAAAATAGATAATCGTAAAAACATCTATCGCTGTATGAAGTCTCACCAGAAGGTGCAGTAGTACTTTTGACGTCATTACCAACAACCATCCAGACGAAGTCCGACGCGAAAGCAACTAGGAGTAGAACATAATTGTACCTACATATTCTCGTCTCCTGTTTAAGTGAACTAGCAATAGCTTTTAAGATAATAGCTCGAGGTATAGTTACTTGTGTTGTGAACATTGAAATTCAATTACTAATTCACATGTCTCGTGTACCCATATTGGCAATACCCGGCAATACTCACTAGATACGTTATTGTAGCCCAACATGGGAACGGCACGGTGAATATTTACATACATCCGATTCTGGTACATATATCGACGCAAAAATTACTAGGAGAAGAAATAAATTGAACCGGCCGTATCGTTTACAGATAGAAAATACCGCAGAGTATAAACATTGCTTCTGTCAATTGACTGTTGATCAAACGGTCGTGATATCATGGATCAGACTGATTGATGATTAGTATTCCCGTCACAAAATTTTATCCGCAGTAGTCCTGAGGGTGTTTACCCTCGGGCTTCGGTAAACCTACGGTCCCAGTTATTATAAAAATTTACGATACTCAACATGAAAAATCAGTAAGTTCTTTTTAAAATATTCTCTGGCTGTATGTGTTTGATTTTAGTTGTGTAACTACATACAAGGAGCAGTAAAACGCTGCGATTTTATTAGCAGCGCTAAGTGCTTATTTTTTATTCGTTTTATAATTTACAGAACAACAGCTATAAATCTTATCTTTGCTTAAATACCAGCTCCGTTTACGTGTTGCCTTTAGAATGGAATTCGTATGAAGTTAAAACTACTTCACGGACGGCAAAGATACGACATTTTTTTAAATTGAATCAAATAATTTATAATCAATGTTGTTTTACTTCGAATGATTAAAATATTGTCTTGGCCACAATTAATGAGTACAATGATTACTGAAAGTTGTTCATAGAATTTTAAGCGATGTATAGTTTCGAAGAGTAAGTAATAACAAAGTTTTCATGTTCTGTTCCTGTACTGAGCACAGTCCCAGTCTTCGTTCTGCTACTAACAATAATTTGACAGAAAATTCAGTATCACTTTACACAACCCGGTAATTAAACTCGAGACATAGCATAGCAGTCGCATTCACTACCGCTGCGGCATCGAGGCAGCATAGTATGAAATCAATATAACAATTTCAAAACACCTCCTTCTACTTTTCTTACAATTCCTTAGCTATTTTTAAAAGTGCTCGCTTAACTTATTTCCCATCGTATTCCCCGGTGTCATTTTTAGACGAATATAATCATAAAATCTTAGCCCTTTAGCGCTTAATCTCCCAAAGGATCTGAAACGCTGAGTGGACGGGAATAGTACGAAAGGCAATGTAAATTGGATGGATTGGATTGGATGTTTGCAGCCGACTCCGGTAAAGATGTTGTATCCATTAGCAGGTATTGCCCCTCCAGCTGTCCGCAGAGAAGTAGCCACTGCAATCGAAAAATGGAAACAGGAAACTGATCGAAGACACCCAGTATATGGCCAAATTCCACCTGCCAAACGGCTAAAAAGCCGTAACAGTTTCCTCCACACCGTACCTGCAAGTGCCAATGATGCTCCTGAGGCCAGAGTAAACCTGTGGTGCGAAAAATTCTTACTGCCTGCTTTTATCACACCGGCAGAAAAGTTACCTCCGGGAGCCAAACTGCCTTGGCCAACCTGGAAGGCACTCAACAGGTTGCGTACCCAGGTTGGCCGATGTAAAGACAATCTGTCAAGGTGGGGATATATAGACACAGGTACGAATGCATGTGATGTGTATCACCACAGACAATGAGACATCTGTTGTTGTGCCCCATGAGCCCAGAATCGTGCACACTGGATGACCTGTACCAGGCTAAACCAAATGCAATCCGCGTTGCCGAAAACTGGTCGAAAATTATATAAAATGTGTTGCCATCGACACGATAAGTAAGTAAGTAAGTAATGTAAACTATCTTGACAGTTGCAAGATCAGATATGTGCAAAATGAAAACAATAGAAGAATACCTGTGCTAGTTAAAAATTGCTTTTTGATACATACGTTGAAATAAGATGTTTATTGGTGTAGATCAAGTTTATATTTGTGAGCTAAGTTATTACAGATATATTTAAAATCACGTTCGAACTTTGTTGAAGTCTAATTATAAATGCGAATATAAGTTTGTTTGTTACGCTTTTACGCCTTAACTACTCGACCGATCATCACGAAATTTTGCATTCACCTTGTTAGGAGTACAGAAAAAGACAGGGTACCGTTCATCCAGAAAAAGTGCTGTTCCCGAAGGATATAATTTATTGACAAAATCTACATTCACGCGGGCGGAGCCGCGGGTAAAATCAAGTAACCTCATAACATTAAAAAGTGGTTCAGTTATAATAATATTCGAACTACTTAAAATATAATTTTAGTCAGTGGTAACATTTAGAACTTGTAGTAATTTTACATTGCTGTTCGTTCTTAGACCAACAATGTAACGCGGCTGGGCAATATCCTTTGCAATTACCCTCACGGCCGACCATGAAGTTTCGGATTCGATTTCCTATTCGGACATACTGTTATTTGGTTATTCGATCAGGCAATCCCAGTTACAGTAGTAGGCAATATGTCCGGATGATGACAATAAGCTTGCCCTCTATTATGGGCGACGTACATATAACCAAGGTTTTCAAATGTTGTTGTGATATAGTAATTCTGTATACCTATACCGTTAATCCTAACTAATATTATAAAAGCGAAAATGAGTTTGTTTGTTTGTTACCTTTTCACGCCTAAACCATTGAACCGATCATCCTGAAATTTTGCATATATGTTGTCAGGTGTACAGAAACGGACATAGGCTACCTTTTATCCCAAAAAAATTACTGTTCCCGAGAAAAACAACAATAACGTTCTTAATATGATAATAGATGGCGCCACGTGTCTTTCGAATCATGATTGAATGATATTATTACAAGCAGAGTACAACCCGAATTGATTGTCAAATTCTAAATTACGCGAGCGAAGCCGCGGGTAAAAGCTAGTGATACATATAGGTAATCGCAATTTTGCTATATTATAAATGTAAAAGTTTGTACATTTGTATGTTTGTTACTTAATCAAGCGAAAACTGATGAACAGTTAAACTTAGCACTTGTTCTGGATTAGCACATAGCTTGCTGTGGGCAGAAACTAGTACAACATAAAGTTTTGTTAATTATATGGATTATATAGACAATCATTTATCGATAGCCATTAAGAACAACACTACAAAAAAGATAGCTGACATTAATGAACTTTGCATGATAAGCACCCGATGGCGTTGATGAAAAACCCGAATTTGTCTAATCATGTATAAATTGATTTTCAACCAATCGGACGGAAATTGACATTAAAACTCCTACGTTTTCGATTTGAAATTGTAGATCTACGTTGCGAAATTCGATTAATTTATAAATGAGGTATTTATTTTTAAGTCAAGTCAGTACTGAATTAATTAATGAAATGAGATATTGAATTCAAAGTAAACAAAGCTACCGTTCAATCGCACATCTTTTTTAAAACTGATCTATTTATATGAATCTAGCTTTTGCTCACGGCTTCGGTCGCGTAAAAGAGGTTATCTAGCCTATGTTACTCGGTGATAATATATCTTCCTAAAGGTGACAGAATTTTTTAAATCGGTTGAGGATATTTTCATTTGAATCAATACAAACAAACAAAAACTCAAATCTTTCCTCTTTATAATATTAGTATTGATGAATACCTTATTTGTCCCATATATAATACCAATTGTTACCGGTAACTTCACAGAGGTATTTAAAAGAAGCCAATTTCATTTGGTATTCAAGCTCAAATTTCATCAACATTGTTTAGTCAAGGTAACGTAAAAAAGAGAAGAGTTTCTTTCACATTAACTTTATCCATATGTATAGGATAGTACGAGTAGCAGTACCGTGGTTGGTACTCGGTATAATAATATGTGGAATATGCATAGTGTGATTGCGTTGCTTTATACATACAGAAGTGAGGATGTTTGCTCAGCTTACGATGTTTGCGCTGCGTGTCTTAGCGCCGTGTTGAACAATATTGCACATACTAATTCTGTATCTACCAAGTTTAACAGTATAATTTACATTTACATATGTAGTTCATAGCCTTAATACTAAATATTACTGCAAAACCTGGTACATAAATGAGTTGTAGAATACTGAAATTATAATTTGATGGCGATTTAAAAGAGTGGCCTCGAGTTTCTCGCAGGTATCTTCTCATAGGCTTAACCTTTTGCCTGAACCTTGCAATTAACATAAATGTAAATTCAGTAAATGTAATAAACTCACTAGCCCCTTTGACGTTCATAAGTGCTATTTTGTGACATGAATTTTTTTTTGATTTTTTTTTTGCTCGTCAAACTGACCACTCTCCACCTGATGGTAAGCAGTCGTATGGTCTAAGAGCAGTGGCCTCCACACCGCCCTCATAGCAGCCGAGGCGATGTTGAGGTCTCTACTTGACGGCCTGATAAGGTGCTTTTTCACGCCCCGGTTAAAGGACCCAGGATTGAAGGAAGAAGGAAACACGAATGAATAAATGATTTTTGACCTTGACTTGACTTGATTTTATTTTATTTGGCATATTCTGCGATGTGTTTATATCGAGTCACATTGTTAGTCAGGGCATGACATGATTAGGGATTTTTCAAAATATTCATTTAGTTATAAATTTGTCATAACAGAATTTAATTTGGTATCTTTGATTTGTAGATTTACCTTTTTTGTAGACGTGTTTAAATGTTTTCTATGCTATCGGCTGAAGACTTACCTGGAACAAGTTTTACACTTATTATAACTAAAAAGTATAGTCGTCAAATAACATATAACCCTTTAAAATACGTTTAACCCTACAAGGCTCAATTTTCTTTCGGTGGCTAATAAAAATATATTCGATGTAATTAGTCGTTAGTAATTAGTGAAAAATAATATAAAAAATCAAAAGCAAATATTTTAGCGCAAATTATTTTTTTTATTTCAGTTCCACATGTGGTACAATGAGCATTAGCTATACTTTTTTGGTATACAACTAGAAGATTCAAATTATTTTAGAAAAGTTTACCTATTGAATTATTAAGTAGTTTGACTGCACAATATAAAAAATACATCACTAAATAAGCCTAACAAAATAAAATTACGTTCTTATAAACAATAACATGTAATTACAAGTGAAAATATCTAAAATAATTTTTATTTATTCAGGCCTAGTTCAACTCGAAATTTTTCGCATGATATGAACGTTTTACCTTTGCAACTAGGGTATTTACAGCGTTGCCTTTTTTGACCCCAAACTGGAAGATTCTCGAACCCGTCACGTCTAACATCAAGAGGAGGTATGATTGCAGTATTAGGCTTTTTTCTCTTTATTTCAATTTCATTAGACAAAATCGATGGTCTTCCTCTTTTCTTGCTGATTGGTGGCCCACACATACATAAACTTTTTCCTACTGAAGTCCTTTAGCTTGAGAGGGGTCAACAGATAGTGCTTCTCTTTTAGGGATACTATGATACTTTTTTTTAGTGTTTCTAATATAGGCCTGGTTTTATGAAATCGATCATGGCCAGGAGTAACTGACGGCGATTACGTATAATAATCATTGAAATGTAGAAACTGGCAGATTTTTTTGAAATTACTTAGCGACATTGTTTCCATAATAAGGGGAATACCCAAGGCAGGTGCCCAGTACATTCGAATATTTAGTAACAGTGGTACCGTTCCTAATCAGACAAATACCTAAAAACTTTTTAATTCATCAACCGAAATTTTGAATGGCTTTGATGAATGTTTTTGAATACTGGATTTGTGTATTTCTTCTGCAATATGTCCAAGCACTTCGTCGTCAAAAAACCATAAAAAGTATTGATGGAGAGTTTCAAAATCTATGATAGGTGAGTATAAATTCATATCGCCAGTAAACTCAGAATGTGTTGATTAAAAACTCTTTTTTTCCAAATGAATTCCTTCTTCTTCCTTTTGACAACAGGTGCAGAGCCATGGTTCTTAGTTTGGTTAGCAAAAGCAATACTCACTGAAGTCGATGATATCCTCGTTTCACGTCAATGTCTATTACTGACACTTGAAGTTGTCACTGTGGTCGTACCTGAAGTACCAGGTTGAGGTACAGATTCATTTAGCGAGTGAACAGCAATGTTTACTCGCTAAATGAATAGCTTCGTTAACCGGAGATGAAATATGATGTGTTTGCGGTGATGGTAAAGTTTGTGTATCGCTAAGAGATTCAGATAGAAAATTTACTGCAGACTGAATTTTTTCAATATCTTCGTCAATTTTCGCTTTAGAAAAATCTTCGCCATCTTCACTCTCTGAATGTATAGCCAGAACATGCTCAAAATCTTCATCATACATTCGTTTACTCGTCATAATCTGTAAAAATTAAGTATTCGGAAATAAATTTGTCGTAAGTACATATTCGTGAAAATGAAGGCGATAACTCAAAGTTCCATATGTGGAACACGGATATATTTATGATTTTCTAATAAATATAGAACAGAAATACAAAAAATTACTTACTTCAGCAAAATATATACTTTTTCACTCCAATAACCATTTTTTTTTAATTTTTTTAATATTCGTATACAAGCAACGCAGCAACTTGTTCATTGAAAATAATTTTGACACTAGTGTCAACTACATATATGCAAACATCTGTACTAATTATTAGCTTTGACTGCGGTGTATCTATACAACTCCAAGAGATGTCACTACTCGTACTTTTTTAAGCTGCAGAAACGATAAAAGTGGTTGTCCCATATATGGCACCAGGTGCCATGTAGGGTTAAACATTAATTTTACATAGTGTAAACAAATTTATTTAGAAAACTAGATTTTTCCCGCGACTTCGATTGTGTGAATGTAGTAGGTTAGGTTAGTAAAAGTGCTATTTTCTTGATAAAAGGTACCTTATGTCCGTTTCTGTTCACCTGATAACGTGTATGCGAAATTTCATGATGATCAGTCGAGTAGTTACGGCGTGAAAGCGTAACTAATAAACAAACGAAATCACATTCGCATCCTAAATAATATTATAAATGCGAATCCTTCATCCAGAAAAACGTACTGAATCTAACCTGACCTAACCTTTATTCACGCGAGCAAAGCCGCGAGCATAATCTAGTTTATATATTAGTTAGGATTTTGGAAATGAAAACGTATAAAATATATCTATCAAATACACTTGAAAAGCATTTCATCTTTAAGAGGAAACACTAAGGGCAAGAGAATTGATAAATAGGTATTTGTAAAATCTATTGCTATCGCGCAGTACAATGTATAGTATCATGAGCGCGATAGAGACAACTGCAGCTTGGACCGAAAATACCTATTAAAATTACACAAAATCAGCGTTTCGTAGTCCCCTGATTCCTTTTCCAAAACCTGACCGAATTAACTAGTTTTTTCATTCAAAACTAAAGAAAGACTTTGGCCGTGTTCCTATATTTTCCTTTTTTTATATAATCTAGTCAAATTTGTTTTCTGGATGTTTGAACACAGCGGAAAATCTGGTCTATTTTTGAGGTTTTTGAAGGCTCATGTCTCTTTTAATAATTAATTTATGAAAAAAAAAGGAAAACATAAGACATGCCAACAGAGCCCAAACACTTTTTGGAAAAAAAAAATTGCTCTACTGTCATTATCGAGGGAAGAAACAGGGGATTACGTTTGTATGGAAAAACGGCCCTTGTGTTTCCTCTTAAGGACATTTTTCAGTGAAGCACTAAGCTTTGAAGGCCTAATTCAAGTGATCATTATTTATTTATAAGAGAACGGCGCGTCGTTACCGTAGCCATATTTAATATCATTTGTGTATTCCTAACACCGCGGCAAGTACCACTTTATTTTTATTGCTGAGGCAATATAAATGGATGATAAAGTTCGGAATAGGTCAATACCTATTCCGAACTTCATTCTTCAATTATATTGAGTATATACCACTAATACTTAAATGTATAAACTAGAACATCATAGTATATAAATACTATGATGTTTTTTTTCAAACGGCCTAGTGCTTTACCATGACTATAATCATATATTATTATGTATATATGATTATTACATAACGTAATTCTTGCAGTGGTTAACACAAACATTTGTTCCGTGTAGGATTTGAAATTCGAACCCACAGCATTAGCGCTGTGGCAAGGGCAAGGCTTCAGATTGCCCGCTACGCCATACGTGCTGCAAAATATGTACTACACAAGTTTCTTTTATTATTTTATTTTAAACGACGCTGCTGAACGCGCAACATAAAAGCAAAACACTACTTAATAAAAATTCTAAGGTGCTGTTCTATAAACATTTTCGTGTCTAAATTGTTTGCTTTGTGCACAAGGATCACACTGTAAATCAATTTTTTTTTCAATTAGGCTATATGCAGAGGAATCATTATTCCTCTGCATATTGACAAATTAAAAATCCAGGCACACATGAACCATTATAGATCACACACGTTTTGTTTTACTACTGGACTCATTGTTATTGCGATATTCAATTAAATAACAACACTAGCCGAGCAATAGTTATAGTGCGGTGAAAATTTACGGCATATGATGAATTGCCCAATATCAAAATGGAATTGCTTTGCACGCGATACTGCAGATCAGATTAACAGATTGCCGTATTATTTGAATGAGGAATTATTCCACGTTGTGCTATCAAGATTTTAATCACGATTATAGAAAAATGGCTTTTAGCGGTGCTTAATTAAAATGTATGAACATAACATTGTAGAGGGTGGGCAAAAGTCTGAAGTAGTGAATTATATAATTATGTAGCCTAAATCCTAATGTTTGTTTGTTACGCTTTCACGCCTTAACTACTCGACCGATCATCAAGAAATTTTGTATACCTACACGTTGTCAGGGGTACAGAAAAATAATAATAATAATACAACGTGTGATGAATGGTTGGATAAAAGGTATTTCATCCAGAAAAAGCTACTGTGCCCGAGGGATAGAAATTTACTGACTAATTCTACAGTAACGCAAGCAAAGCCGCGGGCAAAATTTTGTATTGGTAGTAAAAGACAGGCAGCTTCTTGCCCATACAGATTATTTAATGTTTCCAGATAGCATTAAATGGTGAGTCAACTAAGACACAACCACAATGCTAGGCTAATATCATGGCTGCTGATTGTGGCATGCTGGGTCTGATTGATTCGATCGGGATCGAAATCGACAACTTGGTTTGGCAAAGTTACAGTTTCATTGATCTATCAATATTATATGAAAACTTAAGTACTTATTAAAATTATAAGAAATATGTACTATTAGGCATTTATGAGAACTAGTGGTCGCCTAGTGCTCGAAATTCGACCAAAGTTTGTCTGTAAGATATTGCTGATATAATATGTCATTATATATTGATATATGTAACCATAATTACGCGATTTGACTGCGTGTGTCAAATGTATGGTTGTGTGCGTGTAGTGTTTTTCATTAATTTAATGTATTTCTAATGCATATTTTATGTAAATATTAGGATTCGCCCCTCCTTCTCCATATAAACTTTAACTGTGCCAAATTTCATACTCCTCCGTCCGTGCAATTTTCGTAAAAAGTGGTACCTACAGAGTTTTCGCTTCACGTATTAATATATAGACTAGCGGTCGCCTAGTGCTCGAAATTCGACCAAAGTTTGCCTGTAAGATATTGCTGATATATGTCATTATATATTGATATATGTAACCATAGTTACGCGCTTCAACTGCGTGTGTCAAATGCATGGCTGTGTATAGAGGTGTTCGCAACGGCTATATATTGACAACGCGTTACAACGATACATTATTTATAAAACGCCTATTATTTTTTACGCTATAATATATATTAGTTCGCTTCGTAGAATGACGCGTTTTGATTATAATTCTCGTTGTAGAGCACGCCGTGCGCTGTTAAATGTTATTTAATAATATGGATATGGAAACTTAACACTTAATACATTACTGCTGTGTGAGCGTTTTAATTACATTTTAATTACTTAATTAAATAAGTTCATTGAACTTTCCTTCGTACGTTTTTTACAGGCTTAGGACTGTCTGACTGAAATTACGATTTATGATAAAATATATCGATTATTTATTATTTCACTTAAATTTACAACTATTATATTAAATATAAAATAACTATTATTTAATAGCAATCAATTAAACATCACTCACAAAACTCACAAACGCACGATACTCACTACGTCATACGAGGTCAAGCAAGTGAACCGCACTAATTTTATCATAATATATTCAAACAATAAATAATCTAACGTGTAATGTATTAGTATTAGCCGAACAAAATATATTAGTTTAGTTTGCCTAATAAGGCTACTATTCATTACTGGACATTTATTTGAATATACTTCTTATGAAGTCATCTTAGAGCATAATTTGGCAAATGAAAAAATATTATACGGCAAAGTGAAATTGACCTTGAATGGGCCGTTCCGGTCCGTTTCGCATTGTGCATGTGATGTCGTAGCTAGCGGTTGATGATTGAAAAATAATCGCTCAACATAAATAACGCTTGCCAGTTGTAATAAATAATAGGCTGTATGATTATTAATAAATATTAGATTATTTTATCAGCTATTTAATATAACGAACACTTCTAGTTGTGTATATCTATAAAATTAATTTATTACCTATGGTTATACTTGACATTCAGTAAGACTATAGACACAAAATATTAAAGACAGATATTCTCGATTGGACCACAGATTTCAACAATAAACTTTCGTAAAAAAGGGGTGCATAGTTTTCCCTTCACGTATTAATATATAGTATATTATTTTAATATATTATGTATATCTACAAATTGTCGTAAATTAATTTATTATCCATAATTATATTTGACATTCAGTAAGGCTATAGACAAATAATACCAAAAACAAATACAGACTCGATTTGACCATAGAATTCCAAATAAACAAAAGAATATCTATGCATGTGTGTATTAATTACACGGTAATGAATAGTAGTGTGTGTAACGTGTTATTTATTGAAAGTAATGTACTTTTACGCATAATTTTTAAAAAATATTAGCATTCGTCACTTCTTCTCTGTATAAACTATAAGTGTGCGAAATTTTATACTCCTCCGTCCGCGCAATTTTCGTAAAAAGGGATCCAAAGTTTTCACTTCACATATTAATATATAGATAAGAATGGTGCTAATAATAATAACATTCTTTTTCTTCACTTCCTACCTATCATACCTCGTATATGTTACAAATAAAATTATAAAAATCACATAAAAAAGAATCCAATTCTCCAATAAAATGTAGGTACTCCTGTTTTAAACAATATACGAGCATGTACGAGATAAGTCAGCTTAAAAGTTTCAATCGCTTCATACAATAAAGTAGGTATTAAGTACCTTATCTATTGGTATCAGACAACTCTAGAAGTGGCACACTGTAGATTGACTGCGTAAAGCGGGTAAATCTAACTTTGTTTGACGTAACAATGGAGTGTCCATCGCTAATAAAGACAAAGGTAGTCCCTCTGGGAACACTCCAAGTAGGGAATGCGCGCATGCATAAACTATCAAAGCTCGCGTTCTTTGAGCTGGAGGTAAGAATATTACTATTTACTCTCTCCTGGCAAACGTTTTAGATGAACTAGTTGTCTTTTAGAAAGAGATATTATAGTGACTAGGCTGGGACTTCACCCGTGACGATGACGCATAGTCGTTGTATGAAGCATAATCATTGGTATCTAGCATACTCATTTGTATCACGCATAGTTTTTTGTGACACGTAAAAGATTACGTGGATCACACTATGTCTGTCCGGTTTTATTATATAAATTTAGATAAAATTTAGCTGAGATTTTAATTTGAACTTGAAGTTATCCAACTGTAACAACCATTTCAGAATCCGTTCAGTAGTTTTTACGTAATGGCGGCATAAACATACAGGCAAATGGTCATACGGTATCCAAAACTATCTATCTATGCATTATTAAACTGTATCGAGTCTGTTTCTATACATAAGATATATTTTCTAAGTATATCTAATGTACAGAAACGAATATGAACGCCTGTGATGAATCAAAATAATAGTTTTTAGATGTATTTGTATTAGGTATTGTCTGTTTGTCTGTGGCGGGCGTTTTGTAAAAACCACTGAAAGGATTTTTATGCTGTTCTAGCAGAATGTGATAGCTTGGTGCTTATCTTAAACCCCCCTAAGCCATATGTTATATAATTCCATTTAGTGGAACCGGCAATATATTCAACTTTCAAGTAAATGTCGTTGCGTGCGAACTGTAGTAGGTACATGCGAATAGCTACATCAGCAAAAGCTAGTCATTAAATTATTATTGCTGATTCACGGCTACAAGCAAAATATGAATTGCGTAGCACTAGCCTGAATATACGATGACTCGGCGCAAATATCAGATTAAACTGTAGATACAAAGTGCGTAATGTTTTTTACTTTAATAAATTACGTTTAATAAATAACGTTAACGCCGTTATTCATCTAAATGATCCCTAAAAGGTGCAAAACCTTTAGAATAAAAGCGTTGATGGCTGTCTAGATTTATTTAGGTACCTACTTATTTATTTGTGTACATTACCTTAGAACAACATTACACTAAGTGGGTTTAAATGGCACGTTAACAGTAGCTGCCTCGGTGGTTTTATAATTTGAAATCTGATAGTTAAGATGTGATGTAGTTAATTTTTACGTTTTGATCTCTATAAATATTTTATTTATTATTTTTAGTAAAATAAGAACAATAAATAGAAAAACGCTGCAGGAAAGAAAAGCATGAGAGCCCACCGCTAAAACAATAATGTTTGTGAAGTTTGATCAATTACGGTTATTTCTGTGAGCGTATTTCTATCATATTTCTCCTACCTACTAACATTTTATCGTAAGTTTCAATTGTATATTAATACAAATTAATTCGTAGAATAAAGAATTATTATTATATTACTAGATTTTGCCCACGGCTTCGCTCGCGTAAATGTAGGTTTGGTAAATAACGGTACTTTTTCCGGGATGAAAGGCACCACGAATGTCATTTTCTGTCCTCCTAAAAAATCTATGCGAAATTTTATGGTGATCGGTCGAGTACCTAGTTAAAGTGTGACAGCGTAACAAACAAAGCAACTCACATTCGCATTTATAATCTTCTTCTTTTCTTTATTCTTCTCGTGTGGTTAGTGGCCAACCTGTTGTCAAGAGTTGTTCAAGCCGCCCGTAGGCCTCTGACATGGCTTAATGACTGCTGTCAATTTGACAACAACCAGGACCGACTTTTTATGTGCCCTCCGAAGCACGGATATTAAGTTAGGATTATTAAGTTACGACAGGTAACCTAGTCATGGGGCCGTAGGGTCGATGGACGTCAGCATGTAATGTGCTACGCATATTAAGAATTGCCATAATATGTTGGTCCCCTGGCACGCCATTGTTCACCAGCTACATTTTAATAATGCAGAAATAAAAATTGCAATAAATTGTCTTTGTTGAAAATATACATTTTCTTTTATTATTTGTTACTTCACTATTCAAATAATGATAACGATTTTATGCACGATGTACCTAGATGCTATATCGTTCCCTGCTAACAATAGTTCAACCTATCTCTTACCGTGGGTGGCGAGCTATTTTGATTTGATCCTTTATCCAATATTCATTTAACCCCTCAAAGATATTCTACCAAACGTTACGTAAAATTGTTTTCCTACCAAAAATACATCACACGAGCTAAATTTCAGGCGAAGGTTTAAAAAGTTTCGTGTTGGTAGTTTCACTTTGTATTTTTATCTTTGCTAGCGATGCGGCTTCGCGGTGGGAACACAACATATCTATATCAGATCTATATATTGTCTAAAAGTTAGGCAATGGTATTAAATGACTTTTAACTGGTTTTGTTTAGAAACCAACATTGAGTAAAGTCAGACTACCGCTCTGAAGTTACGAATACCGTCCAGCTATTGATACATTTCTTTTAAAAAGCCCCACTACAATTAGAATTTTCGTTTATCAATATTGAATACTAATTGAATAATGGAGCCGATGTGCTGAATATTCTACCACGACACTAAAACAAGGTAGGCAATGAAACGAAACAAGACAGCAAAGGTAAGCTTTACAAACAATTCTGCTAATATTGAAATGCCCAAATCATGACGAGAAATTAGAATAGTAATATCAGCCATATATTTAAAATGTCCACTGTTGGGCAAGTTCACATATTATCTTCAATAACATTATGGAGAAATCTTGCATATGCAGGTTTCCACACGGCGTTTTCCTTCACCGTTAGAGCGAGCAATCTATACTAATATTATTAGGAGGAAAGATTGATTTTAGTTTGTTTGTAAGGATCAAAAACTACTCAACCGATATTAAAAATTCTTTCACCGTTAGAAAGCTATATTATTACCGAGTAACATAGGCTACATTTCATTTTAAAGTGATACTAAGATATCCTAACCTAACCTATGTACTTTTACGCGAGCGAAGCTGCAGGCAAAAGCTAGTAATTATATTATATAATAGTAAAATAGTTTAAATATGTAGGAGAAGAACACAACAATGTGTAAGAAAAGAAAGGTACTCAAGACCGCAGAGTAAACACATTGTATTGTATGTAGGTAATGAAATACACGTGTTTATCACAACTCTAGTATTGTGTATTTTTGTATGTTATGGAGAGGAATCGTGTGTTATTGAACGAGTATACAGCGTATAACAAACATTTTTGTACTCATACTTAAAAGTCGTAACGTTAACTTCGCTCCGACTTCTATATTACCTCTACGTAACTATAAAGAGTCCTGTCAGACTAAAAAGCATTGAAACATTTATATATACTAGCGGTCGCCTAGTGCTCGAAATTCGACCAAAGTTTGCCTGTAAGATATTGCTGATATATGTCATTATTTATTGATATAATATGTAACCATAGTTACGCGCTTCGACTGCGTGTGTCAAATGCATGGTTATGTGCGTGTATTGTTTTTGCATTAATTTAATGTATTTCTAATGCATATTTTATATAAATATTAGGATTCGCCCCTCCTTCTCCATATAAACATTAACTGTGCCAAATTCCATACTCCTTCGTCCGCGCAATTTTCGTAAAAAGGGGTACAAAGTTTTTGCTTCACGTATTAATATATATATTCTTTCTTTTTGTAAACTTGCGATGTCAATAACTTAATTTATTTTAATTATATTGTGAGACTTACTATAAAGTTTTGTGTTCGATGTTCGTCCTTCCATCGACTCGGCTTGGCCCTCAGTCACTATTTTCGTTTACCTTCAATCCTACAATCTAAATGCTTTTGTCGCAATTACATACATACGAATATAACTGTTAAAACAAAAAGTTGTCAATTTACTTGTACGTAATTGCAGAGATTTTGTTATTCTTGGGGCCCACTAGAATGTATGTATGTAATGTATAATTAGACCAGTTTATTTTTTTAAAGCACCTGCCATCGCAGGGTGATGTGCTTATTCCCCTGACATGGGGATCAGGGACCTTATTTAAGTATTTCTTTATTAATAACAAGCTTATAATTATTGTTCTTATTTCTAAATAAATTTTTTACTTATTACGTACACACATTTTATCACATTTAATTTCTATCATATTTTACATATATATATTTTACTTCTTATTCTAATTTAAAGCTATGTATTTGTACCGTGAGTTTGTGTTTGTTCTATTTTGTTTCTGACGTTAACTTTGCTTGCTATTAATTTGCAGTAATCTATGAAAGGCTTTCTTTTCGATTTATCCCTTAACATTTTGTAGAAGTTTTTGACGTGGATGTTGCAGTTAATTAGACCTGTTACAATAGGCTTAGCCCAGTGACACGTTTTATAAGCTACCTTAGTAAAAAGCAAACAAACATGTGGGCCGTGTGGGCTGACGGTAAACATAATTTGGGCGCTTGTCACATTTGGGATGTCACTTTCTTGTTGCCGAACTTGCAAAAGGATTCCGCTGCGCTGCTAGTGCAAGCCTAACAGACAGCACTGGAGCCGCCTTTATGGATTTTGGAAACTTTTACACAGAAACCAAGACTTAACACTAAGTCTCGGTCGGTGCGCGAGTAGAGAAAAGTATTATTGAGTTTGTATAGCAAAAATATCTCAGTAGCAGCAAGAAGTTCGAAACTGTTCCCGTAAAAGTAGACGACAAAAGCTTGTTTCTCATTGAAATAGATTATAGCATAGCTGGCCAATATATGTATTATAGCTATTGCCCGCGGCTTCGCTGGCGTATAAGTAGGTTATGTTAGCAACAGTACCTACTTTTATCAAATAAAATATAGCCTATGTTACTCGATGATTATATAGCTTTCTAATAAGAATGTTTAAAGTCGGTTGATTAAGTTTTGATCAACAAACTAAAAATCAAATCTTTCCTCTGTATAATATTAGTATAGATTATATAGTAGTGTAGTACATATAAAACATAATTATACGCTAAAATACTCGAGCTTTACAGCCCTGCTTTGTAAAGTTATGTTTAGTGCATAAAATACAAAGGAGACATTATATCACGGAAGACGATAATAGCTAACATGAATTTTAGTAATACGCGGCAAGATACAAAGCATTCGTGCTGTTTATATTTAAGATAATGATGTAAAAAGAAAATAATACTTACGCCTCTTATTTTTAAATTCAAAATCGTTTTCTCATTTCAAAATCCATCTATCAATCTGATTAGATGTTTTGGTAAAGATTACGAGGCAATACTTATCGTTTCCATCCTGTACCGATCCTATAGCCGTCCAATTTGTAATGCTCCGTTTGATAGAACTTATTGTATTAGATTTAAACGAGCCGAGGCATGTACGCTATTCGTTCGGGTTTAAGGGTATTTTATTCGATTGGAATATCAGATATATGAGATCTCCGCTCGTTCGAGATCGACGTTCTTGTTTGTCAAACGAAAATTGCAATAATCGTCCAATCGTTCGTATGGCAATTTGATCACAATTTGTACTGTGTTGGCGTGCAATACGAAGAGAAAACCATTTTGGATAAATATGAAGAGAGACAGCTAAAGACCGGAAAATTATAAATTCAGCCAAAGAGGTGTTTACGGCGTTAATATCGGCAACGCGTATTGGTAAAGCCTCAGAAATAGCAAAACAAATCCGTGCATCATCAGATATTAAGTGAAATGGATCAGATATAAACTCAAGTTACCATACGTGCTGAAAATGAGTGACAGAGCTCGCTCACAGTTCGCTCTCGAACGATCATTAGCAGGCGTCTATAGAAAAATCATTGACTAAATAACTTACGGCCACTCCTACATACAACTAACAAGTAAATGTTATCCAAAAGATAAATGGCATGCTGCCTCACTCATGCTAGGTTAAAAATAGAGATGGCGAGACTTTTATCTTATAGATAAATTCTATCTGGAGGTGGCAGTACAAGCCCTTAATCTGTCAAATTTTATATCAGACATAATAAAAAATCTATTGTGTCTAGCCACAGATGTGACGCCGCGGTTTGAAAGTTTAACATTACAAAAAGTCAACATGTTCTTTTCTTGCAATTTTATTTAAATAATCTCTACCTAAAACTCTAGACGGCGAAATGTGTCTGTATAAGAGGCGTATGTTACACATACACATTTCAGCAAATATAGTTGTAGGTCCTACGCAATAGCATAGTTCCAGATGCCGACCTGTTACTGAGAATTCCTTGATAATAAATACTATAACACTTTGGTGAATCCGCAAACGAAACCTGAGACCTCTTGCACAGCTGTCGTATACATTACCGCTGCACTAGTAAAGGCAGTCGCTCCGGAGGCACAGCGGTATTAAAATTTGATGAATTTGGCGAAGTATAATCTCAATTACATTCCAAATGGCACAAATCGGATCAGAATTCTTGTTTGCGTAATCAGTTATCTAAATAATGTTATATACAAACAACTGACTGATTGTTATAGTTTTGGTTGTCAAGGTTAGTGAGTGTGTTTACAGGATACAATTATTATGTAGATATCTTTCATTCACTTTAAACATAAATTTAGGAAGAGCACTGAGGTCTGAAATACAGGTAATTTATTTTATATAGTTCGGACACAGATGTCTCGCTCAATCTAGATTAAGCCAAATAATTATTATTCTTGTATGTTTCTTGGAAATAAACAATTGTTATTACTTTTGCCTTTAAAGAAGCTTTTGCACTCCGTTAAGCAATTTCTTATAGAATATAAAATAACGTTGCTATATTGTATTATGGAAAATATCTGTAATATTTTTGACGAGACGCCAAGATTTATTTGGATGACGTAATCTCCTCGCAAAATAGGGTACAGGGCAGGTGACATTGTATTACCAAATTAAGAATATTATTTTTTCTTGTTTGCAATAATAAAATAAATAATGATAAATTAGCTTTCTATGTATGTTAACATTAATTTGTTGATATTATATTTATTAATAATTGGTTAACCAAATATTATAATAAATATTTCGTTACTACATATTATAATTTGTTACTTTATACGACATACATATATGCCCATTATACAATCTACCTAGAGTGCTAGAAACATCAGTGTTAAATGGACCTTTTCGATACAATTGCATATGAAAAAAATATTATTTACTCATCTTGTAATGTGAAGCGTAGAACATTCGTTTTGTTATTTGTCTATAAATAAAAATAACACTTGGTACATATTATCAGCGTCTAGACTGGAAAGCATTGTAGATTAAAACATCAAAAGTCTTTTATTATTGTAAATGCGCCGTTTGTGTCTGCGCATATAAAATTAGTGCCAGCTCTGTCTCCCCTTATAATAACTGCGAGGTAGCTGTAAGATAACTCAAGTCTTTATTAGTAGTCGTTACCACAAGTATTTGCCTGCCAACTTAATGGCAATTTCACATAACACCGGGAAGTGATAGTATCCGTTACTTTTTACTGCGACGCCCGGGCGATGGCTGTTATTAACATTTTGGGAACCGAAGTGTTAATATAAGGTAGCTATATAAACAACTTCACTACCTACCTATTCGACAGGCTGTAGTGGGGTGCGGCTGGCGGCTGCCATAAGATAGAGCATGTTTATCTTAAGAGCATGTTTATCTTAGCTCCGAGAAACTTGGCGCCTTCGGCCGTTCATCATAGAAATTTGTTTACCCGATAAGAATGACCCAGTTTTTATACCTGCTGTAATAATTCTCATTTCCCCAAAGTAATATGCAATGTAAATAGTATCATTCCGCGTATAATACTGTCACCCGCCACGCAATTTCAATGTTGATGGTTTCATTATAACTTTTATAATGTACCTGCAAATGGTATATTTTATTTTGATAAGATCTTGGCACAATTCCATAAGTTTAGCTAGCGATTTAATTGAATTAATGATATGAGTTTACCCAAAACGTGGCGCTTTTAGAAATGGCTGATACCTATCTATAGGTACAATTCACCGCAAGCCATTAAGGTTTAACGATAATGGTTTTATAATTAAAATAAAGGATTCCATTAATCTCTTCACGCATGGGTGATTAGGTTAGAATATTCTATATTTTCCGTAAAATTAACCAACTTCGTATATAGTGACGTACTTAAAGTACGTGAAATCTTACAATTGTTCTTATAGTCCTCAACATTCCTTTCATCTCAATCCCAACTAATAAATGTCAGGAGCAATATAAAAGTACACGTTAGAGGCATCTGAATCCGTAGCATATTTTCTTGAAGATATTATTTGTAAAAAGGCTGTGTTATATGTCCGTAAAAAGGCGACAAAACAAAAAACAGGCATTGCGGGGCCCTCGAGTCGAGCAGGAAACGGAACTAACGAGCAATTTCGCCGCTCGAGATGAACCGCACAACTGTTCCGACAAACATATATAAGCATGTATATACATACATATAAGCTACGTCATTCACCTGTACTCCCACGAGGTTGACCATATCGTTAACAGACAATTACGTAGAGTGCGCGTCTTGTATTTGAAAAAGTGTTACTGTTTATATGTGACTTAACTTATATTAGCCTTATTGCAGATTTACCTAAACAAAGATAGTAAGAAAAATAAGAACAGCGCAGAAAAATACAGTTTCTTTGCTAAATAAATGAATTGAAATTGTGCCCGCTTTATCTCACTTGCCCGAGCACGCTTTGAGCACGTAAGCTAAAAATTCTCTAAATGGAATAAGTGTGAGAAATCTGTAAAACAAATTTAACTTCAATAACTGGGCACGTCGGAAGGGTAAAGAGATCTCGGACACCAAATTAAAGCATTGGCAAAAAGCCAAGTTAAAAGTACCAGCAAAGTGAATCTGTAATCATTGCTCATTTGGGTTCTTTTTATTCTGTGTTCTAACCATAAGCAGGCGTGAAACTAAAAGTAGATAGGTATATATGTATTTCGAGTATAGCTGTCAAATCTTTCGATATTAATGAATTGACAAAAAAATTGCATTACGTTTAAGCGAATTTGGTATAAAATTGTTCTATTCTTAGCAAAAATGCAAATAATTGCAGTTTTTTTATACAACACAATCATAACCATTGTGGTTTTACTAAATATGGGACTAATGTATCGTACGATATTAATAACTGTATGCCTGATTGAAAAGCTACGTTTGCATCGAATTAGCTGTATTTGAACACAAAAGCAAAACAGTTCTTGATAAAATATTTACTGCAACAACAATACGAGGTTTCTGCACACAGCTGAAGATGCAATAATGGAAGTGAAATGGTTTCAGAAATATAACAATAGTCTACAAATACAAGCAGGTTGAACCTATCGTTCTAACACCGCACTGACCCAATTTCTAGCCAAAATGTCCAGTTTTAGAGACGTCTGTGCTGCTTTTCTCGAAATAGTTGGAATATTTTAGTTTCTGGAAATCAACATTCGTTACCAATTCGATGTTAGAATTCTAAAAACTTATTTTATTGAGGCTAATGCATCAACCAGTTTCAGAAATGAAGGCTCTATTAACTATCATAATATTATGTGCACTTAATGACCGGTATCGACTGCTTAACGTATTTGGCTAGCTCTTATCTCAAGCCAGGTGCAATATTTGAACTGCGCTGACAATTTATGTTCATTCCCAGATATGTGTAAGCTATAACTTTTGTTTGTGACCAACATCTCTTTCCAGTGACATTGTCCGTCATTATAAGTTGCAAAAGGATCTTTCACATCTGAAAACATGACAGAGATAAGCAACCTTTTTCGTCTTATAAAGTTCCAAAGCTCGCGCTTTTACAGACCCGTTGCGAAACTTTCTCGTTGGTAACATCGCCAGTCCAACTTACATCCGTGTATAGGCCGCCGTATATTTCGAATGCTTCAATCTGTTTTTTTGCGATCTTTTTGAATGACTATTACTCGCATCCGTATAAATGATTAAGCCAGATATAGATATTAAATCTAGCAAATTACAGATTTGTTGTGGCCTCGATGGCGTAGTGGGTAGTGTAACCGACTGCCACGCCTGAGGTCTCGGGTTCGATTCCCGCACAAGTCAAACATTTGTGTACATGGACATTGATATTTGGTCTTGGTCTGGGTGTTTCTATGTATAAATAGTATTTAAAAAATATAAGTATATTTGTATGTTTATCCATTGTCTAGTACCCATAGTACAAGCTCTGCTTAGTTTGGGCTAGATGGTGTTGTGTATACACACAATATTCACTTTCACATACTGAAAGAATATTATAAATTAACCGGCAGCGTTTTATTGAGTTTGTCTATCAGTATTTTAATGAGACGCACGTATAAATGTAAATTGGAGCGGTTTGTTATTATTTAACGCTGCGCAGTGGTTTGTACGAATATGACAATTAATTCAGGCAGATAAATTTTATAATAGACCGCATAAAAGTTTGTTTGTAGGTATTATTAAAACAAGTATTTGCTCGCGGCTCGCTCGCTTGTTATCAGTACTTATTTCTGGATGAAAGGTACCCTATATCCTTTTCTGTAACCCTGAAAACGTGTAACCGAAATTTTACAATGATCGGTCGAGTAGTTACGGCGTGAAAGCGTAACAAACAAACTCACATACGCATTTATAATATTAGTAAGGATAGTTATGTCCACCATTACCAAATCGACCGGTTTGTAAGGGACGAGTAATAGAATCTATTTTTAATTGTTTATTGGAAATACATGTTTTAATATTGATCTTGTAATGGCTGATTGACGTTAGAAGGCCTGACTTAACATTTTGTAAACAGTACAGCGAAATATGATTGATAGTTAGGTTACACAATGCTATCGAAGAGAGTGCGAGCGATCAGATTGCCAGTGAAAATAATGAACGATTGGAGCGAGGAAAGTGGCGGCAGTGGTCAACGAGTGTCAGATAGAGCTACATTGTAAGAGTTTTGTAAAATCACTTCGTTTAGCTACAAAACTATTACAATGTAGCGTAAAGCATCCAATTTTATATAACAGTGAGTGAGCCTTCTGAAAAGCTGAGGAGGCGTTTTAGTACTTTATTTAATTTATTCTGTTTCCACAAAACTAACAACTTTATCAAACAGATAATATCTGCAGCTGAAAGACTTATTTATGTTTACCACATTCTAGAGTGCACATTCACAACACAAGTCAGAAAAATCAAATTTAAAAAAAGTGGGTTTAGTATTCTATACTTTTAACTAGAGATATAGAAACTGTTTTGAAATTGCTTCTAGTTATTCTAACTAATATTATGAATGCGAAAGTGAGTTTGTTTGTTTGTTACGGTTTCACGCCTTAACTACTCGACAAATTGACATAAAATTTCGCATACACGTTGTCAGGCGTACAGAATAGGACATAGCCTAACCTACAATTACGCAAGAGAAGCCGCGGGCAAAATCTTGTGAAGATATAATTGTTGTAATATTTATAGTTAAACAAAGACAGCAGTACTAGGCTATGACGTAACACCCACAAAATGACGTAACAGTCGGTAACAGGGTCATAAACAGCGTAGTTTGACGGACAGGATATATCTCTAAAAACTTTGAAAGCTACTTATTTATTTATTAATTTGCTGTGCCCCACAGTTGCACCGTTGTTAAATGGTGTTTATGGTTGTTTCCGCTCCTTCGGATCGTAGCGTGATGTTATATATAGCCTATCATCTTCCTCAATAACCTTACTATCTAGCGAAATATAGAATTATTCAACTGGAGTGGTTAAATTGGCGAATCATACAAACAAATTTTTGCTTTATATTTGTATAAATATAATTTGCCTATTTCTTACAAGAGTATATAATTGTATATGCCACTAATAGCAGGATATACTTTCTTTGTATGCACCTATTACTTACAACAGGTAAGTATTCCACATATTTGCCGACAGATAAGCAGCCCTTGCATCGAGTTTGGTCGCAGCAAATAGTCAACGAGGTTAATTTGAAGGGCGGTGGCCCAATAGAACGTGGCTTTAGACTAGTGGTCTACAGGTCGTGGAATCGATCCCTACAGATTGCACTACCCACGTAAATTTAGTCTAAACTAAATCATTTAGCTCAGCTAAAGGGTAAACAAAAAGAATACATTTGTAACCTAAATTGTTAGGCTTCATCCTAACTAATATGTATCATGAATGGTAATATGTGTTTCTTTGCTACGCTTTTACACTTTGACTACTTGACTGATCACTATGGAATTTCCCATACACGTTATCATAGGTACAGAAAAGGACATATGGTACATTTTATCCAGGAAATATACAACATTACGACCTACAAACCTTCAAGAAAAGAGCGTACTCCTTTTTAAAAGGCCGGCAACGCATTTGTAACTCCTCTGGTGTTGCGGGCGGCGGTAATCACTTACCATCAGGCGATCCGTCTGCTCGTTTACCTCGTATCACATATAAAAAAAAAAAGAAAAGGACTACTGTTCAATGAGCGAAGCCGCGGGCAAGAGCTCGTAATTTGAGTAACATAAAAGTTTGCAAAGTCAATATTGTTTATATGTTTGTAAATTCAATCACTCGTAAACGGTTTAACGAACGTTTAAAACTTAACATAGCGATAGACCATGTCCTTAATTAACAGATAGGATTACTTTTCATCTCGGTATGCGATCTACTGAGTTTGAAAGAAGATATTAACTTTATACTTTTGTCTTGCATAATTCATGTAATATACAAAGCAGACGGCTTGTTACCTAGTCTATGCAACCTGGCGGAAACGTCAAGCGTTTCCAAAAGGTATGTATTATATAAATAATGAGCATGATCACGTTAATACCCGTTTTTCCTTAGAAGCCAATAATCTATAAAAATAGAATAATCTTCAGTTACAGCTGCAGCGCAGTAACAAATCTGTTAAGCGTATTAAGAGTTCTTCTAAATATCCATTACGTCAAGTCAAGCAGTGAAAAGAAATGGATATAAAATGATCTACAACTTTGTAATCCTGTTAAAACTTGCTCGTTTAACAATGGTTGACAGAAGCTTCCGAATGTCTCGTACTTTGTAGCGTTCATTAATTATTATGAATACTCCAACTGACTTAAACCACGTATAATGACTTTATAATGAATTCTGTTCTTTGGAACTGTCTTGTCAGTTTTTAAAACACTGCTTTCACAAGAAATCAATGTTTTAAACGTGTGAGAAACAGCAATGAATTGCCGTAAATCTCAGAGTTCGAAAAAATGGTTCAAGTAATATGCAAAAGTCACGTGATACCACGTGACCTTGAGGTCAGAGGTCAAAGGACATAGTCATTTCGGGGGTATATCGATTATGCTGAGTCGAATGGCGTTGACCGCGAGTCTCTAGCTCTTACAATTCTTGAGTTGAAAGTTGTATAACAGACAGACAGAAAAACGGACGGACGGACAAAGCTGTTGTATAAGAGTTTTCCGAACTCTATAAACTGTAACTAGTAGCTTACAAAAGGTACTAGTCTTTTTATTAAAAGACGACTACCGCACTAAGAGTCGTTCCTGTGTCGCGGGAGCCTTTACAAACATTCAAACAACGGACACAAAGAACACCCAGACTTAGTACAAAACCATTTGTGGATCACACACACAAATTTTTGGCGACACTGGTGAGGCGACCACTTAAAAGTTAAAACACTACGCCATACGTGCAGTCTTTTACTTCGTAAATAGACTCGTTCGTCAAGTAGCTTAACTCGTTGAATGCAGATGTACACGAGACATAAAGCTTTTTTTATTGTGTCTGAGATTCCGGCGAGACGAGAGGTTAATTGTGAGAAATTGTCGTTCGTGATGGACCTAGCTTGATAACTGTCGGGAATAGGCAATAGATTTTGCCTTTGAATAATTCTCAATTGCAGTACATACAGCTCTGTAACTAAGCTCGGTAAAACACAAAAGTTATTACATCAGAATTTAAACATACCTATTTTATGCATGTTACCTTTTCACTTCTACACGAGATTGAAATTACATACATACATACATAGATTCACGCCTGTTTCCCAGAGACTACGGATTTCCATTGGCTACTATCCTGACACACTTCACACTGAGATTGAAATTAAACTACTATTTTTGGAATTTATGTCGGTTGATTTTATATTTGTTGTTATGTTTTTTTAAAAGTGTAGTTAACACTTCAAGATAATGAGACAACCACCCTCTTAGTCTTGTCGTGACCACAGCTGCTGAAAAGCAACTGAAATGTGGGGGAAAGTGTAAATTTAAATAGTTTATTGGTTTTGAAAATTCTTTCAAGTATAATAAATGGTTACAAAATACTTTTTTTTTTAATTTCGGTTGCAATATAATAATTTTGTGTAATGTGGTTGTAATGCTCCTTTCTCTATCTCTTCTCGGATTAATATAAACATCACTGTAAATAAATAATATTTTCTTCTGTCCTTATGCTTTCTATAAATAGGCATGACTCTATATTACGTTAGGTACATGTAGCAAAGTGCACTCATTAATAAAATCGATACCTGCGCCCTATAAACCACACAGTTTAATATGATCTGTTATAAGTTCGTTACCCGATAGTGGTCGACACAGGAAGACACGACAGCTGCTCGATGCACATAGGAAATCGGATTATACCACAACTTCCTATAGATATAACTATAGATACAGATTGGTATATAGATGCATTCGCATCACGGCTCATTATTTTGTAACAATTATATCGATAGGTATTTGAAATTCTAACAATACATTGTCAGCGATCTCGCTTGTTTCAGAATTTCTGATTGTGACTGTATTTAATGATGGAGGACTATTACTATTGAATGAGGATATTATTATGATGTTTCAAATGATATTCGAAGTCATTAAGTTACAAAATAAATCTTGTCTTGTCTTATGTGGGGGCCAGTCAGTGCAGACCGGCGACACTTCGACCCAGTGGGATCTTTTGTGTCGACACTCTTCCAATAACTACTGCATAGATGTTCATGGCAGCCGGGACCGACGGCTTAACGTGCTCTCCGAGGCACGGAGCAGGCGATAATTGTCAATCAATACGCACATAATTTCGAAAAGTCATATAATTTCCGAAAGTCAGAGGTGCGCGACGTGGGTTCGAACCCGAGACCCTCTGCATTGCAGTCTGTTGGTATCCCCACTGAGCAATCGCTGCTTTAAAAAAAAAATTGACACATATCCAAACTATTTATTTTATTACAAAATAAATAGTTTGGATCTGTGTCAATTGGAATGCATTGTTAATTTTGATATCGAAAAGAAAATGACGATGATGAGTGACGTAACTTTTAGGTGTCCTAAAGTACGGATAACAAACATAAGCTGCATATGTTATTTACCTAAACATAAATCCATAACAGCCGAGCCTGTAAATCTCTAAAAATACGCATGCTCATATTTCGTACATAGAAAATGTGATAATAAAAATACACAATTATAAAGCTCGATATGAAGTAACAATGTCATATTATGCCATGAGGCAAACTAACAATGCAGTGAAACGCAATAACTAACAATTATACCGCTGTCGTAAGTAGTGTAAGTACCTATGTATCTGATCCCGTGGCCTACCATTTAAGGCAACGTGTTGGCACTCCGTGTTAGGTTTAGTCCGTGGGACCTAGGACTTGCCATCTTTCCCCGGGTGTGCCTGACATATCTCCCCACTCCCCTTTACCCACGGAGAGGAATGTAAATGGAATTCCCTATGTTAAAATAGGTAATGTTTGTATATTTTAAATCTTACTTAGTATCATCTACATATCTTAGCCTAAAACGCACTTCAGACTTTACATATAAAGAGTGAAGCCGGGTAGCGTTAATTTTATACAAACCTATGGTTTAGCCCTTAATAATGACATTAGAGCAGAAAACATTTTAGAATTTAATTTATCACGGCAAAGTCTGTATGTTTTCCTTCCTTTCTTAATTTAATTATTGTTAAGACCAGGTACCTTTAAAATCGATCAGTTATACTGTCGTTTTCAGACGTGCCATCATATTTAACCAAACTTATATAAAAAATAACGATACACATACAGCCAAAATAATAAACACACAAAAATAAATTAAAATGGATTTATTTTCGGATAAGGGAAAAGGGGACATGATGTAATGATTTCAAAGGTAAAATCATTCCAAGCTAGAGTTATCTCTTTCGCACATTGATATTTACTACGAGCCCAGCGTGACAACAATGAATGTGCTAAAAACGTTTTCCTTTAATGTTTGGTGACCGCACTTCTCTTAAAAGGTAGTGTATTCATGTGCACAATCCAACAGACATAACATCCGTTTACGGTTTTATTACGCGGGAAAATGGGCACCTATTGGTATATAATATAACAAAATTAAATAAAATGTCCAAGGACTGCCTAATAAAGCAATTTGTCTAGATTAATATAATAGCGTATTTATCAGATTAACATTATTCTTCAATGGCCAATCATCCCACGGGAGACAGCGTACTTATTTGTTAATATTTTAATATCAAGTTGTTAGTCAATATAAAAAGGTTGACTCACAAGATTCTTACAAAAGCTTTATGTAATTATATCGATTTCTAAATAATGAAACTCCGCCGGAATAATATTAGAAAACTTTGTTCGGAAGAAATAAGTACGGACTTACCACAGATGTTGTGTTTCATCTAATTCAATTTAATTAAAAAGGAGAATTTGTTCAAGAAATACCTGTGGCGCACCTGCTACTTGACTTCATTTAATATTTCTACACAAACAAAATTCAAAAGGCTAACGACGAAAATAATTTTAGATTTCGCGTCGTGTCGCTCCTTTGATGTATTATTTGTATACTTTCACTTACTCGATTCATTTTCATTTCCGGATTTCGTATATGAGCCCTCGTCTCGCGATGATTTTTCGGGTGACACACAGCAAAACATTTTCGTTTTTAACCGGACATAGTGCCTACTCGACCGGCTGAGACTAACTGATTAATGTAGACAAATTAACAAACAATCAATATGTCATTAGAATGTAGGACACCGCTACACAAAAAAGGCTATGTCGTCGACGTCACCGGTGTATGACACAACTCACAATGCGATGTGTTACGCACGATTACTGCTATTTCGGTGTGTTCATAACTATGAGCAAGTTAAACAGATCTGGGGCAATTTTGACAGAGCACTTACAATCATGTCTTTATGTTGACTTTGCCGGTTCATCTTGTTTTAATGATGGTTTTCAGTTAATAAAATGTTCCACTTTAGGTTGTTTTTATGTTCAATATTGTACCGATACCGAATTGTATATCGATTCATTTTACGTAGGTACTCGCTTCGACGTGGTAAAATGCTTGATTCGTTTTACGGATACCTGATAAGATTATTAATTATACCGGTATGAAAATGGATTGAATATAGGCGCTAAAGATATTCTAGGATTGGTTGTCCTTCAAAGATCCGAAATAAACGATTACATTTATGTGATATATGTATATTTAGCGATACTTAGTGAGATTAGACGACTATCCTAAAAAGTCAAAAATAAGATCGATATTCCATTTATATAACACGTCGTATAATTTTTTTCACGTCTTATTGATATACAATGTATATATGTATATACGAATTGTACCCGTATTATGGCACCCACAAGGCAGATTTACCTAGTGTGGGACCGCTGGACAGTATATTCTTATATATTACTGTACTATCCAGTACGATATGAAGATTGTTTTTAGAATTCTAAGTAAAGGTTGACGTAATAACGATTGATGGGCACCGTGAAGTAAAACTGCTCTGATGAACTCTAAGATGGATGACCGTTTACAAATAAGTCGTTTGCGAAAATCAAATAGCAGTCGCTCCATGGAAAATCTAACGTTGAGATGAATCTAGTTCCGCTCGAGACCGGCCTCAATACGCTCGAGTATAATAGGGCTGAAGCGATCGGTAAGTAGGTTATAATAGTGCTAAAACACCGTTTTACGCTCTGCTTCCTACCTGAGTGGTAAATATAAGTTTGATGTGCATGTATATGTGTTTGAAATTCTCATATTGCCAACTTTGCAGCGTTTGCGAGGCCGCAGGCAATAACACTTTTGCAGTTTAAGCGCGCATTATTGGAAACCGCGTAATGGTGCGGTTTCTTCGAAATATGGAACGTTATTAGACTATGAAGGCATTATACCATGCGTTCATATATTTTTAAGGCGTAGTACACATGATCTATGATAAGTATTGGTGAAATTTTTCACTTAACGGCAGATAAATAAATACGTCTATAATCTTCGGCCATATTCATAAAACTTACAAGAGGGTCGTGAGAAGTTAAGATCCTTAAAAGTATTGTTCTTAATAATGCATAAGAATGCTAGCTTGCCTAATTACGATGCTTTGCCTTTATAATAAAGGCTTACGGAAAATTATATATAAAATTAAAGATTTTTTACAATGCATTTATTGGAAATACTAAGTATTTTAAATACCCATCGTATTAAGTAAAATATGTTTATGAATAAGTTCGTATATTATATCTACACAAATTTATTTCAGATCTGCAATCATAATTTATATTTTAGAGATAAAATCTTAAGAAGAACAGTTTAAATGTACCTACCTATTGCTAATGTGGTGCTTTATGCGTATCTACATGTAATAACATAAAAAGAAACTCAGTTGCAAATACAAAATAAACGCATTTCTTGTTTTGACAGATAAACAATTATATATTGATACAAGTAAAATTACTTGTGATTCTTAGGATTACTTTCCAAATGAAACTTTACAAGACGATAGGCACCCTGTCAAAACCAGGGCAATGTGCTCCATGCTCATAACTTCATCATAAGTTAACCCGCGGCTATGCCAATATAAGTTTTGTAACTATTTAGACATAGGTTATCGGATATTGGATTCACGAATTGTCTGGGAATATTGAATACAGACCGACCAATTTATACAATAACGAGAGTATGCACTGGCAACACTAATGGATATTGTTTACCGTTTCATAACATCGCCTTGCAAAGAGGTGCAAACATTTACGTATGTAAATGAAAACATAATAAAGACTCTATTTGTTATATTATCATTAGTGTATATAGTGTTGGCGAAGAGGAATGGAAAGTGAAACATTTTTCCGCTAGAGGCGCCACTAGCACCGTCGGCAAAGTAAATTACATTATGCGCCTACTTTTTTATTGTTCGATGTTTAAATATAAGTTTGAACAGTGACAGTCGCGCAAACGTTGACGGGGTTTGTGGTAATTTATTGCTTACTAACATAGTAAGTGTACTAGTATTTTAGTTGATAATGTTTATTGAAAACAAATACACTCGATTCAACATTGTTTGCATGCTGTAGTAAAATTAGAGCATAACTTAGTAGTTATTAAAATATGTAGATTTTTACGAATAGGATATTTTCTGAAGCCGTAAATCAGGCTTTATACGATAGACTCCAAAAAGCTCCCGTCTATTAAACTTTAATCCTGTTGGCGAAGTTTAGTTGTGAAACACTATGTAACATAAGGTTATACGATAATAATGTGCGTATTTTAAACAAAATGTTTGATATAATTGAGTGTTAGTTATATATCTTGAAGTTAGACCCAATGACTAAAAAATTGCGTTCAGTAATTAGCTACTGCACTCAAACTTTTACGGCACAAATGTTCTTTTAAGCATTTAAGCCTATTTGGCTTTAATTTAAATTCTTGCGTATACAACTTAACTTTTAAGCCAGTAATAGTTAAAGATTAAAATTTAAAGCTGCTTGCATTTAAAGTTAGGTTGATCCTAAATATTTTAGGATCAAGACATTTTAGGTTTTAAATTACTGGCATTTTATGTAAAGCACTCCAGCTATACTAAACGCTTGTGTTAGAAGTGAATTCACGTCGGTCGGTAGTGTAAAGGGTGCATATAAGGACTAAATGGTGCTAATGACTTTCAACATAGCGATCCTTTTGGACCACTGTAGGTATAAAAGAGATGCAGCGACTAGGGTTCATTAGCTATTTTAGTAGGTACAACAACAATGTTATTATTCCTTTCCTAAAAAGAAAAACTTTGAAAAGGAGGTTTTAATTAGAACTCTAAGTTCCAATTAAAATGTTATTCAAGGTTCTTTCTAATTGTGTTTTTATATACGCCTGTAATGGCCTCAGAGTAGCAGTATAAGGGCGTAGTAGGATACGATCCGATGACCTAAATTTTATTTTTCTGAACTCGGTATTAGAGGTGAGTCGTACGCTTTAAAACGTATACTAAGTCTTACGAGTACGAGTACGTGTAAATACTGGTTCCATAGACTAGCTCCACGAGTATTTAGAAGCACGAGTTGAAGTGTCACCAAAAACGAAATTGAGAAAATACAGGATACCGAATTTTCATGAGTAGGACTGAATATTTGTGTAGGTATAGATTTAATCAAAAATGTTTAAATGAAAGTAATAGCAGTATTAACTATTGAAAACTTCCCTTCATACTTTTACAGGCTTATGTCTATTTTACAATATTTACATTGAGTTTTGTCATTGCCCTTATCCTCAAAATGGTCCCAAACCATAATAAATAAAAATACTTTATCTAAATGCTAAATGAAAATAACAATATTTACACGACCTTACTTCGTTTACTTAATGCCTAAAAGTTCGACTATTTATAACTCCAAAAAACGATCACCACAGGAAAATGTTGTTTGTACACAAAAGTTCAATAATATTTACAATGTCTAATTGTTTATTTACACACTACCACCATTCGTGCAATATTTATACATATTATAACTAAACTTAAGTTCCCTAATATTTACACTATTTATCTAAACCACCACCATTCGTATAAATTTATAAATCTTTTTAATACTCACAACTATTTCAATATTTAAATAGAAACAATTCACGCGCAGATAACCGATTCGCAGAACTGTCCTATAATTTAAATTTTTAACCACAAAGAAATACGTACATATTATAATAAGTGTTCAAACCGTAAATAAAACATTTTTGGCATGAAAGTAATCTATCTCGTTTTAATGAATAAAATCTATGACTATCCATCCCATTCTAATCAATGATTAATAACTTAACTCTTTAAGTTATAAGGCCTATTGTCATTGAATAAAATAATATAATAATTATCTGTGATTCGATTAATTTCACTCACTCACATAAGTGTAAATCGAACGCGTCCGTCGTTACGAGTATTAGGAGTTCAGTGAATTCAAAAAATGTCTTAACTCTCACAATATTAGGCTGACTTTCATTTGGCATCTGCAAGCACCTCACTCACACACGTGTACATCGAACGCGTAAGCGTTCGCGTCTTGGCTTAGCGGTCTTTTATTACGAGTTCTGTACTTCTAAATACTCGATACTCGTTTGTACGCAGACGAGAGACTCGGTCCTCATACGTCTTTGACGAAACCTAGTATTAAAACCTGTTGAAGTAAATACGCCTCACCTCTACTCGGAATTGAATCTACTTTTTTACAATCTTAATCATAAGCGCAAATCTAAGCCAAGAGACTGACAAGGCAGTTCCATAAAATTTAATTTAAAACGTCAGAAGATCAAATTTTTAAAAGATATTTCTTTTGCGTTTTTCTCTCGAGTTAAGTTAATAATTATGTAAGTAGGCATTTAACATGTACCATATTTCATAGATATCTGTTCAACTGTTTAGGTGTTACTGAGTAACAAAACAGCCAAATATCCAAGCATCCATCTTCTTTGACTGCACAGATGGTGTAGTGGTTTAAGTGGTCGACTCGCCTGTGCCACTGCACCGAGTGTTGTGGGTTCGAATCCCACACGAGACAAAAGTTTGTGTGATCCACAAATGGTTGTTCCAAGTCTGGATGTCATTGGTGTCCGTTGTTTGAATGTTTGTAACGAATTATTCCTAGTGCGAGAGTAGTCTTTGAAAAAAAGAAAATAAAAAACGATCTTCATAAAGTAGGTATCGCATTTGTAAATCAGTAGGATTACATCAGACACCATACGAACACCATTTGATATATAATATCCAGTTACTTTAAAAGTAGATCGAGAGGAATGAAACCCACGGGATTTCACTCCTCGTAAAATAGTGACGTCGCTGCCCTTGTATATTGCTAGTTGTAGTGCCCTGAGCTGTGTAACGTTCCGGACGTGGCGTCGTAATATTAAGGGATTAGTTGTATGTAGCAAAAGTCAGCGCAGGGGATGTTCTTCCGCTGATATTAAAGACGTTACTATATACTGAACATGTCTTAAGGTGAATGATCTGAATATAGTTTGACAGCGTCGAATGTACCTATACCTATATATTATAGCGTGAATATTAAAGAAGGATTCGACAAAGCTGTATCACACTCACATTTTGTCTATGTTTAAGTAGCACGGGAAAATTTCCTGATTGCGTACTGATATAGCCTAGTAGGAAAACAATAGCACTTGTCTGGCGCATGAATGGAACCCAGGATGTCACGCAATAAATGTATGTCAATTGTAAAGCTATAGGATCAATCCTAACTAATATTATAAAAGCAAAAATGAGTTTGTTTGTTTGTTACCTTTTCACGCCTAAACCACTGAACCGATTATCCTGAAATTTTGCATATACGTTGACAGGTGTACAGAAACGGACATAGGCTACCTTTCATCCAGAAAAAAATTGCTGTTCCCGAAGAAAACAATAATAACGTTCTTATGATAATAGATGGCGCCACGTGTCTTTCGAATCATGATTGAATTATATTATTACAAGCACAGTACAACCCGAATTGATTGTCAAATTCTAAATTAACACGAGCGAAGCCGCGGGCAAAAGCTAGTATTCTATAAGCTAGAACACAATACGAAACAGTTTTACTCTAAAAGACCTAGCAAAACTCGCTTAAAAGAAAAATTAAAATTAAAACTAGAAAAATATTAACTTAAGAAGGCAAGTGTCAGAGCACTTTTAATCCGACGAGCGTGTATAAAGAATGTAATCCGAATGAATTGCGCTAGATAGATATGTTACACTTGTGGTCTTAACCAACCCCTTCGGGAAACAGACATGAGACTATACACATATAGTATCACCCTTCTTTTATCGTAGTGTGTATCACCCTTCTATCCTTGAAGATTTACACAGGTGTATGATATCGTCATCATCGCCAACTATGGTTTTAGACCTTACATAAACGGCCCTATTGCCAACAATCGAGTGCAATTCCAAATTTCGTACTGCCATTAATAATTTCTGTGAAGAAAATCCAATAGCAGTTTGTTCGAGCCGGGAATCGAATGCGAGACCTCATATGTATATACGATAGCTATGTAGGTATCGTATTCACTACCGCTGCGCCAGCGAGATAGTCATACGTACTAATATTATCAATGCGAATGTAAGTTTGTCTTGTACGCTTTCCCGCCTTAACTATTCGACCGATCATCATGAAATTTCGCATACACTTTGTCAGGGATACAGAAAAGGACAAAGGGTACCTTTCATCCAGAAAAAAGTACTGTTCCCGAGAGAAAGAAATTAATTGACAACATCTAGATTACCGCGACCGAAGCCACGCGCAACATTTAGTAAGATTATAAAAAAAAAATTTTACTGCTAACTTTACTCTAAATACGAACAGCCCCTTAGTCCCTATGTTACTAAAGGAAAATCGTATAAAAGCTCACGTTGATGGTAATATAGGACGTGTGTGCTACCGTGAGAACTGCAATATGCTGCAACACCTGACGTTGGTTACCTCACGATACGTTCTCAGAGCTTTAAGTATTCAGCGTATCAATATTTTACATTCGATTTCAGTGATATCTATTTTTCGTTTGCCTCGTTGATCCCGTAGCGTTTACGTGTGTATGTGTGTGTTCGTGAAAATATCGTAGTGTGGTTTTTATCTTAGTAGCAGAACAGTGTCTAGATATGTGAACGGTTAACGGCTCGTGGACTATTACGTGGGATCTCAAACATAGCTGGTGAAAAGTCATACATACATACACACACACACACACAAATCTGTAGTTAACACTTATCTTGAATTATGTTTTTAGTTTATAAATAAGGTTCGTCATATCTTGTCTTAATAACCAACTCACGTGCCTATTATCTTACTAGCAATCGTTTTAAGATACTGTGCTATTTTTTGTATTTGCCGTTAAGCACGCAATAGCAAGAACTTTGGAATGAATCCAGGCAGATGGCAAAAAGCAGACCACCACATTAGTAGTTATCTATAAGATTCATAAAGCTAGTGTTTGCTTAACCATTCAGATTGACATAGGCGAGATGCATGCGAGTAACATCTTGAAATGTATAAAAGGATAGATAGCCAAAGAAATCCTTGTTCTATTTTTACCTTAAGACGACAATATACAAAAAAATTAAAACAATTAAACTTCACAAAGAGCAATGGCGGGCTGACTCTTCAATGAATTAAGGTGCAAAGCCGCCGCTATGTCCTCAAAATCGTCACAAAATAAGGTAAAAGTAAGGAAGGTAGCAGCCAAACTCCAATTTCATTTTGCAGACTCAGCTTTAAGAGCTGTGTTAGAAATCCTTCCACACAATCCCGCTTGTTAGCCACTCGACCGGAGCGAAGACAGACATTTTTAGCAAGCTGCCATAAATTCTAGAGGAAGGATATTTATATAATATATTATTTCTTGAAACACTAGTATAAGCATTTCTTTGTCAGGTCTAAGATATTGTGTGCGTGTAAATAATGTTTATGACCGAAAAATTGCTTTCTTTCGGTTGGCTATCGTCGTACTAGTTCAGTGATTTAATAGATTACGACAATAACAGTTTATCTTCCTTGGATGACCATTTTTAACGCCAAGAATAAGTAAAATATGGTTAAAATATTTTGAGAAAACATTAATTAAGCTCGAGCCGGCAGAACCATCCACCGTCCCTGGTTCAGCCCGAAACGTCTCTTTTTATAATCCGTAAATAAATCACTTCTGTTTGTTTAGGTCCTCTTTTTAATGGAAATGTTTTTATATTTAAGCTGTACCTGCGAAAACCGGTCATGTATTTTCAATTATTAAAAATAAGCCAGCGTTTTAGGGTTTAACCCGTTTTGTTTTAAATTTGGAAGCTAACCCTACAGTCGGGTTTCGAGACAATTACGTAAATGGAATGGCATATCCTCCCTTATCAAAATGTTATTTTATTTATTTTATTTTATTTTATTAAATTGTCAAATAGTAAGCTTGAAACAGTTTCTCAAGCTTTCGCCGAGAAAGGGTTTCTGATGGTATCGAGTGCTATTGTACTCCGGTACTGTATGGCCATGTTAACTGATTAATAATATCCGGATCAAAGGGACCTTTTAGTTTGTAGTTTCAATGTTTGAAGTAACAAGTTAATAGAGTAAAGGCCATCATGGAATATAATCAAGGTAGAGGCTACCCATTTACCTTCAGCAATTAAATGAAGAAAACATATTATTATAAATTATTTTATAATATTATTATAAATTATTTTATATTATATTATAAATTATTAGTAATTCTAAAAACAATATATAGGACACTTAATATATTATTATGTATCGATTTATGTTTTACGTCGTACTATATTTTCTTATTTAAATATATAACTAGTCGTCTGTACTCTTGTTTACGTTTCCTAACGGTTAAGCTAGAATGCTTATATTACATTAGAATTAACGTCGATAGTGCAATATATGTGGGATTCGAATCTCTCAATCGCAAAAACAATGCCTTATACATTGGATTATCACCGCTATTATAAATAACAAAAGCGTTTGTATAAAATACCCACGGGCGCAATTCAAGAAATATAAATGTTTCTATATAATAATATTATATAGGAAACATCATCTGACAAAAAAGCGTTAATTCAACAACCCTCGATTCATTGGGTCCAACATACGTTTGGATTTTGGTACGGTTGGATACGTTTGGATACAAGTAATTTTCCAAGGAAAATAAAGTGGAAAATAACCTGTAGTGTCAGGGTCGGGCGGCCGGTGTCTCTGTCTGCCATTCCACCAGCATCCACAACAAGGCATCCTGCCTCACACCCAACACTTATTGTTCAACTCGGTCCGTGCATGATAACGTACGACAAACTTTATCCAAGTCCTTTTCAACCTTTGTTCATTAGTACAACTGAATATTCAATAGACAAAGCAGTCTCTACTGAAAATCACGTTATTTTGAGCATTCGTATTTTCCCTCTGAACATCTATCTTCATATAAAAAATAACTTTTCTGACACAAAGTTGCTGAAATTATTATGTTCGATAATGCGTAAACTTTTTGATTTGCTGAGATGTTTACCATCGAAGCGTGTAGAACTATAATTAGTTTATGTACACGACGTTACTTTACAAGCATACGTCATACTAATTGCCACTTCACTTCACACGGATAAGGAAACTCAAGCGAATTAGTATCGGCATTCTCGAGGATAGCGGCACGGGAGCACGCCCGGCCTCCGCCGCGCTCTGCGCTCTACTGCGGAATATGAATGAAGTCGATGAGGGTTTCTCATTTTCAACGTCCTGAAAAAATTTCTAAATCCTCATGTTTATTGGAGTTCCGTGAGGGTCAGGACTCAATGAGGGTACTTGTATGCGTGGATGTTATATATGATCTCTTGGCTGCCAAGGCGAAGTTCAATATCACACACATGAGCGGTAATGACAAAATAGTAAACGCTAGCAATTTGTTGCTTAATCTCGTAGAGGGTGCCGGGTACGTTTTTCACAACGACGGTATAGTCGCGAGACATGTTGCTTGGAGAAGGAACGTTACGATCGATGGTACTACGTTCCGAACGTAATTTAAAACATAAATACTTTAACGGGCGAGCGATATTTTGCTGGTTACGTAGCTTTATATCTATCTACTTAATTGCTAAACTTGTATCAGTTTGAATGGAAACCGTCACAATTATTTTCGACGCGAGCAGGGCTCCATAGAATTGGATCCGTAAGTTTGTTTTTCGTTCAGGGAACGTAAATGGAAAACAAAACCTTTTATTGTCCTCTCAAAGTTTTATAGACAGTAAATCAGAACATTAAAATCATGATGATGTTTTCGAGTGCTTGATAATAGTTATGTGTTTATTTTACGATTTGGGAACGTTTTATTTGTTTTCATTTAGGAACAGAAATGCATTACATATTGATTACGGCTTATTTTTATGGTAGCTTCTTTAAAAGCGAATGTCTATTAGCCTATCTAGCTATAGGGTTCGTGATTGATACCAAAGAAATGTGACATTGACAATCAGGTTCCGAATTGCCAAAGTTATAGTCACAATGTATTAAAATATATAGATTCACATCGTAACAGAGTAATAATTTATAAAATTAATATTTACCTGATGACAAAACATCGCACTGAAATAGAGATTTTTAAGAGGAATTACTAATGATACCGCACTTATCTATCATTATAGATAAAGCCTCCAACCCTCTGAATCTAAAAGGAGGCCTTCGTCGAAGCAGAAAAAAGGAACTATAAACAGAATTGATTGGTTGGGTGACCTCCTTGCATTTTAAGTACCGAACGATTTCGTTTGGCTTTCTAAAACCGTATTCGAGCTACCCGGTGGAAATCTTGTAATAATAGGGCAACTCGTTTTTGTGTAAACAGCGAAACTTTCCTAATAACATCGTCGTGCCCTTAATATCGCGTTGTTTATCTTTAACTTAATTAAACAATGTGTAATCAATGCAAAACTGAGACAATTTTGTTGTAGCTATCTCTTTGATAGAGACACATTTGATCGCAGCGATTAGTAGGAATCAAATACTAAAGTAAATAAAACAGGTAAGTGTTTATGCTATGGATACTTCTAGAATACGTAAATGAGAATTTAAAAGTTATAATACTTTAACTATGGGTATTATTGGATGTTGTCATTAGCCTCAATTACTTTTAATATCAATAGTGATAAAACCACAGAATACAAAGTCAACTTACTTAATTTATTGATTCACTAGCTGTTACCTGCGACTTCGTCCGCGTAGATTTTAACTAAAAAGTGTTTGTCGCCGCGGAACCCAACTATATTTCTCTGCCCAAGTTACTTAAATGGCGTAGTTTTTATAGTGTAAAGCTAGATAATAGCATGGCTTACTCAAAAACAACATTTAAATATGCGTCGTTAGATTACACGCTGTCACAGAATTCGTAAGAAAAATAAAGATTCACAGCTCCTCCCCCGTAGGTGATAGCGTGATAATATGTAGCCTATATGTTGACCCGACCTGTTAGTAATATTCATGCAAAATTTGAAGTAAATCCATGCAGTACTTTTTGAGTTTAGCCCGGACATACATACAGACAAACAGACAAAAATTCTAAAAACTACATTTTTGGCTTCGATATCGATTGTAGATCACGCCCCAAGTATTCTTTTAAAAATATATTCAATGTACAGTTTTGACTTTCCTACGATTTTATTATATGTATAGATTTTCACAAACTCAATTAACGAGATATTGCCAATGACTAAACTAGATTAAACTAAATATCAACGAATTGTTCTTCGATATTAAAAGTCCTGTTTTTATATCATTTTTATATCATTTATCCGAGCTAACAATATATTATGTTAAATAATTTAGTCGCGTCAGGTACCCACAGGACAGGCTTGCCTAGTTTGGGGCCACAGGATATGGTATTTGACATTGTTAATGTTTTTGGCAATAAACAATTATATATATATTTTTTTTATTTTATTAATCAGTTTGTTTTGACGTGGTTCTGGTAACTATATAATAGTCACCTAATTAATTAGTTATTAATGATTTTCTGTCTACTACTTGTATGTTTGGTATGGAAAATAATTTACTGGGATGCTAACTCACATCAAAACATGTCATTCAAATGTTGGAAATTTATATAATAGCAAGCGGGCGTCAAGCTTTACCAAGCATGACCGCTACGTATTTACGTAATTTTTTACGTATCGGTTAGGTTGTACTGGTCGTGATCACAAGTACCAGTACATGGTCAGATATGTTTAAAATGAATACTGTCAACCTATTGAGTCTCAGCGGTACACCGGCGGCTAGACACAATAGATTTTAAATTATGTCTGGCACTCCAAAACTTGACAGGTTAAGCTATTATACTTTTTGATTTGATATTGATGGATTTAGTAATTAGCTAGAATTACTTTGAAATAAATATTGATCAAATGACATTGTATAAAGTGGAATAAATCTTTTGATATATTTACACAAACTTAATCGACTAGGTCTTATTAAAACTACAGGTACCTAAATATCGATATCCTGTTTGTGTTCAGGATACTTGCCTCATTGTCAAATTTGCTTGAGACCACTTTGATATAACATAGTTCTGACAACAATGTGGTAGTAATCTGTTTTTGAAAATGCGACAATTAGTTTTCTTTTGAAGATTACCAGCAATTTACATTACAAATGACTAGAATTCTTGTTAATCCGACCTATCAATTGCAAGACCAATGTCTTAGCAGTGGGGTGACAACGCTTCATATCTTAAGTTTGGATAGCTATACCGCTATACGTTTAATATAGATATAATTTATAAATCTAAGCTTTCGTTGTACAACTAATTTAAATATTATTAACTAATGACATTTCAATGTAAGTACATATTCAAGCTACTAATTTGTAGCTAAATTTTAAAATGGATACTATTATATTGTGTTACGTTTACGCGAATGTTATACGTTAAACGATACGGATTTTATCGCGTTGCTTATTATAAAAATCACTATTATTCATAATTTTAAAATATAAAGTACTATGTAGCTGACCCGCGCAACTTCGTCTGCGTCACATAAGATAGAGAGTGGGTCGTAGGCACCTATAATACAACTTTGAAGGAGCTGAAACTTTCTTTGTTAAATCCACGAACCACATAAGAACCATTGAACAAAATTTTATAAATATACCTACAGTGCTAATTTAAAATCACGCAGAATAAACCAGGAGAAACGTCGTTTGTATGTCTGTAATGGGTAATTATTTTGCTGCGATGTTATTTTAAAACTGCGATATCTCCTAAGATATTCATTGAAATCGAATGATGCAAAGGGCAATTTTGTTTTAAATTAAATACTTGTGATTAATAACGTATTTATTTGGATAAGGATTAATATCATGTTTATAAAAATACCTTCGCAAATAATACATTATTTTAGAACAAATTTGGTTAGCATAAAAAAGGTTATAGTGAGCCAACCTGAAAAGATAGACATATGCTGTTGCGGACTTTTTTTTTAAACTTTTAAAGGGGAACAATTCTCCATACATGATTTTTGCGAAACTTTAACTGTTTACACATCGCACGCAGCGAAAGTTCTCAAAAGGAAAAAAAACCCTCCGATTTTGAAACATTCTTCATTGGTGCTCCGCTCATATTGATCTTAGCGTGATGATATATAGCCTATAGCCTTCCTCGATAAATGGGCTATCTAACACTGAAAGAATTTTTCAAATCGGACCAGTAGTTCCTGAGATTAGCGCGTTCAAGCAAACAAACAAACTCTTTAGCTTTATATTATTAGTATTTAATAGTTTTCAAATTATGTAAAGTAGTGTTTTATTAAAAGTAACACGATAAAATCTGTATAAAATAGCCAATTTCAATGGATATCTACTTTGAACTAAATAGTGGTAGTAAGTACATTCAACTTTACGCCATATTAGGCAAACGTAATACGTATATACTACAGCGAAAATAAATAATTAACTAGGTTAAGTGCGCCTCATCTTTGTCACTGAATAAAATACTAATCTCTTTCTCTCTTTTCTTCCTTTTAGTTTGCTATTTATTTGTGCCTATATAACGAAAATACAGGCCATAAATGTCATAAATATAGATGAATTTCTTTATATTGTGAGCATAATGTGGTAACATTTATGTCGAACCGTGGAATCAACTCCTCAAATATATAATTAATTATACAAAAACTAAACAACTTTAACTAGTTTGTCATTTTTCCGGCCCTGTTTATATGTAACTGTTGCATTGCTAGGCGCGAGCCCTTTCTTGTTGTGAGAATGATAAAGTTTAGGCCATAGTCAACCACGCTGGCACAATGCGGGTAAGCAGACTTCACATATCTTTGTAAACATTATGTAAGTTTAATCGCAAACTTCGTTCAAGCGAGCAGTAAATAACTATTTTACAACTTGATAAAGTCGGAAATGCTAAGATCGTCATGCAATACAGTATTGAGTGTTAAGTATCAAACTCGAGACCTCTGCGCGGTGCAGAGGTCTCAAGTCCAACCATCCAAGTCCATAGGCTATCGTCTCATATTTTATAACATACTACAGTAAACCTTTGTATCTTGTGTTTACGTACTTATTGTTCGCCAAATCACAATCGTAAATGACAAAACTTTATGATATACACAGAAATATACCATAAACCTTTAAAGCTGTAAAATACTCAATTTTTAAAGAACTTTGATGTTACGCGGTGGTTTACAAACTCCGTGTGGCATTACTTCATGCCGCTTAAAGAAAACAATATACAATTTGGTTACACAAAATTGCATTCATAACTCTATTGACTGAACTACAGCAAACAATGTTGTTATAAAAATGTTAATTAGTTTCTTTGCTTTGGCGTTTAAACGTGCATATCCTTACTAATATTATAAATGCGAAAATGAGTTTGTTTGTTTGTTTGTTACGCTTACACTCCTTAACTACTCAACCGATCAACATGAAATTTTGCATACACGTCGTCAGGGGTACAGAATAGGACATAGGGTACCTTTCAACCAGAAAAAAGAACTGTTGCAAACCTAACCTAACCTACATTTACGCGAGCGAAGCCGCGGGTGAAAACTAGTAATAAATAAAGAAAACCTTTAAATAAAAACTGGTATATATTTTATTAGATGTTATTGTTTAATTATTATTTTAAACATTATTTTATTTGATGATAGTTCTTGAGCTCTATTAAACTTTATCACTACTGGGGCGGTTTTTATAAACTATATTAGGACTTTTGCGGGTTAGATAAATTCACCCAGCTTAAAATGCTAGAAAGAAGTTTCTGGGTGTTACTTTGCAACGTTTTAACAAGGCACGGCGATAGTTGCTCATGTTCCTCCTCCTCCTGTCTGAGATCTCTGGCTTAATTCCCGGGTCACTCAAAGTTGTTACTGGGTTTTGATGTCACAAAATGTATAGTAGCAGCACGGAGTCTGATACTAGGCCCGGTAGACAGCAATAGTATCGCCCACTATTACGTGGAATCCAAAACCATAGCTGGCAAAATGAGAGTGTATACACCGCCTGCCTACCCTTTCAGCATACACGTGAGGCACATAGTCTCACGCAAGTATGTATTTTTATAAACACAAGTGCGCGCTTAGGGATCTTGCCTGAGACATCAAGTTATTACAGCTGCGGCTATCGTGTCAGCACTAGACTATCTTATCTTATCTTATGTGGGGGCCAGTCAGTGCAGACCGGCGACACTTCGACCCAGTGGGATCTTTTGTGTCGACCCTCTCCCAATAACGACTGCCATAGATAGATGTTCATGGCAGCCGGGACCAACGGCTTAACGTGCTTTCCGAGGCACGGAGCAGGCGATAATTGTCAATCAATACGCACATAATTTCGAAAAGTCATATAACTTCCGAAAGTCAGAGGTGCGCGACGTGGGTTCGAACCCGAGACCCTCTGCATTGCAGTCTGTTGGTCTCCCCACTGAGCTATCGCTGCTCTCAGCACTAGACTATCTCAGCTTTACAATTTCATTTGTATATTATTTCTCTTTTACATAAGACCTACTGTGAAAAGCTTACGCGGAGATCTTAGCGTGTTTCAATCTAAAATGAGTAGGAAACTTTTAATCAATGAGAACTTTTAATCAATGTTAAGAGTATCGGACCGCCTACGGTCTCACAGCAAAATTACAGCTGTGGGTTGCAATATAGGAAAATTTTAGAGGAAATCGGTTCATTGCCATTCATACATACTCTTAACATTATTCAATACTGTGTTACCTCATGGGGAGGCATCGCAAAACCTGTTATTCTACCAATTGAAAGAGCACAAAGAGCACTCATAAAAGTAGCTACACAACGACCTTTTCGCTATACCACATGCCTTTTGTATCAAAATTCTAAAGTACTAACAGTCCGGCAGCTTTTTATAATGCACACCGTACTAAAACAATATACTACTCTTGATTATGACCCGGAACTCACTAACACTAAGCGACGGAAAGATATCGTTTGTACTACACAGTCTCAATCTAAGTATATTTTTACCAATAGGTTTTTCACATTTTTAGGTCCATTTTTTTATAATAATATTAACAAAATGACTGCGATTTATGACAAAAATTATGCTAATACTAAGCAATTAGTTCAACAATATTTACAAACCTTAAACTACGATCAAACTGAAAACTTGATGACTGCTGTTCAATGAGAGTTAGGTACGCAATAAAATAGCTCTTTAAGTAGTCATAGTAATCACTTAGTTTATAATGTAATTCATAAGTTTTTGTATTCAAATAATAATGTTTTATAAGTATTGTTTTAGAATTTATATCTATATTATACAGTATGTGCCCTTAATGCCTGTGGCATAAGTTTACCCTAGTACATGCACCCCTTATATATTACCTTTACGATGTAACCTAAGCTCTGTATATATTTGTACCAATTTAAGTTGAATAAATTATTATGATTATGATGTACCAGCAACATTACAAAATAGCATGGATTTTTATGATGTGGATAGTGATACTGAGAATTTAAGTTTATACGGGAATTAAATCGGAATTTCCTAGAACGTCAGACCGTCTGCTCGCTTCGGTAGACTAAAGCAATAAGGCAAAGGGTTAAAAACTGGTTTACTGGTTAAAAACTAGTATGTACTAGTATGTGTTTATTGGTGATGTGAAGCAAATATATTTTGATTCATTTCTGTCCTATTCCGGTATTATATAGATATTACACGATTACCATATGGTATGTACCAGTTTGATTATTTTGTCTGGAAAATTGATATTGAGTATGAGAACTGAATAGAATATGGCATTTGAAAAGAGACGTGAAATAAAATAGTAAGTATTTGACACTTATGCGCACTCAATGCACGGTATAAAAGCACTATTGTTCAGCTCGGTACATATTTGTTGGCCTGGTTAACAAATATCTCTTTATAAAAGATATATCAAGATTCATCTTCTTTAAGAGTACATAGTAGCTAGAATATACAAACTAACTAGGTTTGCCCGCGGCAACGCTCGCGTAAATGTATGTATGATGAGAGGTACCCAAAATTTTATGATGATCAGTCGAGTAGTTAGGGCGTGAAAGCGTAACAAACATACAAACTTACATACGAATTTATAATATTAGTTAGGATACAATCTGTTTATGAACTGTCTCTATTCTGGGCATTGGGCCACTGTGTTATGTCAACCATATAGTAGTGGTTGCCCCATGGTAGAAATTCGAACGGTCGGAAATATTTTACTTACCACAATTTTTTCATATAAACTCACACTTTCACGTGCACGCAACATGCTTAAAAAGACCACGTATCATCTTCACTTATTCATATATACATACATTCAGGACATTTAAATGTGTAAATATAAATTAAGATATTACAATTTAAAAAAAAATGTGGTACAATTTTGTACGAGTTTCCATATTTGCTTAACAGATTTCGTTGCAAGTAGGAATTAAAGCTGCCGTAAGCTTTCATTATTTCGTTAAGTTGAACAACACGACTGGCAAGTGCAGATTAAAGGTAATGCGGATATGCTGCAAGCTCTACCAGATTAAATATGGTAAATCGAAATGAAAATGGTATTGGCTACTCCTAACAATGTTAAATTATGTTGAATGTATTGAATCTATGAATATAAAATAGACCTAGGACTGCAGATAAGCAAAAGGTGAGCAAATGTGCAAGGCACAGTTATGTTTTAAGTAAGTACCTGATACTTCAGTTGATCGTTTATCGTAAAAATAATACTGTAAAAACAATGTTAACTGACGAAAAGAGAAACGGTTTTTGACAAATTGTAGAATCCAGCATGCGAATGATCAGTTTGTTACTGGTTGTTATTCGAATCGTAATCGAATATTCGAAACGTAATAATCACATGATTTGTAAATCGTTGTCGGTCGTCTTTGCGCTGTTCCCATAGGCATCGGACGACAGTGAAGAACATTTAGTTTTTATTTTTCTGCCTCCTTTTATTTTAATATTTCCATGCCGCTTTACCCTTATGTCGTGTGACTGACTCGGCGGTATATTATTTATTTTTATTTGCGTATGGCCAATACGTTATCAACTTATCAATTAACAAATGTACTTGAATAATTTCAATGTTTCGACAGACGTTGTCTTGTACACACGAAAAAAAAAATCTAAACCATTCACAAATCCACTTGAACACACACAAAAAATTTCATCAGAATCGGTCCAGCCGTTTAGGAGAAGTTTAATTACAAACACACGCACAGAAGAGTTCTACCTAACCCTCTGGTATATATAAGCGTGCTGCTATGTTATATTATGTGAAGAAGGTATATTTTGTCGCTTTTCCGCTAAACGAAAATGTATTTGGAACCACTATGTGCTTGCTAACGAGTTTCTTACGTCATTAATCAGAGTTATATATGTCAATAACAAAACGAGTGTTACTTTGTATTTTCTTAAGGTATTTATACTTCGGCGTGCATGCCAACACAACAATTAAAACCAATAGTTAACCAAATTGTATGATACATACAAGGCCGTAAATCTCATGCAAATATTTTGGGCGCGTGACTCCGTATAGGTTTGCGTTTGCATTGCCAATAAGGGTAGGACCCTTATTGGCAATGCAAACCCTTATACGCATTGTTGAGTATGGAAACCTAAAACCTCAATTAAGTTGCGCTACCCGAACATTACGTGATTATCCAACCATTACAAAATATTTCGTGTGATGACACAGTACTTTTGCGTCCTGTATAATTAAAGAAGTTTCTATATAAACAACATTTGTAATCAACATAATTTTTTACAAGCCCTGCTGCAAAATATTATGCCACAAGACTATCGACCTTGTGGCATTTTTTTTTTGGCCTATTGCGAGGTTTCGGTTAGACCAAAATGTTATTGGATTTTTCTGTTAAGAAATTCTCAGTAGCCGCACTGCACCTGGCATGGTAAGATTTGTAGGTGAGTTGGGTATGCAGACCCAGTTTCTCGTAACATCGATACCGTTCTTCTTAGTACTAGTGATAAGAAGAGTGCTAATAGAGGCGCTTAGGATAGAATACGATTTCTATCCTACATATTAGCATTCTAATCTTTTCTCTTTATTACAAACCATGTACAAATGCTTGGTTTACACTGCAAGCGGAGCGGACAACATACGGGCTCCGTTTAACCCGCAATATTAAGCTACATAGAATTACTTCCACCACCAGTGTCTATCGAGAACGACAGAAGAAGAAACTCACTCGATCTATTAAAAAATTATGAGGCAACCTATATTTTAGCTAATTGACATCGTTACATTTCACTATTTTAATTATCTCTCGCTCATTACCCTTTTGCAATGGAACACACTCGCGTTACCTATCCCCAAAGCTCGATTTGTTGAGCAGCCTGTGTCCAAACCACTAATTATCCTGTGAGACAACATGAGTTCTTACAGCATAAAACCCCTATTTAGTACCACAAGAAAGCAAATCTTGTATTTTGATGCAATCTTGTATTAGATTAAAGTATTTTTTTAGTTGGATTACTGCAAGTTTGTGCTGCAATCGCATTATGTCCTACCTCGCAAAATACAATCCCGTAATGCACCTTCCACGCGTCTGAAGTGCTATGAAAACAAAGTCTGGTTTCCTTTTTATATGATAGGAAATTACTGTGTTAACAGTCTCTTTATACGAGGGTCATAAAGGAAACCGTCTTTATTTGAAAGTAGCTATTCAATGAGTTTCCCAGTCGATAAGAGCGCGAATTAAGCTTGTCTCCGCTTTGTATGGGAAAGTATTTGAATAAAATGACGTATAAGTATTTATACCTATGTTTATTCACCGTCCACAATTTTACTTCCACTAATAATATAAACGTGAAAGTATGTGTGTTATTTTATGTCTAGGAGAACAGTACTCCTCCCACGAAATTGTAGATCAAAATTATTCATCGATGTAACATACTATTGTAAAAACCCTACAATCATTTTTTGTGTAAATAAAGTTATTATTATTATTATTTAATAAAAAATTGGAGTACCTACACGTAGATCATGTTGTAGATTAACTTCTAGTATGCTTTTTATCCCCATATGTGGTCCCGTAGGATCCACGCGGGCCAAGCCGTGCTAAAAGCTAACTCCGTTATAGATAATAAGTTAAGTAAGAAAATAATTGAACTTCTTTTTTGTTATTTTGCTCGTCAAAATGACCACACTCCACCTGATGTTAAGCAGTCGTGTGGTCTAAGAGCAGTGGCCTCCACATCGCACCCACAGTAGCCGAGGCGATGTTGAGGTCTCTACTTTGACGGCCTGAGAAGATGCTTTTTCATGCCCCGCTTAAAGAACCCAGGATTGAAGGAAGAAGGAAACACGTGCCTTGGCAGAGAATTCCATGCCTTGGTCGTTCGGCAGAGATATGAGGACCCAAACTTTTTAGTACGCGCTCTAATCGACTCTACCGTGTAAGGATGGCATCTGAGCCCAGCACGCATTGTTCTGGATAGGAAAGGGGAGGGCGGGATAAGGTGGAATAACTCTTCAGAGCACTCCCCGTGGTATATTCTGTAGAAACATGCCAATGAGGCAATGTCCCTACGGAGTTGCAGAGGTTCCAGTGAACTCGTGACCTCTGGATCTCCGATGATACGGACAGCCCGCCGCTGTAACCGGTCGAGAGCGTCCAGCAAGTACTGCGCGGAGCCATCCCAAAGATGAGAACAGTACTCCACGCAAGGGCGCACTTGTGCCTTATACAATAAGCACAGTTGCCCAGGCGTGAAGAACCACCTCACCCTGTTCAGAACTCCGAGTTTTCGCGAAGCTTGCTTAATGACGCTCTCGATATAGGTTTTCTGATTAAGGGAGCGGTAAAGATCCATACCTAAGATGGAGAGACTGTCACGTATCACTAGTGGAGTGTTCTTCAGAGAAGGGAGGGGAAGGAACGGAGACTTTTTTGTTGAGAACGCGCATGCCTGGGTCTTCTTGGCGTTGAACTCGACCAAGATCTTGGCACCCCATTCATAGATGCGGTACAAGGTCTGGTCAAGTTCAACGACAAGATTCTGCCTTTTCCCCTCAACCTCAGCCTGTTTGGCCCCAGGATGTCCGAGATATCGCCCATGCACGGTACTGTCGTCCGCATAACAATGTATGTTGCCGAGATTCAACATATCATTGATATGCAGAAGAAAGAGCGTAGGGGATAAGACAGAACCCTGAGGCACTCCTGCATTGACCTGCATAAATTTGGAAGCGCGACCGTCGCAAAGGACCCTAATACGACGCTTCTGCATGAAACTTGCAATCCAGGTGCACAGTTGAGGGGGCAAGCCATAGGCCGGAAGCTTGGAAAGAAGAGACCGGTGCCAGACTCTGTCGAAAGCTTTGGCTATGTCAAGGCTGATAGCCAAAGACTCGCCGTGCTTGTCCATAGCTTCACCCCAGAGGTGCGTGACGAACGCTAGAAGATCACCCATTGATCGTTTAGCCCGAAAGCCGTATTGGCGATCATTGATCAACGATTGATCCTCCAGGTAGCGGACAATTTGGGTGTTTATAATCCGCTCGAACACCTTGGAGAGCACCGAGGTGATAGCTATGGGACGATAGTTGCTTGGCTCGGAACGGTCCCCCTTTTTGGGAATCGGTTGAACGTTCGCCTCCTTCCAAGCCTCAGGCACAATGCCTGCGGCGTAAGACGTCCGGTATAGGCGCGTAAGCGTGGGAGACAACTCCGCTGCACAGTTTTTAAGGATCACAGCTGGGATGCCGTCAGGTCCACTGGCTTTCCGAACATCGAGAGACTGCAGTATCGCACGAACGGTTCGTTGCCTGATACATATATCAGGCATGGTGTAGCCGCAGTTGGGTATGTTAGGCGGCTGCGAACCGCAGTCATCGATTCGTGAGTTGGCCGCAAAGAGATTTGCAAGCAGATCTGCTTTCTCCTGCGGCCGATGAGCCAGTGATCCATTCGGATACCTCAGAGGCGGCAGCAAGGTCTGGCAGAAGTTGGACTGCACGGCTTTGGCCAGGCGCCAATAGCTACGACTGCCCGTAGGATGCGCCATGAGTTCCTGGCCGAACCGTGCGACGCGCTGGGCATCCGCTCTTAAGTATGCCCTCTTGCAGACCTTTGTGGCTTGGTTGAACGCTGCCTTCAGGTGATCCACGTTAGGGTCGTGGAGAGTGCGAGCCCTGGTCCAAGCGCGGTACGCTGTCTGTTTGCGTTCAACAGCATCAGCGCATTCATGACCGAACCAGGGCCTTTTCCTGCCGCCGCTCGTGACATCACTGTATGGAATATAATATTTCATACCCAGGGTGATTTCACCAGCGACAGCAGTAGCGCTCTCTGATGGATCCCTGTTCTCAAAGCAGCGTTGAGCCCAAGGGATGGATGCGAAGTACTCCCGCATTCCATCCCAGTCTGCCGACGAGTAGTGCCACAGTCGTCGTCGTGCCTCCTCGGGTCGTGGGGGCGCTTCTATAGATCCAGAACACTTGTAGATCCATATATAGCTTTTAAACTGCCTTGTAGTTGTCGTATGAGTAGGTATGATTTCGCTTTCCAGGTCAAGCAATGTGCTATCGAGTTTTGGTTTAAAGATATTCTTACTCTGAAACATCACTAAGTCTGAACAAGTGCCTTATACAAGACAATAGACTTATTACTTTATACGTGAGTCTAGAACAAATCTCGCGTAATATGGGTTAAAAAGATCACTATCTAGGCATATATATACTTATATGAGTCTGTGTAGTGCAGCTAATTTCTAGCTTTTAGCAGCTAAAGACTGTACAATATACAATTTTCAGATAAGACTGTACAGTTTCAAGAGTTTCTATGGTGACACCTTCCTGTAAGACCAGTTATCTATATTGTACTAGCAGCTTGCCGATACATTCTTGTAGTCAGCAATGCTTCAATCGTAACAAGCGACTCTTGACTGCATGGATGACGTAGTGGTTTAAGTGATCGCCTCGCCACTGCCAGGGGACAAAAAAATGTGTGATATACGTAATGTGTGATATACGATATAATTTTTGTAAAGTCATAATTACATATATATATATAATATCAGCCCTGTATTAAACTGTCACTGCTAGGCACGGGCCTCTTCTTTGTGTGAGAAGGTAGTCCACTACGCTGGCTCAGTGCGGGTTGGCAGACTTCACATATCTTTGAGAACATTATGGACAACTCTCAGATTTGCAGGTTTCCTCACGATGTTTTCCTTCGCCGTTAAAGCGAGCGATAATTAAATATTTAATACGTACATAACTTCGAAAAGTCAGAGATACGCGCCTTAGGGATCGAACTCAATACCTCTGCGTGGCAGTCCAACGGTTTCGCACTAGGCTATCTTCTATATAACTGCTGTAGGTATATAAGATAAAAAGTATATATAGAAATATAACAATCTTAACACCTGCATGTTATCACTGATTCAATCTATTGCTAACAGGAAATGTTTGCACTATTGACACGATAATCAACATAGTATGTTTAACAGCTGTTTAACAGCAGTTAGTTACTTTCAGGCGGATTTACAGACAAGTGATAACGTGACAAATAGATCGTTGAATGATGACCTGGTTGAAATCGATTTGATATATCTTATAATAGAAATTCATTGCAATATATAAGATAACTTCTTCGTTTCTTTTTTAACGCCCTAATTACTCGACCGATGGTCATAAAATTTCGCATACACGTTGTCAGAAAAGGATATAAGGCACCTTTTATCTAGAAAAAATCTGTTCCCTAGCAATATCAAAACAAATCCGCGGGCAAAAGCTGGTACAATATAAATAGGACGACAATTCAGTCTTTTAACACGTTACGTTTCAAACAGAGTGTACTTTATCTTGTTATAAGAGGCATATCATTAAAATGACTATCCTAACCTGTCTATTGATGGAATGCCAGATATAATTGAAAGGTTATTGTGTCTGGCCGCCAGTGTGCTCCTGCCACTCAATAGATTCAAAGAGCTGAATCCGATGAAACTTCATTTTAGATATTATTAGCGAAAATGAAGTTCCCTCGGATTCAATTCTTTTAACGTGACGTTACTCCGTTATTTGGAGTAGTTTATGGGTTTTGGACAATCAAAATATTACTTTTTGTGTTTAATGTTATGAATAACACGATAATTGCCTCAAAAAATTCGGCGTTTATGTTGTATACTCGTACTGTTACAGGCGTAACCAGACAAAGAGACTAGATTAGAGACAGGAATTATGTTTATTTCTACAAATAAATGTTTACCATATAATACATACATAGATTCACGCCTGTTTCCCAGAGGGGTAGGCAGAGACTACGGATTTCCATTTGCTACGATCCTGACACACTACTCTGGCTTCATTCACTTTCATCATATTCCTCATACACGCCCGTCGGTTCAGAAGCTCTTAACCTGGCTTTTGTCCAGAACGCCTCCGATCTGATCAAGAAACGTTCGCCTACGAAGAAAACATCGTGAGTAAACCTGCATATATATATATATATATATATATATATATATATATATATATACATATATATATATATAGTGTGAAAACAGCGAGGGAACCTGCATGTCGTGGTGGACTAATCTATAGCCTAACTCTTTTCTCTCAGAGAAGAGGCTCGCGCCAAGGAACGGTTTATAAATATGGCCGATATCACTTTTTTGAATCCTGTTTTAGTTTGAAACATATGAGTAGTAAATAATACTTCAAATTGGTAAATACAAATAAAATGCTAATGGGCTGTTATTGCTAACAGTACCATCTGTTACAGCAACGATATTGACTAAAACGGTTCGTAACTAAAATATAGGAACAGAATATTGGTGTCTAATAGGTGTCAGAATGGGGTAGTTGCCTATGTTTAATTTTGTACATTATTTTACACAAGATCAAAGAGCAATCAAAATAAATCTTTTAGTGCAAAGGGTATCAAAATTGGTTGTAAAGTAAGTTATTATTTAATATTTTTAGTTCGGATATAAGAAAAAATGGGGCTATAGTGAGAATATATCGCTATTTCTTTAGGACAGCAGCGTTTAAATAGCGGTTACATCATAGTTTGTATCGTGCATCCTTGTCATTTGACATTAACCCCTACTATCAGATTTGAAAAGCTTGCATTTATTTACTTTCGAGTAAATTCAAAATAATCAAAAAAGTACGTTAGCTTAGAACAATACTACTTTATTGTTGAAAGTTAATGTAAAAGCCAATAGTTATACACTTTGATACCGATTTAATCACGTGCAATACTTCAGTATAGAATAATTGTAGGTGGGTTTAAAAAATACGTATAAAATTATTTTCATAATTGTATCGCTATAGAAATACAGATTAAAGTAATTAATATTCAACCCAAACGAACGCAGGTGAAATGTGCACGTAATTGATGTTTACCTTCTTCGGGATTAATTCGTTGTCTTCCTACATAAAATAATAAATGGAACTACTGACTGCAAACCTCTCTTAAATAGATTCAAAATTAATATTCCGACTCGTATTCCAAGACCTAATACATACAAGCTTTTCCATATTCCTCGCTCAAGAACAAATCTTGGACATTACGCAGCTGTAACCAGACTCTGTAGACAATACAATGCACTTTCTGTTAACACCGACCTAGACATAAGTAACAATTTAATACAATTCAAAAAGTGTCTTCGTAGATTGTTAACTTAGTTCTATATACCCCCACAAATTTTTTTTCTTTGTAAATTTTTTATATAACTCTATATCTAATAAGCTATTATTGTTTTACTCCAAAGTTTACCCTAAAGGCAGAATTTTATGTTTAAAAATTTTATGTTTTCTGTTTGTTTCTTTAATTAAGTTGTTAGTTTAGTTGTAATTATAATTTGCAACCTGTGGTTTCCTATAATTGAGGGACTATACACGCTAAGAACTTTATTACTGCTATATAATGTATGTTATTGTATATTCCTTTGTTGGAAATCCTTAAATAAATAAATAAATAAAATAAATAAATAAAAATGTTTTAATTGACTCTTACCTGAGAAATAATTAGAAAGCTCCCAACGAATGAATAGTTATTCTGAAGGAAGCTTAGAACCTCGCGAGCGACAGAAATGAGTTTGGAACTATACCGTGAATCTGTCGAAGTCGGTAATTGGAGACATTCTTAGTGTAGAGTTGGGGAACTAAAATAGTTTGGGGTTTTGGTTAGTTCTCAATGTTTAATATACATTGGTTAAAGGCACTCAAACATTAAATATTAAGCTGCATTTCACAATTGGAACCTGCATACATAAGTCAATATTAGGCAAAAATACCATGGAAGATATCTTTGCCTCATATTGTCTTATGTTTACGCGAATGTTACACATTGAAATTAAACACTTTATACGGATTTTGTCGGGTTGTTTATTTTACTTTTAAACACTTTTATTACATAATTTTGAAACTCTAACACTACTATTATTGAACTTTAGTACTATTTAAGCTATTTAATTTAATAAAATCTATTTATATTTAAGTTTACACTTTGCCCCGACGTTTCGGTTGCTTTATAGCAGCCATGTTCACGGGGAGACTAAGATGTAGTTGTCTCAATGTTCTGTAGCTAGTTATTTCAAAGTACTCGAACATAATTTAATCTTTGGTGTTTCTATTTACGCTGAATGAGCGCAAAGTATCTTTGCCTTTTTTAATGCACCTAGTGTTGAGAACCTTTGGATTTGGCATCATTGACATTTTTTAATTGAAATGAAACTACTTTATACGGTACACAGCGGTTATTTAATAAATAACACCATTTAAAGAATCAGAAAACCAGTAAATTTCTCAAATTTACATCTTTTCCGACGTTTCAATGGTAACCATATGAAGGTATCTGTTGCTTCAATATTTGTAAAACCCTCTGCGATATAATAATTAATCACCACTACGAAAATCATTAAAAATAAACAAATTAAAAGAAAGGTAAACCTTTTAAATAATACCATCTATGTTATTATTCGGTACCTACAGACATTACCACATCACGTCAGTTCAAATCATTTACAACTAATTAGACAGCAGCTCGTATTGTTCTGAATTAACTCATTATTTAATTTCGTTGCTGTTATTAAAACAGGTGGGTTAACAAGCTGTGTTTTATGCATTGGATATTGTGTGGAGGGAACAAAGCTCTCATTAATATTATAACGTGTAAGTCGTAGAAATGAAGGTAATATTTAAATGAATTAGCAGAGTAGTTCTTTATCGTAATAATATGTGCGAATTGATCTACTTAACTTTGTTTAGAGATATTTCGTGAATTGATGTTATGTTATGTTATTATGTTATGTGGTACAATCAACTATAGTATTTGCGTATATAGATATTTAGGCAAATTGGATTGCATTTTGTTGTTTGTTGGATTGTTACCAAACTTATTTATTTATACATATCTTATCTTATCTTATGCGGGGGCCAATCAGTGCAGACCGTCGACACTTCGACCCAGTGGGATCTTTTGTGTCGACACTCTCCCAATAACGACTGCCATAGATGTTCATGGCAGCCGGGACCAACGGCTTAACGTGCTCTCCGAGGCACGGAGCAGACGATAGTCAATTTTTTTATCTATACATATGTATTATGTATATATAAAAAAAATGTATCCCTGTTTCCCTTGGTCACGCCATAACTTGAGAACAACTTTACTTACCGACTTCATTTTTTTTTTTAAGTTTTCTTATTCTTTGTAGAAGGTTCTTACAGAAAGAAAAGATAAGAAAATTGCGCAGAAAATTGGATAATATTAGAAAACTTAACGATCTTTTTAACCTCTCGAGTTTGACAGTTTGTCTAAGACAGGGCACCGTTTTTCGGGTCAGCTAGTAATTACATAAATATCAATTGACGTTAAAGTAATAAGCGGAATTATTGCAGTTGATCCTATTAACTTTTTAATTACAATGAAACCTCTCGACTTCACTCTCGAGTGAATACAACAGAGTGTACCTAAAATATTCATACGTTGAGCGTCGGCTGAACACACGACGGATGCTTAGGAAACGGTCATCGATTTATGATATCTGCTGTCAAGGCTGCCTCAATTGTCTATTCGGCCATAAATTCCGTTTTACGTTTGACGTCGATCAGCCCGAGTTCAATTTAGGCATCAAAGATTCACGATACCGTACTGGATTTCTCTACCAAGTAATTTTCAGCATGGAGTCTGGCGTTAGTAGACAGATGGACAGACATATTTAAGTATTACAGTTATGTTGTATCACAAGTCTCAGATAAGAGGTGCGATTACCTACTGTCCTCTATAGGCTCAACTTAGCTAACAAAAAAATGAATAACACATCGTGGGCTCCTAGGATTTGGGCAATAACACGTTGCCCAAATCATAGGAGCTCACGATGTGTTATTCATTTTTTCAGCTTACGATTAGCCGCAAGTGTAACCGCAAACTGATGCCACGGGATAAATGACGCAGTCTAATTGTAAATTTCACAACATTCAATTCCATTTCCCCTTCGGAGTATTGATTGAAAGTACGTACGCCTTTTTTACATATACGAGTAGGGAAATAGGGACGTTCTAGTGACCTTGTAATCGCCTTTGTATTAGTACTCTGTCGGAAACCACGCAATAAACTTAGGGGGAAAGGGCTGCCGAGGGTGCCGTAGTTTATGTACTAGATATACCCGTATATTATTGAGAAATTTGTAGAAGGTGCGTTGATGAGTTACATGCAGCTAGTCAGGCTACAGTATATATAAATGCTGGCGAATAGGTACCTAACCTAACCTAACCTTTAAAGTGTGAGTTTCCATCTCGCTAATAGGTCTGTACCAAAATTCCTTGATCGTTAATTTAGTGCGTTATTAATACTTAAGATAATTTAAGAACGTAAATAACAATGCGCTACTCATTATGCTACGGCCACACTACCTTACCGTCTACCGGGCTATTACCGCAATAATTAAAGCATTTAATTACCGTTTTAATTACTGCGTGAAGTCGTGTGGTTACACTAGAGTTTAAACAGATATGTCAATAAATTAGATGGCAAAAATATCATTTTTCAAGATAGAGGTTGAAGCTGCAGCTGTGTGGTATTTTATGAGTGCCAATTATTATTACATGAATCTTTTAAATTTTTACAAAGCTAAAGCAAGACTAAAAAGAAGATGGTGGATGATAAAAATGCACAGAATCCGTACAAGGTTAGATTTTCCTAAGTTTATGATTGTTTAAATCATGGTTTTATTTGAGGAGTTGAAGAACAAAACCCTACTTTTCCACTTTTTCTACTTATAGAATATAGTAAAATAGGTAACAATCTTCAACATTCGATACGTGCGTCGTCGTCGAGCTCATGTTGCACACTGGACAAACAGTAGTGTGGCCACAAACGCATTAATTACTGCGGTAATCTTCTTTGATGTGCGAAAAAAGACCGCCGCCGGAGCTATTGTCTACCGCCATTTGCCATATTGATTGGCATTGTAAAATTATGGCCATAAATCGTGGTTACATCTAGGCGTTGTTGAAGTTATGGCAATAATTATTGGCATATCACGGTAGTGTGGCCGTACTATTAGAAAATGAACTAAGAAATATACATAGTATTCTGTTTTCAGTCAAAAACAACGCAGTAAAGAGCTAGATCCAAAGACTACAAATTTAGGAACGTCACAAAAATGCATTACGTGAACAATGACAATCATTCAGCACAAAACAGTTTATAAACCGTTGGCGGTGTGGCTGAGAATTCTTTAGTCTGCAATTTTACTTAATAATCGAGACATATTTTCTGCTCTTAAATATTTCATTTAACATAAAGGCTATTCTGCGATAGCCTAGTAGAAAGACTACTGCAACACGCTCTTCTTACTTATCGAAGTTATGTCCGCATTTAATAGTTAAATATCACTTGTTAACCGTAATTCCGTGAAGGAAAGCTTTGTGAGGAAACCTTTTGTATAAGAATTCTCTTGTGACATAATAATAATATTTATTTGCATCAAACATGGTACATAAAGATGTTACAATTATTAAAATATGTGACACGTTTTGCTTAACATAGCATGCAATACATTTGAGACATAGTCTGATAGGCACAAAGTTACAATTTATTTTCAATGAATTCTGATTATAAAAGTTATTTGCATTAAGCCATTTATATAACTGTGTTTTAAATAATCGGTTATTTAACACTTTTAAATGACGGGGTATCTTATTAAATATGTGTACCTACGCACATCACTAGATAGCTTTTATTATACTTAGTCAACCTTGCAACATCATAATAATTATATAATAATAGGTAACGTTTTTAATTATATGTGAACTCTACTAACCAACGGTGGGCCAGCGAGAAACACTGCGCGCGCTCTGCCCTCTATCTCGAAAATGGTTCAAGATATAAAAAAAATGTTTTAACAAAAATTGTAGATAATTTAATCCTCTACAATATTTATAATAAATAGACATAGCACAAAACCCATAGGAAACGAGATATTTGCAATAAATGTGTAAAACATAGATTTTTTGACCTTTGACCTTGGAATATCTGTAGACGCGGACGCCCTACGATAAGTAGGTTTTGAGACAAGTTTTAGGGTGCCAAAATAAAGGTTTATACAAATTTATAGCTGACTATCTCTCATTCCGAGATACTTGCCCTAATTTGACTAATTTTCTTGGACTATGAGAAGAGACCCGTGGACAAGGCCAGTTAGCAAATTAGAGACTTTATCATACATTTTGCATTATGATATAATTTGTTTATGCCGGTGGTTTTATAAATGAGCAATCTTGCTCCAAGTTCATACACCGTAAATGCACCGCATTACTACTGGCGAGATGAGCCCGTAAACACAACGTAATCCGTACAGTCCTTTATTATCAAACCTACATGAATGACTGTGAGTGAAGTGCGGCAATAAACAACTTAATGCCTTGTGAGTGCAATAGTTTATTTAGAGTTATACAACAAGCTGCCGCAGTACATAACTTGTCTATTAGTATAATGTGACCCTTCGATGTACATATTATGTTTTTATAAGACACTATTTGCTAGAGAAGTTAACAAGAATACCAGTCATTTGTAAACTTTATTTTCCTTTTTTTTGTCCCTAAAAACAATAAATTCTTATTAAGTACATAGATTGGACCCACCTTTTAAGTACAGTAAGTACCTGTGCCAGTAGGCCAGCTCCTCTATAACCAACATAGTATCGTTTTTGTACGTTTCTTAAAGAACAGACATTAAAATAAAAATACTACAAGAGACAATCTTAGTTATATGTACAATGGACATATATAAAACTAAATTTATAACGATATAAAGTAAACCCGTAAAAACATACTGTTTAGTGTTTAACGCGGACGGAATGTATAATATCAATAATAATATCAGCCCTGTATTATTATTAAATTATTAAACTATCCCACTGCTGGGCACCTAATCTCAGTGTGAGAAGGGTTAGGCCATAGTCCACCACGCTGGCCTAGTGCGGGTTGGCAGACTTCACATATCTTTGAGAACATTTATTGAGAACGCAGACATGCAGATTTCCTCACGATGTTTTCCTTCACCGTTAAAGCAAGCGATAATTAACTATTTACATACATACATTCATAGATTCACGCCTGTTTCCCAGACGGGTAGGCAGAGACTACGGATTTTCATTTGCTACGATCCTGACACACTTCTCTGGCTTCATTCACTTTCATCACATTCCTCATACACGCCCGTCGGTTCAAGGAGCTCTTAACCTGGCCTTTGTCCAGAACGCCTCCGATCTGATCGAGAAACGTTCGCCTAAGTTTTCCTCTTGCGACTGTTCCATTCACACTAGCCTTATAAACTTTCTTAGTCAGTCTTTCCTCTTCCATTCTTTTTACATATCCAAACTAGCTTAACATACCCTTTTCTATTCTTGTAACTATATCCACTTTCATGTCGCATCTCTCTCTAATCACACTATATCTTATTCTATCTTTCAGTTACGCACATAACTTCGAAAAGTAAGAGATGCGCGACTTAGGATCGATCTCGAGACCTCTGCGTGGCAGTCCAACGGTACTGTGTTATAATATGTAACATATCAAAATTTGGATTTCAAAAAGCATTACGGATTATTAGTAGGTATTCATGTTAACCGTCCAACTAAGCTTAGTGTTTTGCTGATGCATATGATAGTGAATATAAGGATATGCGTGGGGACTGTTTTTACATCTTAGCCGCTGGAATGTATGGCCGCAACTTTGCGCAACTGTCACTTTGAGGAACAGATATTCATTTGTTTAATATACGTAGCATGTGATTTTATGCCATCCTTTGTCTTTGCCATACCCTTTTGTTAAGGTTAGATAAATCAGTCATAATTTAAACATGCTAAATATACGCATCTGTTTAGACGCCTTTTAGAGGTCGTTCGAACGCCTCCTAGAGGCGTCTCGACAGATGCTCGTATTTTGACATAGACTTCTAGGAGGTCGATCGACAGTTGAGGGCATAATAAATGCAAAATGCATTTTTTATATATTTGCGAAGTCCGATACAGCCCAACCATAATATTTGTTTTATAGAAGAATATTTCTTGAGTTATAATCACCTAATATATATTTTTAACATCGTCGTAAAATATCGTCTTTTGGTCGTCCCTTGCCCACAATATGACATCTGTCAATAAAAACTGAAAAAGGAAAACGTACCAAAGTAAAATATGTCTTTGTTCTATTGATAAGTACTGAAAGAAAATTAAAACCAGTCTTATTTTGAAGAACAAAAGAGTAAATACCAAAGTTCAATTTTATGAATTGTGAATGGCTTCGTAGTTATCTTTTTAGCTAGGATTTAGTAGATGCGAGGAAAAGTAATAATAATAATAATAATAATAATAATAATAATCGTTTATTTCTCACCAAAACCGAGATACACATAGGAACATAATCAACGTAACATATAGAACATTAACAATAATATTTCGGTAGAGGATCGCTGGTGCCTGTGGTAGGTATAAGAATACCTGTATTACAATTATAGTTTTTGACAGCAATTAATTTTGTGAAAAGCTCGGCTACGCTACGCTTTAGTCTAGTAGATGGCTAAATTCGTATAACTGTAGCAAATGCTTAACACAATTTGGTAAATACAGTTTTTTAGACGTATGTTCATTAATGTAACAAAGTATGAATAGTACACGAATTTTTAATAGGATTTGGGAATTGACGAGTCGTCTAGGACTCTATATATTGTAACATCAGCTTACCAGTTTAACTGCGAAAATGTTACAAGCAGACAATTCTTGCCACGTGTAAACGCGGCAAGAATTGTTATAAAACTTAGGTATGGGTTGTTTTTGCTTGAATTTAAAATCTTGCTTAATAATTTTATCTTCGTTCCCCTCGTTTAAAAATGTATATCGGCACATAATCTTTATTATTATTCCAATAATGAATTTTTAATTGGTAGCATTTTCCTTAAAAGTATGTTATTTTAATTTCGCTTTTATCATAAAATTCTACGCTTTTCGTCTACCCTTTAAAAATAATGGATAGCCATTAATTAATTAAATAACTTTTCATCTCATCTTTTAATACTCGAACCATGATTACAGACCTGGGTAACTATATAACACCGAAGCTGGCAGTTCATTCCAGAACTTGCACGTACGTGGGAGAAATGATCGCTGAAACCACCGTCATATGTTTTATGTATATAAATTGGACATAGTTATGCAAAATGGATCCAATCCACATAACACTTTGTTTTTAGGTATAGTTATAAATTGTATTAAAATATATACATATATATATATATATTATAACTATACCTAAAAACAAAGTGTTTAGTGGGGTTGGATCCATTTTGCATAACTACGTCCAATTACTCATGATAGCAGGCTTTCTATGAATATTTTATTGCCATGCTTGTACGCAATACAAACAAACGTTTTTCCTACACATATAACTCGGTATATAAGTTTTTTTTTACAACTGCCGCACTGGGAATAATTCCTGTCTAGCGGGGACTTTACAAACATTCAAACAACGGACACAAAGAATACCCAGACAGAGAATAACTTTTTGTGGATCACACAAATATTTGTCACGTGTGGGGATCGAATCCACAACACTCGGTGCAGAGGCAGTGGCGAGGCGACCACTTAAACCACTACACCATCCATGCAGTCATAAATCGACGGCCTCGATGGTGTAGTGGTTAGTGTAACCGACTGCCACGCCTGAGGTCGCGGGTTCGATTCCCGCACAAGTCAAACATTTGTGTGCATGAACATGGATGTTTGTCCTGGTCTGGGTGTTTCTATGTATAATATGTATGTATTTACAAAAAAAAAGGTATATATGTATGTTTATCTATAGTCTAGTACCCATATTACAAGCTCTGCTTAGTTTGGGCTACATGGTGTTGTGTGTATGTAGTAGAATATTATTATATTATTATTATAACAATCCAAGCCTGAGCTCAGCAAACACTACAAAAATACC